>JAWNNR010000264.1:0-600000 GCA_035044725.1 Scaptomyza caliginosa | reverse complement strand
CATTTGCATTCACGAAACAACCAAAAACGAAGAAAAAAAATTGCATAAATTTGTTAAACTAAAAATAGCGATGCGAAAACAAAAAAAAAACACCAAATATGTTCGAGTATTAAAATTTGCCATTACAAAAAGGCAAACATTTGGCATTTTAATGTTTACAAGTGCAGCAACTGTGTTCGAAATAACGCAATTTTTGTTCGAAAAGCAAAAACAATAACAACTATAAAACATGCAAATCGATTGCATGAATTGAGTTGAATGCATTTTATAGGCAATCAAACTGCATGATTTATGTAAAGTAGAAAAGCCGCCCACCAATCTCAAACCCCCCAATACAGCTCACCCCTCATACGCTGCTCCAAATCGTGTCATTTCGTATATAGGTTCGCTTATCGATTCGGCCTGACAAACACGCCATGTCGAATGCTCTCACTCTCTGTTGGCAGGGGTGCCATTTCTGACGACCCTTCCTAACCATATGTATAAAAGTATCTATATATACATACGTATCTGTTTGTATGTGTGTGTGTGCTTTAAACTTACCGGAGTTAGAGGCAGCAGCCGCAGCAGCAGCAGCTTTAAAGCAACCCCCCGCGGACCTAGCGGTTCTTAGGCTTTCGGAGGGTTGTACTTTATATACCCTGTAGTCATAAGCCGCCTAATACTTGGGGTATTTGCATTGGACTTTTTTCATCTGTGATTTTGTGGAGCTAAGAAACTTGAAGGCAAAACAGTTGTTATTTCTCTAAAACTAGCATAGGGTATCTGCTAGTCGGGCACACACACTCACTCGTTTGTTTTGTGTACAAGCTTGGCACGACGCAATTTCGTATTGTCCTTTATTCGGTGAATTTTAAGTTGAAGCGCACCGAAATAAAGGACACTAATACAAATGCAAATGCAAAAAAAAACAACAAGCTTTTATTTTATGAATAGATTAAACATATGTATGAAGGTAGCGTTCGACTCTTTCGCTGAGCATTCGCTTGGTATATTTCCATTCAGGTAAAACAAATGATTTTAACAGGATTTTGCTTCTTTTTCTTTTGTTATTTGTGATGGCATTCAGTTGTTTTGCCATGCGTTATGTAATTGAATAGAAGGAAAACGATGGAGAGTAAAGAAAGCTAAGAAAGATTATGAAGGTGAGACTAATTGCCATGGGTTATTTTTAGCGACAAGGCTTTCATCAACAAACACACATACACAAAATCCTTTTAGCCTTTTGTCAGACAGGCTGTTATTGAGTAATTTCCTATAAAAATCATTTAAGCACTGTGGCTGCAGACCACTTAGCCAACAACAAACATACATACGACAGGGCCAGGGCCAGACGTGTGTCCTGTTCGGTCCAAAATACAAAAGAAAGTATATATATATAAGTCACATAATAACGTTGACAGCTTGAGCTTGATTTAGCAAAATGCCGGCAAGGATCAGGGGTTAATGGGGGTTAGTGGGACAGGGACAGGGACAGGGACAGGGAAAGAGAGAAGAGCGAAAAGCGTCATGGCACAGCTGCCAGGTGACTTTAACTAAGCAACAAACTACGACGCAGAAATCCGTGTTAAACAGCAACAACAACAGCTTTGAGAACAGGACGTACGTTTACGTAATACAAGCGGTATTGTGTAATCAACGGAGAGTGAAAAGATAGAAATGGCAAAATGGCCAAGAGGAAATACAATGCGAACACGACTGGGTCAAGGGTACTACAAATGGGGGTGTTTAACAGGACACAACTTTGCCGTTGACTTTTGCTTTATTATTTTATTATTGCCGGCTTGTTTTACTTATTATTTTCCTACAAATTACACTAAATATATACAATTATTGCCGATGGCCCAATGAGCGATAGATATGAATACTTTCTCCTTAGAATATTGTACTAAAGACGCAATTGCTGCTCTGCTGCCAAAGACGTCATCGCGTATTACGTATACGCAATGTTGAACACACACAAACACGGTCGCGTGAAAGTGTGTGTGTGTGTGTTTTTTTTTATAGACTCACAAGTGCCTAAGCGCATTTTGCCATCAATGAAGCGGCTGCCACAGCAGGACGCCAAAAAGGCGGAAAGCTTTTCAATTTTGGCTAGCTTTCTCTCTCTCTGTTTCTCATTTCTGCTCTGTTTGTGTGGTGAGTTTTCTGTGTGCAGCTACTGCTGCTTCTTGCTGCACAGCTGCTCACACACACACACACACACACACACACACACACTTCCCTCTGTTTTGTCTGTCTTTGTTGTTCGCCGTTGTTGCTTCCGTGTGGCGACACTTTTTACTACGTCAGCAGGCGAGACGAGCCTCCAAGTAAATAGCACACAATACATGGCCAACAATATGTACATATGTAGGTTTTATATGCTTTTTGGTTGCTTTTGCAACGACCTTCTGCCATAGATAGGTTGTTTTTTTTTGGGGTTACTTAACACTGAGCAACATGTTTGTTTTTGACTGCAGTTTTGGCAAAGGGAGGCACATGCTAAGCATAACAATGACTGCAAAACTGTAACTGTAGGTTTTGTGAACGGTGGGTGAAATATATATAGCATGTCTCGCTATGTGCGCAGTTTAATTAGCTGTGACCTTTTCGCAATAAAAGCCATGGACAAAAAACTGTTGACATTTTGCTATAATATAGATAAAGAAGGGCAACTGAACTTGTGATGCCTGCATTTGGCTTAATAGTGATGTGTGTTAAATAGTTTTTTAGTAATCGAAAGTTTATTCTTGACTATTGCACTAATTATATAAAAGTCCCAGCTAGTATTTGGGGCTAACAACAACCCCTAACTAACTTAATAAAGTTGAGTACACACTTCGAAAAAAAAGCGAAAGTTTCTTAATGGCGTGTAATTAGGGCACAAATTAAGTTAAGAGACGTCAGAGGAAAAGCACCCACGCGTATAGGAAAAAATACCAACTTGAAAGCACCAAAAACCAAGGACGTAAACCACAAAAATGGGTAACCATAACAGATTTACATACAAAATCTCAGGGGTAACACACACACACACACACAAGTACATAGCTTTAACAAACTTATTGATCAAACAGGTAGAGTGCCCTCAAAGAGTTGCATGCTGTGTGTGAGAGAGAAGGGAGTAGGAAAGACAGAGAGAGAGTGAAAGCAAACATACTTGTACAAACAAGCTTGACTAGATAATACCCTCTTGTTAAAATAACGTCTAATTCACTATCGGAAATATATCTAGTCTACTGAGAAAGTAACAGTGTCAGAAACAGCCCACCGTAATAGCTTATTATAGCGTAGGGTATAATAACTATATTTGAAACTTGTTTCTAGATTGAGTACATGCAACAGCGTATTCGCTTTCGCCATATGTCATGCGACAGGCAATTTCTTAGGAGACTATGTAGCAAATAAAGTACATTAACTGTTTACTATTTCCACAGAATGTAATAGACCAGTGGAAATTTACTGCATATGAGAAAGGCTAATTCATGTTTCTTGGCTTACAGAAAACGGCTCGTTGCAAAGGAAATTGTAGTCAACTAACTCCCAGCGCTGATGGCAGCCACCAAAATTATTGATGCACCGCGAAACGGTCACGAAATGGCGCCACTGAACACACGAGCCAGGGGCGATGGCACCCATGGTGTGACCATTGTGCTGACCGCACCGCAACGCAATTCGGTGCAATCGGTGGATATACCAGGTGAACCCGACCGTGCCGCCTGGAGTGGCAAGATGCAGTTCTTTCTCAGCATTATTGGCTATTCGGTGGGTCTGGGCAACATCTGGCGTTTTCCATACTTGTGCCAACAGAATGGTGGCGGTGAGTATTATATATATTATGATTATCTGACTATCAGGCTTATCGTTTTACACAGCACTTCTCCAGTGACAGTCGATGTTCGACCAAAAATTTGCAATATGTTGCAGTTTATTTTGTGTTGTTCTCGTATTTGTATTCGTGTGCGACAAGTTAACAACTTTGCTTCTTGGCAACCCGATGATGGCTTAAGTTTACCCTCCTCTTGACATGGTGACAATTCCTAGTTGCAGACAATCGCTACCTGTGCGACATTGCTAAAGCTAATTACTTTTGCAGTTGTTCATATTGGGTGCAGTCCCGCACAGGGGTGGATCAAAGCCTTAGAACACTGGTTGCTATATTTATAAAAGAAAACACTCTCAATTAAGAATCCGCTCCTGTTTCGGGTGTGCACATTACACACAAACCTAACCGATATCAAGTGTCTGTGCTGTAGCTAATCAAATGCGCTGCTTTGACAATAACATTATGAGATTTAATGTGAACTAATTGCATAGCTTACGTTGGGTGAATGGGTCGTATGGCTTGTGGTGGGGGCAGTTCAAAGAGGCAGGGCTTGTTTGCACATTACTTGTGTGCCTGCCGGAAGAGCTTAATTGGAGGGGCCTATTTTTGAAAGGGACGGAGGTCTGGGTTGCTCGTGCCAAACGACGCATTTTTATTGAAAGACACATTCCAAGCTTAAATCCCACACGATTCTAATTCAATTACGAGCGAAAGACAAAAATAAACAAGACGAACTGGTGGATACACTAAGTATAAATAGGAAATACCTTGACTCTTGTTGTGATTTTAATTATAATTTGTAAAGACATCATCGTTGGCCTTAAACTTGCAGAATTCTAAAGACCTTAACTGGGTTTTCTTCTCTTTTAGGTGCATTCCTGATACCCTTCATGATAATGTTGATATTAGAGGGCATACCGCTGTTTCTCATTGAACTGGGAATGGGTCAACGTATGCGTTTGGGTGCTTTAGGCGTGTGGAATACCATACATCCCTGGCTGGGTGGCATCGGTATCTCCTCATGCATTGTGACACTTTTTGTGGCACTCTACTATAACGTGATTATCACGTGGGTCTTCTTCTATCTCTTCAACAGTTTTCGGGTAAGTTGAGAACTGACTTAATTGAACCTCACCTTTACTAATAATTTCTATGTTTTTTTTTAGTATCCGCTGCCTTGGTCTGAATGTCCCAAGAATGGCAGTGGCATTGTGCTGGAGGAGTGCGCCAAGTCGTCAGAGACGACATATTTCTGGTACCGCACCACTTTGGATGCTGCACCCTCAATGGATGAGCCAGGTGGCTTGAAATGGTGGATTGTTCTGTGCCTGCTGCTCTCGTGGACTATTGTCTTCTTTATTGTGATGAAGGGCATTCAAAGTTCGGGCAAAGTGGTCTACTTCACCTCACTCTTTCCCTACATCGTGCTGACCATCTTCTTCATACGGGGCATAACGCTGAGGGGTGCCGGCGCTGGTTTGATGCACATGTATACGCCGAAGGTGGAGAAACTGTTGGAGCCTACGGTCTGGCTAGATGCAGCCACACAGGTCTTTTACTCATTTGGCCTTGCCTTTGGCTCACTGATTGCCTTTGGCAGCTACAATACACCGAAGAACAATTGCGTCCGGGATGTTTTGTTGGTGTCGGTGTGCAATGCCGTCACCGCCATCTATGCCAGTGTCGTCATCTTTGCTATACTCGGCTTCAAGGCCACAGTCAATGTGGATCGCTGTATTGCGGGGTGAGCTCTCTACCATTTACCCTATAAAAACGACCTCTATGAAACGACTTCCTGCAGAGTAACTTCTAGTCGAATATATAACTCGTACAAACATAGGTCACTTATCGCGGTTGGGTGTCAGAGGTTCTGTGGGTCATTACAAGTTCAGCAACACGCATCAGTGACCAACACACTGGGTGGGTCATTCCGTTAGTCAATCAGTTGGTCAGCTGGTCAGTCTGTCAGACAGTTAGCTAGTGCTAGTTGTCCATCAACCAGTTGTAACCGGCAATGGGCGGCGGCTTTTGTCTATCTTTAGATTTGTTGTTTATTCATTGATAGGCCAATCGATACGCGTCCATCTCTCTTTCTCTGTACGCTTCTGTTTGTCAATTTGTTTCAATTAATGGTCGCTGCACAGCTTTATGCATTGTCTGTCCCCTCAACCCCGAGCGCACTCATGAGTTATTGACAATTGCTCTTGAACTATTTGTTTGGCCCATTGAGCCGTGGCTTTGACCAGGTATTGAGACTATTGTCTGGATGGATAACTCTGCCTCTAACCGATATAAGCTGGTTTTTCAATAAAAACGCTTAACTCATTTAATTCATTATTTATAGCAATACGGACATACTTGTGAGGAAAGAATTGCTACCCTTCAAGAATGCCACCTCCGATGAATATGAAACTGCCATGCAAAAGATAAATGCCACTGAATTTATAGCACTGCAACTCAGTGAATGCAGCCTGTCCAACGAACTGGATAATGTAAGTATATGTATGAAATCATTCAGTATCATTCAAGTACATCTCACTTTATCGTCAAATGAAACTAAAATATTTCCACTGTCTTGTTTACTCCCAATCTTTTCATAGGCCGCTGAAGGCACCGGCTTGGCATTCATTGTATTCACTCAGGCCATAGTTGAGCTACCGGGCGCGCCATTCTGGGCAGTGTTATTCTTCACCATGTTGTTATCACTGGGCTTGGGCTCACAGATTGGCATTCTAGAGGGAATGCTGTGCACATTGTTCGACATAGACATTATCAAGCGGGTCAAGAAACAACATGTCACTGGTGTGGTATGTCTATTCTGCTTTTGTGTCGGTTTCATCTTCTGCACAGGTGCCGGTGAATATTGGCTCAAGATGTTTGATTCATTTGCCGGTACAATTGGCTTGGTTGTTGTTGCTCTAATGGAAATGATTGCGGTTATCTTTATCTATGGACATGAACGGTAAGTTTCACTCAAAAGCGTAAAGATTTAATGCTATAGCTTGTTTGTTCGTTTCACAGCTTTACCGAGGATATCTATCAGATGACCGGTTATAGACCTGGCATCTACTGGCAATGGACCTGGCGATACATTGGTCCTGTTATTATGGTGTGCATATTGGTCTCCTCGATTGTCTTTATGGTCATACGTAATCCAACATATGGTGCTTGGAATGCCGACTTGGTAGGATTAGACTTTAAGGCATTGCACTTTGTCATAAACTAACTTGTAAACTTTTTTAAAGGGCGTCATTGAGCAAAAATCTTATCCCAATTGGGTTATGGGCATTGCCTTGGCCATGATCTTGGCTGGTGTGTTACCCATGCCCATAGTATTCCTTATGCGTAGCTTCCAGTGCCTCAAGGTGGATCTGGACATACACCAGGGCTCAATTAGACGCAATGAGACGACTGCCTCTACCAAGGAAATGATTGACAATGATGATGATGTGAGTTTTGTTTTGAATACATTTGAATTTAATGACATTTGTTTGTCTAGTACTTGTATCTGCAAGTATTTATTAGTTGTGTTTGTTATGAACGTAACTTTAGGTTAAGATTCCTTTTCTCTCTATCTATCTATAAATGTAACTAATTGTGTCTTTCTCTCACCTAATGATTCATTTCACACATTATCGCTTGTTTCTCTATCTTATAAATAATGCTTCAACAAAAAACAAAAATACCAAAATCAAAATACTAAAAACAAAAACCGAAAACATTCTTCACGCTCATTTTGCGCTCAATGTCGTTCAGAATATGAGTCCGGATATGCCACCGCAAGATTCATTGGCGACACGCTTCACAATTGGAGACTTTGAAGTAAGTTCTATGTAGTCCCCAAAACAACCAGAAACCACCCAACCCACCAACACAACCCATTAACTAGCTGCTAACCACACAACTTTCTACTTTTTTTTCTCTCTCTCTCCCCCCTTCTTGTGTTGTACTCATTCAGAACTAGAAACTTAAGAGCTAAACACGTTATAAGCATCCATAAACAGAAATACCTAACCTAACCTAACCTAACTCAAAACGTAGCTTCCCTAAAAGAAAACAAAAGAAACACCGTTGCAACGCCTGACACACACGCTGTGAGGATGCCAAAGAATAAAAATTCACGCGCCGTCTGCCTGAGTAGAAAGAAACCCTACAAAAAAGTATAGCTCACACATAACATTACGTAACGATTCGAACCGATCCGAAATCGCCATTAAGTAATATACTATAAATACTTTTAGAAACGCACAGCAAACTAACTTAACTAGCAAAAACAATCGCAATGCCATTTTAATGTATCTTGTAACCTTCACAACTAGAGTTTGATAACAACTAACAAACTTTGTTAGCGCCTTCTTTACAAGAACAAGGGAAAATTACATAACGTAAAGCAAATCGTTTACAATTATTTACCAGCAAATTAGTTTAGTGCAATGTTTATAAACTAAATGATAACCTCAAGTTTTAGACATTTTACGTTCGACTAGAAAACAGCTCAATGTTTAGACTTAGGGACTATTTAGAACCTCGGGGCTAACTAAAAGTAAACATTTAATTCGGCAATTGATGGTTCAGTAATGCACAACAATAAAGGTAAAGTAATTTGTTTGGTATTCAATATGAATTCTCATTTGGTTTGGTTTTTTAAATTTAGTTTTTATTAACTTTTGTGTTTGTTCCGAGTTTCTAAACACAGTTTTGGTAATCGTTTTGTATTGTTATGTTTTGAAATAACTGCCGCTGTAAGCGCTGCGTGCAGCGCCCTCTGTTGGCTGTTATATGTGTTAAGTGTTGCTTCTATAGAGCTTTTTTTCAGCTTAAAGCTTTGTGTTATCAAGTATACGCCCCGCGTGTTCATTTGTTTTGTGTTTACCAAGTAAATTAAGTTAAATATGTATTCTAGTTTAAAACGTTATAAATAATTATTTTTAGATCTTATGGTTTGAAAATGTGTTTTCTATTAAAATTGAATAAGCGTTTGTATTAAACCTTTTGACTTACTATAATCACAGGAGGACGATGAGGATGATGAGAACGATTTCAGTGGACCTGCGTTGGGTGGTCATGTGAAGACCCAAAGCGATTTCTCCGACGATGATGAAGAGGATAAGCCCATGACCATGCGTATGATGATGATGCGACCAACAAGCGGAAAAGCGACTATAACAGCATCAGCAACAACGCCCCTTAAAAAACAGGGCGGCAGTCATCTAAATGTGCCAACAAGCAGAAAGCAAAACTACAACAAAAAGGACACTTGTGATGTGTAGAACACACTGCTAACATGCTGTAGCAGGGGTAAGAAAAGGAAAAGAGGAGCTAAAATATATATAAAGAACAAAATGCTATGTATACAGAAATCGGATGCTGCGAGTGTAGAAGCGCAAAAACATTTATATATTTACAATAAGTATTTTAACATAATTATATTTTAAACTTAATGTTAAGTTAAAAAGGAACAGGAACAAAAAGAAAACTTAAAGAAAATTATAAATATGTAAAACACACATGAAATTGTTAAACTAACATATTTTAAAACATACACACATTCATTTACACACACTCACACACAAAACTATGTACAATGAGCTATAATTGAACTAAAAAAAACGGGTTATAAAAGTGAAAAGTTGATGAACAATTTTGAAGTATAATTTCTGTTGCTGTAGCATTTAGTTGAAAATGTTTTTTAGGCTTTAACTGTTAAGCACAATATCCATGAATTTGTGTCTTTAAAAACCAATATATTTATATATATAACACATACTATATGTACTTATGAATTATATAACCCAGTTGTAAACCCTGCCTAGCCATGAGAACTTTAATTGCAAAACGCTTTTTGTAGTTTAAGAATCCCAAAGAAACTTTTAACCAAACGCATTTCCAAAGAGTTTAACTCATTATTTTATTTACTTCGTAGCATTCAGTTTCTCAAGTTGAACTTATCACACCCAAATATTTATTCAGTTTAGCTCTATAACAAAAACATATATAATATTATTATGTTGCAATACAAAAATGTGTTGCAACAATGCTAAGAATTAATTCAAAATTTAATACAAACATGGTAAAAAGTTTAAGCAAGTTGAAATCTATACTAAAGAAATTCTAGTTCAGTTGTTAACTGCAAACACACAAATAAACCAAACTTAAGAAGAACTTAAAATAATATAAGAAACAAATTTAAAAATATTTTTAAGAGTACTTAAAACTACACACACACAAACACACACGCACCTACTGACAAAAAAAAAATACAGCATGACTTGTGTGATATTCTAAATAATATCCTCGAATTGTAGTCTTAAGTGAACATCATCAAATATCGAAAACAAATTATTTCCATTACGTTTCTCCACATTGTTATTTTTGTTAACATACAGCCACTTGCTTCTATATAACCAAATATGATTACAATTCTAGTATTTTCTGCCTACACATCTAGTTCAGCTCCTTAAACTCACTTTAATTGACACTCACAAAAAAAAAAACACACTGATAGTATTTTCTTATATTCAAAACGAAAACAAAAACAAAAACCAAACTGCTGTGAATAGTTTTAGTGGTTGTAAAGTTCTATTACAAAGTCGAAGCTGAAGATGAAGAATTACATAAAATAAAAACCGTTATAAATAATTATTAAACTAGCTCTTAAGGCGGCACTTAACTCAGAATCTACCTAAACAAAAATCAACTCTCATTCATTCAAATAATTTCACTTTGAGCAGGTTCTTATCCTATTTCATAATTCGGTTTCCGCAAAGCACTGCAAAAGGTTTTTTTTATAACCAAGAAATGAAGAACAAAGACACAAAACAACACACACTCATAGTTAGAAAAAAAAAACTACTCAATGGAATTCGGAATTTTCGGATAAATGTAATCAAAAGAATATGGAATTTTCGAAGTACTCGTAAACGGCAAACGTTGAAGACAATAAGACATACAAATAGTAAACAAAAATGAATATAACGAAATACTTATTAGAGCCTGGTCAAGACTTGGAAACGTAGGCCACCGACTTGACAAACACAATGAAGGCACATTAACTTTATACTGAACATTTTTGTAATAATCATTTTACTTTCGAAACGATTTTTCAAGCAGCTAAACAAACTTTTATGATTTTCTAATAAATAGTAAATGTTTGATTAATGTACCTTGCGAATACACAGGTCGTTGGTTAGTTGGGTTAGTTGATAAGCTTATGGATGAAGAGCCACAAAGCCGAGAAGAAACCGAAGGTATGTAGAGAGTTAGAAAGCCAAACAGTTGTTTTGTATATGATAGTTATAGCCAAGTACATGCAAATAATATATATATGAAATCTGTTGAACGCAGCAATTCAATATACATGAATAAGTGTTACAAAAACCATAACATAACAAACCATCACATCATATCCTCGCAATAACAAAAAACAAAACAATCGAAATCAAAACCAAATAGTTACCAAATCTTTATTCTCACAAAACTCTCTAATCTCAAATCATTAAAATGAAACCTATTAATAAATTGTATATCAATTATTATTGTCGTAGCGCTTAAGAGAACTAAGCGATATATACATACAACATATAATACTAAATTATATGCGAAAGAATGGACTCGTGTAAATTTGATTGTATTTAAAACGTAAACGTGAAATTACTTATGTGAAATTATTATTTAAATAAATGATATATAATGAAATAGTGCGTTAAGTTCAAAGAAGAAAGAGCAAAAAGAAAAAGAGTTTTATTTTATGAACTTTCTTAAATCGTATTTATAGATAATTCTATTACCAAAATTAGCTTTAATTGTTCCCATAAACTAATTTGTTATGTAGATCCGTTCTCAAGCACTTTGTACTGAAAGCTAAAAATCATCATCCACAGATTAGGCTTATCGCTGAGTTCAAGTTTCGACAGGCTAAGTTGTGGATTTTTGCAGCGGTACAAAAGTACCTTTTGATAAGTTCGAAACAAACAGTACCAACTCTCTTTAATAATACAATTCTCTTTTCTTCAGTAGCTCATTATGCAAGTGTAGCTTGTGTGTCATTGGTTCAAGCAATAAGAGCTTTTATAATGGTAAAATATTTGATAAAAAACAAACATTTTTAATGATATTGAAGCGAGCCACTGAAGATTGCCGTATTGCAAACGAGACACAACAATGTTTTGCGATATTGATCGATTGATAAGCGTAGCGTGTTTAAATACATAATACGCCAATAGATGCTCTGTACCATTCTTAGTTGGAAATGTGTGAAAGTTTATGTTAACTAAGGTTGGGAACTTAGTGCTTTGTGTGTCTACAAAGCCTAGCATGCCCCGTATTGTGTTTGACTGCAGGGTATAATAATGAACATTGTTTTGCGTACAAAAATAATTTGAGTAAACGTTTCATTATTGATCGATTAATTGGAAAAAAGGTACAATTATACAGTTTATCAAAGTAAAAGGCGAACAGATACCCTATATATTAAAATACTATACAAGTTTTTAGTTGTAGTTTGGAAAAGTTCTGCATTTCAAGCTGCCTGTAGTAGATTTTCAACTGTTTGATTTATATACCCTCTAGCCAAATATCAATTATAGGAGATCTCTTCAAATCAAAGCCTGATACAGCTGAACGATAAGCTGTAGACTTGTGCTTCTGCAGCTGATTTTGGTGTTTTTCAGCTGATGGATGATGTCGTAAGCGTAATTCGGGGCAGACACAGAAGTCCATAAAGGCCAGCTGAGATAAGAAAGCAATTGAATGGACTTGAACACAAAGAGAGATAGAGGGAAAGAGAGGCAGAGAGCGAGAGTGTTTGTGTGGGTCAATAAAGTTGTAATACTGGCCAAACAAGTGTGTGGCATCAGCAGGAGGCGCGTTGTCTGCTGCTGCTGCTTCTGCGGCTATAAAAGAGATGCATGTGGGGAGCGGCACGTACGAGACCAAAACAAGTGAAGGAGGGCATGGCTCTTATCTTATCAGCTGTGCATTAAAACAGAAACGGCAAAGAGCGCAAAATAAAGACACATGTGTGTGGTTGTGTGTGTAATACTCTCGTACAATATTATTATACTACATCTGTTACTTAAGCGAACATAGAGTTTCAGTTTCGATTGTTGGGTGAACGCAGCAACAAGTGCAACAGGCAGCCAGCAGCAGCAACAGCAAGAGCAACAGTTGCATCAGCTGTTTTTTTCATTGAAGCAAAACAAGTGCCACGCGTAGACGAGAAACACGGGGAGCTGTAACTGTGTAAAAGAATTGTGCGCCACGTTCCTTCAATTAGTTTGTTGCAGCATATACAAAAAAAGTTCGCATTAAGTCTTTTTGCAATTTGATCAAATTAAAAGAAATAAAACGACGACTGCCAACGCAGAAGACGAAATAAATTCATTAAACGACTAAATTCAATTGGCAGCCAGCATAAACAGCTGAGCAGGCAAAAAGAAGCAAAAAAAAAGTGAAAGGCAACACCCAGCCAAAGAAAAATACATAAAAAGGGCAGCAAGAAAAGAGAAAAGATGCTGCTCAAAGGCGTTCAACTTCTCCGCAGCGGGTAAGTCTCAACAGTTGTCAACATATAGATACACATATATATGTATAAGATTATTTAGATGGAGCATTAAGCAGGTCAGTGTCAGATTGTGGTTGGGCTAGACAGCATTGGCGGTTAAGGCCAGAGCAATGGGCCTACTTGTTAAACCAAAGTGCTTAGCAAGAATTTGCTGAGGATTCTCACAAAACCAAACGTTCTTTCTCACAAATGTCAGCTGTGTCATACATTTCTAATGTAATTCCTTATCGCCTTTCATAACCTACCTCAAGCGCCAGCTATTTATTTTATAACAACAACTTAAAGCTGTTTAATCTCAAGCCTGAGGAAATTTCCATGTTCAGCTTATAATTTACAGCACAGCATCCACAATGTTAATGCCGCAGATAGTATACAGATCAATGCACTCGTCTGTGCCATCGACAATGACAACAACACAAAACCACAACAATACACACAAGCAACACAATGCCAAACGACAACAGTTCTAAACTTTTCACTCTCTATCCATGCTCTTCCTCTCTCTGTTTGGCAAAAGTTTACACACATTATGTGTTTATAAACAATTTTTCACGCACGCTGTCGACCCTTGGCCCACCACTCTACCTCTGGCTTCCTTAGTTTGGTTTATCAATGAATTTCGTAGAAGCTTTCGTTTGTTGCAAAAACTTTTTTATTGCACCTAAAAATAGGCAACACTTTTAGGGTTTCCAGTCAATGGCCATTGCTAAAAGTATGTAGCTAAAAAAGAACATTAAGTAGAAAAGATACAGTTTTGGCATAGTAAAACTGCTTTAAGTAGAAAGTTAAAGCATTTAGGCGTTCCAATATAGATCGCAATCTGATGGCTTAGCAATTTAAGCATAAATTTCTGAAAATTAAAAAACTGTAGCGCTCTTTTAAGCTTTGCACACACACAAAAAAATGCTGTACGCTTTGAGCTAGTCAAATATTTTATTGCATTCTTTGCTGGGGGACACAAAAAGCTGCAAAAGCATTTTGCTTTGTTTGTTTTGTGCCTCGTTCTTTGTTGGCTTTTGTAATCAGCGCGGCTGGTTGCCGACACACCACGCCCTCCTCAAAGCAAACGCCTACGCTTAAAGATTATTTTTGTGTTTTTGTTTTGGCTCCGGTTTGTATGTGTGTGTGTGCAGTTGACCGACTGGTTCTGTCCACTATCTGTGTGTATGTGTGGGTGCGTAAATAAAAACAAATCGTTGCTGGTATGCGTTGGCTGCCTTTTGTTTTTTGAGGGCGCTTAGCAACAGCATTGGTATACAAAACAAAAACTGAGCAGCAGAAAACGAAAAAAAGGCAACAGAAAATTATAATATAAAATCTCTTTGGCTTTAAGTTGTTGACTTGTTTGGCTTGTTGTTTGTCTTTTGTTTTGATAGCCGCTTTTGGTGTGTGGCGTGTTTTTAACTGGTCTGCTTATTAAAAACTCTTTGCATCGGTTTCCTTTCCAACAAATACCTCTTGGTTTTTTTTTTTGCAGCACAACAACAACAGTTAAAAAGTAGGTGTATCCATCATTTACATACTTGTGCAATCAACACAGCCAAATGCGGCAGCAACAAAGTCCATCTGATAACCTTAGACAACCCGAAGCGTAACAACAATAATAACGACAACAATCTTGTTGTTAATGCTGTTGTTGTTGTTATTATTGACGCCTCGTTGTTGGAATCTATTTTGCTATATAGCCGAGCCCCCCAGCAATGAACATAGCAAAAGAAGAAATAGAAATAGAAATACGACAGCAATAATAATAATACGTATTCAAATAATACAATAATATTTGTCTGACAAATCAGCATATGATACGTATACGTAATATTCGATTGTAATTACATTTCGATAATATTTGTTGCTAACTTAAAAAAATAGGTCTTAAATACCCATCAGTTTAATTGTTTTGGGCTCTTATCGGCTAATTGTTTGTTTACGGTTCCATCGAGTTTCAACTCAGCGATGCGATAAGATAAGCTAACGTACCATTATGAATCTGCTTAATTTGGATAGTTTTTTTTTTCGAGGTAAACACATGTTCAATTCAAAGAAATTCAATGACGTGTTGTAGGTATTTTAAAGCTATATAAAGCCGGATCTTTGTATATTAACTGCGCCATCTAAATCGTTGTTTTCCCCATTTGTTGCACCCGCATAGACAAAGATTGTGTTGATATTACGACGCAGATACATATACAAAAATATGCAATCTAAACAAACATACAGGCATTTGTCCTCCTACGTTTCTATAGAGTTTCAATGCTTATCAGTGTGGTAAACACACACACACACACACACACACACACATTGATAGACAGCTAGTTGTTCGTTTTGGACTTTGATATGCTCATAGAGCTCATTAATACACATTTGAACAAAACCTATTTTCTATGTACTCAACAATAAGTACCAGTACGAACTGGTAGTAGGGCAGTTTTCTGTTGCTGCTGCTTGTTGACCTTGGCCTTGTGTAAGTGGCATATACACACACACACACACTCAGAGAGAGTATGGTTTATTTTGCCCAAGACAATATACCCAAAACATAATCAGCTTTAAAGTATAAGAGTTTCAATGTTGTTAAGTAGTAGAAGCAGTTAAGCATTAGATTTTCATTGCTGCATGCAGCAATTACCAGATTTTACTGGAACTTTCAGCATGTGGCAAGTTTTGTTGCAGTTTGCTAAGCTCCATATAGAACTTGTAGCATATTCTGGAATTTGTGCAACAGTTCAGTTCTGGCGTGTGCACTTAAGTAGCATCATTTTGAACTTATGAACGTTGCAAAATTCTTAGAAATCATAGATTTTTCTTCATTGCTTTCTTTACATTATTTTAAAACTTCCACTCTCCTGTTTTTCCTTGGAATAAGTAAACTGATGTTTGCTGATTTAAATATTTGTTACACATTCTTTTTCTAGTTTTCATGGAAATGAGTAGGAAGCAAGTCCCTAAGCTCGTTTTGTTTTGAAAATTGATTCAGGAACTGCTGCTTATTGCTGATTATGCAGTATTATTGTTGTTATTAGTATGACGCCGAAGAAAAGCATTGCATTGCAGTGCAAAAACAAAAGTAATCAATCGAAAGAGTAAGCAAATTTTCCATCAGCTCATCAAATTCCATTCAATGTTGACTAAGCCAATATAATAACAATAACAACTGGCGAATCCCTTTTCAATAGAGACGTCACAAAAAAGAATATAATAAGTAAACCTTACTTATTACGCGATACATTTGAGACACGTGTCGTCATCAATATGTTTCTGTGTGTAACTGGTTCAAACTGGCACTGTAAGAAACTCGTTTAGCTGATAAAGCGACAAAATGTTGGGTTTGGAAGCAACTTGTAATGTGTGTGATTAGGGCTGCCCTTAGGCAATTGTTGTTCTTTTTTTTTACGACTGTCTGGCTCTGAAACTAAGGCCAAGGCTACGGGGCGGAGTTATTGAACTTGCTCAAAGTCAAAATTCAGGCACAGCACTCCAGATGTTTTAAAAATTATCTTGTTCACTTTTTGATAAAGAAAAAAAACCCAAAAATTCTGTTGCTAAGCATTTCAAAAATAGATACAGATTTCTATATGCAGTTGTTGACATAGCGTGATACATTTTCCATATATCTACACAAAAAACACGCGCCCATTTAATTTTCTGCGTATTCTTTTTTGCAATGCATAAAAATCTCAATAAAAATAAACACACTGTATAAAAATAGATTTTGTCGCGGCTATGGCAACAACGAAGCATAAAACATTCCCAAAAAAAAAAAAAATGGGCGTGTATAGGGAATACCCAGTACTAAAAGAATAACAAACAAAGGATGAACAAAGCTTGTAAGTAGTACAATTAAACTAGTCGAATCAAGTGCAAATAGTTGATTATTAGTTTGTTTAAAGCGCGTGGCAGCCATGAAGCACACTGTGTCGAATAATAAGCTGGCACAAGTCTTAGAACTGATAGCGATAATCTTTAAGTATTATAAGTTTTCAAGCAGACAAGTAATACCCTATTTAGCTATGGTCAGTTCTTAACATTAGCAAAGCCATGGCACATAAATAATGCAACGACGAGAAGCACAAAAGTTTAAAGCCCCTTAAAACCGAAACAATAGAGGCAAAAGCAGAAGCAGCAACAGCAGCAGCAGTGGCAGCAAAATCTATAGTAAACATTTAATCTGGGTTGGGGTTTTATGGTCTAAAGTTCGTATGCAAATAAGCCAAAGAAGTTGGCAAAACAGCAAAAGTGAAAAGATAAACAATATCAAGAGAGCCTTTGCCAACACACAATAAATGCTGTCAATTTGATAAAAAAACAAAAACAGAAGAAACAACATTCGATACGAATTAACTGGAAAATGTAATTAGCGCTTTACTTTCAAAAAAACACACAAGACCATAAAGGAAGATTAGTTGGCTATGAGCTTATATCTCAAGGTTAAAGTTTGCGAAAGAATACGATATTCTTAAGAACATAGTTAATAAATAATAACATTATATTATATATCACAACTTGTGGCCTGTTTTTAACACAATAATGAAAATTTATCAAACGACATTAACACAATGTGTGTTAATAACACCAACTAGGGCAGACACTCGAAAACACACACACACACACATATTTGAGTAGCTAAACGCTCCACTAGAAACTGCGCAGTTTCTAATATTTTTGTCGTCCAACCGACCCAACATAAGTTTACATAAAAGCGTGACGTCACTCCAAATAACGAGACGCACAAAATGATGGAGATGAACAGTCCATGGACTTTGTACCGCATGGCAATGTAACAATTGTGAGGCTAGACAAACAAAACTGCCCCTGATATTTGGATACTAGTGCTAATTAATGTGTTTATCGTGTGGGGAAATACGAAAAGAGTTTGTATAGATTTAAATCAGATCAAATTTTTATCTCTGATAACAGTCGGTTGCGTTTTTCTATCTGTCAACTCATTTGAAAACACAGAAAAACAATCAGACAATAACAAAGATGCTGGCTGATGAAACATTGCATCATTCAATTTCGAGAGTTGAGAGCCTGTTCTTGAGACGAGACGATCTCTATAAACCAAAGTGACGCAGTAAATGACGCCCTCATTTATCTCTTTTGGAGACAATTGAAGGTTGTCTCTCTGCGGCTGCGAATTGGATTCCCCAAAAGCCGAACATGCTGTGCAAAAGTCTGAGCAAGTTTTTTTTTATGAAATCAAAAGCAGCAAATAAATAAACTAAGCAAACGCATGGGGTATATGAGACAGTTGGATGCCCTTAAAGCAAGTAACTTGGGGATATTTATATTACTGTAGAAATCAGAAAAACGAGTAAAGTCATTGGAAATTGCTTTAATTTGAACTTTGAGCCAAACTAAGTGTTTGTGCCGAGCAACTCTAAGCCTGAACAGGGTAAAGGCAGAAACCTGCACAACCAGCTAACAGCTGATTAGCCAGTTTGAGTTTTACAATTGTGTGTGGGGCAAAAAGCAATGTCGACGTCGACGCAACACCTTTTTTTCTTCTTCTTTCCTTCCATCGGTAGCAGCCGCATACTTAGAATACTAATTGTGGTACAGTTGTGCCCAAAAGGCGATTAGCTTAAGAGCAGATAAGGTGGCCTAAACTGTGCGTTCAGTTATAAATGTAAGACCGTAGGCTTTTGTTTGTTGTATTGACCAAGCAAAGAACAGGTAGCCAATAGCATAGTATACATGTAAGATAAACAAAATATTAAATTTAACATTCTGCTCTTATTTTTTTTAGACTCGTTGCCCCACCCAAGAGCTACAACTTTCGTTTGGTTTGCCGCGCGCTGTCTGTACAATATGGCGATGCCAAGACGCTGACTCCAGCTGTTCGGGATTATGTGGATAAGTGCGTTAATCTTTGCCAGCCGGAGCGTGTTCACATCTGCGATGGCACTCAGGCGGAGAGTAAACTCCTGCAGAGTCTGATGCTTAAACAGGGCACCATTCAGCCCCTCTCTAAGTATGAGAACTGTTGGTTAGCTCGCACAAATCCCGCTGATGTTGCTCGCGTTGAGTCCAAGACTTTCATCTGCACAGAGCGCAGGGAGCAGACAGTGCCAGTGATGCCTAAGGCAACGCCTGGTACACTGGGCAACTGGATATCCGAGAAGGATCTGAAGGCAGCCATAGGGGAACGTTTTCCGGGCTGCATGAAGGGACGCACCATGTACGTGATACCTTTTAGCATGGGTCCAGTGGGTTCTCCGCTTTCAAAGATTGGTATTGAGATTACGGATTCACCCTACGTCGTCGAGTCCATGAAGATAATGACGCGTGCTGGAGCTCCAGTGCTGCAGGTGCTCGAAAAGGGTGATGGACAGTTTGTCAAGTGTCTGCATTCGGTGGGAACACCTGCGAATGGTGTTCAGGCACAGGAATCCTGGCCCTGTGATCCAGAGCGTACTATTATCCTTCACAAGCCAGCGGAAAATGAGATTGTCTCGTATGGTTCTGGCTATGGTGGCAATTCGTTGCTGGGCAAGAAGTGCTTTGCTCTCAGAATTGGCAGCACCATTGCCAAGCGAGAGGGTTGGCTAGCCGAACATATGCTCATCCTGGGCATCACCAATCCACAGGGCAAGAAAATCTATGTGGCAGCAGCTTTTCCATCAGCTTGTGGAAAAACCAATCTGGCCATGATGACTCCAACTCTGCCAGGTTATAAGGTAGAGTGTGTTGGAGATGATATTGCCTGGATGAAGTTCGATTCACAGGGTGTTCTGCGTGCCATTAATCCAGAAAACGGCTTCTTTGGTGTCGCTCCCGGTACCTCCATGGAAACAAATCCCATTGCCATGAACACCATCTTTAGGAACACAGTCTTCACCAATGTGGCGTCCACTTCCGATGGTGGTGTCTATTGGGAGGGCATGGATGCAAGCCAGCTTAAGGATGTCACAGTTACCGATTGGCTGGGCAAACTGTGGTCCAAGGAGTCTGGCAAACCAGCTGCTCATCCCAACTCCCGCTTCTGCACTCCGGCCTCACAGTGTCCCATTATCGATCCTGCTTGGGAGGATAGCGCTGGTGTTCCCATCTCTGCCATACTCTTTGGAGGTCGTCGTCCCGCTGGCGTTCCTCTAGTCTACGAAGCACGCGACTGGGAGCATGGTGTCTTCATCGGAGCTGCCATGAGGAGTGAGGCAACAGCTGCCGCTGAACACAAAGCCAAGGTTATAATGCATGATCCTTTCGCCATGCGTCCTTTCTTTGGCTACAACTTTGGCGACTATCTGGCCCACTGGCTGAGCATGGAGCAGAAGGGTCAGGTTCCAAAGATCTTTCATGTGAACTGGTTCCGCAAGAGTGCGGAAGGAAAATTCCTCTGGCCTGGATTTGGTGACAATTCCCGCGTTCTAGATTGGATTTTCCGACGTGTGCAGGGCGAGAACTGCTACGAGGATTCACCCATTGGTCGTCTGCCCAGCACGAATGCTCTTAACGTTGCCGGTCTTGAGGGTAGCATTGATCTCAAGCAACTGTTCGAACTGCCCAAGGACTTCTGGCAACAGGAGGTCTACGAAATTGGACAGTACTTTGAGGCGCAAGTAGGCGGCCATTTGCCACGCCCTGTTGCCAAGCAGCTGACTGAGTTGAAGCAGCGCGTGGCCAGCATGTGATGTGTGCCAGTTGGGGTTCCATAGGTTATTAATAATCTTATGTTTTAATAGTTTAATAAAGTGTACTGAAAAAAAAAGAAACACCAACAATTCGACTTTGTTGTATCAAATTTCAATGTTAACTTTCCAATAAACTGGCCAAATTATGATGTTGTTGTTAACTGGTCTTGGATGGAAAACGTTCTCGTCTTCCCAAAAATTCAAATTGTATCGACCACCAGCAACTAGAAACAATCTCAAAATTCCTTTGAGTTCTTAAGTGTATTCAATCTTCGGCGTGTGGATGATATTTCTTTCCTTCAGTTCTTGTGGGGTGTGGCCAAGGCTTATCGAATGAGCAAGAGAGATGCAAAGAGAGAGTAAGAGTGTCGGAGGAGGCCCGTCCATACAGTTGGCGTAAACAAGCATATAAATCCATAATCGTGTTAACCTTTCTGCACCGCTACCAATTATCAAGATCGCAGCGAAAACAGGCAAATAAACTGCGACAATAACAAAAGAATAGAATAACAAAAATTTAATGGTGCGTTGATCTTAAAGAAAGGCACATACAAAAAAAAATCAGAGCTCTGATGTTGCCAAGGTCTGATTACCGACATTTCAGTGGCCAAGGGGTGGTGTGATTCGACATGCAGCAAGTCAAAAAAAGACCATCAAAACACAACAACAGATAAGGCAAAGAAAGGGGTTTATAGAAATTTCTTATGTTGAAACCTTTACTTAATATACAATATATACAGCGTAAAGGTACAAAAGATGGGTTAGATCCGGCTTAAACAACTAATACAAATGGTCTCCCATATTTTAAAATATCTTATTGCTTATCAGTTGATATTTTTTCTTGTTTTGCTTATTATTAGCAAATGGTGGACTATTCATAGATTTATTTTATGGTTTTAAGATAAGTTCTATTGTAGCGGTTAATAACTTTCCCAGGGTTGTCTCGGTTCGTTTAAAAACAAGGAAAAAGAGCTCATTAGCGAAAGATTTCTGAGGTCCGGTTCATTGCTATAGCTATGAATTAATAAAAAACAGTGCTCGGCTCTATATTTAGAAGGTATTTTCCACTGAATCCAGACGGATCTAGGGGCTCGTTTACACAGCTGATAAGTGACAATAATAAGTTCATATATATGTATATACATTGATTTTCATCAGTTATTTATTGATCTGACTGAAATCATTGACGTAAATTCAAAATAATTAAGTCAAGTCATTCAGCACAATTAGCTATAGAAAGTCGATCTTTGTACGTCTGCGGGATACGAGGAACAGGGAATGGATGGCCCTGGTCGAGGCGAGGCAAAGGGTAGGGTACAGCAGGGTATAAGGGTGTGTGAACGCAGACAGACAGTTGATGCTGATGATGAAGCTGCTTATCAGGCTGAACTAGAAAAACAAGTCCATGATTTATAAATAAATTCACAAAAAAAAAAAAACAACAAAATATTTCAACATATTTTTGTGTTTTTGTCCGTTTTAAGAGGCGCGTGGAGGCTGTCTGGTTAAAAACATTTAACTGTAAAAGCTCTTGTTGAAGGATTTCAAGGTATATCAGGTCATTTGCTCAAGATACATTTTTGGGCACCTTCATTTCTCCTTCTACACACATCTGTTCTTGGGAAGAAAATGTCATGTGGATGCCATCAAAATGACCAAACACACTGACCACAGTCCATTCATGGCCTCCATGGCGTGTTTTGTCTGATGGCCATGGCCAACAATATAATAGATATAGTAGCTAGATCATCACTTTCTTTCTTCACATCAGCAGTTTGGACGATAGGCAAAAAAGATAAGAGAGAAATGTTTCTGGCACGATGACAATAAATTGAATATGCCATGTGATTAGGCGTAGGTGGCAGGCGCGTGTGCCTAGCAATAGCGGGATAAGGCAGAACAGGTTTTGTATAAACTAATGTTAAGTTACCTATATATTTGAACTAATAGGGTAAAATCTATTCCAACTAAGAAGATTCTCCAGTGGTTTATTGTCAAAGAGGTAGGGCAGGAAACTATTAGTTCCGGCGTAGTTCGATAATTGCTGTACACAGTAATTATGGAACCATTTACGCACTTCAACGATATCGAGTGGTAAACATAAATAAACAAAATAATTAAATTAGCAGCGTGTGTAAATAGGACAGAGAAAAGTACACAATAAACAATCAACAAGTGTAGTACAAATAGCTCAAATTCGATTCTTATAAGTGCTAAAATCGTGTGCGCTATCACAAATCATAATAACAGCAAAAATGAATCGAAGCGGCAAAGCGACAACAAGTAAACCAATATCAAGAAGAAGACCAAAAAAAATCCCAAACAAAAACAAGCATAAAACTAGCCGCACTGGCAACCATAACAAACTGTTGTCAAGCAGCATTAACTTTCCCCACACCTTCTCCCGCCGCTGGCCCATGAGCTCAGTGAAAAATCAAAACAATTGCCGAGCCTCCCAACGAACGGCCAATCAGCGCGACCGAACACTGACCAGCGAAGTGCGCGCGCGACTAACACAGAAAAGAAAACGAGGGCCGTTTTGCCGAAGCGAGCCGAACGTTAGCCGATCGCGATAATCATGTTCTCGTAGCAACGGGAAGGCGCCAGCCGCGTCGAGCCGAACTGTATAAAAGGCCGACTGCAGCGAGCAGTTGGCATCAGTTACTCGTGGACTGAGTAAATGGAAAGATCAAGTGAAACATTTAATTTCAGTGATCGTTTGATCAAATTGATCTTTGACAAAAAACTTTGGAAGAACATATGAAAACAAAGCAAAACATACTAAACAGCAAGAACAAAAACCAAAACAAAACTTTACAAAAAAAAGAAAAGAAAAATCAAATTGTGATAAATAAATTGTGATATTTAGCAAAAGTTAATTTGTGCGCCGTACGTACTCCAAAAGTCTTAAAAAGAAGTTTATCTAAGAAAAGAAAACAAAACACAAAAAAAAAACAAACAAAATGCCTGAGCTCATTGAACAAAGCAAAATTATGTAAGTACAAACAAAAAAATATAACATACGCCTCGTAGTCTCTAGAATTCAAATCTTGTGTTGCATGCCCCAAAAAAGTATTTTTAACACAAAATAATTATGCAATTTTAGTGAACAAAAATTCCTAGGAAGCTTTTACTTACAAATTTTTTTCTTTCCACTTACAGCTCCGCCAATGGTTGCGGTCTTCCCCAGCTTCACAAGCAGCGCCACGATAGCTTCGGTCTGTACAGTCACATTCGTGGCACACCCACCTCATATGGCGATGTTAGCTCCTTGACTGCTGGCGTACGCAGTTTTGTCGAGGAGGCTGTTTCTCTGTGCCAGCCGGATCAGGTGCACATTTGCGATGGCTCCGAACAGGAGAACAAAATGCTCATCAAGACTCTGCTTGAGTCGGGCACCATTGTCCCCCTGCCCAAGTATGAGAACTGCTGGTTGGCTCGCACCAATCCCGCTGATGTGGCCCGTGTGGAATCAAAGACATTCATTTGCACAGAGGAACGCGAGGAGACAATTCCCACACCTAAGGATGGTGTTAAGGGTGCCTTGGGCAACTGGATCTCCCCCATGGACATGGAGGATGCCATTCAGCAGCGTTTTCCCGGCTGCATGAAGGGACGCACCATGTATGTGGTGCCTTTCAGCATGGGTCCCGTGGGCTCTCCACTCTCCAAGATTGGCATTGAGCTCACCGACTCTGCATATGTTGTGGCCTCGATGCGCATCATGACCCGTATGGGTGCTGCAGTGCTCCAGCAACTGGCCAAGAAGGAGGAGTTCGTTCGCGCTCTTCACTGTGTGGGCACACCTGCCAATGGTATTGTGGAACAGGCCTCCTGGCCTTGCGATCCCGAGCGTACTATTATCCTGCACAAACCTGCCGAGAATCTGATTGTCTCCTATGGCTCTGGCTATGGTGGCAACTCGTTGCTGGGCAAGAAGTGCTTTGCTCTCAGAATTGGCAGCACCATTGCCAAGCGTGAGGGTTGGCTAGCCGAGCACATGCTCATTCTGGGCATCACAGATCCCAAGGGCGACAAGAAGTACATTACTGCTGCTTTCCCCTCGGCTTGTGGCAAGACAAATCTGGCTATGTTGAACCCATCCCTGTCCAACTACAAGGTGGAATGTGTTGGCGATGATATTGCTTGGATGAAGTTCGATTCACAGGGTGTCCTGCGTGCCATTAATCCAGAGAATGGCTTCTTTGGTGTCGCACCCGGCACCTCCATGGAAACAAATCCCATTGCCATGAAAACTGTCTTCAGAAACACCATCTTCACCAATGTTGCTTCGACTTCCGATGGCGGTGTCTACTGGGAAGGCATGGAGAGCAGCTTGGCACCCAATGTACAGATCACCGATTGGTTGGGCAAGCCCTGGTCCAAGGATTCTGGCAAACCCGCTGCTCATCCCAACTCCCGCTTCTGCACTCCGGCTGCTCAGTGCCCTATTATTGATGGTGCCTGGGAGGATCCAGCTGGTGTTCCCATCTCTGCCATGCTCTTCGGTGGTCGTCGTCCAGCTGGCGTTCCTCTAATCTATGAAGCACGCGACTGGACCCATGGTGTCTTCATCGGTGCTGCCATGAGGAGTGAGGCAACTGCTGCCGCTGAACACAAGGGCAAGATGATCATGCACGATCCTTTCGCCATGCGTCCCTTCTTCGGCTACAACTTTGGCGATTATGTGGCCCACTGGCTGAGCATGGAGAAGCGTGGCCAGGTGCCCAAGATCTTCCATGTCAACTGGTTCCGCAAGAGTGATGAGGGCAAGTTCATGTGGCCTGGATATGGCGAGAACGCTCGTGTGCTCGAGTGGATTCTGCGTCGTGTCAAGGGTGAATCTTGCTATGAGGATTCGGCTATTGGTCGCATTCCAGCTGCTGGTGAACTCAACTTGGCTGGCATGAAGGAACAGATTGATCTAAAGCAACTGTTCTCGCTGCCCAAGGAGTTCTGGACACAGGAGGTTCAGGATATTCGCACCTACTTCGAGTCCCAAGTGGGAGCCGATCTGCCCGATAGCATCTACTCTGAGCTGGACAAGCTGAAAGCACGCGTTGCCGAGTTGTAAATCAGTTGAGAATTTATCACAAAATGCCCCCCTCCCATTACTCCCCCTTCTACACTCATCTTTAACCGCCTAAGCAATCCTATCCCCACAACCAATAATCCCACACATACATACATATATATATATACTATATATAACCTGAAGACTTTGCCTAACCATACAATATTTCACTTAGTCGTTTCTATAGCATTTAAGACAAAGACTTCCAAAACTATTTATTTTATAAGCGTTTAGTTGTAAGCATAATTTAAGCAATTTATATATATGAAAAATACAAACAAGATATATTATAAACAAAAATAAATCACAATAGATTTTATTACAAACAAATTTGGTTGACTGAAGCGAAAGCAAATTGAATTCATTTCCGAGCTGACCTTAATGAAAATTATTAAATTTTTGCTATCAATTAAAATGCAACATGTTAAAAGAAAAAAAAAAGAGCCAATTATACATATGTCGATTTAACCACAAATCAAAGAAGCAAAACACACACAGTTTTCAAAAAAACCGTGCTCTCAAGTGAAGGACTTCCAGGCTGGAAGAGCTTTTTGGTTGAAGCAAAAGCTCCGCTGTTTGCCTCAAAATGCAGCTGAGGCGGCAATGCTGGCCACAGTTCAGCTCGAGCTGCGAGCGCGGTCGGTCGGCAGTTTATTGATTGTGCGGCAAACCAAGCGATTGAGAAAGAGAGAAAGAGAGAGAGTGTTGTTGTTGCAGCGGGCGTTTAAGCGGAAACGGAAGTGCAGCACAAGCAACAACAGCAGCAGCAGCAGCAGCGGCGGCAACAAAAACTGTACAAACTGTTGCTTGGCTTGAACATTTGACGTTAGTGCTGTATGTTGTTCTTGTGTTTGTCTGCGTGTGTGTGTGTTTTTGGTAGTGTGTCGTAACGCAATTAAGACAATTACCGAAGTTAATTTCACCCAATTAACAAACAAATTTGCAACAGCCAAAAGTACAAAAAAAAAGAGAAGCAAAATTCAACTCGTAAAAAAAACATAGAACAGAACCTGGCAAAAATGGTAAACATGAAATATGTGATTTTCCACAGCTAGACAGTTATTTGAGATGTATGAGCGGGTGTGTGTGTGTGTGTGCATACGTGTGTGTGTGTGTCTGCTGCTAAGCTGCGATTTGACATGTTGATTTATGCGCTTCCTCTCACTCGCACTCTGACTTTATGTCCCTCGTACTGGTGAACTGTTTTTTGCTTGGATTATTCGCTGTGACTCTGCTGTGTGCTTTGGCACTTGTTGCGCTTTATGTCTTCTTCTTCATTGTGCTTTGCTTTCACAACGCACAGGACACTCGCTTAATTGCTAATCCTCGCGCCGCTAAATTTGCCATGTTAGACGCGTCTAATTATACGTTATTCAAGGCAGGAGCATAAGCACCTGTCTATTTTCCCATTCCAGCCTTACTTCCTCGCAAAATGACGCATTTAAAAAGCAAATTGCCGGTGCGACTGAGAGTGTGAGTGGAAAGGAGGTTGAGGTGAGCAAAGGCAACAAAAGCAACTGCTCCTTCACTTAATGTGCCATCAACATGAGATTTGCGCAAATGGCGCGCGCCAAGAATTATGTGTTGCAATAAAATCGATGTACAGCCAAACGAACTGTGAATGTCTTGGTGGGGTGGGATTGAGCTGGATGAATGATTGACTGGGTGGCAGGAGAATGGATTGGTGCCAAGTGGCCAGCGGCCAGCGGCCCATCCTAATAACTAAGTTGCGAACGTGACTTTTGGCCCAATAATTCTAATTTGAACTGACCAGCGGCAATAGGGATGACGGGTTTTAGTTCCAGTTTCAATGGTTCTATTGTTCATTTGAGACTGGTTTGAATTGAAAAACTTTAATAATATTTAAGCAATTATTTTCTGTTTAGCTTATGTTTTATTTAAATCAATTAATTTCCATACTAGTGAAAAAACTTGAAAACTTATTCAATTGATTCTTGTTTAGTATCAAGTATCAAGTTGTTACTCGCTGAACTAGTTCAACTAAGTCCAACTGCAAAAACTTTATACAGCACTGACCAAAGGTTTTGCACTTAAGTTTGCGCCACTAAATAGGCTACACTTTCTTGACGATTCTGGTATATTGTTTAATCCTAAGTGTTTTATGGACTTTTCTTGTTTATGCTTCATCCATTCACACACACACACCATACACACACTTTCAGGAAAGATACCAACACACACACATTTATTTTTACAACAAACGCTAATTCTGCCAGCCAAGTGCTGGTGGAAAGCGGACAGACATTGTGTGGTGGCTGAGAAAATATTTATGTTTGCTTAGAGTGTGCGTGTGTTAAATATGTGCTTAACGGGTGCGGGCATGTAATTAAGCAAAGTTTACTTAAAAGGGTTCTCCAGGAAAACCAACAGGATAAGTTCTAAAGTGTTTTGGGTCAGACAGCAGGCAGGAGACAGGACTCAAGCCACAAGTTAATGCTTTGCAGCAATGCACTTTTTGGGTTCATTATACCCCAATAACATGTACAAAAGAGCTTGAAGGGAATGACCAAAATCCCAAAAGCAGACACAAAAGTTTATAGCTGCAGGTCAGCGGCATTTGAACTTGTTTGCTGATGTTAACCGTTTGGTTCGCTGACTGGTAACTATTTCATATACTACAACGCGTTATACGGATACAAATTACATTTGTCAGTTCAGTTTAGTCTGAAGTCGAAGTCCTTCAAATATGCAAATCCTTTTAGCACGCTCACCCTTTTATTCATATTTTTTATTTAGCTTCTGGCTTCATTTGCTTTGTCTGCACGCCAAACCAGCATTAAATCAAATCATTTTCAGTTGGTCTGATGCCTTAGGTTAAATCTGTATCTGCATAATTGTTTGATACAGTTGGACTACAGTAAAGTGGACAACTTCGTTTGTTAATGCTTGGCACAGCCACAACTTTAATGCTTAGGTGAATTTATTTTGTTGCGTATCAAAATTTTGTTTCTTTTTCACTGAAAAATGCTCATCAACATTTTAGTTTCATCAGCGTTGCTTCAACACTTATCCGATTGACTGATTGTGTGATTGTCAGGGCATATTGATTTTCTACAGGAGGCTAAGGCTACGACTGGATATCCTGCAGAAATGTAGCAATTATATTTGCCAACATAAGCTGATTGTGCTTTAAAATCCATCCAGCTGCCTTTTCGTAAGAAATTCAAACAAAATTCAATTCAGAAAACACAATGCCATAAGCCACAAAGCTGATGTGTAGCAGAGAGAGAGAGAGAGGGTGGGTGGGTGGCAGTGATAGGGCGCTCATGCATAGACAATACATACATAATGCCAATAGATACCCGAAACGAAGACCAGTTGAATGAGAGATGACACATGCCGTCTATATTGTAAGCAGTTGGCGAGAAGCTGGCAGGAGATTTGGGAGCCGGGTTTAGTTGGATTTGGTTTTTCTTTCAGCACTCCCCCCTCAATCCTCAACACTATTATTATTCTTGTTGTGATTTTCTAGAGCATTTTGCAAAAGCCAAAACCTAAAACTGTTGTCCATGCATCTGACACTGGCCTTGAACGGCACTGTGAACTGTTTTCTATTCAAACATTTCTCATTTTACGTTTATTCCAACTATGTCGCAATCCATTCTACTCCGCAAACCCTTTATCTTAAGTCTACCTCGTTGTATCTCCTTATGATTGGTTGGCATTGGCAACCAGGCCGAGCTACGTGTGTTCCACTCTGACAAAGTGCCGAACATAGCTATTATATACTCTACAATTCGAGCAGTGAATTTTAGGCATTAAAACAGCTCATTTTCCGTTTTACCATTTTCATTTTGAGCTGTCAAAGAAAATATTGCCATTATTCATGCTGAGTAGATTTTCCTATCAGCTTTTCTACTTTCTCAAACATAAACTTCCTGGCAGAAAATTAATCAAAAGTAGTTCCTTACATAACAAAACTTTGCTGTTGTTTGTCCTGAACTAGACCAACAGTTATTTGTTTATGCTACTTTACTATTCAAATTCGTTTAGCTTGCACGCATTATGTACGGATATATTCCCAGTGAGAGCGACGTTTAGGGTGTTAAAAGTCCAACAGGTACCAGCATATAACTACTTATTTGTCTACCATATGTATACTATGTATTGGGTATAGGTATGTATGCATTGAGTGTTTGCATTCATATTATTTGCTTAAGAATATGAACACGTTTCCACGCTTTGTGTTCCATGGTTTACTTGTATATGCCAGCGTAAATGTGTACGTCTGTGAGTGTGTGTGTGTGCCATTTGTATGGAGAACAATACGTATATATATATATATTTGTGTATATACAATAGATAAGTAATTTAGCGAGCAACGGGTCAGGTGGCAAAAGCAATAGCAGAAGCAATGGCAACAGTTGGGAATCCAGTTACGAGCTGTGCGAACAGACGGACACAGTAAAAGAAATAAAGGATCTGGTACACAGCTGGTGAATAGGCGAGGCTAGAGCTGGACAATAAAATGAGATACTAGATTTGCACATGTACACGTAAGTGGCATGGCAATTTAATGGAAAAGGGATGCATTTATGTATACCCTTTTACCAAATCCATCTTCAAATGGGGTATACTAGGGGTGTTTCAACGGTTAGACTTCTCAAATACGCCAAGGACAGTCATAAGACTATTGTTCGAATAGTTTTTTTATGGTTGTCTTGCTGCAACAATCAAAAGAAAATCAGTTAACACCTGGTCTCTAAACCTTTCTGCATTTATCTCTGTTGCTTCCTGCAATTTTCAACTGGAATATGCTCAACACATTTTCGTCACATTACCTGCTGAAAAGCTGAGCAGCTTCGAAAGTCTTGGCTCAAGTTGAGCGTACTGCTGCAAAAGTGCCATGGCAAAAAGTTCTTCAACAAATCTTTTGTAGCCAATACACAAAAGTTATGAGACAGTATGTGTGTGTGTGTATGTACAAGACTTACTGTGCGTGTGTGTGAGACTAAGTGTGTGTTATGAGTTGGCAGTTTGTTAATCCAAAGCCAGGTGAAAAGACAAACATTAACTTTTTACACATGGTGGGAAGAAAGACAAAACAAAAAAAAAAACTGTTGCATGCAACATGGCTGAGGCAAAGATGTGTGCAATAAAAAAATGATTCGACAGCGTTGCCAACTCTTATGTGGGACGGAGACGGAGGACGCAAAGTGTGGAAAACTTGTAGCCTTACCACAGCCAAAGCCACTTGTGCTGCTGTCAACTTAAAGCGAAATGAACGCTGAAACACACAAAATACAGTCGAAACAAGTAACAAATGGCGTTGGCGACTATGTTGTACACTGTTTTAGTTAGTTTAGAATGCAATCTAAAATAGTAGTAGTAGGCTTGAGTCCTTTGCACAAGCTTAAATGTGGTCGTGGCATTCTTCGAAATTGCAGTTTTCATTATAATATTAAATAAAGATAAAACCATAAATTATGTTTACTCGCTTCGATGTTTGTTCGTGTGTGTGTGTTTGGTGTTTGTGTGTTGAGTAATGGCCCGTGATATTTACACATGAGTGACATTCAACTTTTCGCAGCGACAGCAACAGCATAGGCACTAAGGAATATTCATAATCCAGATTTCTGCCAGCAATTGGTAAATATGGCACAGCAGCAGCACAGTTGGGATGGTGGCGATGCCTCTGGTTATAGCGGACATGGACATCCGCATACGCATACCCATTCGCATGGAGGACACAAGACACCAGCGAGAGCGGTCAGCAATCCGTTGCCATACAAAGGAGCCACACCCAAATCGCCCAGGTAAGTTATTTTTTTAAGGATAACCAATGATAAAACATTTACCCAACGATTGTCTTGGTTGTGTTCCAACTCGCTTAGAAGTTACCATCCAGCACCGCCCTCGGTGTATGCCACGCCCACACAATCGGGCTACAGCTATGGCTATGAAAGTTATGAGCCTCCACGCAGTCCAAAGATTTTGACAACCTATGCAAATGACAGCTGCGATGAACCGAGCACATCGACACCCTCCTCCTACTACCAGACGCCCAATTCGGGCTCCACAGATGATTCAGCCTCTCTGCTAAGTGGTCATGGTACGGCACGTAGCTGCAAATCGCCGTGCCAGTTTGTTTTTGATGCCGTCAGTCCGGGTGGCGACATGGATCAGTCGGGCATGAGCAAGAAATTTGAGTACTATGAACCTATATCACCGGATGACGGTTCTTTGTATTATGAGCCGCCAAGCTCACCACGACGACAGGGTTCCAAGAAGTTAATGCGTTCAGAGCAGTTACCCCATGTGACCACTACTGGAGCGAGTGGTAAACGCAGACGCGATGAATGGGAACTACCGGTTATAACAAAGATCGATGCACGTTGCCTGAATGCGGCGGCAGGAGGAGGAAATTATGGTAATTCAGGTAGCTCGGCTGGTACATCTGGTGGTTACTACAATCTGAAGCGTGATTCTTGCGTCACGGAGTGCACACAGCTCTCCATGGAGTCGAGCGAGACGCAAACACAGCATACAAACACCACGACGACAAGTTTTAGCTATACAGATACGGATGCCGGTACGGTCACCACGAGTGAACCACAGCAACAACATCGTCAGCGTCGGCATGCTATCAATATTACTTCAAATCCGGGCTATCAAGTGTTGCACAGCTCGCATTCCACACTCGATCGGACCTGCTCCGATAGCGTTGTCTCGCTGCGCTACCGGAAGTCTACGAGTGATCTTACCCAGGATGCGGAACATGAATTAAGTGGTTGTAAGCCTGCTAAGCCCAAGAGGGATCAGGTTGAGTATAAGCCACGTCGTAGGGGTAGCTCCAAGGGTGGATTGGCATACTTGGCCAGTCGTCGTAGCTCGCGCGAGTCCATGAAGAGCGCCTGCTCCAATGCATCAATATTTTCCAACGATGACATCGGTCCGTTGGCCTTCCAGAGCTCAAATCGCGGACGTCAGCGTCGCACTTCCAATTTTTTAGAGTTGCCAGGTACGTTATAGTTGTGATTTCCATCCTGTCCTATAAACTACGTTGGTTGGGTTCAGCGGATATCCCTTGTAACTTAAACCTCTCCTCCTACAGTACCTGATCACATTCGACCTCGAGTATGCTCACTTCCAGAACGACCCTACAATCCACGTGTCAGCGATGATCTCTATCGACTCCGACACTTTTCCATCAGCAAGGGCAATGTGGTCAACTGTGGTGATTCAATTATATCAAGACGTTCCCGTAGCAATACCAGCGTCAACTCAACTAATAGTCGGGCAAGTGAACGTTCTCCGTTTGAGGGTAGCTGCTGTGGCGGCGCCTATGCAAACGTGGACTCCTTACCCGCCTCACCGGACGAATCGGATAACATGGACCCACCGCCGCCGGCAAGGTATCGTGTTGTCATGTTGGGCGATGCTGGTGTTGGCAAGACGGCCCTGGTTAATCAGTTTATGACATCGGAGTACATGCATACGTATGATGCAAGTCTGGGTAAGTTGATAAACCTGCACTGCACCCACCCCTCTCCTGTTGAGTGGTGAGTTGTGTTTGCTTATGCAATCCTTAATGCTGGAACCTATGCGTGTCAAAATGATCCTATGCCGATCCCATGCCGCCTAGTTTCCACTTGCGTCTATAGAGTTTAATTCTGATCTGAGTTTTAGACGATGAGTTCGGCGAGAAGACGGTGAGCGTGCTCCTCGACGACGAGGAGTCCGAGATGGTGTTCATCGACCATCCCAGTGTTGAGATGAGCGTGGAGAACTCTCTATCCACCTACGAGCCGCATGGCTGTGTTATCGTCTTTTCCGTTGTGGACAAAGGCTCATTTCGCATTGCCGAGGAGATTATCAACTATTTGTGGCAGGAGAATTATACCAAGGACAAGGCCGTTATAATTGTGGGCAACAAGGCCGATTTGGCTCGTGCCAGGCTTATCACGTCACAGGGTGAGTAATCGCTTGAATCCGTGACACAATTTAGTTTTAAACCTAGACGCATTCGCATTATTCGTACTTGATTGAGTATAAAAGTCTAACACGCCCATTTGTGGGCTTAAGGATTATGGGGCCGGTTGGTTCTGCTTGGTTTGCTACGTCTTAATTATGATTTCTCATTTCTCAATTTCTCGTTTCTCGTTTCATGCTTCATATTTCACTTTTGGCCCCACACACACACACAACACTCAGAGGGGAAAACATTGGCCGCCTCACGCGATGCTAAATTTATTGAGACGTCCAGCGGCATACAGCACAATGTCGATGAGCTGCTCGTCGGGATACTGAAGCAGGTAAGCAGTTGGAGCTGTGGTGTGGTGTTGTAAGGGGTGGATTGCCATTGCGGTTATTTAGGTTTAGGTGCGAAATACACGCAACTCATTGATGCATGCGAAAATTGTGCAGGAAATAACTTAAATGGATTTGTGGCTCAAGTGGGCTGAGTTTAAGGTGCCTTCGGGTTGGGTTGGGTTAGGTTGGGGGTTTTCTTTCGCATCGGTTCACTAATTAATGAAAATTGAGTCGACAAGGCTAGACGGCCGTCTTGTTAATGTTATTAAAAGCGGAACCGTAGCTAGAGCCGGACTTTGTTATTATGCCAACACTCGTCTATTTCATTTGCAGATGCGTTTGAAGGAGAAACGCGAACAGAAAGCGACCGCATCCAAGATGAAAACGTCGCGAACACACATCTCGTTGCATCTGGCCAAGGAAATTCTACAGAAGATATGCCTAAGCGACATTTCCAAATCGAAAAGCTGTGAAAATCTTCACGTGCTGTAAAATTTTCAAGAATAATAAATCAAAATAAAATCCAATCCAAGACAACAAAAAAGAAATAAAAAACGCGCTACAAATCAAACCAAGCCAAAAACCAAGGCAAATAAAAGCAAAAACCCAGAGCTAAACAAAAATTATTTTGCTAGCATTTTAAATGAATAACGTATATACATAAAGTACAGATGTACCTTCACATAAAGCTCCATATATTATATATACAGATACAGATACATATATATATATATATATATACATATAGCCAATGCTCAGCTTGCATTAAAACTGTTTTGATGTTCTCTTTTTAAAGGCATTTTTACGAGTATTATAAACATATACAAATTATTATAAATGTTGAGACAAAAAAAATAAAATATATATATATATATATAAATAATGTTACAGCCAATTTGTGTGCGACATATATAGTATGCATTGTGTGTATGTATGTGTGTGAGCCTTTGGTTTTGGGTGGCTTAAAATAAAATATAAAAGTTGGGCGCAAAAACGCTTTGAAAAAGATGTTGTAAAATTTATTGTACCAGACGCAAGGGTTTTAAATGCCGTTTTCTTGCTAAGTATGTGTGTGTTAAAGTTAACAAGCACTTTGTCAAACTTAAATTGTCTCGTTTTACGTTTATGTTTTTGGTATTTTCGTCTTATTAGCTGATTTGCCTGTCATGGGGCTGGCATAACTTTGGCAAGCAAATGAGTGAAGAAAAAGAAAAATATTCTCAATTAAGAGTTGGTTAAATTGCTTTTACAGATTTTTCATAAGTTTTTGGAGCATCTTTAGCTCAAGCTTAAGTAAAGTTCATATGTGAATGACTTCTGCTTACAAACTCTGAACAAAAAAAACTTATCAAAACTCACATTTAGCACATACGGCACAAGTCCAATGAATAATGGCATTCGGCTCGTGTTTGGTCAGGCCCCTATTTAAAAATTGAGGGTCACATATATTTTCACAATTTATGGCGGATGTTTTGATTGAGCTTTGTGGGTTACGCCCAGGCACACGGCTATCGGCAAAAGTCTTTGGCCTTCTCTACTTTTTTTTTGGGTCTCAGGCTACGCTGATAAGGAGAAAGAGTATTTTTAGATGTTGCTCACACATAATGCATGCATGCCAACATACTGATACGCATAAATATATATATTTGTGTAATTGTATATTTCTATGTGTTCCAATGCAAGTAATCCAACCATTTTTTAAAATTCAATAATGTGCTGTCAATTTTTTTCTAAACAAAAAACAACACAAAAAAAAACAATTAAAATCAAATATGCTTAAAGTTTATATCAATAAATAATCCAGCAGAACTACGTATATAAATGTTATTTTGTTAAGTGTGTATTCAACTTGTAACTGTATATTTATGGTTAAAAGCTCCTTTGAGTAACTTAGATGACAAGCTTACAAAAAAATACAAGCGCCAAATACAAAACAGAAATTCTTGAGACTTGGTAGCTACAAAACAAACAGAAACCTAAAAAACAAACACACACAAAATGAAATCTCTTCCAAATAAAAGAAAATTCAAAAGAAAAACTCATATCGGATTGACTGTTAAATGTTGACTGTTGTTTTATATATATATTAGCTAAGCCTAAAATGTTACTGAATTTAGAAATGAAATAAAAAATAACTCTTTACTATAGATATCTAAAATATATATATTTATGTAACTCTCTATTAGAATATCTAAATGCAAAATGTCTAACAAAAAAAATATTTACACTGCTGTTTCTTAAGAACGGAACAACAATTAACTCTAATGTTTGAAAGTCTATATTTAGGTACTAACGGTATCACACACACATACACAGAGACACTTGTATACACTGAGCGAACTATTTTCATATGCGAACCAGCACAGAACCTTGGCTTTTGTTTAACCTTCACTCACAGCATTCTCAAGTGCACTTTATCATTTGGCATACAATCAAACACACACACACACACACAACTGCAGCTGGAAAATATAAATAACAAAAATAAAACACGTAAAAAAGTTTTCACCTCGTTCAACTTTTAATTTGCAGCGGTTAACTTTTACCACAACTCAAAACAAAACGAAAAGCGGGAAAAAATAAGAATTAAATTAAAACAAATATTTATATACGAATATACTAAATATGAAACTAAATAAGCAAAAGTATAAATCAATACATATATATGTGTAAGGCGTATACGCAATCTATATCGTGTCGCAAAAGACGGCTTAAAAATTTGATTTACGCAAACCTTACCAAAAACTTAAAACTAAGTAAAAAACGAATAGAAAAAAAATTCTTCGCTAAGCATAAATTCAAATCAAAGCAAACTCAATGCCCACCGAATTTATTGTGTACTCTGTATATGTAAAACTTAAACTAAAACTAAACAATATTTAAACAATTGTCTAAGAATTCAATTAAATATATACTAGAATTTAATGTGCTATCACAAAGATGTCCAGGTGTGAGTCAAGAGTATTAGCGAAAAGCTTAAAGGAAAGATATTGGATAAAACATGAAAAGAGCAAGAAAACTTTGCCAAAGTCAATGAGCTTCCATTAGATGAGAGTTGGGTTTTCTTTAAGCGCTTCTCGCTGGCACCCTTGACTTTAGGGGCATCAACTGTACATATATATTAAAGATAAATACAACAAATATATATATATATATATTTTTCCACTATAAACTGTGCAACAAATGAAACTATCACTAAAATGAACTATGTATAACTTTTGAAATATTTTTCGTAGCGCAGTTTTCTGTCAATTTATTTCCTACACAAGAATTTTTAACGATTTTGTTACACAGTGTTAAAGAAACGAAATCAGAGAGCGAGATGGGGAGAGAAACAAAATGGCAGCTCCATTATAAATTAAACAAAATGTGCTGACATCATGTTGATGAGTCTGCAAAAAGAATAAATAAAGAACAAACACTATTTCAAGCCAAATGCAACAAAAAAATCAAACCAAAACAAAAACATTCGAGATAAAAATGCAATTTGTTACTGTTCTCGTACTCTTTCACTCTATCCCTGTCTGTCACTGTCTCTCTCTTTCTTTCTTTCTGACTATATAAGCATAATAAAGGACAAGGCCAAAAACAAAAAAAAAAACTCTGCAAAGTGGTTGTGTTTTATTTAGAGGGCTTCCGTGTGTGTGTGCGTGTGCGTGTGTGTGTGGGTAAATAAGGAAGCACGTGCACATCCTGCCAACTCATGTGACTGCCGCTCAGCTGTTGTGCGCACTTACAGCAGCTCATTAACAATTGCCGCAGGACGCCACAGGATAACAACAAGTGGTAAGTGTGTACTCGTGAAGAGTATAGTTTGTTGTTGTTGCTTTTTGTGTGGCAGTCTGTGGAGTCCACTTTCTGGTGACACAAAAACGCGTTAAGTGCCTCTTGTCAATCACAGTCTGAGCTGAAAGCCGTGGGACAAACAGCTAACAGCATCAACATTGCCGGATTACAGGCTTCACTGCATCAGCGGGCGAAAAATCTCTCTGGCACTGATTTCTTTCTCGTTCTCTCTCTCTCTCTCTCTCTCTCTTTCTGGGTATCTATCTGTTTTTCGTACTGTTCGTTCGCTTTTGCGTGAAATCAATCAAGCGCAAAACTTTCATAATTAACTTAAAGTTGACAATGCGCGAGAATGCCGCGAGGACTCCTGGCTGTTTCAGTACTTGGCTGATTGATGTGGCAACGTGTGCAGAGGGGCGCTTAATATGTGGCAAGTGAGGCAAGTAGAATCAAATGACATGGCAACCAAAACATAGAAACGAGCCAGGCAATCGGTATTAGTTGCCAAGGCTTACAAACTCCAAACATACTACTAAGCCAAGTTAATTCTCAAGTATTGAGATTTGTTCAGTTCTCATTTTTGTATAAAGCATAATAAAATCAGTTACACTTACCTCTTGTATATAGCTGTTTGTGCCTGCTCATCACTAAATCCTGTCAACGTTGTGTGTTTTGTTTCTTTCGCCACCTGTTTGCGAACTCCTGGCTCTGGTCTCATCAACAAACTGTGGGGCTCATCATTTTAATGAGCTTATTTCATTATATTTAACGCGCAGCAACCTTCTGGCCTGCCTGGCTTGCTTTTCGTTCTGTGCGTTGGGAGGGGCAGTACGCAAGGACTTAATAAACAATTTGCAGCGCCATTTTGTATCTTTTCTGTTTTTTGTTTTTCTTTGTTGCTGTTTGCGTCTTGGCCTCATCTTATTTCGCTGTCACTTACAATTAAGTTTTGCTTTGGCAGAACTGGCTGGCCAAATAAAACTAATTTAAAGTTCAATAAAGACGCAGCAAAATATATATATATATTTCCTATTTATCCTTTTCTTTGCCTGTTGGCGTCCTTTAATCAACGACCTTCGCATAAGCGCAAAACAAATATTGGCATACTTAAAATAATTTATGAAAATACCGCTACGTCATTGGCATTGGAGCTACTCTTCCCCCTTCCCATCTAGCTTACCTTCCCCATTTTTTTGTTGTTGCTGTCTTTCGCTTTCTGCTCTTTGCGGTGTCGTAAGCATAATTGAGTAAGTACATCAAGACCGCTTGAAGGAGGAATGAAAACGGCATCCAAAGGCGCACCCTTAAGCCTTGGTGTAGTACACACCCAGACACACACCTAAGCACAAATCGATTAGGAACTTAACAAGGATTATGCGAGGATAACATGGCCAGCTTAATGTGCCGCAAAAACACACAAAGGAAAACGCCCAATTAAAGCAAAATCACCTCAAGACGAGACAAGCAGTGTGAAATCGAGCAGGTGCTGCCAACAGTTTTGACTAGACCCAAAGATTAATAATGACCCTGACATGACGTCATAAAGACATAAAGAAACAATTTCCTTATCCTACCGTATCATGAACCCTTAATTGTAAGTACTTTCATTTTGCACTTTGTTAAACTAAAATTTTATCTATTTATGTGCTAAAGATTGAAAAGCTTTGAAGCTTTTGTAGCAAAAGACAGATAACGGCATAAACAGCTTGCCCTTCAACGGATTAGTTGTCCTGTCGTTGTTGGGCGATAGTAAAAGGATCAGACAAAAAAGGATGCCAAGACGTATAAAACTTTATAGAGACCGAACTGTTTACACAGACACACTATGTATGCTAGTGTGTAAAGTAACAAGCAGACAATCTAGCTGGCTTGGCAAAAGTTCCAACAACACCTGTGCAAATACTTACACACACACACACTCATGCACACGCACACGTAAAGTGCGACAAAGTATTATGAAGAAATATTGTACTTGCTTGGGACTCATAACCAAATAAGCTCAAATTTTGTTTTTAGAGCATATTTCTACATTACTCTTTCTCTCTCTCCATCTCTTTTTCTGTAACGCGCAAATTGCCCACAAACCAAAAGAACCGCTACAAACACCGACATACGCAGAGCGGCGGAGAGGCGAGAGACGCGAGGCTTGAAAGTCATGAAACTGGAATTTGCAGAATGAAACTTTAAGCAATGTATAAAAAATGAAATTTAAATAACGATTTATAGCCTTTGAAGTATGATTATTTGTACAGACGACTACGCCGCTACGAAGCCGGCAAATAAAACAACCGACGTCACGAAATAAAGCAAAGATGGCGACTAGCAAATGCACTAAAATCGACGCGAGCCAAATAATACCGATTTACGATTATGAAAACGATCCGCACTCCCGCTTAACACACTCCCTGCTTATTGCAGACTGAAACTTCGCTTTAAGTGATTCCCTAGAGTAATGCATCTGTATAACAGAGTGTGTGTACGTGTGAGTATGTTTAAAGCACCAGGTGGCGCTTTGCATGATTGTTTTTGTTCTATAACTTTTTTGTTTTCCCTTCGTGTAGTAAGTGCGAGAGTGAGAGCGAGTTTGACTTACTTTTGCATACTCACGCTCTTTGCTAATTAAAATATGAAGCACAAATGGGAGTAAAAGAGAAAGCAATGCAATCGATTTTATGCTTACAATGCCGACAACTCTCCAAGATCAGCACTGAGCTAAATTAAAATATGTTCCGAATGTTTTAACAAGTTGATGTGCCCCAATGGACGTATTTTTTCCTGATTATGGCCAGCACGGACCAAATAAAGCCTAAATTTGTAATGCGTTCAAACAAACAAACAGGCGGTAGGCAAGCAAACACACAACGCAATAGTAACCCAACAGTTTTCAGCAAGGGGAGAAGAGAGAGAGAGATAGATATGTTCAACTTCTGAGTGGGTGAGCGGGTGTCTGCTTGTGTGTGTGTTGTCAAAATCAAATACGCTTAGGTCGTGTAGAGAGATAGGAGATAGAGACGCTTGGTGGGTAGGATAGGCGGCCAATCAGACCTGAGGGCAGCCGCCTGGTGGCTGTCACTGTCGATGCCTCGTGCTTAAAAGCAATGCCATGAAATTGCTTTTTGCAAAAGGTAACGGTTACAGCAACAAGTGAAAGAGCGCGCCTCGCATATATACGTACGTATGTAAGTGTGTGTGCGTATGTTTGTATGCACAAAGGAAACGAGAAAAGGTTGTTGCTGGCTTCCATTCGTCGCATTTGCTGTGTGCGCTTTTGTAAATTTGCGTAGCAATGAGGAAACTGGAACTTTGCCGGAACATTGTTTATATTTTAGTGGAAGAAATACCAGCCGCAAAACGCAGCGTGTGGCGGCCTACAAAATAAGTGAAAAGCCGCCCAAAATAAAACACAAGTCATAGAAATGATGGGAAGCCGCCTCCATAAATTACTAGAGGAATTTAGATTGTTACCTGGCGCAACGGATGTCCTTCAACGGGAGGCAGAAAAGAAACTAAAATGTTTAAGAACGTTGACAAAATAATCTCTTAAATGTGAGCAAATACATGTTGTTGGCAGGAAGGCCAAGGAGAAGAGCCGGAGAAGACAATAAACAGACGCTAAATGGACGCCATTTTTGTTGTTACTGCTGCTGTTGTTGTTTTTTGTTGTTTTACAGCTAAATGCCAAAACGCCATTTTCACAAAGTTTGCCCCGAAAGTAAACAGACGATGACGCGAAAGAGAGGGGCACCAGAAGACGCAGCACACGAAGGAAAATAAAAAGCAGATTCTGAGAGGCGCAGGCCAAAAGCATAAAAGTCAAAGGCAAGCCAAGCAGCAAAAAGTCGGATTTTCCTTTCGAAACGTTACCTAAGTGTGTCGTTGTTGTTGTTTGTGTTGCAGCTTTATCAACGCCCTTCGCAGCCGAACACACACTTGTTGAGCATTGTGGGGGAGGTGACTAAAATTGTGGAATGGGCAAACAGATGAGTAAGAACAGCAATAACAGCAATAGCTACAGCAGCAACAACAATAACAACAACAACAAGAGCGCTACAAAAGTGACAAAGAAATTGAAATTCTGTCAGTGTGCGTGGTGTGGGTGAGGCCAAAGCAGACATCGTCTGTTGTTGTATACCCTGCAAGTGCGTTATATGCGATTGTAAGTAGGGCATATACGAACGGAATGTGCCCTCCAAAGTATGCTTTTAATTTTAAATTACTCAACAATCTTATACGTTATTAATTTTTAAGAATTCAAGTTTCTTTCTTATATATGTATGGTATAACATTGACAGGTGATTGACAAGTCGACCATGCCCTACAGCTTTTGCGTATTTGCATGTGCGCGTGTGACCTTTATGCCAGTCGATTGTATTATAGTAGTAGTAGTAGCAGTCGGAGAGAGATGAAAAGAAGGCAAGGCAATGACAAAACTTCGTTATCAAACGCACACAGACAGACGGCACAGTGCAGTCAGACAGAGAAAGACAAACTGACAGACAGACAGATACGGTTACACTCCTCACACGCATATACACATACAGACATACTTATAATGCAGTTGACTAACAAGGAAAAGAACGACTATATCCAAAACCAAAATGCAGACTCGTCACACTGCGATTATAAGCTGGCAGTTCGACAACAATCCAATTTTTGGCCTTCGCACAGACAAAATAGCGAATGAGAGAGAAAGAGAAGATGGAGCGGTAGAGCGGAATGGGGTAAAACGTGTCAATCCAATCTGGTTGGCAGCTTATCTGCAGCAACTGTAAATGCGCACAAAAAAAAACAGTTCGTTTTTTGGCCTACGTTGAAGTGTCGCGCCATTCAGCGTTCAGTGTGCTCCCCTTCACCCCACATGTGACACACTGTTGCAAGCAGCTTGTGATGCCTGTCCCGCAACCAATTTGCGCGCTATTTACTCTATTTTCCCTTGTGCTGCTTTTTTTTGCATTGTTTTTTTGATGGTTTTTCGTGGGTCACGTTTGTTGATGCATGCATTTGCAGGACGACAGGTGGCGCTGTTGCTGTTTGCTGTCGTTGCATTGAGCGTTAATAACCATAAACTGTTCAACGGTGTGTGGGAGCAGTGTGTGTGTGTGTGTGTAATCTGACCTGCTGGTCATTTGCGCCTTAATTATGCAAATTTAACGTGAAATTTTTCAATATGCGACTTGGACGCTTGAATATTGTTTTATGAAGCGCGTAAAATGACATAATGAATACATACACAAGAGAAGCACAAACGAAACTATGTGTGTGTTAGTGCGCTATTAGATTTAATTTTCTAGCAAAATGATTTCCCAACTGATACCCTGTAAAACAAGGTTATTTCTAATGGGTTGGAACAGACCAATAAGAACTAACTTTTGATTAAAATTATTATGATGATTTGGAAAAGGACTTACCATTACTTTTCACCTTCAAATTCATCTACAGGTAATCAGCTAGTCGTGTACTCCTTACCCAAACGCATTTGCGACTTGATTCTATGTGTATATTCTGTTTAATGACTGCAACTCGAGAGGACACTTTTCATTTGCATAATGAGCGAGTTGTCTTTGTTGTTGCTGTGGCTGCTGCTGATGTTGGTTTCCACGTAAAATGATTTCCGTTTTCCCGAACTGAATGCACGATTATGCAATTCGAACTGATTTCAACGAAGCGACGATAAGATACAGTTCCCTCACAACTTCAATGGCATTAAATTGTTGAAAATTGCAAAACTACACAACTGAATGTTTCTCTGACAGATACAAGTGTTGCCTAACGCCGATGAAACTCAACGAAAAACGAAAAAATCAAATAAGAATGTAAACTTCGTCAATGGTTGTCAGTTGTCAGACAAAAGCTTTAAGCGAATGTAATTTTTTATAAAGCAAAAACGAATAATGAAGTTCAATCAAAGCTATTAAATCAAATGGAATTGATTAAAAGCTGAAAACATGACAAAGCAAACACACAAATAAAGAAACGCAGTCAAAGTGTACACTTAAAATAATTAGAAGTGCGTTTTCATAACCCAAATTGTTGCAAATCTTAGCGGCGTATTAAAAATAAACAAATTGTGTTCACTGCTTTCTTATAGAAAAACCAACAACAAATTACACTGACACACCGGCTGTCGCAGCAACAAATTGTGCAGCGAAGGTCCGAGAATGAGCGACACACCAAGGAACAATAACTGTTAATGCAAAAAATTCGCTATTGCTGTCTTTGTCTGTCGCTTAGGGCTAATGGGAAGCCACTGTATTCGTATGCTTTGAAGCAAGTGCAACAACAAAGAAAAACTGAAACGAAAACGATTTATTATGGATAACGGTACTATTATGTGTACTACCTAAATTAACCCATGCATCATTTAAAACTATGCTGCCATGGCCTTAATTATATGTTAATAAAGTTTGTTTTGGCCATTTTGAATGCAGTATTTTTTTTGATTGATTGTGCCCTGAAAACTTGTTGCCTTGCCCGATGGTATTTGAATTCGGGGTCACATTTGATTGCAGCGGTTCTTAACTCAACTTACTTTCCCAGATGCAATCAGCAATCAGCCGAAACGCATAAAATGCACATGAAAACATAAAAACAAGAACAACACTTGTGGGAGAGGGAAGTGGGAAGGGGAGAGGACAAGTAAGGACTTAAGCGACAGCTATAGAACAGTTGTTTGCCCCACCTGAACGGAGCGTTCACCTGGCGTCGCGTCGCCGTTATTGAGAAATGGGCCCCGAGGAGCATCAAAGTTGTAGTTTTTCCTTTCCGTCCGCCTGGACATTAGTTTTATGTGCTGCTGCTCAAGGACCCAGAGCGGCCACCCTCACTTTACAAGGAAATGGCAAATGAAACTCAAGCTGCGAAGTCAACACCCAATCCTCCCCGCCCCCCACCCTACGCACTCTGCCAAGCAACGGCAGCTCAACTTAAGAGAGCTGTGTAACAAGTGAAAGCTTTTTTGTGCGCTCTTAAAGTTCTCAATGCGCTCTTGCGAACCATTGGAAAGCGTGCACAGTGGTGTAATAGGTGTAAACTGTTTGGTACACTTGGTACAAATGTACCTTTTTGGAAATTGTGGTTGCTACCCCTAAAAAAAAAACAGGTCAAACATTTTGTTTGGCCACCATGGCAACCAAACGCCAGGACTCGCTTTTTTGTTTACAGTCAGTTATTGAGTAGCAAACGTGGCAAAAGCTGTCAGTTGAAAAGCAGCCAGGGGAGCTATGAGCAGCACACAGGCGCCCACAATAATGATCACAGATTTGGATCACAGCGAACAGGAGCTGGAGCAGAAGCTGCCGCGAACCGCCACACAGCCCAAGCGGCAGCGAAAGGTGCTGCAAACGTTGACGGGCAACTTTAGTCGCCGCTCGAAGAGCGTGGAAGTGGTGCTTCAGCAGGATTCGAGTGGCGCTGGCAAGAAGAAGCAGGAGCGCACTCTTAACGGATTGGTAAGTTTGGTTGAGGAAAAGTAAAGTTCCATGAAGCTAATCCTTAACAATTACAGCTGCAAGCCAAGGAACAACAGCTGGAGCAGCTGCTGGAAAGACTTGCCACCTTGCACAAGTATAACGAACAGTTTGCCAGTGAAAATGAGCAACTGCGTCTGCGGACGGAGCAGCTGGAGCAGCGTTTGAGCAAGGCGGAGGAACAGATTCTGGACTGCACACGCTGCCAGCAGCTGGAGCGGCAAATTAGTGGCTACCGGGAGCAGAATCAGGAGCTGGTTAATGATGTGGACATGTTGAAGACTTTGGTGTTCCGGCTGAATGTGCAAATCGAATGCTATCAGGATCAGCGTAGGAATGCGGCAGAGGAAGTGCCCGCCGCCGCTCCCGCCACCTCCGCCAACTCCCACCTGCCCGTGTGGACACAAAGTCTTCCCACGCACACGCTGACGCCGCTGCTGCAGGCCTACGATGAGTCGCTGCGGGACAAGGATGCACTCATCCAGCAATATGCCAGCGAATTCGATGTGTTTGCCAATGAGCTGAAGCGTTCGTTGGAGGAGAACTCGCGCCTGCTGCAGGCGCAGGAGCAACTGCGTCGTGAGGTGGGCGGCTGGCAGGAGGAGCGAGTGCGTCTGCAGGCCCAGCTGGGCGTCTGTCGCACCAAGGCGGAGACACAGACGAGAAAAACCGATCTGGTCAAGGAGAAGCTGGTGGAAGTGATGCATTACTATGAGCAGCGCAATCAGACGCTGCTGCTGGACATGAATCATTTGCAGGATGCATTTGCTCGCTGCAAATCCGAGCTGGTCACACTAAAGAGCGCCTCCAAACAGCCGGAGGCACAGGTACCTGAGGCCACGCCGACGCCCACCGAGGCGGAGGCAGTGCAGCAATGCAAGGCACTGCTCGAGCAGCTCAAGCAGGAGCATGCCAGGGAGCGCAGTGCCCTGGAGGAGCAGCTGCTGGCCAGCAACAATCGAGCCGCAACAATTCTGCGCAGTGCGGAGAAGGCAAAGCATGCCAAGGATCGCCTGAAGGCACGCCTGCGCATGACGCTACAGTGGGCACAAAAGCTGGAGGCGGGTCAAGTGGAGATGCGCGAGACTTACGATGCAGTGCAGCAGCTCTCCACGCTGCTGAAGCATAAGGAGTCGCAATTGCGTGGATTGCATCAACGCAACGATGAGGAATTGGAGAAGCTGCGTCATAAGCTGCAGCAAAAGGATGAGACTATAAGGAATCTGTTGCGCGGCAAAATGGAACGCAGACCAGCAGTGGATTAATACTTGATAAGAAAACGTAACAAATTTGTTTTTTTTAAATACATACCAGTTTAATTAGTTGCTTGTGAACTTGTTTCTAGTTCTTTTGGTTCCTTTGAGCTCGATAGTTCGATAGGTGTGTGAGCAAATGTTATCGTTTCACTTTTGGGCTTTGGCGGTAGTTTCAAAAACGTGGTTTCATTTTAACAATTTAAAATATATATATAATTTCAATACAAAATACATTAATAACTTAGACGGTAGAAAGCTTTTGAAGCACAGCAAATTAACGGCACCGATCACTGGGCGTTTTTGGGGGCATTGTGTAAACTAATATTTGCTATAAACGCCACACACAAACACACACACTCAGTCGATTGCTGTTTGATTGCTTGCATCGGTCAGCTGCTGTTCGTTTTCGTCACTGCTGCCAGCGCAGACAACGCACGCCTTGGGCACCGTCTGCTCTATGTACATGGTAATCTTGTCGAGCACCTCGGGACAAACGGAGCGCATTATTTGCTCGTAGCGTGCGGCGCCGAGTTGGGTTTGCAGATGCTGCAGCTGCCATTTGAGGTATTCGGTTAGGGGTATCTTGTAGACAGGATCCTTGAGCACCAGCTGGCGATGCCTGTCATCGTGATAGGTCTTGGAGTGAAAGTCATCGTATAGCTGCGGCTGAAACTCCTCCAGCTCGTGCTCGTCATGTATGACCAGTGAGTCATAGTATCGTGGTGTTGTCTTATCCGCGCCCTCATCACTGGCCGCATACTGTTTGTCCATCACCTCGCCCAGTGTCTCCTCCACCAGCTGCAGTATGTGCGGCAGGCGGGCCAGCAACAGTTCATTGTTGCCAAAGATTGAGGCAAAGGCCAAACAGAAAAGCTTTCGCTTCTCCGCATGTGTGTCGGCCACCAGCGGGAACATATCGATCCACACATCCAAGATGCGCGCCAGTGCATCCGTTTGTGGCAGCTCCTGCACCACAGACATAAACACCGACTGATCGATGAGTAGAGTGCGCGCCAGTAGCGTCAGATACCAGCTCATGGTCATGGGATATTCCTGTTTGAGGCACACCTGCTGGAAGACAAAGGGCAGGGCGGGTCGCACCAGACGCAAGCCCATTGTTGCGTCCGTTTTGAGGCATGTCTCAAAGATGCGCAGCATGGCAATAATGCCCTCCGTGCGTATATCCTCAAACGAGCGCACGCAATACGCCACAAAGCCTTCGCCATAGCGACTAAGATAAGCCTGAAACCAAAAAGAAGGTTTCGTTTTAGTCAGCTTCTAGTTTCGGAAGCGTTTTGTGCACTCACGTGCGCATCGAGCAGGATGTAGGCATGGATTAGTTGAAGAACGGTGCGCAGATTCTCGGATGACATCTCAATGATGGGCAACAGATGATCACAGAGCTTGAGCAGCTCCGGCGTCAAGGCCGTCGAATTGCCAATAACAGCCAGCCACAACATAATGCCATCCTCGATCAGGTAAACATGGGAACGTTGCTAAGAAGCGAAACAGTGAAAAACTTTATACATAATATTGAAGTTATATCGAAGATATACCTGCAAATCTGTGCTTAGCTCAATGACGCTGTAGAGAAAGGGTTTCATGCTCTCGGGCACATCGCGTATGGTGCGCACCAGCTGCTCCAAGGTGCCAATGATGGCACATCTGAGCATATTGTATTCATGCTCCTCGCTCTCGCGCCACAGCAGCGGCAGGTAGGCAATAAACTGCAGGGCCTGCGGCTCAATAAATTCGCTCATCTTCTCCACGAGCAGCGTCATGGTGCCGAGGACAACAATCTTGGTGTCACAAGCGCTAGCCTCGCGCAGCAGCAGGAACAGCGCCTCGAAGAGCGCCGAGAAGTAGGGATGAAAGGCTTCGGGCATGAATTCAAAGTCATCGATGAGCAGATTTAATGTACGCGCTGCAGCCAATCTAATGGGCATATCCTCCTCGGGTCGCAGCAGATGCAGGCAAGCCTCGTAGGCGAGGGGGCGCAGTTCACGTGGCAGCTGCACGCCCACCCAATTGCCCACCAGCCAAATGATGCGACGACGCAAGATGCGAAAGTTGGGCGCCTCAATGCGCAGCTCGGCAAGCAGCTGTGATGTCAGCCAGGAGCCAAAGTCCAGTTTGTTGAAGAAGTGAAATGAGGCCTGTCCGACGGCATTGTAGATTGCATCCTTGAGCAGAATGGCGTTCAGTTCGGAGTCCGCGCTCAGCTGCATCTGTTGAGCACGTCGCACGAACTTCAACACCTCCGTGATCATGACCTGGAGCGAACAGGGAGGGATTACTTTGGGTAAGGTGAGATTGAAGAGAATTTATATACCTGAGAGTGTTGTGTGAAGCAGGTGAAGTAGAGCGTCTCGACGCAGGGACGCAGCTCGTATTTCCATGCATCGCCACCGCCATCATCCTGGCCATAGCTTTCGGGATCCTGTTGCCACTCGGACAGCTCCTCTTGACTTAGTAGGAAATAGTGTGTGACAATCTTTTCACACAAATACGTAACGCGTTCCACACTGAAGAACTTGGTCTGTGCCTGAGCCGATGTGGCGAAGAGTTCCTCCTCCACCGAATTGCCCAGAGCATCGGGTGCTATGCTATCATTGCCACTCATCATAATGCCCTTGAGCATATTGATGGCCTGGATGACGAAATTGCTGAAATTAATGCGATCGCCGCTGTCAAAGATCAGAGCTGTGCCCTCGTGGAACACATAGTGAAAACTGAACTCCAAGGCGATGGAGACAAAGCGTGAGAAGGATAATGCATGCCGATCCGTAAACTCATTGAGGCACTTCATCATCTTCAGTATGAAACGTTCCAGATCCCCAATCAATTGTGGATTTGCGGCACGCATACGCAGCTCATAGCGAAGGCCAAGGCACTGGCGCAGTCGCTCAAAGAGCTGCTCAATAAAGTTCATGTGATCGTTGGACTTATATGGTTTGCTGCCACAACCAAAGACGAGCAGTTTCCTCAACGTACGCAAGGATATGTAGGCGCGTTGCAGGCAACTGTGCGCCTGTTGCTGCTCCTCCTCAGTCTTGATTAGTTGCAGAAAACGTACGGTTAACGTCGCCCACATATCCCAGGCCATGTAGCTAAAGATTTGTCCAGCTAGCTCTTCGAACGCTCGCTTCTCGGGCATTAGACGTCGGGAGGCCAACGCCTTGATGACGTAGTGCAGCATCAGCAGTGTTCTCTGCTGCCGTTGCGCTGACTGTGCCGTTGCGCTATTCGCCTCACATTCCTGCAATTGCTTCATTAGTGTCGGCATCAAATCTGGCCAACAATCGATTCGTGCTATTTTGCTCAATAGCACAGCTACTTGGAGCGCCACCTGTGGCACATCCTCGGCACTATAGTGCTGCAGCAGCACCTCGCGTATTTGTTGCTTCTGCTCCGGCGCCAGTTCAAAGCGAGAATTGTGCCGCCAATAGCGTTCAATGCCATTCTTTAGATACACAGCTGCCATCCAGCGTGTTTTCACTGCATCCGAAAGCGTTGCTGCAGCCGAGGCGACATCACTGACTTCCCCGGGCAGCTTCATACTGAGCCTGGCTAGTATAGGAAAGAAACCAGGTAGTTGCTCCCATTCGCTTAGTTGTGCTTCGGCGCTTTGCACGATTTCATGATTGGGATTTGCGGCGTTCCGTAGAGCGGCTGCAACGAGCTGCTCGGCTGATTCCATTGCAAAGAAGACACCGCACACACGCACAAACGCACACACACGCAGGCACACACGCACCAATAGACAGACAAATGACTAGCTGTCTTCAGTGAGTGGCTTAATTGTTCGGATGCTATTTCGTTTGTAAATTTGTACAAATTATTAGCGAAAAATTACATCGCCATTCCGGCTGCAGCGCTAGCGAATTAGTGATGGAAGCTACAAATATCGATGTTTGTTTGGCATGGCAATCACGATGTTTCAAACAAATTGGGTTGCAGTCAGAATAGTTCATCTTGCAGTTAATATAGACTGCAAATAAATGTTATTTTGTATGATCGTAAAAGTATGTAAATTTTGTTGTTTTCTACCTCCAGTTGACGTTCGCGTCCGTCTTACAAATTCGTACAAATAATCGATAGCATGAATTGCAACTATCGTTAACAATCCCAACGCATACGTGCATCAGCTGTTGCTATCGATAACTTGTTGTTGGCAACGTAAACACAAATTGATATCAGTTTAATTAGATAGATAACAAACAAACCTAAAGGAAGGAAAAAAGTTTAGTCATAAGCTGCACAACCAACTGCCTAACCTAAAACAATGCTAAAGGCGGTAATACTTATTGGCGGTCCTCAAAAGGGCACACGCTTCCGTCCCCTATCACTGGACACGCCCAAGCCGCTCTTTCCTGTTGCCGGCCGCCCCTTGATTGCACATCATATCGAGGCCTGCGTCCAGTTGAAGGAACTGCGCGAGATTCTCATCATTGGCTTCTATCCGCAGACCCAAATGGAGGGCTTTGTCAGCGATATGCAAGCTCTATACAGCAGCAGCAACATTAACATCAGGTAAGTTTGCGGCCTTTCTGGAGCTGACGTGTCCTTGTTGTGTCAATTGGTTGCCATTTCAGATACCTGCAGGAGTTCACGTCGCTTGGCACCGCTGGTGGGATGTATCACTTTCGCGATCAGATACGCGCCGGCAATCCTCGCGCCTTTTTTGTGCTCAACGGTGATGTTTGTGCCGATTTTCCGCTGCAGGAGCTCTATAGCTTCCACATGGAGCGTCCTGCCAGCGCCCTGGTTACTATAATGAGCACGGAGGCGACTCGCCAGCAATCGCTGCACTATGGCTGTCTTGTATTCGATCGGGAAAGTGGTGCCGTCTCGCATTATGTGGAGAAGCCAAGCTCCTACGTTTCCACCTACATCAATTGTGGCGTCTATGTGTGCTCCATGGATATATTCACGAAACTGGCACAGATCTTTCATGCCAAGTGCGAGGAATACAATTGCATTAGCTACTGCGGCAATGGCAATGGCAATGGCAAGGATCAGGGTCACATTAAATGGGAACAGGAGGTGCTCACCCCACTGGCAGGCACAGATAAGCTCTATGCCATGCCCGTGCCCAACTGGTGGTCACAACTGAAGACCGCCGGCTCGGCCATCTATGCCAATCGTCATTATCTGGCGCTCTACAAGCGCACGCATCCGGAACGCCTGGCAAATGTGGGCAATAAGCGTGGCGAAGGCGATGGCAACTTGATATGCACCGTGTACCCAGATGTATATGTTCATCCCAGTGCTACAGTGCATCATTCGGCAGTGGTAAGTGCATCGCCTGCTTCTATGTGGATTCGCATTCATTCCCTTTCGTTTCAGCTTGGACCGAATGTAGCCATTGGTCCTGGCGTCACAATTGGTCCCGGCGTGCGCATACGTGAGTCCATAGTGCTGGAGCAGGCTCAAATCAAGGATCATACGCTCATCCTGCACTCGATTGTGGGACGTGGCTGCAGCATTGGTGCCTGGACACGTGTCGAGGGCACACCCAGTGATCCCGATCCCAATAAACCTTTTGCCAAAATGGAGAATCCCCCTTTGTTCAACAACGAAGGCAAACTGAATCCATCCATAACTATTCTGGGTGCGTAGTCAATAACTCCAGCAATGTACAAGTTACGATAAAGCTCTTTTATTTCGTTTTAGGTTGCTTTGTCCAAATACCCGCTGAGAAGATATTGCTGAATAGCATTGTTTTGCCGCACAAGGAGCTGAGTCGCAGTTTTAAAAACGAAATCATATTGTGAAGAAATCGCACAATTTTTTATATATTTTATATTATTCAATATCAGTATAATTTTTTTTGTATTGTGCAATAATCCTTAAAAGTCGTTTTACAAAACTTTTACGATATGGTCTTTGCTTACGATATTCATGTATGACACTTTGTATGACATGCACTGAGGCTCGCTCAGGTAGCCAGTCCACTGCACACACACACACACACACTTATGCACGCTTTTACACCTCTAGCAAGCACGCGCTCGCTCTCTCTCTCTTTATTACTCTCTGTATATGTGATATTGCCTTTCGACCAAAACGCGTTTACGTTTTGCTGTTTGCCAGTCAGTTGCCGTCGTCGCTTGTTGCTGTTAGAGAGTGAGAAAGAGTCGCTAGGCAGCAGTAGAAACGTTTAATAAACTTCGATAAGCAGCAATACCAATACGATAATTGTTTTTCAGCTATAATTATCAAAAGTCAAATTGTGCACTAATGTTATATCGCTCCAAATATAAATGCTGAAACAATGGCTCGATTGGAATTGGAATTTTACCGCTTGAAAAATACAAACAGGTACGTAGGCAGTTCTGTTGGTAATTGAGCAAGAAGAAGCATAGACGGCAACACTCACATAGGCACACATACACACACTCACACGCATCAGCGCTGTACAGGTGTGCGATGGTGCGGGGGCTGCGCGAGCGGCTTGCGCAGGTAGAGAGAGAACGAGAGAGAGAGAGCGACAAAGAGAGCAAGTCATGGCTGAGCGAGCGTAACTGTCTTGTGTTGTTGTATGCGCAGCGTGGGAAAACTGCAATAAGCCTAGTGGGTGCCCCTCTGCAAGTTTACTTTGACTACATCACTGATTTTTGTGCATATGCATATGTGTGTGTGTGAGTGTAGTGTGTGCACTGTTAACTGTAGTTGCTTAAGATGTGATTTTAATACAGTGAACGCTCGCAAATGAAGATCCAAGTTTCCTGTGTGTCATAGGTTAACAGCAATAGATTTGTTTATTGCCTATTTTAAGCCGGTGCTGCATACCACAAAGGCGCTGTCGCGTTGCCAACCATGCGGTGTGACCAGCCTATTGGCAAGCAAACAAATCTAGTCTAGGTTTTACAACGTACATACAAACATACATAGCTAGCTGCCATTAACTCTCATTGTTGCTGTGCGTTTGCGTGCTGGAATCTTGTTTGGCATAGGCATCCAGCCAGCAGTTAAGTGGCCCATACACCTGAGCGCTGCCCGAACAAACGCTCTTTCAACAATCGCACAACTCTCGCACTCTTTTCAGCAAAAGGTTTACATACACGTATAGTTACACACCACATACAAGCAGAGAGTCACACACACACACTCACCTGCAAGCAAGCGCAGCTCACTTACCTTCGTGGCTGACTATGGCCCACGAAGTCGATCAGTTGCTGTTTTAACCTGGAGACAGACGCACGCGACCGTCGCTGAAGCAGCAAGAAAGCAAAAGAAGAAAAAAACTAAATACACCAGCACACATACACACATGAGCACACACCTTTTAGTCGAAAACTAGAAAGAAAACAAAAACAACAGTTAAAAAGATACTCAGTGGTAGAAGAAGCAGCCGCAGCAAAGAAGGCGAAAAAAAGTGACTTGTTTTTTGTTTGCATGTGTATGCGCCGACGTGAACGTTGGCGCTGACGTCGGCGTCGCTGCTGTTCGTTTACGTACGTGTTGGTATTAAGATCGCGGCGTCGTGGTGTATGGAAAGGCAAACGGACAACGTACACACACACACATACCCACGCACACATACTATATAACTAGTCAGTGTGACTAGCAGAAAATACAAAAAAAATAAAAGGCAGAAGAAGTTAAAGTACACAGAAGCCCAGAAGATTTACAAAGCTTACAACAACAACAGCAAGAGAGCAAGTACGAAAAGTACGTGTGTATATGTAAGTGAGTTTCTGTGTGTAAAAAGAAAAGAAAAGAAAGTGCAATTAAAATTTGTGAAAATCAGCCACAACAATAACAAGCAACCACAAAAACAACATCAAGTGCAGTGTGTTAAATTAAAATACATAAATAGAAGGTGAACAAACAGCAAGAAAGAAGCAGGATAAAGAAAACCTGCAACCTGTTGCTTAAGAATAACTGTTTAAAAAGCTTTAAGCTGTCAGTTGTACAACTATATTGTCAAATGTGACACAAATACATGCATACGTATGTATCTTAAATATGTGTGGTCTGTGTTTGCAATGTGAATGAACGAGTGAATGAGCAGCAGCAACAACAACAATCACAATAACAGTAAGCAGGAGCGCCCCAAGACGGTACAAGTTAAAAAAGCAGATGCGCAAACATAACAAAGTGAAAACATATTTACAGTTACACAGACAAGAAATATACAAGAGCGAACCAACAGCGCCGACGCAGCAGCAGCAGCAGCAACAGTGCGGCAACGTCGCTGCCGCCGTTAACGTTACAAAGCTTCAAAGTTAACGGCTGCTGCGCTTTGAGAGACTTGATTTGTTGTTTTTGTTGTTGTTGTTGGTAGTTTTGCTTGTGCTTTTTATGCTAACTTTTTGATAGCGCGTTTGCAAACACAAGAATCACAAGAGCAGCAACAACAAACGACCACAACACCATTGTTGCTTGCACTTGTTGCTTGCGCAAGCTAAACAGAGACGAAAAGAAAGAGAGTGAGAGAGATAGCTAGAGTTAACAGCTGCATAACTTTGGCAATTGGCATTTCTCTTGCATGCAATTTAGGCTCAATCATAAGTTTCCTGTTGGCAACACAAACTAAACTAACGGCACATGCCAATTTCAATTCGAATTTCAGCAAAATTTTCGACTAAACGCATTGCGCAACGCATTCAATTCATAAATATTTCTTACCATATAATTTTGGTGTTCATTGTCTTTCTGGAAATAACCGTAACAATGTTGTTTCTTTCACTCCAATTACAACTTTCTTTCCCAGTTCTAATTAGCCTAAAAGAGGCCGCAATCATCCGTTATTCATTAATGAGCAAGAAACTCGGACTGCAAATAAGATTTATTATATGTGTGCGTGTTATGATTGTTGTTGTTGCTGTTTGTCACGGCGCAACGCGTTGTCGTCACCTTCAGAAAACGTTTTTCCATTCGTTGCTATTCAGTGAAAACTTCATAAAGCTTTTTGCTGGACCTAGGCCTTGGTTATCCGGTCAGGCTTCAGTGGGTTTTGAAGTGTAAAACGAAAGGGAAACTCATTTGTTGCGAGTATTGCAAACAGCTAACGGGGTCATTTTGTTGGCTACTAACCAATTTAAGCAGCCTTATGCCATGCCGTTATGTATCATTATTTTTACATCAAAAACTAATCAAGTCATCAGGTTTAAAATGCTCATAAATACTCACACGTTCTTTAATAAGCCTAGAATATATGAGCCATAAATTAATAACTACCAACACCAACAACAAGAACAAAAGAAGTCCATAGTCTTTCGAGTGGGTCTTTTAATAGATAAAAGAGTTCTTCAATCATGCTTAGATTAAACATTAAATATCGCTTCAGAAAAGTAAACTTTTCATTAAAATCTCAACACGTTTAAGCACATTAAAAAGACAACTCTAATGGCTTAACTTAACCTTTATCATTTCCTAACATAAAGACAATATCATTAGTGCTGTAATATCTTATTTCCGTATTCCTAACCCCCAAAGATCAACGCAATTTACTTACGACATTGGAAAAGTCTCACCGAATTTTCGATCATAAAGTGCTTAAAGCTCTTGAGAAAATGAAAATATTCAAACCATCATCTAACGGAAAGGAAATATAGATAAGAAGGGGAGAAAGAGAAGAGCGACAGTAAAAAAAACAAAACCACAAGAAACTGCTTTAACCATTTTCAACTTATTTCAAGCGGAAATCTGCAGCAAAAAAAGAAGTATAAGCAAATGTAAACCTTTATGAGTAATTAAAGCAAAAAGGCATGAACCTAAAAAAAAAAAACAAAAGAGTTGAGAAACTGTCACAAACTTGAACCGTTTTTTTTTTCTTTTTGTTTTATGTGTTGCATTATTTTAAATTTTAATTACAACCAAAAGGCATCATAAACGCGCACGATTGCGCTTGCCAACAGCAACAGCAAAAGTAACAGCAATAACTACAACAACTCTCTGTGCACCTCGATTAACCCATGCGCGCCTGCAACCTTTGCCTCTGCAGTTGTACGTCATTCATTTCAGTCAGCCAGTCAGCAAGTCAGCCAGTCAGTCAGTTGGGCAGTGTTTGATGCTGCTGGCATTGTTTTGCTGCTTTTCATTAAAAGTAAAATTTTTCACATTAAAAATGTCCATAAAATTGCACTTTAATTTTGTTCGTTGTCGCCAAGCATTTTTGCTTTCAACATTCGCCTTTTGCTTGACTTTGCGACGTTGCGGCGTTGCGACGTTGCGACGTTGAGCTTGAGTTAGCGCTAAATGCGAGCAAGCGAGCAAAATTAAATTTCAAATTGTCGTGCAGGTTAATAATTTCAATTTGACCTCTTTGGCCATGCTTAAAAGGTGTTTAGTAGTAGAGACTTACTTCATTAAATGTCGTTCAAGTCGTCTGAATTTGCACATAAAGTAGCAAACTGAAAACTTAAAGCTGGCAACGTTTCATGCGAGTGAAAATTGTCAACATTGCTTTCTGATTAGACTTGAAATTGGCAACGTCGCAATCGAAAAACTACAAACTACAAACAACATTTTCCAATTGGCAACTCAAATTGTGTTGCGTGTGCTGCCAATTCACATTGCTTGACATTTTCTTTATGAATGCATTCGTAATTTATTGTTTAATGCCTCTAAACCTTTGATCACATTTCTAACTGTTTTCTTTTTCTCTTTTTTCCTATTTTGCAGTCATAACCAATGGTTGATTAATAAAGATCTGAGAATGCAGTGCCGTAAGCTGCGCAGCGACACCAAAAGCATCTGAAATTGATAGCAAATAGAAAGTAACAAAAGCTTTTTCGCCCACTTGCAAAGTTATAACGGTATTCCACACACCAAAACAGAGAGAGAGAGAAAGAGAGAAAGAATATCTTTGTCAAAAATCCAAAGACAAGAATAACAATATGCAGGTACCCGAACATATTGTCTCGCTATATATAGCCACGTGTGGCCAAAATGGGCCCGGTCTTGGCTCCGATGAAAAGGAAATCATTCTGCTGGTCTATGTTCTGCTTGAAGTTACAACGGGACAGGTGAGTTTAGCGATCATTGTATAAATAAGCGCGACCACACAGAAAAGGGGAGTGGGATTGCTTAAGCGCCGCCTACTGAGCGACGCCATTTTGTTAGCGCTGTCTATGCGTAATTAATGCAACACACACACACATATACACACACTCAGACCAAACACAGAGTTGTATAAGCTGCACTTTCAACTGTGCGCGTTGATTATGTTACAACAACAACTACAACAGAAGCAGCTCGACTTTGATTCAAGCACTTACTTGACAAAGGCATACCCTGTAAACTCTGCATGCCAAGAAGGTTTTCCCTTTTGAATAAACAACGATGCTTATTTGACGAAAATATATAAATAGAATTACTGCCTTTTTTTTTCGTATTTGCATAGTTTAAAGTTTGCCAAGCGATTGACACTAATTGTTGAAAAATGACTAAAATGTCGTCAGACTTATTCACAAAGATCTCTACACATATATATTGCGAAATGCCTTCAAATGGAAAATTTAACTTGTGTATTGACTTTTCTTAAAAGCTTCGATTTTCCAAGTAATACTTGGCTAGAGGATCTGTTATTTGTATTGTTTTTTTCTTAAAATAGGCAAAGGTTTTTGAATAACAAATCCAAACTCTACATATATTTAGCTATTGAAAGTTCTTATAAATGAATTGTTTTGAAGTAAAGTTGTTGCCATAAGTATATGCTGTGGGTGTTATTAAAGTAATGACAGTTAATTTTATTTACCACATTGATTCATGATACTTTTAATCACAGCTTCTAACATTGTTCAGCTATGGATTTTCTTAAGACGCTTTTTAATCATAGCTTTTGGATTTGTTGAACTGTTAACTTCCCCATTAAATTTCTATAAATACCTAAACCAATTGGATTCAATCCTTTTGACAATCTTTTAATGTTTTTGTTTTGTCAGCTTTTCAACTTTGGCATTTGTCTAGTTGTGTTTTTCCATTTGACAGTTGCCATCGTTTAAGTTTTCTTTATGTATATATATATATCTTGCTATTTGCATGCCAAAAACAATTCCCAAGTCTTGCCAGCACATACAGCTGGTCAATAATTTCAATATACGCAATATTATTTGCAAAATGCTTGACACAACAAAGTTGTTGCCTCGTTGAGAGCTTAACCCCTTAACCCCTTACACACGCCTTCCAATCGAGATCTGTATAGAGTTTTGGGATCTGCGTGTTTGACTCAACGTTACGTTGATCCCGTGCCATGTCTACATACATATATACATATATATATATATATATATTGCTTGTTGTTTTTGTTTTCTTGCCGGACGAAGGAAATTACGAGGCATTAGACTCAATGTAGCAAACAATATTTACAAGCATTTAAACTGATGTATTTGCCTGACGTTCTGCCAGTCTGGCTGCTTATGGGCTACGAATCTAGTTAGACCTTAGAGCTTAACTATGTAGGATTTAATGTTTTTGTTTGTTGAGCACGCAACTGTTGTTGTTTTCTCTGATTGAGTGCATCTCAATTCTCGTTGTTGTATTGGATATGCAATTAAGTGCTTTTTAATGGATAGGGTTTTACAGGGCTTTAGTTTAAGGGGTTTAGGCGGGTTGGTGGGAGGGGCTACGTTAAACGCCAGCGATTATGAGACACACACACACAGCGGTAGGGTAGCGATTATTAGCCACGCTTTTGGCCAAATTATAATTAATATTTTGGTTTTTTTTTTGTGTTTTTTTAAATGGCGTTCGCTGGCAAAGCGAATTCAATTTTTTTTTTGGACTTTCGCAAAATCACAAGGTTTCGACTATTTTTGGTACTAGAGCCGTTATTATGATAATCTTGGCAGTGAGTCGCCGGCTCGTTGAGTTGGGAAAGCAGAAAAGAGACACAAAGTTCATTAGATTTCATTAAAAATGCTTTGCTTTTTGCCTTTTAGACCATGTCGACAGTTCGCATAGGTCAAACACGTTTGAGGTCATTTAGACCTGACTTACTGTTTGGCTAACTGGCCAACTGGCCAACTGGCTGGCTTTCGAAATTGATCATCTTTAAGCCTGGCTGGCAGGTGTTTGTTTGTTGTGTTGTTTGTATAAGAGTTTGCAAAAATTATTACACATATTAATACTTTAAAATTTATTGTTTTTTTTGTGCAAATTTTTTTTCTTTTGTTTTTGGCACAACAAACAATTTATGCGATCTTTTTTCATTCGGTTTTTGTATAGCACAAAATGTCGGATCAATTAAAATTTATTATTGACAAACTGAAGAAAGTTGCTTGCCAGAAAAGTATGCTCAAAAAAAGAAGAAACTTTCCATACGCTTTGAGTACTATTTATGCGAAAATTTAATAATAAATTAAAAAATAAATAATAATAATGCTTTGATTTATAGCCCTTTGTTTATTTTGGCCAAATAAAACGAACTAAAATTTTTGATTACGACTAGTTTAGAAGTTACTAAAAAGTAACGAGAAAATGTGTTGCTTGGTTTAAATAGGGGAAAAAGGTTTAAAACAAAGTTTACCAAGTTTAGTATTTAATTAAACTAATGCTTTTAGTTTCCAAAATAAGTATGTTAATGCACTTGTAGTTGGAGTAAACTCTGGCTGGATTGTATTTATAGGGTATTTGTTGAATGCACTGAGCCGCAACGGCAACCGTCATCAAGCGGCTTTTAACTGGCCACCGATTTATAGTTTAGATTTTGTTTTTTTTTTTTGTTTTTATTTGTTTTAATGACTTATGAAATAGCTATTAAGTGTATAGAATTGCCGACCGTAATTAAAACACTTTCAAATTGCATCAACATTTACCCGTTGAGAGCCAGTGTACAAATGTTTATTGGCAGCCAAAGAGCTGTACGTATTTTCGGTTTTGTTTTTTTTGATAGCTGCTGACGCATAGCCAATGACCAAAAAACTATAAACTACTATATAGTATAATAATTGGGTTTTGTGTCTGCCTGTCTGTCTGTGTGTGGCATTGACATGGCTGTTTTTTTAATATAATTATAATTTCTTGATTTCGATTGCAATTAAACTGCCAAATGGAGCGCAAGCCGCTTCACTATTTTGGCAGCCCATTTGTTGATTAGAATTCAAATTTCCAATATATTTCTTACTTGTATTTATTTGTTTGTCGCAATCAAGCGATTTCGATTAACGATTATCGTTGTGACAGGCGAATCAATGTTGAAGTGTATTAAGTATACGTAATGCTGACCTACTATATTGAAAAGTATTTGTCAAATATAGCGATTTCTTTCTCTTAACCCTAAAGCTCACATTTACTTACCTCACATAGTAATTTAAAGCTTTTTGAAAGGATTTATGCCTTAGTCGGCGCACATTGCTTAAAGGTGAGATCATATAGGAATTTGTTACTTAGCTCATCTTTAAACGAAGTGTCATTAGTTGGTATTTGGCTTAAGTCGTTGTTAGGTTTAATGAACCTCCGTTTTGACACATCTCTAACGACAGCAACAAATTGTTTGCTTTCTAAAAATATAAATGAAAAATCTGTCAAATGTTTCCTTTCGTGTAGAAAGGAAATTGCTTCGTTTTTGCATCTTTTGCTAAGTGTTATAGATTTTTTTGCAAACGGCAAAATTACACACACACACAGACACACGCACACACCTGTGCTGCAACAGTAATTGGCATGTTAATTATAGGCTAGTTATGACTTGAATGCCAACAATTAAATTTAATTAACATTCGTGTTTGAATGTGTTTGGCGAGTTGGCTGCAAAAAAAAAACACGAAACACAAAGAGAGTAACTTTTGTGATTTGCAGCTTAAGCCAAGTTGAAATCGTTGGAATCAACTTGTAGGCCCGGCCAAGACTACTTCTGCATTGACAATTAAGTAAATTTCTTTGAGTTTTCACTTGATGGGCCGAGGGAGCGGAGGGGGAGCAGATTAAGAGAGAGATTCTTGGCAAACAGAACTGGCTCTCTTGGCACGTTTTCATTGATCTAGAAAACGACGTTGCTCTTTCAATTAGCCATTAAGTCTACATATTAGCCTCAGATATTCCGGTTTGTATTTTTTTTATTTTCATTTCAATAGGTCAATACGATGTGATCTAAATTTTCCATGATAGTGAATGTTTTATTTGTTTCCTTTAGTTTTCAACTGACGAATTGTTTTACCTTTACATCTTTCCTTCTCGCTCTTTCTCTCTTTTGTGTCTCTTTCCTGTTTGGGTATGGGTTTTATTTTTGGGTCGTTGCGCATAATTAGCACATGGCTTGACCCCCCGCTGTAACCCCAACTCTCAAAGACACAGAGAGAGAGAGAGAGAGAGGGAAAGAGAAAAAGTGATGTGGAAAGTGTTGTGGTTTGTTGTTGTTGTTGTTGTTGCTGTGTTTGTTGAATTTAACATCAGGCGTCTCATAAATATTTCATACAGCATTTGCGTGGCGGAATCCTACGTAGTAAAACGTATATATATATATATATATATATATATGTATATAATACCCATTAGTGCGTATGTATTGGCCATGCATTGTCTTGTTATATATTCAAAAGCTATGCAAATCAATGGCATCAGAAGTCAGAAATCAGTAATCAGTAATCCAAGAATTCCAAATACATTTTACTACATGTTTAGTTTTTTATTTCTGATTCGTATTGTTTTATTTTCTATGTATTTTGCATACCAGCCCAAGTGCTACCTGCAGTCAATTCTCCATTTCTAATTTCCAACACTCGATTCCCGATTCCCAATTCTGATTCCGATCACACACATATCCGCTGACGCAAGAGCTTAAGCTTCGCCTCAATGTATGTGGAGCGAACTCTGTGTGTGTGTGTGTGTGTGTGTAATATGCTAAAATATATATATATATAGATTGCTCTGCCTGTTATTGCTCTTGCACCTTGATTATAATGTAAGGCAATAGCACTAAAGTGAATCATTGCCTGCTAATGAATAACTTTCCTCTCTTTCTCTGTTTTTTTTTTTGCTCCAGATCATTGGCACCAAACAAATACTCGTACGCCCCGATGGCTACTTTATCAAGGATCGCACCATATCTAGCTCATCGGACACCTCGAATGCCACCAATAACACAGCCTGCTCGCCACCGCTGGCCATTGGTTATACCGGTGACAATAGCTCAAATAGCATCATTAACAACAATAATAATAATACAACGAATAACATCACTGCTGCGAGCAGCAGCAGCAGCAGCGGGAACAGTGCAACAAATGGACTCTGTCTAAGCACCTTGGAGAATAGCAATGAACTCATTCTGCCCATTGCTGAGGCTCAGGCTTGTGGCAAGCCACTGACCGAGGCCATCGAGGAGGTGAGTAGTGGTTAGCTATAATGAGGCGATAAATAAACTGTTTAAAGAGTAGAAGTTTGATTAAAGCGATAGATGGAAATTTGGATTGTATTATCGTATTAAACTTTACAGCCTGCTTATCACATTTGAAGGGCTAATAAAACACTTTTAGTCTGCTTATCGCGCGTGGGATTCGCATGAGCAAGATAAGATTAATCCAACGGCGTGCAGGGGGAGAGAGAGAGAAGAGCTGTTACTCCATTTAGGTCAAAAGTTAGTTTCCGCCTAGCTTCTTTAAGCTAAACACTTTCAGATGATTTCCTTTTTAGTCAAGTCATTGAGAATTGCATGTTTTTTTTTTATAGTTCTTTTCTTCTTACTGGTTTCCAGACTCGCCCACCGATTGGGAGCTGTGCCAAAACTTTAGATTTTTTAATCTTATCACACTTTGTCTGATAAGCAAAAGTTGTTCGCTACTTGAGCTACTTTTGACAAGCCTCTGACTTTGCACCTCTTCTTTAACTGCTCCAAGTTATTGTTGCTGTTGTAACGGGAAATGTAAATGCCATTCGCTGTTTCAGATAAAGTTCCTAAGAGATCGCAATTGTGCTCTGTAAACTTGGGTGTGCAAAGGGTTGTGTCCAAGTGACAAGTTGTTAAAACAAATAATGGTGTGACCTTTGTTAAAGGCAACCCAAAGTGCTTGGTAACAATTGAGATCTGCTTAACTAGTTTGAAGATCATTAAGTTCTGTTGATTGTACTCTGCACCCTGCAATCATTAATCTACTTTACAGAGTGTGTTAAGTATGTGCTGTTGGCAATGCCAATTACATGTCATATTAACAAATGCTTATAGAATTGTATCTTTGCCCGACTCAGATCCGTAAGCGATACGTGACGTAATGTTGCAAAAAGATTGAGACACAGAGAGAGAGAGAGAGAGAGAGTTAGCTTGAATGGCATACTAATTGACTTGGCCAATAAATATCTGAAAAGTGGTTAGGGCAAATATTTATTCCCCTGCCGCTGCATCAAAAACCTTTTAAGGTTCGCAGCAGCGACAGAAAGCTGCTTGTTATGTTTACTCACAATGACTTGGCGAAAAGTGAAGCTATTTGTTTCTCTCTATCATATTTCTACTTAATTGACAATAATTGCAGCCAGAACAACAACAACAATAGTAAGAATAATACAAACTAAACGGGTTTAAATAAATTGCATATTATGGCCTCGAGAAATGTTTGCACTAAGAATTTGCATACAGCCAAATAATCCACACAAACAAAAAACACAATTCGCTATACAGCTCAACCATTGAACTTTGCTATTTGTCAAGTATTAAATGCTGCTCGTATTATTATCTTGAATCAAACGCAATCAATGTATATCATATCTATATTTATTTCTTAATCTTAGTTTGCATACGTATAGAAAACTAATTGTTTAACTGATTGCAGCAGCTAAACGTGCAAGTGCTTATCTTATTCTTGACGTAGATGAAGTTTTTCAAGGAAATTTTTCAGTCCAAGATCACCAATATTAATGTTTGTATTAATTCCACCTTTCAGTTCGATGCCTATTTACGCTCTCTATCGCTCAACGATACGGAGATCAAATTGATAACCGATGGACAATTGCCGTTGCGTCAGTGTCTGCATCGGGAGGCCTGCGCCAAGGATGTCGAGCTGCCTGCCTATTATAATAAGTTTAGTGATTTGCGTAAGGAATTTCAACGCTACAAATCCGGTGATCTATCGCGCGCTCTTGTGCCGCTCAAGGACATTAAGAAGATGCTGCAGTCACCTGCTTTGCCCATGCCACAGTCCATTGGTGAAATGCTTAAAGGTAATGCTTCCTCTCTCTCTCTCTCTGTTTGATAACAGCTCTAATGCATGCCATTAATTTTTATAGAGCTCAATGCAACGACTGTGGAAGATAATGATTTCTATATACGCGAATCTCGCGATATGGTCACTGTGATTCAAACATTGCTTCAAGCGGGTGAGTCTTAATTTGCTTGGCTTACCTATAGCCTGATGGACTAATGAACAAACATTTCTGTGTCTATCTCTGTATAGGTCATAAATTTGAAACAAATGAACTCGTCAATCTAGTACTCGAACCTGGCATTTGGTAAGCAAATCTTTTTACAATCAAAAACTAAAGTCACTTCTTGACAATTCCTAAGTACATACCTGCCCTCGCTTTGGGTATTCTCAAACTCTCAGCGCTCTCTCACACTGAGCACAACTCAAGTCTCAAATAACAAGTCGTCACAAGTTAGCTGTAGACCTAAGCAAAACCTCGAGCTAGCCCTAAGCCAAAAGCCACTCAAAACAAAAAACCATTAAACAGAAAAAAAACACTCAGAAACTGAACTGCAAGCGTTGCGGTGCGACATATTGTGGATTGGATCGCAGCTCGTCGCTTGTCGCTTAACAAACAGTCAACGATTGGATCGCTTAGCGATAAGAACTGTAGCACTGTGCAGGCACATCTTTAAAAAAAAAATTTCAAGAAAATATACAAAAAAAAAAAACGGAAATTGGAAACGCATCGAATTGTGAATCGTTCATGAATTGTGACTATTGTTATCGCTTCAGAATTATATAGAAAACTTGTGTCTGTGTGTGTTTGTGAAGTTAAAGTTTGAAGACAAAAAACAAAAAAAAAAGTATTAGTTGCCAGGTAAAAAGCTAAAACAGTGCAAAAATATTCATAAATATTCCACAGATACCAATAAGTATATGAATATTTCGTTCGTTTCTTTCTTTTTTGTGTATATATATTTTGCTGGCGTTTGCTTCTTGTGATTATTCATGTTTTTATTTGTTTTTGTTATGACTGTGACTCTCTGTCCTCCTATATGCATGTGTTTGAGACAGTTTGTGTGTATGTGAAAAGTCAGCAGAAAATGTTTATGGTCTTGAAAAACCAAACGTGACTTGAACGAACTTTTAAAGACTCTCTTAAGTCTAGCCTGTTGCATAACATATATATATATATATATATACTTGCCCCATATCTTCTTACTTTTCGATGAACTCATTTAACTGCAATTGAAAGCCTGCAACCAACTTTTTTCATTGGAATTCTAATTGTTTCTCTTGCCAACAGCTCAATTGACGACGAGGTGGACGGCAATTGTATTGTGCGTGCTCGTGGTTTGCCCTGGCAGAGCAGCGATCAGGATATTGCCAAATTCTTTCGCGGACTCAACGTAGCCAAGTAAGTGGAGAAACAACTTCTTAAGCCACAAAACATTTTGGGAATTTTGACTTTCAACTTCATTGTAAGGTTCTTTCATGCATTACAACTTATCTAAGAAAAGTTATAATATTCACGGCAAGGGTATTAATAAATACAGATTTGAACGTAACCCATTGATAAGATGCGGCGCTGGCCTCGTCAGCTTATCGAAGTTCAGCGGGTCAGTGTGAGATTAGTTTTAGTGGGAAAACGTAGATGTATTATCTGTGTCTTACTTACTATATATAAATATATCATATGCTCTCAAAAATCAATCGTTAAACTGCTGCATTCTTTTTCCTTCCCCTTCCCCTTCCCCTTCCCCCACTGTGTAGAGGCGGTGTTGCTCTGTGTCTGTCGCCGCTGGGTCGGCGCAACGGTGAGGCATTGATACGCTTTGTTTCCCAGGAGCATCGCGACATGGCACTGAAACGCCACAAGCATCACATTGGCTCACGCTACATTGAGGTGTATCGCGCTTCGGGTGAGGATTTCCTTGCCATTGCGGGCGGCGCTTCGAATGAGGCGCAGGCCTTTCTCTCCAAGGGCGCTCAGGTGATAATACGCATGCGTGGATTGCCCTACGATTGCACACCAAAGCAAGTGGTAAGTGTGAGTTAAGCAAGAAATCAGCCCAAAACTAACTAAACTCCACGAACTTAGCTGGAATTCTTTACCACTGGCGAGGCGCCGTGCCATGTACTGGATGGTAATGAGGGTGTACTATTTGTTAAGAAACCCGATGGACGAGCCACAGGCGATGCCTTTGTACTGTTTGCCAACGAGAGTGATTCATCCAAGGCGCTGGGTCGTCATCGTGAATCAATTGGGCAGCGTTACATTGAGCTCTTCCGATCGACAACGGCCGAAGTGCAGCAGGTGCTGAACCGTTCAATGGATCCGAAGACCTATGAGTCAAACAATCATAGCCAGCCGCCGTTGATAGCACAGTTGCCCACCATGCAGTTGCCGTTGCTGCCGCAGGTGGGTGCAGCCGCTGGTGGCCATGCCCTCAACCCGCTGTCAGCTAACGCTAGCCACGCTAACCTGTGCCCTCAACTTCCCCATGCCCCACAGCACCTCATCACCTCGGGCACGACCAAGAACTGTATACGACTGCGCGGCCTACCCTACGAGGCCATGGTGGAGCATATACTACACTTTCTAGATGACTTTGCCAAGCACATTATCTACCAGGGCGTGCATATGGTCATCAATGCGCAGGTGAGTCGCTGTGACTCTATTCCGTTTCCGTATCCTTGCTCATAAATATATATTTTCTTCTGTACTGCAGGGCCAGCCCAGTGGTGAGGCCTTTATTCAAATGGACTCGGAGGATTCGGCTCGTTTGTGTGCACAGCGCAAGCACAATCAGTTTATGGTCTTTGGCAAGAAGTTCCGTTACATTGAGGTCTTCCAGTGCTCCGGCGACGACATGAATCATGTGTTAAATGGCGGCCTAGCCTCACCAGTTGCCACCGCTCAACATCCGGGCCATGCGCATTTGGCTGCTGCTGCCGCTGCTGCTGTTGCCGCCGCCGCTGCTGCTGCGGGCAAACAGCCATCGTTGCTGTCACCGGGTATGTTAGCACAACCGCCGCCGCCACCCAACGGCGCTCAGGGCGCACTTAGCTCACACTCACTCAACTCAACTCATTCACACACACACACACACAACTCACACGCACACTCACACACGCATGCACACACACCTTATGCTGCTGCCGCTGCAGCCGCAGCAGCTGCTGCTGCTCATCATGCATTGCAAACATCGCCAGTTGCTGCCGCCTCTATGCTCGGCGGCACCTCCCACGCTCCCTTGACTGCGGGCACGCCTAGTGGCCTGGCCAGCTATATGGCTGCCACACCCACGGCCACAATGTCCACGCACTCCTCGTTGGGTTCGCTCTCGAGCAGTGGCCTCTCCCAGGCAGGTCTATCCTCCGCTGGCTATCCCTTCAACTTGCAGCTCTCCCAATCGCCCGGCTCGCATCAGTCGGTCGTCTCGAGCAATCCAGCCTTGCTGGCCCAGCAGCAGGCACAGTTCATAGCCCAGCAGAATTTGCTAGCTCGTCAACAGGCTGCAGCTGTGGCCGTCGAGCAGCATCAGCAGCAACAGCAGCTGTATGCAAATGCAGCCATGCTGCAACAACATCCACTCTATATGCAACAATATCCGGGCGCTGCAGCGGCAGCCGCTGCCGCTGCCATGGGCGGTCAGCCGCAATTTGTGTTCATGCAGCGTCCCTATCTGCAGCCCTTTCAGCTCGGCTATATGCCAGCTGCCGCTGGAGGATATCAGTTTGCGAGCGCCGCCTCAAGCGGAGCGGGTGTATCGAGTGCTGGGAGTGCCGCAAGTGCAGCCAGTGCCGCCAACAATGCCGCACTGCTTCAATCGCACTCCATGAAACGCTCCTATGAGAATGCCTTTCAGCAGGATCCAACTGGAGGAGCAGCAGCTGCAGCTAATGCAGCCAGTGCTGCCAAGCGAGCTTTGACCCGAGCGCCCAATAGCGTCTATTCCTACTACAATCCAGGTATTTAGTGGGTCTCTTCTAATTAATTGAGCTCTTTTGATTGATTGATTCCATTCAAAGTTAAGTTAGATATTTATACTTCAATTCAATAATATTGATTGATTGATGAATTTCTTAGTTCATTTCAACTCCAACATACTTCAAGCACATTCCACAGCTTTTACTTGTTATCAATCCATTAATGATTGATGCACTCTGGCAAACAGTTGCAATGCATTATGAGTAGTTTATTACAATCATTCATTATTGGCAATACACACACATACACACACATACACATATACCAGACATGCTATTTAGCGCTTTAAATATTCTTCTTTTAATGTACATTTTTCGATAGCAAAATTTTTTTGTAGTTTTAAGTTATTTTTTAAAACGCAAAATTCAAGCAAACAAAAGTTTATGAAAATACTTTTAAGCTACTTTTGTCTAAGGTCTGAGCATTACTTACATAATATACTCGGCACACACACACACACACACAATCATATGTGGCACACACCCTACTCATACACACACACACAACTGGGAACAGCTAACAAAATGTGCAAAACTAAAGTCTTCTTTAGACTAGTCCAAATTGTTGTTAACCCTTAAATGCAGCTGATTTTAATCCATATAAGACTTAGATATACTATGTGTACTGTGTATGTTTGCTTGTGTGTGCGTCTTGGCAAGGTGTATAGCTGGTGTGTGTGTGTGTGTGCTAAACGCTATTTCAACAACAGAGGCTAATGTCCTTCAGGCAGCGAGCGTTGTTCATAAATTTCAATATATTAAGTGTAAGTGCGTGTGTGTGTGTGTTTCTCTCTCATGTCCATCAAGTGCAATCTATAAACTAATATTTAAGCATAGACACACACACACACACACACACACACAAACGCTCACTGCCCGAATGGCATCAGGTGTTGGCTCATGCGTAAACAAACAAAAAAAAAGTAAAATTCAAAATATATATTATTAAAGCTAAATTGAAACATGTGCAGCAAATCGAAAAAATTCATTCCCCGAATACTGTTTAAAGCTTAGACTAGAATGATACGTAGTAATACGTATATATATAAACATACATACCATAAATAATAATAATAATAATAAAGATAATGGCAATTAGTTTTAAGACGTACAAATTGTAAAATTGGTTGGTTACACGAAACAAAACAAAAAAACAAAAATCGAACATTTCTTAATTAATATTGTGGAACTAAGCACTAAGAAAACTTTTCCTGTGTCTCCTTTAGCTGTTTCAAGGCAAGCATTGCGATCCATTTAAACAGATAATTCGCCCAACTCTATCTAAATGCTATATCAAATAACTATGTTATCCTGATCCTGCTCATTATGGGTTTAAATCATGGATCGGAATGCTTGTCAACAGCTTCTAACACTCATGAATGGAACTTTAATATGATTTTGGATATATATATCATTATATCGTTAAACGTTTTTTATATACATATATTATAAGTGTGCGTAACTGGTGTTAGTCGCAAATTTGGAATTATGAATCTGAATTTACTTCTTGTATGTGTTCTCTGTCATCACTAAAACAATACCCTTAATACCCTATTCTCTCTTCCTCTCTCACTCTCCGTTTCTCCGTCTATGTATATCGTAAATCGTTGAAATCAAGGAAAAACAGAGAAATTGTTATTGCTTTTATATCTATACCTATATATATATATATATATATCATTTGTACGTTTTTAGCGCTTTAGTGTCTTACATCAGATCTTGATATACATACATATTTGGTTATGGATATTTTTTGGGTTTATGCTCTATGTATATATCTACAAAATATGATTTTATCTAGTGTTATTGTCCCTGTCTCTTACTATATATAGTTAGCAGAGAACTAAAAAAGTATTTTTTCCTTTGTTTTTTAAACCGATCCTAACTCCTCTTCTGCGTCTAACATACAGTTTTTGCGCTGCTTTTGCATTTCTTGCATAAAGATTGAAATTCTTAAAGCATGGGAAAACGTTTTTTGACAGCTTAACATTTAGTTTAGTTAACTTTTAATTCATTTATGGCAATCAAGTGGTTTCCCATGGGTTTTTTGCAATACATACATTTACAAACAATGGCTTCCATGAAAAAAAAACATAAGCAAATAAAACTCATAAGCAGCCACTTTAAATAAACAATTTTTATTAATATTAATTAAAAAGTATATAAAAATATTTACATTTCAATTAACTTAATTAGTTTATAGCGCACAAAAACAAAAACATATTTAATGATTTTCTTTAAATGCTTAGTTTAAAGACAATCAAACTTTTATTACAAACATTTTTTTATACTTCAATAAATATATATATACATATCGCTACATACAACATATATTTCTATAAATAATGCTCACCTCTCTCTCTCTCTCAATCTATCGTACTTTCTCTCATATCTTTTTTTTTGATTTCCAATTAACTTTTAACTAAATCTGTGTGCACTTAATCAATTGAAGTTCTAGTAATTTTTGATCTAAATCAATTGTATCGATAACTCTTATCGATTAACTACGGTTGTCCTCCCTGTCTAACTGTCCTCTTTTCATCCCTTTTTCTTTCTCACCCATTCCATATACACCAAGTATTTGTAACTTTTGGGTTTTTGGGCTTGGGTCTAGCTTTAAACGTATTTTCAGGTGCATCCTCTCTGGGCTCTGGTCTCTGTGTGGCCGCAAAGGGTAACTTTTTAACGACGTTGCGAGTTGACTCTTGTTTAATTGGAATTGTATGGTTTATATATATATTAAATGTGTGTATGTTTTTGAGTGCAACTCGATAACGTCGATAAGTGGAATGTCAAGTCATACGTAATACCACCTAAAATACTCTCTGTCTATCTATATAGAAATACACCCATTTTGTATGTAACAACAACAATCTTTGATAAGAAAACAACGTTCTAGCTATCAATATTAATAAATCGATATGTTATCGATAACAATAGTTGATTCTCTGCTGCTTTTGTGTAAGGAACTGTGGCCCTAACTGTATTTGCATATATTTCTTGTATGTATAAGTACCATATGCTATTGTAATAACGATAACGATAACGATAGTTCGATAACTCATGCCGCCATCGTTGTTGTCAAACGAAACCAACTCTGTGTGTGTGTTTTTTTTCGTTGGTTTCTCTTTAAATATTATTATTTTACCACTTTGAAGGCTGGTTGGTGCTTGGATTAAACAAAAAACAAGAATATAAACATAGAGAACGGGATAAAACATGTTATTAAGTTTACTATGTGCGCAAAAATAAAATATATTCATGGTCTCTGGGTAAAGTGGTAAATATATATATCTATATATACACACTGATATTACATACATATATATTTTCAAAATCAATATTACAAATTTTTGTCTCTTATTTTGCAAATGTCTAAACGGTGAGTGTTTTTGAATACGATTATACTTAACTTGAACTTATCTCAAACTAACCATCTAACTAACCCTAACAACAACAAACAACAACATTTACTAACCTCAACTCAAGTCAAAGCGTCAACTTTTTGTGTTGCTTTCTTTGGATAGCTTTTCTTTAAGTCTAACAAACCATTCCCGAGTAAAAAATAAAGTATACCCAAGCCATACTCACAACACTGACTACCAATTGATTATTATTTCTTAATTATGATTTATTGAAGAAATATTTTTTGAATAGTTTTTGTAATTTATATTCCATTCTTTTTGTGACTTCTCTAGGTGCCACTGTGCTGGGCGCGCATTTCGGTGCCCATTTTCCGGCTTATGGAGCACCGCCGCCGCCACCACCTCACACACCACTGCTGGCCACACCGCGTGCTCATCATGGCCATGCCCATCACGCCCATGCTGCTGCTGCCGCCGCTCACGCTCATCATCATCATCACCATCATCATGCGTCTGCCTTCTATCCGCCGCCGCTTGTCTACTGGCCCTATCCCAGTCCGCCCGTCTCACCCACCACATACTACAGCCAGCCGGGCGCACACTCTCCATCGCAGCATCAGGCAATGGTTTGTAGTCTCAATTCCTTCCATACACCATATTCATTTTCATTTTACATCCTGCAGTATCCGATGGACTTCTTTCCACCCTCACCGCTCTCGCCGCACAACGCTGGTCTGATACTCACGCCCAACAAGAACGCCGTGCCCTTTGTGCCAGCTAAGCAATCACTCAACAACAACAACAACAACAATAACAACTGTAGCAACAACAACAATAAACTAACAGCCACGCCTGCTATACAGGCCGCGACTGTAGCGCCACCTACAGCCTCAGCAGCAGTGGTCGTGGTGAATGGCAATGATGCCGCTGCGCCTGCTCAGTGTGTGACGCCGACAGCAACGCAGCCGTCGCAAACACTGCTTAGCCTAGACACGAACCACTCGACGCCCGCTTTAAAAACTGGCACCCAAAGTGTAACGGAAAATGCTGCGCCCATTGTAAGCAATTCCTGCGTGGAGCTCTACATATCGTAGACACGGCACCACACTCTACATACAGTTGTTGTTTTTATTATGCTCTCTTCTTCTCTATCGCTATTTATTGCTTGCTTTTAAAAGAGTAATCTTAACGAAAATGATGAAAATTTTCTTGCCAATCGAAGAAATTTTTTTTAGTCTAGTTTATAACCAAGCTCTGTAGATTAGTCACTAGCCGAGTCGCACACCGCGGCGAATTGCTGCTACTGCTGTTAACTTAACGAATCTCGCCTTTCCACACACACAAACACACACACACACATACACACAACCACAAATACAAAAAAAATCATGAATTTTTAATATGTACTTAGACAATCGGTTTACAACTAATGTTTTAAGTAGACGCCCCAGTGCGAAAAGCTTTTCCATTGCAATATCTATTTATTATTTAAATACAAGAACGCAAAACAAGCATATATATTCCAAATATACATATTAGCGAATTAGCAAAAACAAAAATTAACAACAAGTAAAACTACAAATTTATCCCTAGTCAATAGTCAAATTATTTATACATATATATTCAAACATATATATGATGCAATTATCTAATTTTAACCGCATGTTTAATGTTATTATGTGCAATTGTCAATTGTCAATGCTTGGGGTGAAAATGGCTTTATCCCATTTGCATTTGGCAAATCAGTCAAAAAATAAATAATATACATATTATATAATAGAGTGTATGCGTTACAATAATATTATTATGATGATTTATTCAATGTTTTGTTTAGGCTAAGCCATCAAAAAATCTATATATATATATATTGTTATCTTACGTACTCGTGAAATGTGAAAACCGACAACAAAACGAATTCCATATGCAATCGTCTATTCAAAAACATCAATCCAACTGTTTACATTGACTTGTTACAGCAACAAACGATATTATCAATTGTTTACAAATATGCAATTTAATAAAAATAAAGTGAAAACAACAAAGAAAGAACTAAAAACTTTTTGATTTTCGAGTGTAATATTTTCCCAATAAAAAAAACCAAAAAACTATCAAGTTAAGTTGAATGCTTTTATTCGTTTTATTGTACATTGTATATTTCTTAATTAAAGTTAAAACATTATAGTTAACATTTGCGTCATCGGGGTCATTAATTAACAAACAGATTTGATAAATCGCTGACAAATGGCGTTACAAACGGACGAAAGTCCCACCGACCAGTTATAAATAAGCACGGTCGTTGTGAACCGTCATCCGGTCGCACCGTACCATCAAACCACATTTAAAATAGATTACAAATTTGCAGCTCAGTTCGGGTTGAGTTTTAGTTGATTTTTTTCTTTCTTCTTTTTCATCATTTGCTGCACCTGATGTTGCAGCTGTTTTTCAGTCCTTTCTCACTTGATGTTCACATGATAATTTATCAATGGCTGCTGCAGCTGCTTCGTTTTCTTCCTCTTGCCTGGTGCTCGTATCAAAATTGCATTAGGCTTGCCGTCCTGTGGCGCAACATTTGCGTTGACAAGTTTGTTCTGCTGGCAGCATGAGGAAAAAATATACAAACAAACATTTGGTTAATGCGACAAAAAATGCAGCACAAGTCAAAAATGTGGTTAGAAAGGAAGAAGGGTAAAAGCAAGGATTTTCTTATTTCTTTCTGAAGTGTTTGTGTGTGTGTGTACATTTTTTGGCATTTTTATGGCCGCACACTCGAGTTGGCAGCGCACTTCCGCTAATGCAGCCGGAAATGGCAAATAAATCTCATTTGTAATCGTAAAATATATGTATATCGTTTTTTTCTTTTTCTTATATTGCAAAAACTGAAAAGGCCGAAAACTGCAGCCTGTACAGTGAAAACACAAACGCACACACAACAATAAAGATGCCTGCGCCGAAAAGTTGTGCAAAATAGTTGGTGAAAAACTTTTCGCGTTGCCACTCGAAAGTAAGTCAATAGAAATGCAAACAACTAACACAAAAAATAAAAAGATATCGACATATTTTGTGGAGCTTAGCGACTTAGCAACTGTCGCAAAAAAAAAGAACAAAAATAAAACGGCATTGACAGGCGCACAAGGATACTTTCCGGCTTCTGAATTGAGTTGAGTATTAAGCCATCGAAACTTTTATTGATTTAGCGGCTTTGGTTCTTTCTCTTTTTTTTTTGCCGCTGCTGCTGTTGTTGTTGGTCGTGGCCAGCAATAATATTCACTTAACGCAAAAGTAAGAGTAGCATGAAAAGCAATGAATTATTGGATATAGATTGGAATAGGATTATGGGAAAGATTTAATAGATAACTAAAGCGTGCAGAATGCTTTAATTAATTCAATCGTTGCTTTGTTTTATTAACTCATTTCACCTGCAGCGGAATTAAAATGTTAAAAACCATTTATCTTGTTGTTGTAACGAATGTTTTGTGGACTTTTCAATTAATTCAATAATTTATTGCATAAATTATTCACAATATTATCATATTATCCTGCAGCTAAATGTAAAAATGAAAAAAAAAAAAACATTTTATGTCGACAGCTGAGGCTTTAAAAACTCAAATCAGTTTTCAGCACACAGACCAAGGAAAAAAAAAATAAAATTCCTGTTGTCTGGCACAAGTAAAAATAAAGTGAGTGAAGGAAAATGTGGAAGCAAAAGTTCAAACAGCATTTCGACACCTTCACGAATTTTGACCAAATATTTGCCCTCAGGATATGCACTCCAGCAACGTGTGTGTGTGTAAGCTTTTCCTGCATTATGCTAGCCCAGCTTCGGCTCAACTCCTTAGTTCTCCAGCTCTGTGTTCCTTGTGCCTTGTTGTCTGGCAGCAGCAAAAGAAAATCAATTTCAGGCACATTACGAGAGGACGCAACCCGAACGGAATTTCAAGTTGATTTTATTATTTACTTGTACTTTGGATTTGTACTTTGGTACTTTTGTATTTGTATTTGTATTTGCTGTTTGACAGATTTAACTGAATGCTCAGCTAACACACACACACACACACACACACTCCCTGGGCAATTTTAAAGTGTGTGTGTTGGGTGGGGAAAATGACTGCATTGCGTCCTTTTTGAGACACGTTATAAGCATTCGCCTTGTCTCTGCTCTTCTTCAAATAAATCGAAATATTAAGCAGTTTGTCAGAGCAGGATTAAAGAAGGCATGACACGATTAAAAACACGACTTATTGAGAAGAGTATCTTCTAGTAGAAAGTAAATATATACAAGTACTAGAAAATCACAGCTTTACTCATTCATCTCTCAGCATTTTCACAGCCTTGAAAACTTAAGCAATCTTGGGCAAATACTACTTCAAGTAAAAGACAGCTCAAATAGTTCTTTTTTTTTCATGCTTGTCTCATTAGGGTGGACCAAGTTTAGAGCGAAAAGTTTGCTTTTGCCTTTTTATCTGATGTTAACTAAACTACTTTGGGCAATTGATTGTCAAGTGTATGTGTGCGTGTGTGTGTGGTTGTGTTTAAGTGTGTGTAACTGTAGAGTGTCGCTATTTCTGTCTTCTTTAACCACTCCAGTTCTTGCTCTTCCTGCTCTCTCTCTGTCTCTCTCTCTGTATTGGTGGCGTCTGAGTTTTTGATGTTTGTCTTCAGTTTTCTAGCCATTTTTTTGTTGTTGCCTGTACTTTTCTTTTTTTTATTGTGTGTAGCTCTTTCATTTACTTTGTGTCTAAGCACTTTATGTGTGTGTGTGTGTGTTGGTGAGGCAATGAAGTGCAATTGAAGCACACTTGATGCACGTACAGAACGCAGTGCCTTTTTAGATGTATGTATTGTAAATGACTGCAGTGGGCGCAACACACTTGGGCACTTGGCCCAAAAGGAGGGCGTGGCGACGCGGTTCGTTAGTTTTCACACACACACACACATACACGCAGACAGGAACAGGAAGTATAGATGTGTGTGTGAGTGTGGCGTCTGTTTGATAAGTGGCAGCAATTTTTTCCTGTTGTTGCTGCACTTTGCAGCTCAGGCATTTTTTTTTTCTTTTTGTGCCTCTTGCTATCTTTTTAGCTTGACACTACGTCAAGCGGCTATATCCTTGCTGTGATCCTTTGGCTGTTAACAAAAAAATACGAGAAAGTAGAACCTCACTAATGAAATTGTTAATTTTTGTTGGCAAAGTCACGTACACGATGTGTTGATGACGCTCTCGAGTGTGTGCCACGCCCACGCCGCGTCCCTATTCTGAGGCAATTTGCGAGGCGCCTCAAAGACTAGGCACACAGAGGGGTTTGGAGCTGGTCGGTTGTTGATTTGCTGTTTAGTTGGCTTGCCTTAAAAAGCAGCAAGCTGAATTTATGTGCAACAGTTTTTCCTTAGTTTTCGTATTCTACGAAATCGAAAAGTTTCATTTCGAGTGCGATTTTCGCGTGATTTGTGCTACAATATTTGACTACAAAAAGCAGTTATTTAGTTTATGGCTAACACACACACACACCAATACACACACATATTGCACGAGTTGTGCCCTAAAGCCAAAGCGGAAAAAGTCGCATTGCAGCAATTTTTGTGTTACGCTTGCCAACTGCCGCCTGGCCACCCGTAGGGAATGAGCCGAGTGGGTTTTGGGGTGCTGAGGGTTTTTCTGCTGGCCATTAATACCATTTACCTACATCTTGGCAGGCGCTGGCACGTAGCCCATAACCCTCGACTCTTTTTCTCTTTTGCTCTCTGTTGGTATGCTTCTGTCTGCCAGCTTATGCCCGAATATTTATATTACGTATACGCCAAAGTGGCTGACTGACTATATACCCTATAGCCCCTTACCCCTGGCCACCTTCGTTATGCGCCTTGTCGCTTCTTGTGTTTGTATTTTTGTTGCCATTTTGCGAGTTTTGCATTGCATTTTTTTTTGTTTTGTTTTGTATATTTGCTTTTTGGCTTGCTTTTATTTTTTATGTGTATATATAAATATATATTTTTTTTGTTAGCTCTATTGTATTTATGCACAAGTGCAGAACCGTTGCAGCTACAAAATGTCTGCGTTGCATGCAACATTTTCTTTTATATATTTTTTTGTTCTCCGCTCTGCTTCTTGTTGTTTGACTGCTGCTTTGTTCGCCTTTCACATGGAAAAGAGAGTTGGAATACATTTGCCATTGTTGCGGTTACATAAAATTGCAAATGCAATGAAAATTCATTAGAAAATAAAACAAAATCTGATATTGCATACTTTTTTGGCCAACGAAACGGCTGACAACTTCGAAGAAGGAGCTAACGTAAAAAGGTGCTTGCATAAAGTATACTAATTTTTTGCATAATTGTTTGCAACTGACTCTACATCTACTCTTTCTGAAAGTACTGCTAACCACAAGCCACTGTCTTATCCCTTGTAAACTATAGCTATTAAGTTAAACAGCTACAAAGATCCTTACTTTTTTCCTTTCTTCAAGCGCAAACACATCTGGCAAAGATTACACAACATTTTCTCACCTGTTCCACAATCAATTTGCGACCGTCATCAGCTGTAATCTTTGGCCAAAAAAACAAAAAAGGCCCAAGACATAGGTGTGCCACATGGCCAATACACGCACATGCGGCGTATACGTAATCTGTTTAAACACACAATAAATAATGAAAAACTGCGCATATGCGAATATAAAGCTGAAAGCGGGAATTTGCATATAAAAAGAGCCAGCGGCGAGTGCGGTGTAAAATGATGGTTGAATGGGAGCACAACAACAGTAAAAAGCCGTAAGCGTAACATATAATGGCCACAGGCACTTGCTACAGGGGATGGGGCAGGGTGAGGTGCTCCGCTACAAGCTGGTCACGTTTCGCGAGGGGTGGAGTGGAGTATAGTACGGAGGGGCAACTGTGGCAATCATGAACATGCCATAATGTTTGTGACCGCGACTATTAAATCAACACACACGCGCCACACAACAACAATGGCCAGAGCCGGAGCCGTAGCGTTAAGAGTGAAAGGGACAGAGCTCTGGGAACGAGAGCGCATGCATATTTTCTATGATTTATTATTATTTCGTGCGGTTTTTCGCTATTATTTAAATTTTAAATAGCTGTAAAGTGCACACAAACACAAACAAACACACACGCACAAATACACACACACGCACACACCCACTAGAAATTGTATTTGGTTTGCTGGCACAGCCTGATTTTATTGTTGTGTAGTCCTTTACAGCGTTTGGCTTTTTAAAAAGCCCCGTTGCAAGTTGTTGTTGTTGCTGTTGTTAGTATCATTATTATTATTATTATTATCGTTTGGCATTGTTTGTTGGCATGTTGTTGCATGCCTCATGGCTGCAGTTACAGCTGCTACTACTGTTGCTGTTGTTGGTGTTACTGCTCGGCGCAGCCATTTTGTGGTAAATAGAGTCGTTTAAATGCATACAAATAGTGGGCACTACACCTCATACTATCGTTGCCTCTATACATATAAAAGTGTGTGTGTTTGGCAAGATTTTCATAACAACATTTCATAATGCAATGTTTGCATGTCATTTAGCAACATTAATAAGGCCACGTAAATTGTAATGTAATGCAGTTTGTTTCTTTTCCTTTTTGTGTGTTGGTTTTTGGTTAGTAATTAACTTGATCGAGGTTCTAAAGGATAATCGTGAAAAAAATCGCTTACTTTAATGTATGCCGCGTTTTATTACCTTTCACTTGAACTTTTATTGGTTTCTGTTCTGCAGATAATGCTTTGACACATTTTGCTTGCCATTGCCAGGTGTTATCAATTTATCATAGTTACGTATATTAGATATCGAGCAGACGGATTGCTTTTGCTAAAAGCCACGCAAAACGAATAAAAATTTGCAGCCAGCACAAGCGAAGAGACTTAGAGAAGAAGGTGAGGTGCTTGGAGGGCGGTTTATTACATGTCACAAGTTGTCTTTGGCGCTTAGCAGATTTTGTGACAGCCAAGTGGCAGCAAGAGCCCAACTCTGCTCTCTTATCCCTGCTTCAGCAATATTTCCCTTGCGTCCTTGCATGCTGTCAAACCAATCATTTGTAATGCGGCTCATGTCGCGAGCTCTGAGCTTTGAGCTGAGTGAGAATCTAACTGGAGGCACATCGATTTCTTTTTTTTTCTTTTATGGCACAAAAGACAAAAGTTATTAGCAGCAAGTGACATTAAGTGACAGCAATAGTAGTAGGAAGAAGAAGAAGCGGCGGTGGCAGTGGCAGCAGCTGGCGTTGCATGCGCTTAAAATCGTCAATTCAGACGCCTGCCATAAACTGTGGCATAATTGTACTGCCTTGTCAAGCATAATGAAAAGCGCTTTCCTATTAAGTTTTCCATAAACTAAAAGACAAGCCAAAGAATCGTTGAGTTCTTTTTATGGCTCACAACAACACAATATGCAAGCAAACTGTTCTTATTTCTGTTCCACTTCTTACAATTCGGAAGGTTTCGATTAGATTGATTTAGTTGTGTGTTCGTGCAGCTGCCCAATAAATGTTACTAAATGTCAACAATGACTGAATGTACGCTGCCAATAGGGACCGCTGTGCAACTTGGCGTATACTTAATAACATTATAATAAATGTGCAGCAGTTGCGCAGAGCAAGCCAGCGTTGCATAAACTGACGTTTTATTTGCAGCACAATTTTCGTTTATTTCGCATTGCCAGTTTTCTTTTTTTTTTGTTTTTTTTTGGCTATGCCATGCATTGTGGCAACAAGACGTAGAAGGTTTTTTAGGGGGTTAGGTGCAACATAACTGGCATTGTGGCAACTGCACACTGTGTGGCTGCCATTGCGTTGTTGCGGCTCGTTGCAGAAGCAGAACAGCAAATGAAACTGGCTTAAAATGAAAACAAATAGAAATTTATTGCCCGGAATTTATGACAATTTACTTTTTGGCCTTTCGTTGTGGATTAAACCCTCGCTGCTTATTTTCTTTATTTTCACTGTTCAAAGTACTGCAAATCGCCACAGCATATCTCAAATAAGTTTTTAACGCTACCAAGAATGCGATTATTACTGAGATTAAAGTGTGCTGCATTGCAATGGATGAAGTACTTATTGTTTTTATTTGCCATAAAATAAAATCATTTGCATGGCATAAAACTTAATGTAGCGAATGTCAAGATAATTGTAAGATTTCACAAAAAAGTTATGTTCAGTTTAATGCAGTTAAATAAAAATATGCATTTTGGTTTTTTAATATGTTTTTAAACTGTTTAATGTCAAGTTTATGTATTCAATTTTAAGAACTCTTTAGGAGTCGTATGTTTTTCTGGCTTAATTTTTGATTTGGCTAGTCTCATGGCGCGCCTGTTAGCTTTTAATAAAATGATTTTCGACAAAATTCTATCAGTTTCTGCACACTAGCTAAATTTTCATAAACTTTTGGCACTTTACGACTCTTTGGCGTACTTTAAACATGGCTTAAATTGTGTTAGCCGAGAGCAAGTTTGCAGCCAAAAACTAAAGCCAATACCAACAACAAAAACAACGATAAAAAAAAAACAATTGCTGGCACATGTTCAAAACAAATTCAAACGCTTAGCTGCAGCTTCACTTGGCTTTTTACTATTCGTTTGTATAATTTTATTTTTTGTCTTATGTTTTAGCCGTTGGCACTTGCGCCAACTGTTTGACTGCCTCGTTGCCGGCGACGGGCACACACAATGCCGCCATGCCACACTTGCAACACTTAAAATGCATTTTGCTTTTTGGCTCCCTTACCCTTGCTTTGTCTTTTTCTCCCTAGATAGCTGTCTCATTCTCTGCGTCTGCGTCTAATTCGATTAAAATGTTGTAAATTATTGCACTCACATGGCCAGCTTTGCATTACTTATGCCAAGTATATGAGAGTGTGTGTGTGTGTGTTCCTGACTTGGCAGTATTACGTAATGCTTTATTGAATTCGCCATTTCGAGTGGCTGAGTCTGGGGCCGTTGCCTGAAAATGTGTTTTCAATGAACGATTTTATGTGATTTTTTTCTTGTCTGTCTTTCTTTTTGCTTTGCATTTTTTGTGCAGCATGAAATATGTTCTGGTCGCACATAAATCTTGTCCTCTTCGAAATGTCCTGGCTGCGGCTTGAATTTGAATTGCATTTATGTATGTTACCCCCACAAACCCTCATTACCAACCCACGCTTCGTCCATCAAACCAAATGATATTGTTAAATAATGAACGAAAAAATAAATACATATAGATTGGGGGAGTAGAAAATTGTAGAGGTTTGTTTTTGGGGTTTGTGGTTTCCTCTACTTCTTTTTTTGGGTGTGTGTTGTTTTTAGGCCTGGCTAAATTGATGTTATGACTGTGTGGCAAAGACAGCAGCAGCAGCCAGTTCTGCATAATGTATGGCCATACATTTAGTCATTTAGCCAACAAACTGACGCATGCCACATGGGGCATATCAAAAACGTTGCTTGCCTTTGGCAAACAACAACAAGAAAGGTAGGCAAAACTGACTTAACTGGCAGCTGGCAGGCACAAAACGCATACAGCAATCAAATGTGGCAATTTAATTTATTGTTTATTTTGGCCAAGGCATACAATATTCCCCAAAAACCAAATGAAGACGAAGACTGCGAATGATGCCAGCTACAGGCCATCACGTTGCATGCACGGGAACTGGCAGCAGCAGCAGCTGTGGCAAACAGAGTGGAAAAATAAAGCAGATGAAGCAGAAGACACAGTTTGAACTGTCAAAGAGAGCTGCAGTCTTCATATGAAATAGTTGTGACAGCAATTAAGGCAAGGTACAGTAGATACTCAGTGTAACGGCCGCTCTCTTTTTCTGTCTGTAAAGCAGAAAGTAAGGAAGGAAGTAGTTCCTGCAGAACAAGAGTAACAGCACTTGAAATGAAGGAAGATTGAAGTTCCATTCGAGCCGCTTTTGTGCCAACTCTCCAGTTACAATCAAGAAAGCGGAAGAAAACAAGCCGTTTCCTAGAAATCGAACCCAGGCGGCAGTAAATGCTAGTGAATAAATAATTTGTGTCTCTCAGCTGCACACAAAGATAAAATGGCAATGCGAGGAAGAAAGAACGAGTGTCGAACCCTTCAATCATACGCCGTGTAGGACAGCGTTCTGAGGGTTGTAGACAAATTGCTGCAGCTGCCGGCGCAAACAGACAAAATTGAAATTAATGACTGACTGCCGCATGAAAATGGTGTGTGTAGCGTATTTTGTATTGTGCCCCACGGCTCGTCAATGATGCGTGCCTGGGCAAATCAAAGCAAATCACAGGACTTTAGCCTCCATCCACATAACTTACCAGAAGGCAAAGAGGAACGTGTCCGCCTTTATGTGTCCCTTGAGTGGCAAGACAAGCAGCCAAGGCAGGCGTAAAGTTGTGGCTGACGCAGCTGATTATTATTATTATTATTATTGCTGCATAATTTTTTTTTCTCTTCCTCTTTTCGCATGCTGTGAAGCGTTTAAGGTTGAAAGTCCTTTTGGTTGGTTCTGCAATAAAGCAACATAAAACGAATTCATTACATTTATTGCGGAAATTAGTTAAATATTTGTTTGCTGCCTTTGCTGTTGTGGTTGTGGCCGCTTGAAAAGTCAATCAACTTAATTAAAAAAAATAAAATAAATAAATAAATATGTATTTATTTTTTAATTAAATATCAATCACAGGCTGTCTCCTTTTTTTGTTGTGTATCTGTTTGTGTTCTTGACATTTCTATGGATTTAATTTCAACGAGATGCGATTTAAACATGCGATTAAGTGTCATATTCCGGCTGTCAAGCGCGTTCTTATCAAAAGAATGCAATTGAGCGGCAGAAAAATGCTTGACAAAGAGGAAACGAGCGAAATTTGTTCGATAATAAGATTTTCAGGCAATCGAAAGAATTTTTAATCTTGAAGACAATTTTCTCATTGTTTGATGATTAATTTAAATATTTGTATAATTTCAACGTGCAATTTTCCACATTTATTTCCAACAACTTAGCTTTAACGAGCTGTGTTAAAGCAAAACATAAAATGCATTATTACATAATTCAGTATGAATTAAACTTGCAGAATTTGCTTAAAATTGCCCAATTAAATTGATCATTAATCATTTAATTGTTTTTAGACTTTTGCACCTGGCCAATTTCCCAGTAAGACCAAAACCAGAGCAAACAAAAAATGCAGCAATAACTGGCCCAAAAGTGTTGAATTAAGTGTGTGTGTGTTTGTGTGTGTGAGTGTGCAGCTGCCATAATTGTATGCGTACACAATATTTATTATTTATGGCAACAACAGCAGTAACAGCAGCAGCAGGACAACAGCACAGCCTGTGTGCAGGACGACATTGTGCAGGACGACATTGTGTGCGCTTGCAATGCAACTGATAATGCGTTTCGCGTTATAACTTTTAATTTTAATTTAAAATGCAGTTTCGAACAGTTGCGTTAAGCAACCCCCGTTTAACACCCTGACTCTGTGCATTGTGTCTGTGTTTATACGCGAAATGAGTTTTAAATTAATGTGATTTTGTTATTTATGAGGCAACGCGTCGAATGTGCAACTTAAAGTCGACATTTTGGGCCAGTTTGCACCAATTGCACAAACAATGTCACCAGCAACAGGCAAACAGCCCACAACTACAACAGCAGCAAAACAACGATACACGAACATTACAAATTTAAATGTTGTGTGTTGTGCACACACACACGCACACACACGCACACACTTCGCACTCTCTTTGCATTTGTGCTTTACACTCATTAAATATGCAATAAATTTACCCAGAGTGGAATTGACAATCCAATCCCTTAACTGGCGGCTACACCTGTCTGCCACCCTGCCCGCCTCAAACTCATTTCAAATTCTAATTGTTTTCCAAATTCATCAATCGCTTTTAGTTGCTTCTCCACACTCTGCCATGCACTTTAACGTCTGCAATTGATTTAAATGTATGTCGTTTGTGCTTTGTTGGTTTGCCTTTTGCCTTGCTTTGCTTTGATTTGATTTGGTTTGCTATTCATTTTGTATTGCGATTGAAATTGATAATAAATTGTAGCTGTCAATAATTTTAATACCATGTGTCTATCACAATGTAATCCGCATTCACCTCCCCTTAGCAATCAATCCCCTGTTGGGCAACGCCCCCATGATTGATACCGTTTGAAGATTGATTTTTCGCACTGAAAATATTGCAACTTGCGGCACAGTTGACGCCATTTGATATTCACGTGTTAGATTATCTTATTAAAAGCGTCGAGAACTCAAACAACAAAATGGAGTTTCTTGTAAATGTTAATTGAGTTGGATTAAAGAACTTAAACTTTGTGATTTGTTTCTTATTTATCGATTTTTCACACAAAGTCAGCAAAATATTTGGCTGAAAATGATTCCAAACAAATTGATTTCCAAAGGATGTTTTTTAGATATATATAATACAACTATCAAAATACCCAACATTATCAAATGTTTGCTTTTCTCATCAATTCAATACGCTTGTTGACCCATTACCCTTGCTTAATCATCAGTTTTCTGCTGAGTTATGCTTCGCCAGCCCACCACAAAAAGTGTAGCATACTTTGCAGAGTTTGCAGGCCACCTTTTCTTTTTTTGCTGGTGTTGCTGTGTCATGGGGTCTGAATATGCGTGCCACATGTAGCAGCAGCAGCAGCAGCAACAGTGGCGGCAGCGAATCGTGTAAAATAAAAGTATGACATGACAGTTCAGTCTCAAGCGGCCCGAAAGCTTTAATCACAGAGTGTATGGACGAGTGAATACAATTCGAAATACAAAATTGAATGCTGAAATGCAGTAGATGTTGTTGTTGTTGCTGTCGCTGTTACTTTGTTGTTGCTGCTGGTCACGCCCCATCGATAAGGTTCATAATAAATCAAGCGCTGCTGCCGGACATTTCCGCTTCCGTTGCGCTTTGTCATGAGGCGGGCAACAGTAAGGTCTAAACGGTATGCGCAGAGTTGCGGGGACAGGCAGGCAGTCAGGCAGGCGTCTCTTTGTGAAACTTCAAAAGCAAAGTCAACATTTAGCAGCCCATTTGACGCAATCAATGATGTTGCTAAAGCTCTCCCCCAACAGCTAAACAAGTAAATCAGCCAGCCAGGCCAAACATTCAAATTTGATGAAGTTAACACACAAACACACAAATATACACACGCACGTTTACGCATTAGCATTACCAGAGGGTGAATACAGGCATAAAAACGGCAAAAAGGAAAATCTCTTATTTATAATCACTTAGATCCGGCTAGCAAATTGCTTGGAACGGCACAAATAAAGCGCCTTAGGCGATGAGCAGCAATGCAGAAGACGAAGAAATAATAAATATAATCACTTTTCTAATACACTGCAAATGTGAAAAAAGTTGAGCAACTGAGTTCTTCTTGCAGAGTATCTACAAATCCAACTTGTAGACTCCATTGCATTGCCACACTCAAATTTCTAGCAAAAGCTGTCATAGTTGCCTTTCGCTATTTCGGGCGTGTCCATTTGCAGGGCAAGGCAAATTATATGGCACTTTAATTTGCGTGTTGAGTCTGTTCGTTCCATTCGCCATTGTTCGTTTGTGTTGCGAACGCATTTAATGATGCGTATACGCAGTGTTGACCCTGGCAACAGCCGGACAAGCAAACGAACGAACGAAGAACGTGGAAACGGCTGCATATCAAATTAATGGAGCTTAAGCAAAGCAACAAAATATAATAATAAGAAGGCAGCAACACCAGTTGGTGCTGACTTTGGCACAATAATTAAAACTGATGCTGTCAAAAAAAAAAAAAATAGAAAAAAGAGAAAGAAAACTAAATAAAATAAAAATAAAAGTGTGCAACGTCAGCGACAGAGAAAAGTGTAAAGTGTAAACTGGAAAACGAGAAAGCAAGCAAGTAAAAGCAAATAAATGGTATTAAGCGCTTAAGCGTTTTGTGTCTTCAAAAAGTGTCTATGCCACACACACACACACACTTTGCGTTACTCAGCTGCTGAAAGTTTTATGCAATTATGTTAATAACAATGAAGAGGCAGCAAAGCCTTAAATTAAGGGTGGGTTTGCCAACGAAAGAATGTTTTTTTGGAAGGGGGGTAAGAAAAGTTTTTAGGCGCCTGGGCGACAAAAATGCAGCAAGTGAGGCAAAAAGGCAGAAAGGGTTGGCGGCCAGGGTATTGAGTTGAGTTTTAGGTCGCTTACACATAATGGAATAATTGCCAGACGGCAAAGAAATAGGCAGCTAACTTTTTGGGTACAGCACATAATTTAATAAGTAAATGTTGCAAGCAAGTTTCTGTGCAGCACACATACCACAAATACACCTATATATATATATTGAATTCTTGGGCGTTGCAAGAGCATTTCAACTTCTACTTGCCATGCAAGAACGGGCTTAAACTTAATTGCCGCATAAACTTGGCCTTATTGGCGTGTCGGCAGGCCCGATAAAACTTGAGCTTGTAATGTGAGCTCAAGCTGCAGATAGCCAAAAGCCTAATAAATTTCACAAATTTTAAAGAAATAAAACGGGTGGTGTGGCGGGGTGTGTTACGACTGGTTTACATATGCATTACATGTGTAATTTGTGCCGAGTATGTAACGAAATTAGAAGAACTTTTGCCATGCAGCAGCCAAAGTTGTGAAAATCTAAAAGGAAATGAACTGCCAGGCAAGTGAAAAGACAGAAGATGGTTCACGAGGTGGTGCTGCTGCTGCAGACAGTTAGCGCAAGTTGCAGTCTATGGGGCAGATTAACTTGTAGCAAGAACAAACAAGCATGCAGAATGCTATAGAAGATGTAGAAAATCCCCACCGAAAAAATGCAGTTGAAGAAATTGAAAAAGTTTCTTTTACGTTTTCGTTTTTTCTCTTTTTTTTTTGGTGCTTAATGCAAAGTTCATGCGAGTTTTGTTGCTGGTTGGCAATCTCTGACAAGGCTTTACATACTTATACACACATAACACTAGCGTGTGTGTGTGTGTGTGTGTGCAGTGAAGCATTCGCTGGCGCAGCTGCAAAAGAAATGTCTACACAAAAAAAAAGAAAAAGGGCTAAAGTACACACAACTTACACACACACATACACACACACTGGCACACATACATATACTTATGTGCAACATTACAATGCATAAAGGAGTATGCCACGCCCATTGCAGGCAAACATGTGTTGCTCAACGCCTTCAGTCTTGTAGTTGGCTCTTAAATTACACAAACTTGACTGCTATAAAATTCAAATTAACTCCTTGCTTTCATTTGGGCGGTGTCTGTGTGGGTGTGTTAGTGTGTGGGTGTGTGTATGACTCACACTCTAATATGAAAAATGAAAACAAATCTTAATTAAAAATTATTGTTGACAAGGCTTGCGCTCTTTTGCACTTTCTTTCTTTTCTTGCTACCCTTTTTGGGTTTTACTGTTTCAACATCCGGCAACATTATGTTGCTGTACATTTTAACTGGTTGTACGCAGCGTATGCGTAATTTACACATAAACGCACAGAAGGACAATTAAAAAAGTGTGTTTTTGCTTCATTATCAACAAGTGTTTGAAATTTGTACAACTTTTTTGAATTCATTTTTAAAAATAATGAAATTAAATTTAAAATACCTCAATTTTATTTTGATATGTTGATTTATCATTTAGTTTATCTAATAAATAACATTAAAATACCTCCAACATTAAATTGAACTAAATTAAAACAAGTTTTTAATAGAATGAGCAACCAAAGTGAATAGCAAATGGCAGAATTTATTCTATATTAAAATAAACAAAACTGCCAGATTATGTTGGTAGTTAAGGCTTCAAGGCCAGGTATTAACTGCATTTATTTGGCAAAACTTTCGTAAGCCGTTTAAATAAATTGCCACTTAACAATAATTAAATGCCTGATATCCACCTCGCTTAACAGCAAGCTCAACAAAATTAAGTAAGTCTCTCTGGGTGCAAATACAGGTAAAAGCATATTAACAACAACAGATTTGATGAGGCACACGAATTTATCGTCTTGCCCCATAATTTGCACACGCAAGCCACACTAAATTGGGGAGTGCTCTGCACAGATTGAACACACTACACACTCGCAGCTTCTAGGGCAGAGTACAATACATAATTTTGTAGGCGCCACTCATACACGTGCCGCAATAAGCCGCAAGCTTATCGATTTGCTTAAATTGGTAGCAACTGAGCTTAGGCTATGCTTTAATAAGGACCAAAACTCCTGCTGCTGCTGCTTTTGCTGCTTTTGTATCTGCACTTCAATTCCAAACTCCCCAGGCGTCCGCCATTTTGTATAAAGCTGTGGCTTTAAGCCGCACTGAGCACGTAAGCAGCGAATGCGAGGGCGAATCAGAGCGAGCGAGAGAACAAGAGCGAACAGTGTTGCAAAGTTTTTGCGCAAAAGTTTCATTTTAACTTTGTTACGCAGTTTTTCGTTGTTGTTGCTGTTCATTTCTGGTTTTTTTTTTTTACTCATGCGATATTAAGAATGCTGTTAACCCCTTGTTGCCAACAACGAATGACTTCAACGACCTATTTTAAACTTGAGTCAAAAGTTTTGCTTGCCACACACACACAACACACACACTCATGCGGCGACTGTTGCGGGCTCATTGCATGCAAATAAACATTCAATATACTATACAATAAGCATAGTAAGGACATGTGCGACAAGGATTAAGTTTTTTTTATGCATTGTCTTTATGTACTTAAGCAACCCAACACCCACAAAACGAAGTTTTGCTAGCCATTCAATTGGTTTCTATCAGTGGATTTTGATTTTCTTCTTGAATGAGTTGCTCAATTGTTTTGGCCCATGTTGCAAGTAGTTTAGTTGCAACTAGTTTACTTTTATTGCATTGTCGTGCGGTTTTTTGGCCAAAAACTATGCATTCCAAATTGCATGTGCGACAGCAGTTGCCCCCAAAGAACTTCCAAGTGCCACACAGCAATAACAACAACAACAGTAATAACTTGCGCTTACAGTTAAGAAGAAGCGTTAGTTGTGCCCAATTAAAACATTGGCTAGATAATCACCTATCTAGCCAATTAGCAGCAAATCATACAGCAGCTTAATTATAACCACAGTATGTGTGACAAAACCCCAAACGCTATTTGCAGCTTGTTATAGCTTTTCTTTGTTCTTTCTCTCTCTCTCTCCGCTGTCTTCGCGGGTTTTTTTAAGGCACGTTGCGAGCTCATAAAATATCCAAGAAAACAGCAAGCTAGAGCCGATTAAAACGAACCGAGTAAAGACACTTGTCATAAAAAAGTAAATTAAATGGAAAAGACACACGCAATTAGTTTTTTTTTGCAATTTAAACTTTAACTAATTAAATTTAAATGCGTTTGCTTGGAGGCGACATTAAAGTTACAAAGAAAACGGAAACTATAAAAGCTGCATAAAATATGTTAAGAAATGTCCAAGAAAAATAAATGAATAAATAAAATAAACTGGCTGGTGTAGAATGCAGATGTTTTACATAATAACACTGCATTAATAATAGGTATTAAAAACGTTGTGTGATGTTTTTTTTTGTAATGTTTAAAGTTATTTTAACAGTTATGCTAGAACTGTGATATCAGCCAGAAAGTTAAGCACACAAACAAATAAGAAACTCATATACGTATATTTAAATATATTTACCTCATTATTATCGTTTTTTGTTTTGAATTCCCTGTTGAAATGCACCTTAACCAATGGCTGCACAGCATGTACACTGTAAAAGAGTCAGAAAAATATATAAAAAAAAAATATAATTACTTGAAATAACTCAGTAAAGTATTCGTAATTCTAGAGTACTTAAACATATTATTATTATTATTATTCGTGGCGCACCATCATTTGCATAAAATATATAAAACTAAAACGCTGATGGCCTTTCTTTTTGCCAAATGCAAAAATGCTTTACAACTTTCTTCTACCTACTTATTGGCTTTCAAGTGCTCGGCTTGAGTTTACTTGTGCTTGGGTAGAGGTTTAGTTGGAAAATCGTATCTATATAGTATACGTAGTAAAACCATTTTTTTTTAGAGAACGTCGCCGCGAGCCTACGTTAAGCAAACGAGTCTAACTGTATCAAAAGCCTTGTATAATGCCATGTCATGCCATGCAACAACGACCTTCGCTACTGTTTGTGTGCGTGTGTGTGTGTGTGTGTGTGTATGAGAAACTATGCACCATGCAAAAACGATTGCAAATGAAAAGAGACAGCAAGTGGCATTCACACAGCCCTGCACGAAAGTATTGCAGACCCCTCCCCCCCTTTGAAAGCACTCTGCCTATCCCTTTCTACTCGCTTAGTGTGCTTCCTTCCTTCGTTTATAGAAATTGAGCAGAAGACAGCGCGAGAAGGCGAAATTTTTATGCAATTTTGCCACGGCAAATGCCTAGGAAAATTGTGACGACAGGCGGCTTAAAACTTAAATCGCAAACCCAAATTGAAATTGAAAAACTGTTGTAGAAGCTTGCAAACCATGTAACTCCAACCGCGTAGATTGAGTTGAGCCAATTGAATCGATAAGCAAATGATTTGCATGGGACAAAAAGTATCAAAATTGGAAATTGCGCTTGAATTTATCAAAATTTGAATTTATGTCTTGAACATTAAGGGTGAATTATTTAATGCTTGAACAATTAAAAAGGAACTTTTTAAGAATTACAAGTTTTGTGCTCAACTTATTATCAATGTTTTATTAATTGTGATAGCAATAGTTTAAAGTTTTTAAAGAGCTTTATTAGCCTTACCTAAAATCTATATAAATTACTTTTGGATTTTAGTTTTTTTTTTACACAACGATATGAATTGTTTTCAAACAAAATATGAGATAAATATAATCAAATTGGTTTGCAGCAACACGCTGCGTTTCATTTATACAATTGATGTGCACCATTTTGGGACTACATATTGCCAGTATAACTAGATAAAGAAAAAAATATATGTATATATATATGACTAGCAAGTTAAAATGTAACGAAAATTGTTTGGCAGATTCTGTGGGCCGTGTCAATTTGAGCGCATTTTGTTGCTTGATTTGCGCGCGTGTCTTGTATTTTGTATTTTGCATAACAATTGCTACAAAAAGAGGCAAAGGAACAAAAAATGAAAAGAGCCAGCAAGCAGTCAACAGTCGCATTTGGAGTCGCAACTCGGGGACCGTGTTCGGGACACAATTGATTTAAATGTTTGCGCACATGTTTCCCAGCCAGTCAGCCTGCCAGCCAGTCAGGCAGCGTGCAACAACCAAAAATATGTATGGTGTAGAAAATGTTGCAGAGAAATTGCAACAGAAATGAAAAAAAAGTCGAAAAATAAACGAATTCACGTAATAATATGCAAAAGTGTGGAACAGAGAGTGAGAGAGGGAGGAAGGGTGCAGGGTTTTTGCAATTGTCGCAGCATGTCGCTCCTGTTCTGGGCTGGGGCGTCAACAACATTTTTCCAACTCAATTACCAGGCAGCTGCGACGTTTGTGCAACGTGTGCAACATAAAAAAGCAAATCTCAAGCGGCTGCCGCTTGCCTCGGCAAATAAACTCAAATATTGACAGGCGGCATTAGCGCATGGGTCGCGAAATGGAGTTGAAAGAGGAAGGAAGGCTACTTTATGAAGGAATTTAAAAAGGCAGCTCAAAAAGTTGAAGTTGGCCCTAAAGCTGAATCTGAGCTGTGGTTGTGCCGCATGTGGCACGTGCAGAAAGGCTGGCATGCTATTTATATTTGCTTGCCACAAACATACAGACAGACATACAGGCGGCACCTACACACTAACACTAACAACAACAGCTCGCACTAATAAATAAGCAAGTCAAACTGAGAGCTGAAGGCAAAAGTCACTTGTAACAATATTTACAGTCTTCTGTTCCCTATATTCTTCTGGCATTCAGTTTTTCTCTCTGTGTATGCATATCCTGCGCGTTTTGCTGACTTTCTGTCAGTGGCTAATCACTCATATAAATAAACCTGAGAAATGCAGCGACTACTGCTCCAGCTAAAGGTGTTTTCTTCTCTGTCTGCCTGTTGTTGGTTTTTCGCAGGTGCCTGCCAACAATGCGGCACTTATTTCTTGTTGTTGTTGCTGCATGTTTGGCATATGTAAATTATGCCAGTGCCAAGTCAACCACTTAGCTCACAACTTCTCACACAACCCCCGCTCCACTCCAACCTCTTGGCCCTTGTCAGTCAGCTTGAGAATTTGCCACACACCCATCAAAGTCAGGTTGCAGTAACAGCAGCAGCAGAAGAAGAATAACTTGCACTGTCTGCAGTTCGTTCTTCTTGCTGCCTGCTTCTGCTGCTGATTGCATAAGTCAACATTTTTGGCTACGCTCTATCACTATCTCAATTTCTTACACACTTTCCCCATTTTCACTCAGCCGTATGTATGGTACATTGAGTGTTTGTACTTCTTATACCCTATGCACATAAAATTGCACGCAAAAGGGCTTCATAAAGTTTTGCATATTTATGTTATAGTCGAGACGGCAAAGAACAAAACCAATTTCATCTACATACATATATATCTCAGGATCATAGTGTATTCGAGCTAGCCTTAGCATATTTGGTATGCAACATTTTCGTATGCTCGTTTATAACCTAAGCAATTCTTTTTTACTCGAAATTGCCTGGAAAAATGTTCTGTTGTACAGTCTTGATTAAAAACCAAAAATTAATGCAGGAATATAACAAAAAACCAAAAAAAAAAACAGCTGCACTTGGTTTGCATACAGCTACAATACAGAAAGGAATGATCTGTTTAATAAAATACGGCAATTCTATTGAATAGAACAACGAACTTATAAATCGATTACACACAGGGTATATCGTAGGCAAGCACATTTCCCATGGCTTTGCTCAACACCCAAGTGTTTACATTCACTGTTCTTGTTTGTTGTTTGTTTATTTGTTGCTGCTGTTGCACTTGAGTGAGCAAATACTTTATTAAAACTCTGTTTGTTTGAGCCATGGAGCAAAATAAATGTATGTAAATCATTCATGTGCCGCACGATGCACAGCAGCAGCTGTTAGTCTGCGTATTTGTGTGGGAGAAAGAAGGCGTGGCTAATGAGCACTGCTCTTGTGTACTTGTTTTAATTTTGGTTTACGACTGAAGTGTTTGACTTGAGCCGTAAGTTAAATATAAATATATATATAGAACAAATATACAAACACACACATACACAAAATAAGAAGCACAACGTGACGTATGCGCAATATTTGCAAAGGCTAAGCAAGAAATATGAAGAAGATGGAAGCTTGAGAACAGCTTGGTAATTGATATGAAGGCTAATAGTATTACGAGCATATGTAGTCGGATGTGGTTGTTTGTCAAGCCAGCAAAAATCCAACACACAAACAACAACAACGCAGGGCTACTTAAGTAGCTTGGCTGGCAAATTGCTTGCATCAGCTGATAAATTCGCAAGGCAAGGACATGAAAGGACAATCGAAATGGTGCAGAGAAGTGGTAGAAGGGTGGCTAACACCCACACAGCCAGTCAGCCATGTCGAATGTCGACTTGAGTATTATCCTTTTTCTATGCCTTTGATGCTCGACACCTTGACAAACAAACAAACACACACACACAAAACTCAGGCTGTCAATAACAGCTGACACACACCCAAGCACCTTTACCCCACTACTTCAGCAACAATTCCATTGCCATCCTGCCGTTGATAGTATCGAATTTGATACTCGCGATTGTGTGTGTGTGTGTGTTGTGCTAAAAAAAGGATTTGGAATCACGTCATTTGTATGTCAACATTCTGAAATCATTCACTTTACTTGGCGTCAGTCAATTTGCAGCTAAAAGCGCTGAGCAACAAAGCTGCAGCTAGTAGATACCCTGTACTGCTATTCAACTTTACTTTTACTCTTGCCCCAATCACAGGGTATTTAAATATGGACAAAAAGACTATTTTATCTATTCATATTGACTGTCTGTCTGGCTGTCTCTCGTCGATTTTCTGTTCTATTCATTTTAAGCTATCCGACTTGTCTATCTCTCTGACTCGACTGTCTGTCGCGACACGCCCTTTGCGCTCCGCCTCGACCCCTTACTAACCCTCTCACCCTTTGCAGTCATGTGTCAAACCTCTTGATGTCGACTTCTGACATAATATTGACAGCTAAACAAATCCAATTATGCCCAACTCCTATAGCACAAAACAACAGGAGCTGCTACTGCTACTGCTCCTGCTGCTATGAGCTTTCTAGCTTTACGAATATGCTAAATGTTGACCATGTTTGCTTTATGTGTTTGTGTGTTGTTAACTCTGTGCAAGTTATGTTCGTGTGCGTTGAAGCGCTATAAACGTTTTCCCACTGCTGACCATAGAGAGAGTGAAGCAGAAGCTGAAGCTGAAGCAGAGAAAAGCGACTCCAACGATATTTCAATATTCCGATATGCTGGCCGGCTAGTATAAGCTGATTGCTGTTGTTGTTGGTGTTGGCGCCAGTAAATTGCGTAGGTGTGCAATTGAATTATTGCAGTCAATGCACACATTCACACTGCACATACTCCACCCACCCCGCGATCCCTTCCAGCATCATTCTCTGGCATCTCTGCTTGTGCTGCTATCATAAATATGAATGTTGAGCCTACGTAGAAGGACGACGCACACAGCCTGACTGGAAATATTATCCAAACAATTCCCACTCTCTCTCTCTCTCTCTCTCTCTTGCCACACAGCCACAGCAGCATTCTGGCATGTCCTTTCACCCTACCCGGCTAGCCCTTAACGTGCCCGGAACCAAACTCTCAGAGCTGTGCCAACAACCATTTTACGGTTTATTTTTGGGGCATTGAATGCAAATATTGGCATAAATTTTGGCTGTTGCGGTTGGCAGGCTGTCGAGAAGGAGTAAAGGGACAGAGGCAAAGACAGGATGTACAGGAAGTGGGCTACAGCTTCAGCTGCAGCTTGACTGTGGCCAATTTTCATTTGGCTTTTGCCACACACACACAGAGAGAGAATGTGGCATGCATTCACTCTCACGCCTGACTGCATTGTTTGCCAAAAACTGACAGAATGCACTTGGATTTTGAATTTTGAATTTGGTATTTTACGTTTACGTACGAGCTTAGTTCAAGCCAAGTGCGTTTTTGTGTTAACAAATTTGATCAGAAGAACTATACAAAAAGAGAACAACCTAAAATGGGTTCAGCAGCAGCAAGATTTAGAAAGAGCTTGGGTTTAGGGCAGAAAGTTGAATATTCATATGATTTGCTTGGGAGAGATTTTAAGCTTGTAGAACGAGCATAAGAGGGATATTACAATGAGTTCTTTATTTATATATAATCTAACATTGATTGCTTTTTAACAATATACATTAATAATAATCTTTAAAAATCTCAACGTTACCATAATTACAATATTGTTAAAGTCTAACTAGCTGTCTCCGATTCGCTGACGCCTTGACAGCAGCACCATCTCCCCCTTAAACCACATTAATGCTCTGTTTAACTTAAGTAGCAGACCCAAAACCATACTTAAAGACGCAATCTAGACTACACCCAAGCCCAGTGGTGATTTATGTGTTTGTTTTTGGTTTTTTGGGGCTGCCTAGCGGCACATTTATCAACCCGGAACACACTCAAACAACAACAAAAGCAACAAAGGCAACAGCAAACAGACAATAACAACAAAGGACAAAACAACAACAAATGACAGATCAGCTTTTTGCAAACTGTACGGAGTGGAGGGGCAAATTTACTTAGGCGACCTCGCTAAAGTTTATTTAGGCTTTCGCACTATTTAAATTTCACTCGAAAAGCACTCAGCACTCACGAGTTCCAATTGGAATCCAATACAAAACGCATAGTGAATTGGTATGCGGTTGAAAGTTCAATTAAGTGAACATTTCGGTTCGTGTGTTGGTTCATTCATTGTTAAGCCTTTGATTTCTATTTAGGGCAAACATATAAATTTGCCCAGCCTTACAGGACAAGCGGGCAACGCCCACTAAATGTTCTCCCTTTCCCTCTTTCTCTCTGTCGTTTAAGCCAAATCAATAAATTAAACACGCTTTAAAGTTAAACTTTTGAGTTGACTGTTTGTCTGTTTGTTTTTGGTTCGGCCGTAAATTGTACAGCACGGGAAATTGGCAAAAACATCAAAAAACTTTTCTTGGCCCGCAAAAGTATGCTATTCACAGAAATTTGTTTGGCCAGCGCCTAAAACTATGCTAATTTCCGACATGGTTTTATATATGTCTGTCGAGTTTTTCTTTTTCGGTTTTCTTCCCATTCACATGTCCTTTGGCAGCGAGTCCTAAGTAAACCCAATTTGTTGTTTGCTTCGAAAATTCTATTAAAGTCGCATAAATTACCAACTCAATTTACAGCTGCACAGCATTTGGAAGTTGAGCGCGAACTCTGCGGGGTTGACAACGCATTTAAATACATTTTAATTAGCTGCCAAGGCAATTGGCAGGGCACTCAGAGAAAGTCTCAGGACTCAACCACTCAGGCTTAATGCCGCTTTTGATTTTGCGCCTCAAAGTGTGCTACACTTTCTGGCTGCTTCTTCGTTGTTGCCCACCTCCGTTGTCGGTTTTCCGTTCATGCCTTTTCCGCTTTTCATTTGCACAAAAGCTACTTAGACACGATTTTCCCTTGGCAACAGCAACAATTGAGATACAGATGGGCGCCTAAAATTGGTAAATGGGCATTGGTTGTTCTCTCTGTTTTTTCTATTTCTTTTTTTTTGTCTTTTGGCCATCACACTTAAATGATGAAAAGCATTTGGCTCTGATGTTTAGTTGCAAAACAATTAAGCTGAAAGCAAAGCTGTGTAGTCGAGTGTATGTGTTTGTGTCTCTCTGTATGTGTGTGTGTTTGTTTGTGCGAAGTGAAATGAAATGAAACGAAACGAATTCACATTGAAGAAGATTAAGTAAGAGTGTTTTAATATGAATGAAATCGACTAGATAAATGCCCTGCGGCCAGGTTCTTGTCTGAGTTTTGGAAATGGTTTCATTCGAATTTTAATTTCTTTATCTGGTTTGAATCAAGTTAACTTATTCAGGCGACTAGAAGATGCTCTGCTTGTACCAAATTCTACTATACACACCCTTTGTTTGATAAGGTACAGAGCTTTGTGGGAAAACGTTTCGTCATTGATAAATGTGAAGTGGCAATGGTGCTGTTCAAGCATTAGCATTAATAGTGTAGCATTAATTTTCAAGAGGCAATATACAAATATACATATTTATATGTATACGTAGCATGCTTTCAGGCGGCCAATTACAGCCTGAGACCGCAATAAATGTTGGCAAGTGTGTGTGTGTGCGTTTAGATGGAGGCTTTAAAGAGCACATAAACACATTACCACATTACGTATTATGTAAAACAAGGCGAATGCCTGGCCTACGCTTATGAGCCTAGTAAAATCTACTTGACAACAACTTGAGGTAATGTTTGCATATGCCAAAGTCCCTGCCCCCATCTCTGACCGCCCACTGAAACACCAGGCTCAGTTTGCATAAATAATTCATTTGAAAGGACGCTTTTAGGCTTCAAAACTTTTGTAGACAAAACTGCTTAAATATGCATAATTACCTGAGACATCAGGGCACGTTCTGCAAGCTCCATCTCCATCTCTGAGCAATTTTCTTCATCACGAGAGAGTGGCCAAGTTTTTGGAGTCAAGTCAAGTTTTGTGACGTGCCGGAAGTATGTGCTCCATAGCGCGCATCCTTCCTTGCTTCACTTGCGGCCTACTCCAGGCACTTGGCATAAATTTAACCTCAACGCAAAAGCCAACAAGCTGAAAATAGCAGAAACAAATAACCATTTTACTAGGTGTTTTTTTTTTGGGTAAGGGAAATAAGTTGAGTTGAGTTTAGTTTAAAATCGTTGCAGATTTGACGGCGCAATGGCGTATAATAATTTGCCGGAATTGCTACACAAATGAAAGTCATAAAAATTGTTTACAAAATATTTAACTAATTGCTTGTTGGCTTTTTGTACCCTAGAGGGTTGTTGGCCAATAAAAATCAGTTTAAATATGCTGCTAATGCGACAAGCGCAGTCAAAGAGAGTCAAACAACCAAATGGCAGGCAAAAAAAAAAACACAAAATACAATTGACACGCAACATTGTCATGGTAGAGAGAAAATAGCATAGCGCAATGTTTGCGAGCAGTTCAACATTCCAAATTCCACGTTCGCTTTGGGCCATAAATATAATTACAATCATAAAGGAAATATTTACAATTGTAAATATCTCGACTTCAGCTCTCGAAGCACTCAACACGCACGGCTAGAAATTAATAAACTCCCATTGGCAACGCCTGTAATATACACTATATACCCCCAAAAATCCCCTTCTTTTTATCGAGAGCCGTAGGGGTTGGCAGGTTGATTGCCGGCACCGGAGCCGGGGCTTCCTGATGAGCGTGTGAGCTCATAAAGATTTCCTGCTTGCCTCAATGCCTTAGGCTTTGTGCGTATCAAAGCGATACAAATATGAACTCAATAGGGTTAACTGTTTGACTGGCAGTTATCCTGTGATATGCTAAACTATTCAATAGTCTTATTTACTAAATTTCAAAACTCTAGCTACAACAGATCCTTAGTTCCAATTGGAATCAGTTTACTTTCTACTTGAACAAGTTTTTCTACATTAGAAACTATCCTTACAACTTCACTAATTCATTTATAGGGCATCTAAGCCATAGGCGTGTCGAAACTACTGTGACACTTACCAGTCCCCTGTGCTTATGTCAACATCTAATACTACAACCGCAACTTAATAGAACTTTTACCGTTAACTATAACTATAACTGTAACTGTAACTCTCGCTTGTGCTTTCTTGTATCTGATTAGAGCCGCACGCCATAATATCATCATAAACTGTTGTTAGTCAGGGTTAAGGATCAAAACTGAGCTGACTACTTACTACTTCAGTCAGCAGTAGTTTTGGTAGTTGCTTTGATGTTGTTATTTGGGTTCTCTGTCTGTTCTCGTTACCGTTGTGGCTCGTGGCTCTTTTGTGAATTGTGTTTAACATGGCGGCACTTGAGCGAAAATGAAATTTATGATTAAACTAAAGCCCCTTTTGCCCTCGCTACATACAGTTACAAAAGGTAAGGCTATCCCACACTGTCCACGGGCGTATGCTTAAGAGATCAAGCAAAAGGCGCTGGTACAGAGAGAGAGGGGCTAAGTGTTGGGGACGAAGCGCACGCTTATACAATGGCGGCCCGTTTACCGCAGGCCAAAATGCCACACTTAAGTGAATTACAAAAGCAGCTAGCTGTGGCTGCTGCTGCCGCCGTTGTAGCTGCCGCTTAAAGAGTACAGGGGTTCAAACGGAGGAACGTTTGAAGGGAAGGAGGTTGGAGTCAGCCAGTCAACGCGTTGACAGCCACAACAAGCGGCTTAATCGCATTAGTGCGGGCCCAAGCACAGCAGCCCTCAGACCTACTCCTCCAACTGCGACAACAACGACGACGATTCCAAGAGCCAAGTGCGAAAACTGATTGTGTGGCGCCACACACATACAGCGAAAACACGGAGCACACAGAACTGAAAGCAAAGCAGAGCAATGGAGAAAAGTCTCTGCCCAGTAGAGGCGCTAAGCTGAGCATTGTGCGACGCCAGCAACAACAACGACAACAACAGCGACAACGCAAACGCCACTATTTATATAAAGAAATGCTAGTTGAGGGGCGGAGGTGGTAGGGGTAGAATATTTAAGAATGGGAACGAACTACAGTTTGCAGGTCGCCTGGGCAAATGCTCGGACACACAAAAAGTTCACACAGAGCACAGGGCTGGTAAGTTGACATTAAAAACGAAGGGCGACTGTTTTGGTTGGACAGCGAGAGCTGCTCAACTAAAAGCTACCCTGCAAGGGGTTCGTCCCCTTTTCTGGCAGTCACAATCGTTTCCTACTCGCACTCATCTCATAGGGTATACCAAGTGCAACAACAGCAAACAGAAAATAGTATTTATATATGTTACATTAAAATGGCATATTTTTTTCCAGCAGTTGAGTTCTCAACCAAAAAGTGCAAATAAAGAGATCCCCCCATGAAAAAATAAAGCAAGAAAGAAAGCAATTAATCTACGACACAGCGCACAACTATGTGCTCCAAACGGACAAAAGGAGACGGAGGCGACAGTAACAACGAAAACGAGGCCGAGGACGAGGACAAAGACAGTCAGAAGGCACTGGACACAGAAGGCAAGTTTTTGGGTCTGCTGAAAGTCAAAAGTGCTTATACCCTACTTCCTGTCCAGCAAATCCAATAACTTATCTTGATTTTATGGTTATTTCAACGAAGGCCGGAAGTTGTAGGTGCAGCAAAATGTGGGCGGATGGGTAGGCGAATAGGGATAACCAAAAAACATTGTGTAGCTGTTCCCCCTGTCCCCTTCTATGTGTCTTTTTGTGTGTGTGTTTTTGCATTTTGCATTTGACATGCCATTGTGTATGCCCAAGAGGTGATGGGTTTAGGGGTAAATGAACATATATATATAAAACGTATCTGAGCATTCAAGTTTTCTTGTCGGCTGTCCATAACATTTGTTTGTGTGTGAGTGCAATTGACATATGGTTTCTTTACAGTAGTGTCTCTCTCGCTCTCTTTCTGTTTGTGTGTGTGTTATAAGTTTTGCATGAAATATTTTATTTGAAATGTCCTACATTGAATTCAATATGTCCTGCCACTTGTCTCAATTCCCACACACACTCGCAGTTGTTGTTGTTGCTGTTGCTGCAGCTGATGGGCATTTATTGATGCAGCACCAACCCTTTGGCAAGCCTTAAGCACAAAAGTCAAGCAGTTGCTTGTAAACTTACATTATCAAGATTAATTGTGCCTTTGCTTCACAGACAATCTATATATATAGACAAGACATTTAGAGTCAGGAGTTTAGTTTTCTGTGTTTGTGTATTTTGCATTTGACATTTATGAGGCGCATAAAACTTAAGCAATAAAACAACATTTTAATGCAACATCAGCTTTTCGACTAATTGATTAACAAGCAACGGCAAACATAACCTCAAACACGACAAGACATTATCAACTACAGTCGAGGGAGTCAATATAAACAAGCAAAAAAAAAATTCAATTAATATTTAAATTTTAATAATCAAATTATTTTGTAGCAACGCGAGACAAGAGAAAACGAAAATAAAAATACCAAAAAAAAAAGAAAAACGTATAACGCTAAACAAAAAATGCTCCCCCAAGCATCGTGTCAATTACAGCGCGCAGGGGTGAAAGGAAGTGGGCGGAAGGGGCGTCAAAAGTTTTGTGCAAGATTGGCACGCCGAAATTTTGTTGGACGCACCCGCAGGAAAACAGCTGCCAAGTGCAGAAAAACATAGAGCGTAAAGCAAATATGGCAAACGGAAGAAGGAGAAGCGGCAAAAGAAGTGGGAGAAAAATGATGGCACAGACAATGATGATGATATTTCCTTTGTTCTGAGTGGCGGCAACAGCAGGGGTGCTCAAAATTTATGCGGCATTCCCATCTTTGGCCATTACATATTCATTAAATTGCACAAAAGCTGAGCTGCCAATCTCAGTCAAAATGTTCTCTAGAGAGTAAAGGGCTTGGTTTTTTCTTTTTTCAAAAATCAAATATCAATGAGTTTATTTGAGTTGGAAATCTAGTTTTATTTAATTTGTAATCAATGTTGAGTATACGCATCAGCATAAGCATTCGAGATTCGTAATAACCATGAATGAGCTTAAAAACTTGTTTAGCAACTGTAGCAAAGTTTTAAGTTAAGACAAATGACGCCATTGCACAAATATTTCACATGACATCAGCAAAGAGTTTAAAAAAGAAATGCGCTAATAAAGTTATAACCACACAGCCACAATGTGTCATTCTTTAATTCACAACATGTTTAATAAATAAGTAATCAACATGAAAACGATATGCAAAAAAAAGGTCCTTGACAAAATTAAATTGCCCATTATTTAGCTGGTATTTATCAACTCAAATATTGTGCAGCTGCTGTTAAAAGAGTGTCAATAAATAATAAAATGCAATTAAAGCGCACATTTTGAACATCTCTCGGCTTTTTAATAGCCGTTTTATGTGGCCGCAGGACAAACAACGGACAGACACTATGACAAAGGATTACAAGCAAATGCTGTAAAAAGCACATGCGCTAAAATGCGGGACCATCATTTTAGCACTATTTAAATGCGAGTTTAATTTGTATTATGTTTGCTTTAAGCAATTAATAAGTTCGAGTTTAAAGTATATTTTTTCTATTAATATTTGTGGGCAAAAAGTCAATTGCGAATTATGCAAATTTTTTATAATAATAATAATGTCTATGAATGTGATATTATTTGTACAAATAATATAATATGACCAGCAAATATGTTAATAAATATTATAAAATATGCACGTCAATTGTTTGCCCAACAAAACTGTAAAAAGTCAATTTAAAATGTCACACAAAAACATATATGTATGCAAATTAAATGTGGAAAATGCAGAACGAAGAAAAAAAAACAAACAAAAATTTGCTTGAAAAAGAAATAAAATTAAATAAATCATAGAATGCATGTGATTTAAATGGCTGTTGACGAAATTGTCGCGCTAATTTGTTTGTGGCCAGCAAGTAAAAAAAAAATATAGTAGTAATACCAATGCCATAAACAACACTGTGATACTCTGTAAACATATTAATTTTTTTTTCTTCAATATTTATTTGCATGTTTTAAGTGTTTACATATCTCATTAATGCTCTACAGCTAATAGGGTATTTATTTATGTATTTTTTCTTGTTAATGTCACACATACGAATGAGCACATTTTTATGATGTTTTTATGTGAGCAGGGGAAATGACAATTGGATGGGCGGAGAGGGCGATTTTGCACCAATGTCGGAAGTGCACGCAAAATGGCCGCAATTAAACAATCAACACAACAATTACAAAATGTTGACAATGTTGTGCGATCTATCTGTGTGTGGTTTAAATAATGGCCAAGCCAACAAAAGGAGGGAGAGAAGAAAGATGTAGGGTAAAGAGAAAGATTGTAGATAAGGCTGACAATGTTAGCAGCAAGTTTGTGGCATTAATTTATTGTAACCGAATGCATAAATAAACTGCTGCTAGTTGTGAAATTGTTGGAATTTATGATGCGAGAAGCCAAACAATATTCCAATTAGTTGCAATACACACGCACACACACACATTGTAGTGGAAGGAGTTGAAAGCAATTTGCGTACTCAGACTATTTTCAACAAATAGAAAACGCATCTGAAGATTAACTTGATGTTTGCCAAAAGGCATAGAGAGTGGGATGTGGAGGTTTTTTTCTTGGCTTCTAGGGGTTAGCTCTTCAAATGATTGATATGTTAATGCTGCACGTTGAGCGACGCGACAGCTTCTCAGCTTTATCGCTAGCTTTTGCTTTAGCTAAAGCTTCAACTTCTGCTGTCATATTTGCATATAGACATCATATGCAAATATGTGCCGCAATCTAAAGGATACGTGTGTACATGTGTGTGCCTCAAAAAGTATCTGCGAATTTGCGAAAATGTATGAGTGTCTGTGTGTGTGTGTGAGTGTGTTTAATGTATGCATGTGCAAGATGGCGTCGCGTTTCATGCTTCGTACTTCATTGCAGCTTGTCTCATTTTCTATTTTACATTTTTCATCCTCTCAAAAGGTTTTTTTTCCGTATTTTTTCTGCTGTTAGCTCTAAATTGCTTTATTAGATGCGTTGTCGAGTTGTATGAAAGAGCTATGCACTGAGATAAAAACAAAAGTTTGAAAACTTTGTAATTAAGTCATCAGCTTAAACCTTTTAGCAAAAGGTTTCTTAAGAGCTTCAATAATAAATTATGAAAACTCATTAGCGCCATTAGATATTTGTATTCAACAATAATCATACTTTAAGAGCAGTTCGTTAAACATATATATTTACAGTGTAGCATGTGAGAATCTTTCTATTCAAACTCCTAACGAGCTGCACATCATCCTTAGATTGGAGAGCGTAGAGGTAAGGGCGTATCGCCTTGCCACTACAGTTCACATGCGACTCTGTGACTAACTGAGTAACTGTCTAACTGACAAGAGACTTGACAAGAGGCTTGTCAAAGCCAGGTGAAAGTCCTGTGGACTGACGACAGTTTGACAAACGAATAACACAAGCAGCTCAACAAAAAACGAGATAGGAAATTTAACAACAAAATGTAGTTGTTGCCTTTTGTTAGTGTGATTTGCGCTGATTTGTTGCTGTTGCCTTGTTTTTTCCGGCCTAAAAATGGGCACACAGGTCTTTGGGTCAGCCGAGCCGTAGATAAAGAGGAATGCGGGAGAGAGAGAGAGAGAGAGAAAGAGGGCAAAAAAAAGTCAACCACACACACAAAAAAGAAGCCCCGACTGTATTTCCTTTTTATGTTTCGTTATGCCCATGTCCTGCCATATGTCCTTTTGTATCAATGCGGCCACATAACCTATTTGTGTCTACATATATGTAGTAGTGTGTGTTTTGATTATAACGTTTTGGATGTTGTCGCTGTACTTTTGGATCCTCTTTTTCTTTTCTTCTCTGTTATTTTGTTGTCGTTGTTGTTGGCGCTACTTCTAAGCTGATTTACGTGGATTTTATGTGTGTGTGTTTTTGCACAAATGGGCGTATGAGTGATATTTTTCTTTATTTTTTTGCTTTACATGTATTATTTCCTCTTTCTGTTTTTGTGTTGACTGCCTTTTGTGAAGTTTAGTTGCTGGCAACAGTTGATTGATTGATTGAACGTTTTGATAAGTGCTGTCAGTGGGTTAGGAAACGTTTTTTATTAACTCGTCTCTCTTTCTATTCTCTCGTTCTCTCTTACTCTCTGTGGTTAAGTTTTTAGACCCTACATCATCTATAAGAGCTCTTTTTGCTGCTGCTGTTGTGTGTTATATCTATTGTGCTTTGTTGATGAAGCGTACAGGCAAAACTTTAAGCTAAATCCTCACAAATTGTTATGTTGGGCATTACACTGCAGCATAAGTCAAAGCTAATTGACCACAAGCCAAGGCTAAATGTAGAAAGGAAAAACTCAATAGGTTTTACTATACGTTAAACAATAATCCCTATTAGATGTTTAACTTTTTTTGTTGGTGTTTTCTTCAGTGCTGTAAGAGATTATTTTTCTTTTGGATAAAACTACATCAGCTAATAAAAATATAGATATTTTCATAAACTGTTATAAGAACAGCTTTAACTATGCAAGAAACAATAATAATATCGAAATAATAAGCTATTACTAGCTGATTATAGGGCAGCATTTCTAGGAAAAAAAAGGGAACACAGTACAATAACTTAATAAGCGTTTAGCAGAGCAAGCGCAATCGACAATTGAGACGTTGCCACAACGCACTTGAGCCGCAAGCACTCGAAGTCAATAGACACACACACACGCACCTAAAAAGGATAGGGAGAAAAGCGTAAAGCATTCGGACTTGGTAGCCAAGTGGAGGGTTGGACTGAATGGCTTGGGCAGGCACTTAAGTAAACGGCAAGAGTGGTTGGCTCGATGCTCATAAGATTTTGCAAGGCAAGGGCTGCACTCGAAACGGATTTCCTTGTTATGCAGAACAAGAAAGAGTAAGAAAGAAAAACAGAACGAGAAAAAGAGAGAGAGCGAGATCAGAAAAAGCTATAGTTTCGAGCTTAAAAGTTGCTAGCAAAAGTTTTATTCTATTGCACTTGATAGCACCTAATGCAGTCAAGGATTGAAATTGAAGCATAGAGAGTAAAGTTGGCGTATGCGTTAGGTAAGAATCGATGTGTATGTGTGTGTGTGTGGTGTGTGTAAGAGCACAATTAGCACGCATCGATAGACACGCGCTGGCACTTGACGACGACTCCAAAGACCAAAGCCAGTGAACAAGCGAGACAAAACAAAAGCGAGCAATCAATCCAACGCAAAATGCTAATTAAGTGAATGAACAAAAGCTTAAAGAAGCTAAAAGAAGAAGCATAAAAGCAGCAGCAAAAGCCTCCCGCTGGGGCTGCCACATGCCACACTTGCCACACTCACACAGAACAAGCGTCGCCAAACAATCATATATCATCGTCAGGTCCAACTGTGCAAATCCACATATGTATGCGTGTATAAAAGCGGCAAACACATAAAAAACAAATTAAGTATACGCCAAGGCAACTGCTGGCTGGCCATTACAAATGGTTGGCAACTTTGCAGCACACTGGATTATTTCTGGTTTTAATTTTCCTTTTTTTTATGCTGTTAGTAACACGCATGTCGAAAACTTTTGGCACAATTAATGTATGCAGAATTTGTTTAATTGACGATTCGCATGCCATAACTTATATATCTGGCACAGAAAACTCTACAAAGTAAGTTGGGGGGTGCAAGAGATGTGCTTGTAACGAGTGCTTGTTAATTGCAGTGTACTTAAAATGACTTGGCTTGTTTTGCGTACTCTTCGAATACCCTGTTAAGTTGAGTGCAAATAAAAGACAAAGGGTATAACAAGATACTTTACTGACCTAGACGTTGCATTTGTTAAAACATTTGTTTGCATACAGAATTATGACATGAGCTTGATATTTAGCATTGTGATAAATTTTGTCTGTGGAATTTGTTAAACGTATACTATATGATCAAATTATTCGATGTTATGTCTATCTAACAACTTTTCATAGGATACCCAACAGCGCGATCTCTTGTTTATCTTACTGGTAGCCTTTGCATAGTGCCAAGCGCAGACATGAAAGTTTCTGGCTGCGTGCCCTAAAAACAGGCCAGCCCCCTTTGGGCAAATGTTGTAGTTGGCCAAAAGCAAATTGCAAGTTAAAGTTAAAGTTTTTGTCGCCTTGCGAGCGTCTCCCTGCTGCGTCCAACAACACAAATTGTTAAAAGAGAGCAAAGTTTTTTTTTTAGTTTGGCTTAGCCATTTCATGCTCATAAGCATAACTTTGCAATTTGAGAATTTTCGGAATTTGCGGGAATTTGCATGCGAAAGTTAAACTCAAGCAGCGAGAGAAGCGTTAAAATGACAAAGAGGAGTGAGTGGAGGAGATTGGATGGTGAAAGCTTAGGCGACTTCTTGGCAAATAATTTGTTAGCTGAACTTATGGGTTGGCTTAAAGGGGTTTTCAGTTTACAATCAATTATAAGAGGCAGTACTGCCGCAAGGACTCGAAAGCCGTAGTCTGTATGTGTGGTCTGTGCAATATACCATTGTTAACCTGTCCGACACACATTTAAATGCAATTTAATGCAATTTATGGGCTGTTTTTGTTGTTGTTCGTGTTGTCGAGGCTCTATAATGCATTTGCAATTGGCTGCAGAACAACGGCCCTTATTAAAAGCGGAAACAATGCGCACTTCCGCTTCAATTGTGCAACTGCGTGCGTGTGTATGTGTGTGTGTGTATATACGTTGCTCGACAAGGCACGCAAATGAGCACTGGAATAATGTGCATGCATTATTATTCATGTTCTTGCCCATGTTGATAAAAAATATATATACGTATACCCGCAACACCAACAACAACAATAGCAGTGAAGTTAACAATTTATAGCGTAAACCTACCCAAAGCTACATACGTGCCACGCCCATTTTGGCTTTATGTTTATGAAGAGATAGAGTATGGGGGAGCGATAACCACTTGGCCGCATTAAAATTACCAGCAATAAATAAGCAGTGTTCAATTAATATGGCCCAAAGAAAACGACGCTGTTGTATTATAATGCCTTCGTGACGTTGCGTATACGCAATGTTCAATGAAAAAACAGACTAAAAGAAAATTAACAGATGGAAGCAACACAAAGAGTTGGTAATGTTATCGAGCGCAGACAGAAGAACTTTTAATTTATTATACTTAATAAAAGAAAAAGTACTTAACAAAGTGCTAAAGTTAAGAAAACCAATACAAATGGGCTTCAAAAAACACAGTTTTGATTGAATTTTGACTTGAAACTCTTAAAAACTTACCTCATTTTGTTAATCTCACATTAAAGTTTGGAATAAGGTGCGGTTGTCAGCTCAGAAAGCAGCTGCAAAAGACAGAAACAAATATAAAAACGGTTAAGAAATATAATGTTCAGCAGACTTGAACTCTATTTTAACTTCACTCACACTTAAATATCATCTTGAACTTCCTCTTTGCTCAAAGCTTTTATGCTTTTAGCTTCAAATCAAATCAACATAAAAATAACATTTATCAAAATGCGAACCGCAAACTTTAAAAGAGAAACGAAAAATTGAGGAGCAAGCAAACGCCTCTGGCTTAAGGCCACGCCCACTTGTAAGAGACAAACACTGAGGGCTAAAACTAAAAACTCTCAACGTTATCAAAAGTCAAAAACGCGAGGGAACATTTTCTTGGCACATTTTCTGTGTTGTGATTTATATGAATTTGCCATTTTTCTTTGGTTTTTCTTTTGCTGGTCTTTCGTTTTTGCTATTTGGAGTATAGCAAGGGCTGGAAGAGGAACGGCAATGGTAGGAATGCTAGGGGATCAAAGTGCTGTTTAAGCAGGCGTTCTAAACTCATTTGACCATTTTAATGTCGTTTTAAAGACAACAACAACAACAGAGGATGCGCACCCCAAAAAACTTACACACACACATAACGAAAACTAGTCGTTTGATTTTGGGTTATTTTTGGAAGGGGAGGCGAGTGTGGGGGAGTTGCAGGCAAGCCAAATATGCTGTCATCACGATTATCCTTAACGTCGTATGGCTGCCAATGCCAGTTGTTTCCTGTTCCGTTATAACATCAGCATCAGCAGCAGCAGCACACACAAACACATACACACACATGACGCTGCGGATGTGTAAGAATTTGTAAAACGAGCCACAGCACCACAAGGACAAGCAAACAAGAGAGCAGCACAGTCAACAGTCAACTACTGACCCAACCCATAACTTAGACCCAAAAAAGTGCGTTAGTCTTTTTCTAGTAAGCAAAGGATTGGGATAAAGGGTTTCTCCTTCTTCTGTTATTTGCTGATTTTCGTACATTTGCTTGGCCTTTGTTGTCTGCTAATTTCGTTTCTTGTCAATTTTTTTTGCCTTTACTTTTTTACTTATTTTTATTCATTTTTGTGCGCTCTCGATATATAATTTTTTTTCTTTTTATTCATTGTGTGCATTATAACTTTTTTTTCTTCTTTCATTTCATTTCATTTTCGCTTGCAAATTGAAATTTAAAATTTATGCAAATTGTGCTGTCAACCCCAAAAGGGTTTTTCTTGTGCTCAGGAAATGGTTATTGCCACACACACACACACACACACACACACAGATACACAGACAGGCAAAAGTCTGATTTTAACTTTTGCTGTCATTTAATGGTGTTGGTAATTGTCTCTCCGTCTCCCTGTCTGTCTGTCTTTGTGTGTGTGTGTATTAAATTTTTTTCTACTATAGCCCGTAAGACAAATTAATCGAAATTAAAGTTTCAAGCTGTAAGGGCGACGCTGCGCTAACAAGCCACGCCCCTTAGAGCACGCACCTAAAGAACTTTTCTTATCTATCAAATCCTAGCACGCTATTCAAGAGCATAGCTGACCATCCAGCAGGCTTAATCACACCAAAGCACGCAAAAAAGAACACACACTCACATGTGAAACAACTAACAAAAAAGCAAAAGAGGGAAGGTTAGGAAGGAGGGGGATGAATTTTACTTCAGCGTCGCCGCGTGCAATTAATTAAAAACAAACAAATTTCTGAAATGCACGACAGAGTCACAGGACCTATCCACTTCCTACCTCATTCCCGCCTTTGAAAGCGAAATAAAAAACTGTTAATGAACAATGCGGCATCGGGGGCAGCTGCCTGGCCTGGTCAGGACAACCAAACAGTACACTGACCAGCGGCAGGAGCAGCAGCAGCAGCAGCAACAGCAGTCAACGACTGCAGTAATATTGGAGCGCCGGGCAGGCGACAGGCGACAAAAGTTGCTGCTCTAAGCGTTTTTTAATGCAGCCTAGCGAGCACAGATTTTTCAGTTACAGGACATTCATTTCATTCTTCTATCTCCCTTTCTCTCTCTGGTGTCCTGTCGCTGGTAATTTCGTTTTATTATTTTGCAGTTTTCCTCGACGCTGTGTGCTCTACTTTGTAAATATTAAATTATGAGCAGCACAAAAAAAAAACCGCCCAATACGAAATGGAGAGAGAGAGAGAGAGCGAACTACAGAAGCACACAAAACAATTTCCCCAAAGGCGGGCAGAACAACGTTTTTCGGCGCAGACACCAGTCAACGGCAGCTGTACAGCAGGCAACAAGAACAACAACAACTAAGGCAACCGAAAAAACGGGCCAGCAAAAGAAATCAGATAACAGTTATGGTTATGGCTATAATAACTGCAATCCAGGTGAGACCCAGGCCAGGACAACAGCATTTGAGTCCTTGTCCGAAACTGCAGTAATCTTGTCTTGCTTATTGCTTAGGCAGGCAACCAACCAACCAGCCAACGAGCCAGCTAGTGAGCCATTCGATGGCTGCATATGCTGCGTATACGTAACGCTCATATTACGTATACGTAATGGATGCCATTTCAACTGCTTCTGCTGGCTTGTGCCATTCGCTCCAACAATTACGTGACATGCTCAACTACACTACTCGCTTGCTATCAGACGAATTTCGCATTCATATTCGCGTAGCATGTGCCGCAAATGACCCATAGCAAGGGCGTAGATGCTTTTCGGAGACAACATGCTACATATGACAAACATATAGATAGCAAAAAATGGATATTAACCAAAATAAACGCAAAGATTGACAACAGATATGCAAAGTCTTTTCTACAAGCCTCAAAAGACCACTGGTTTTTTGCAGTGCAACCAACTTAAAATATGCCAATGATGGTCAACGAGCTAACTGCTTTAAGTGTGACGCAAGTACAGCCAACTCTCGGGGTTGTATCTATATAGCCATAGCTATGACTCTGCCTGGTTGACAGTAATACACACACAGAAAAATAAAAATACTAACCAAAAAAAAAAAAAAGGAATTAAAATTGAAAACGACAAAAAGTTGCGACCGCATCCGGAACAGGCCGCGACTGTTGGCTTCCACGTCCACGTGCCTCACCGACCCATCCTCTTGGGCTCGTCCTGCTGCTTGCTGACTGCTGCTGTCGTTTGTCCTTTGTCGCATGCAATAAGTGCTAGTTGAGTGGCGGCACTTGAAAGCAGAGCCACACCAAGTACACAAACACACACATATATACTTCTGCTACTGCTGGTTATTCAATTGGCCAGCTGCATGTGTTTCTGGCGTCGCTTCGGATTACAGTTTTTGGTGTCGGTGTCGTTTGTTGGTCTGGCGACCTGACGCCACCATTTCCGTTCATAGCCATAGCACGGAAGTGGCAACGAGCTACCACCCCATTTCCCTGCCCCTCCCCTTTCACCTTGTACCCCTAACGCCATAACGCTCTGAGTACAGCTGCTGTTGGCGTTTCGTGCGGATTTGTTGCGGCCATTGCATACAAAATGTGTTGCATACATTTGAGCGCTTTGCTGGCAGGCAGAAAAAGAAGAATTCAAGGGGTTACAAAAAAAAATACTCATTTAGAGAGAGAGAGAAGAGGCCGAGCGAGAGTTAGCAAGCACTGGCAATCAAAATGGAAAACGACATCAAGCACACTGCTGAACAATTTCGATTTGCGGTTGTTATTTCTCTGGCTCTTGTTTTATAATAATACTAAGCTGCCAACAGCAACGACAAACAACTGAGATAATATAAAACAATGATTCTCCAACGTTTTACAAAATATAGATTTGGTCTTTTAAGTCAAGAACGTTTGAAATTGTCCGGCACTACTTTATAAATCTAAAAGCTATCCAACAGTTGCTTAACTTTCACGAAGCACTGTACTTTTGTTGAGATTTACATTTATAGAGCTGCATATATATGCAATAATCGTTTTGTATACTCAGGTTACAGAAACAACAACAAGAGCAATAACAAATGTAATGTCCTTTAGACGCATTAAGGCACACTAGTAAACCACCCTGTCTCTACCGCAAGTAAGCCCCGCGAAACTGCTGTCATTTGCCAGTTGTGTTTCCGTTTCTGCTTAGGTTTTTCGTTGGTTCACTCGGTTTTTAACGGGTCGAGACTAACTTGGCCATTTAAGCACATTTGTCGTCATTGTGCTGACCAGGCCAGGCCAGGCCTGGATGTCCTGACCGGCCTGACAGTGTGCTAATTAGAAGTCCTTGTTGCTTGTGGCCACAACAAAACAGACGTCGCGTTGAGTCGCGTTTGCAAGGAGTGGCCAAAACGGTCAAAACTGGTCAAATATGCAGGCACAAGAGAAAAACAATGAAAACTACTTTGGGGCCAAAGTCACGACGTGTTGTGTGGACATATAATGGGAAGGAGGAAACAAAAAAACCAAAGGGAGAGAAGCCAGTAGAGGAAGGACGGACGTGGAGAGAACGTGAGGCCAAAAACTGTGCCTTTGCGTTTTTGGCCTTTTGTCTCGTAAAATGCTATAAAATGCAAGGCACAAGCAGTTGCCTCATTTTGTGGCACGTTTTTGCCTTGCTTTGGCATAAGCCAAGAGAAGCAAAAAAAAAACCCTAACTTTATTAGCTAAAATTCTTTCTTTCTTTGGCCTTAAATACGACGGAAGCAACCAAAAGACACATATGACCAAAAATAGGTTTAAAATTGTAAATCTTACATAAAAATAAAATTGATACTTTATAGACTGCTTAACTCCAACAACATTAAGTCTCGTTATTAAGTGCGTGCCAAGAAAATAAAAACTGCTTCTTTTGTAGCTTAAAACCGCAGTGGAAAGACGTGAAGAGAGAGAAAATAATTGGGAAAACAAGAGATAAATAATTGCCTTGCTTGCTCAACTGTAAAACGGATGGGGCAGTAAGGAGTCGAGAGTTGGTGAGGTCATATAAAATGCTTAATGTGGCTGGCATTGTCTTCCAGTGCAACGCACATTAGTTTTGGGCCCAACAACATTCTCTGTACCCTCTGGAAACCACAACGGCAATGGTTGCTGCTGCTGCTTCAGCATCTTCTTTATCATACGCTCCTTCTTCATCTTTCGCCTCTTCGTCGTCTTCTTTATTTTGTTAAATGTAGTCGAAGTTTGCAGCCCCAAAATATTTGTTTATTATGAAAATGCAGCGAGGCGAAGATAAGCAACTGCCAGCTGACCAAATTGCCACGCCCCCGTACATCCCCGTACGCTCTCGTTACGACCATGTTAATTGCTGTGGCTGTTGCTCAGCTGCCAACTAGTGAAATAAGTTACTTTTATATACATACATATAAGTGCATTTATTTTTGCGTTTGTGAATTATTCTTAGCCCTATGGAATGTTGTCGTTTAAGCTAACATCATTTTGTATCTCGTATCTTGTAACTGGTATCTAAATTGTAGTTGCAAATTGCAATCTTTGCGTTATGGCTGAGAAAATAACGCATGCATCAAGTCGTATATATATTGTATATATACAAAAATGTCATTCCTTGTTGTTGCAGCAATTTTTCTCCTTCTTCTTCTTCATCATCATCTGGGACAGTCGCCTTTAAACGCAAAACGCTCTAACTGTGAGTAATTGCGCCCCATAAATAATGTGTCTGCTCTGACGCCCTGTCACTAAGCTAGGGGTGAGTACGACAGAGAGACATAGGGACAAAGAGCGAGAGATGGACAGGGAGAGGGAAAGGGTGACTGTCGCAAAAGGACCTGCAGCGTTGCCAGCAATTTCTTTTGATAACTCAATGCGTCGTTTATGCGCTTTGTTTGCCCCGCATTCAAGCGGAAGTGCACAAGGATGAAGGGCACGGGTGACGTGGGAGCTGGGCGAGAGTTATATTTGCTTTGAGTTTAATATCTACATGATTTGAAATACGCACGAACAACAACATTTATTGCCACTTAAAGGCTCGACGTTATTTAAATGATGTACAACTTAAAGCCAGAGCCAAGCTTAAACGTAAGCTGCTATTAACTTAACCTGACTGATTTGTATGGATTGCAGGTAGTATTTGCTTTAAGGGAGCTAAGAAAAAGTATTTACTCTCCGTTTTGTGATCGGTTTTAGATTTAAATTTTGGTTTATGGTTTGGAAGAACAACAAGCCTTAACTGTAGGTTAGAAGGCATGCAAGTTAATACGTTACTTAAGTAAATATGAGATTAATGGTTTGGATTAAGCAATTCGACTTTTTGGTAAAAAAGTCACAGTTTAAATCTTTTTCCTACCAAGAACTCTTGTTTATATTCGAAGCGGAATTTCCACAATATTTGTTAACCGCTATACAAACAACCGACTAACTTCATGTGCTTCTTTCAGTAGCATGTTGCTGATGTAGATAAATTGGCCCTTTTAGTTTTACATTTGCATAAATCTGTGAAATTCAACATATTCATAAATTATGATGCCATAACTCAAATTACATGATACAGATAGGGTAGTATCTGTGTCTGGGTCATATTTTACTTCAGTTGAATCATAAAAATATATACACACATATCAAGCAGAGAAAAACGAAAAAAAAACAAATGTTAGTAAAGAATTTCTATAAACGCAAGCCACTGCAATCGTAAAACTCGTAAACCAGCTATGAGGATGAGTCAGAGTTGCTGTTACTGTCATTCACACACATACACACGCACACACACACACACAGAGACGTAGCAGTAGCTGCCGTTGTTAATTTCATACATAATTTATGGTTTACCTCGTTGGAAACGCATCGGCACTGTGCATACGTGTGTTTGTGTGTGGCATCAACTGTGGCATTATAACCTCTTACCCTCTGTTAAACTTCCACCCCTTAGGCTCACTCTCTTGCAGCTATACTTTTAATTAACAAACGCACGAAAATGCTATTTTACATGAGACATGTCACACAGTGGGAGAGCAAGAAAGAGAGCTGCACAAATGAGAGTTGAAAAGTTGGAGCTGGAGTTGGTTTAAGTGGCATACGCTGTCTGCCTATGAGTGTGTCTGTGTGTGTGCATTGCATGAGCGCACTAATTTACAAGGCACACACACAAGCACACACACACCCAGAGACTCTTACACACGCAACATCAGCCACATTTCATATGCAGCCCTTGCCATAAACTCAACTTCATTGTTAAAGCTTGCATATTACGCATACACCATGTTAAGCAAAGTAATTTAAAGTGCGCACATTACGCATACGCCAAGCTGTCGCATGCAAGTTTATTTCTTGGTTAAGAGTTTGGTGTTCATAAATTAGATGATTAAGAACTTTTTATAACCAAAGCATTGGTTACTAAGATTTATATTCTTTCTAAGCTGACTACTATTCAATTTTTAATTATTTAAAGACTGCGTTTGTCATCGCTTTTGATGGTTTAATTCTGTGGCTGGGCCAAAATGTTTGTTGTTGTTTTTGTTGGCCTGCTGCAATTAAAAGCGCGCATTAATCAACAGGCGGCTTGGCGGAAATGGCCGCAAATGGCATAGATAGCGTGTAGATGGTGGCAGGAAGTGCAGGAGTGTTACCCCCCCTTGCGCTTCGCAATAGTTTTGGGAGCTTCATTTAGAAGTGGCATTGCCTTGTCCCCGCTGGCTTTAATTTATTTAGAGCAAATACAAACGCAAGCGAAAAATGGCCAAATGACAGAAATTTATCTCTCGCACGCCTTGTCGCATAAATTAATTCGAATAGGCACAAAAAAACGTCCACCGAACCACAGCAGCGCACCCACCACTGCGAAACAAAGTGGCACAGTCGGCGGCGCCAGTGGAAATTAATGAAAGCGACGCAGCGGAGGAGCGAGAAAAGATGCCAAAGCAGCGTAAATAAAAAAAAAAACAAAAAACACAAAAACAAAAGACAAAAAGACATTTAAAATGAACTAAAATCAAATGAAATATAGGGACCAGATAGGTAGGTGGAGAGGGTAAGCGTTGCGCCTAATGACAACCGCAATGAACCAGCTGGAACAGGAGAAGCGTGGGGGCAGGGAAGAAGGATCTGTGCTTCGCACCGGAAACGGAAATGAAAGCAACGCGGCGCAATGCAGAATGAGAATCGGACGAATGACAACGAATGATGCTGGCGAATGACAACAGCGACACGAATGATGCTGATGCTGCTCCTGATACTGCCACAGCTACTGTGCATTATAGGGGCATGCAACAAATCACAAGCGACGCCGCTGCCCTCACAGCAAATGTTGCATGGCAAATGCGATTGTCAAGCAATGACCTCATTAGAGGTCTGAAGAGAGACAGACAGACAGCGAGACAGGAGCCAAAGGCAGTGGCAACATCTAATGCTGCACGCAGCACAAACCGCAAGCAATTAAAGCGCTGCTTCCAGAATGGGGATTTCTATGAGCCACAAGGAGACGAGCAAGGAGCTGCCCTGCAGGCGAGCTGTCAACATGCATGCAACGTCATATACGTCAAGCGTGTGGCATGAAACGCAGCCTGAGAGCAGCATAGCAGCAATAACAAAAAGTAACTTCTAATAATGGCGATACAGTTCAAGGATACCCTATATTGGAATGGTAATTCGCTTTGATCAGATTAAAAACTTAATTATTCTACATACCATATTTTCTGCCGCAAACTTTTGGCGTTTCCAAGTTCATTGGTAGCTGCAATAGAAAAAGGTGAAATTTTAGCATTTTCTTTAAAGATTTCCTAAGATTCAAAACAGGGTATACCATTTGCATTTTTCACAGCTATCTATCGTACTTTAAAGCTTACAACAACAAGAAATGAAAAGAAAAACTGACAGGCTCTAGGACAATGACATTGGTGCTTTAAAAAAGGCGCACAACTTCAGATTGCCCACTTTTAAATGTCACACGCAGCTCTCAGCCGCCCGCCCAGCTGTCAACCGCAATCACAGTTAGGAGAGACAGACACACAAATGGGAAACAGAAGATGTAGAGAAAGAAGGACTCAAGTGAAAGCCCTCATATAAGATATGCACTAAGCCACTAAGCCTGGCTTAGACCCCGTCTTAGAGTAACCAAGCAAATTACATCGCATTTAAGTTTCATAATATGCTTAAAATTAAAACGCAACGAAACAAAGTTTTTCCTCGTTGTTTTTATGCGGATTTAAAGGTAATGTTTTCTTATTTTGTATTGTTCAAAACTACACAAAAAGGAAACACCTGCAAACAGACAAAGCACACATTACACAGGGCTGTGGGTGCTGTGGGTTGATGGTTTGTTAGTAACACACAGAAACAGTTGGACCATGAAAACAGTAACCAAAAGGAGCAGCAGCAGACGTAACAGCACTAAGCAAGTTGTCTCCGTCTCGACTACGAGTTTGGGGGAAAGAGAGAGAAAAGTCGCCGTTATCTCTCTCTCTTCCTTTCTGTCTGTATGTGTCAAGACAATGGGCTGCGACAAGTGCGGAGAGTCTATAAAAACTACATGCATTGAGAGAGAACGAGGGGGGATTAGACAACTAGTACAAAAACTACAACTTGCAAATGCACAGCTAACTGTGAAACGCCGCAGTAAAAGACAATACAAAACAAAAGAAAAACTTAGCAAAGGAACTTTCGGTGTAGAGTGTGCTTGACTAAACGTTGAGCTGTATCTAACAGATATTAACTTTAGCATTTTAACAAATATTCTCAGGAATATTATACAAAATAATTGTTTTTAGGCTGTACTAAGTAACTAATTGACTGATGTGCAGTCTTAACAACTATCTCAAGCAAATCTTAACAGGGTATCAAAAACCGCATGGAAAACACAAAAACTACAACCGCACGACTCGCTCTCGTTCGCAAGTACAAAGAAAGTTTTTGGACTGTTTCGTATGTAGTATCTATCGCTCTTGTAACATGCACTTGTGTGCATTTGTGTTGGACAGCAGGAGAGAAAGACAAACAGACAGATAGAGAGACAAGAAAAGAGCATGGGCAGAAGAAGAAGAAACAAGACGAGATGGCAGGGAGCTGTCGCATTGTCTATGCGTCGAGTTGTTAAGCACAGCGTTGCATTTTGTACTTGCAACAAGAGCAGCACCAGCAAGACAATGTGCCCCAACTACAACATGTCTGGTCTGGTCTAAAATGTCTGTTGTGTGTTTTTCCTTCCATTTTTTTCTTTACTGTTTTTTTTTGTTCGCAAGTATCCTTTTGTATCGCTCCTACAACAAAAAGATGGGCGACAGCTGTTGCAAATTTCTTTAACCACAGAAAAAAAAAATGCTTTCGTGTGCAACTAGAGAACAGGGAAAATGAAACAAAATATGAACTGAGAATGATTGACTTAAAGCTGAAGCCTGCAGCTAAATTTGAAATTGCTGAACTAGCTAATTGACTTGTTGCCCCATGTTGCAAGAACAACAGGACACATTAATAAGCCGTTGACGCCGCAAGCCAACAAATGTTAATTGCCTTCAACTTTGAACTTTTTGCTGGGTTGTCAGGCAATTCGTAAACCTGATCCAGAAGCAAAGATGAGATTGAGTTTGAAAACAGAAACCAAAGCGCCCCAAAATCTTTGACACCCGCGGCGCAAAGGAAATCAGTAAGCGTTAGAGTTGTTTAAGAATATGTTGGTTGGGGACAAAAGGCAAAGGATTTGAATAGGTAACCTGAAACAATTTGAAAAAAAGGAGGTAAGAGATGAGAACTTTTCATTTGTATGTAAACTTGACATCAAGTTGTTTATTCCTGAAACGTTTTTTAGCATGTTTTTAATCTACGAAAAAAGCTAAAACGTCATTCGAAGCCATAGGCAAAAACTTTGAAGGTGAGTAGTGCAAAAACAAACTTAAAATAGTTTTCATATCCAATTTTGCAGCGGCAAAACAAATTATGCGGCAGCTGATATAAATCATTCTTTAGGATACACAAACACACACACATATGTAAACGTGTGTGGGTGTGGCAGGCGGGAGAGCAGAAAACAGTGATAACCTAGAAGTGCTTGCAACACAAATATGCTGCTGGCCACATGCGGCGCTCTCGGGTCACTTAAAAATTATGACAAGCGGCCAGCGAGCCAAAAACTAACAAGACAGAGAAAAGGGGAGAGGAAAAAAGAGAGATAGCGAACATTGGCATTGTATTTTTGGTTATGCATGCAGCACACACACATAGGCAAAAACCTTGCAGTTGGCAGCTGGCAGGCAGCCCAGTGGCAGACCAAAATGGGGGCTGGCCAGGAGCAAAAGCAGGGTCAGCTAGCTGAACGAGTTTTTGCCACGGCCTACGCCAATTGGCAAAGGCAAACAAAACGTAGCAGTGAACGAGGCCAAAAACAAGCAGCCACCTTGGCACCACCTTCATACAAACACACACACCCAAAAACGTGGACTAGAGTAAGCTAGGGAGATACTTATAGGGCGTGGCAGCGAACATTTTTGTGCTGGCAATCGGCAATAGCTGCGCAAAAGCCAAACGGAATGGAACTTTTGGCTCTCGTTAAAGCCTATTGGCTTGAGGGGCGGCAAAGAACAAAAAGAACAAAGCTCAGCTCAGCTTTGTGGCAACACACAAACAAATCAAAGAAAATAAAACGGCATCTGTATATTTTGCTGGCAAGAGCTTATACCTGATTTACACCCCACTGGAAAAAATATATATATATAAATATTTTTGCAATATTAATTTACAAATGTTGAAGCTCATAAATTTTGCCAAAACAATGGCAAAAAAGAGAGGCAACATTTTCTATGGACTATGAAAAAGTGCAAAATGCGCACAAAAGTAGGCAACACACGAGTAGAGCCTTAAATATTGCCTAGCAATGCTAAAATTGGGAAAAACTAGTTGGATATAGGATACAGTTCGGAATTATGCTTGCTGGATATGATATTTGATAGTGCGACTTTTCGTTCTTGCATATACCCATCAACGCTTTGGTTCGTATGGAACTTTGCAAGAGTTTGTTGATGGGCTGTCAAAGAAAATGGGGCATAAAATTTTAATGCACATCAAATGAATTAATTTGCCGGCCAACACGTAAAGCGCTGCTCAAAGAAGGAAGGACGAGGCGTGGCAGTTGTGTGTTTGTAAGTATGCTGAATTTAAGCTTTGGTTTAAGCACAAAAGAGGCGTTATACAGAGTTGGGGCACAACGATAGCTGGCGACCGTTTCGCGTAATTACTTTGATGAAAAATGGCAGTTACAGTGATTAAGCAGAAGAAGGAGAGGCTAAAAAGAGGGCAAATGGGTGGGGGGGGTTAACATATAGGAAAGCAAGCGCGTCCTGCTACAATATAGTTGATTACACATACGCCATGTGGTGCTGCCTGGCAGGAAATTAAGCTTGGTCAAAACGGAAGCAGCTAAAGCAACATATGTGTGTGAGAGTGTGCGAGGCAAAGGCCTAATGATGTCAGCCATGTTTGCAGCGAACACGCAGTTGCCGCATTAGTTGTAATTGCTGCGGCATTCGCCCTTAAATGACCAAAAAAAAAACTAACACAACTTTAAAGCAACTTTGGACTCCCAAAGGCATTTGCCAAAGCTCTCCTTTGTGTATTTTTAAGTAAAAAGTATATGAGAGCCCAACAAAATATGCCAGGCACATAAATACGCAAAAGGACCTTGCCGACAGATAGATCTTGCGAGCAAACGGCAAGAAAAAACAGCTTGCCACAAGCACAAAAAGGCAGTGGCAAAGAGAAATTGCAATGGCGATAGCCAAACAAATAGAAGAAGAACAACAACAAGTGCAGCAATTGCAACAACTGCAACAACAATGACAATAAATTGCTACAGAAATGAGCAATGAGTAATTCATATTGTACGACAGCGGGTAGAACGAGAGAGAGAGATGAAGTCCAGTTGCAACTGCAGCGGCAATTCAACGCAACATCAATCTTCAAACTGACTGCTGAAATGGTAAAAGGGATGAGGATGGGGGCAGTAAGGATTGTTAAGCTGGCGCCGCAGCGTCTGCCACAATTTGGATGGAACGTGGCAAACGCGCTTTTTATGTGGCTGCTGGGAATACTCACTCGACGCGGAGTCGACTCGACTCGAAGCTTGGACGCGGCAACTACAACGACTACGTGATGCTCAGATACTCAGATACTCAGTTCAGCGTTTGTAATATGCTTGTAAGTGCAATAAATTTTGTTAGCTACAGCTTTTGAGCAGCGCAAAACTTTCAGCGGCAAGCATTCGGACATAAAGTCGGACAGAAACAGACAGATAGTATAAGACAGAGACGGAGAAGAGACAGCAAGACAGACGGCACACATCAGTAGCAGCAGAGGCAGCAGCAGCGGCAGTAACGGCGACGACCATAAAACGCGTTTTTGATTTGCTAAATTTATGTGGCCACATTAAATCCAAAAGACAGAGCTGGGGCAGGGAGTAGAGGGGGCACAACAGCAACAGGCGAGTTCAGGCTGAGGGGTACGACAGGTGCAAAGCGTTTTGATTTGCTGGCATACTTGATAATAATAATAAAAACACTTTTAATTAAAGCTAACAATAATTCAATTTGACTTGAAACTGCTATTGGGTAACACTTCTATGTTTGTCAAGCAAAGAAAAGATGTTAAAGAAAAAAAAAAGGGTGTTGCCACTGGGTTTAAGCCCATGAGTAATAGCATGTTTTCTAACTAAAAGCCGCCCACGCTGACAATGACAACATTGACAAGCTGTTGCTGTTGCTGTTGCCATTGCCTTGTGGCGTGTGGCATTTAAACTGCTAGCCTATATAGCAATCGAGAGTAGAATGGAGGAGACGGGTTGGGTGCATAGACTTTAAGCTTTATCGTCATCATACCTCATATAGCCAGCTAGTGGTATATTTCTGTTCTGTTTATGTTTTGTTTGCTCTCGCTGGGTTTGAGTTTTTATTCTATTTTTTTTTCTCTCTCTACATTTGTTTACAGCCGTTTTTATGTATCGCGAATTGCGTATTTGTGGCGTTCGCCAATTCGCAAAACATGTGGGTACTGCCTGTATCTATGAGCTATATATTTTGTATCTACTCTGCACATGTCTAGCGCTAGCTCTTTCGCACTCTAGACTGACGTAATGCCCATGAAAATAGCCAGAACATTTTACAATTGTTGTGCTGCTGCTGTTGTAGTTTTTTTTATTTTATTTGTTGTGTTTTTGGCCATAGTTTAGAAGTCGTTTGTTGGCTAAATGAAAACGCTGAATGTTAAGTGGCTGCCTAAACGCCCAGAACTATGCAATACATTCCAAATGGCGTACTCATAAACATTTAGCTATGCTAAGAACGGTGCCAAAATCGTAAATATAACATCTGTTTCATCCGACTGTGTGTGTTGCTTGCCCTAAAACGTGTTTAGTTTAACAAGCAGTTAGTTAAAGCTACGAATGGCATCATCTACAATAAACTTAAGTATAATGTGTGGCTTAATAAAATCAGCATATAGTTTAATTATAATCTAACTGGTTTGCTTACTTTTTTGCTCTTAAAGGCTACAATATAAATTAGTTGCAAGCTTTCATTCATTCAATGGAATAAGCCGAGCAAATATTGAAACAATTGAACTGCTATCAATTCCCCAGTTTCGGTTGTCAATTAAATCTCACAAATTGCATTTATCTAAACAAAAGTGTAGAAAACTATGGCAACGCATGTTATTTATGTGAGAAGTATACGAAAAAAAATAAAACTAGAGCGAGAGAAAGAGAAATATTTCAATATTTTATTAGTGCCAGCTTTTGGGCAACAATAAATTGCAGCAGTTGCGATGCGGCTAAAAGAAAAAGTAAGCCAAAACAAAACAAAAAACCAAACAAGCACAATAAATAAATACAATCAAATTTATATAGAACGGCCATTACACAGATACAGTTACAAATAGCAACAGATACAGTAGTAGGAAACTACAGTTATTGTCAAATCGAAAGAACAAAACAAAAACAAGCAACATAAATGGCACAATAAATAAATCGCAGCAGCGTTGTTTTTAAAACAAACCCAAAAAATAAAGAAAACTCAAATGTCGACTATGCCAATCGCAAATAAAATAATACAAATAAAAATGTATACAAAAAAACAACAGAAAATAAAAAGCGCACGTATAAAAAGCGAAATAAAATTTGCATTTTTTGTTGCTGTTGTTATTGTTAAAGCGTCGTATCAGCAGCACTATTCAGTATATATATATATAGGAGAAACAAATGGCAAAGTCAAAATCAGAGCAAAATGTTATTGAACACACACACACATACACATAAAAAGTATCATCGGCGATAAAGATGTGAACAGCAGAGAGCATTGAAGAGATTAAAGTGAGCAAGGGGCAGGCGGCAGAGACAGGGCAAAGGCAAGGTGTGAGGTTGAGGTAGAAAAAGATGATTTTTTTACTTAGTATGTGCATATATTTTACCCGTATATACATACAATTGAATATACTTAGCTGTCGCTTGATGCTTTAATACACAAATTATCTGTTTAAGTTGAGGATAGCTGGTCTTAAGAGTCAAAATGTTGCAGTTTTCGACAATAAAGAGTATAGCAACTTTTGCCCATTGGCAAACCAATTCAACTTATCTGAGGCAATTCTGTTTAAATATTTGGGATAGGTCCATTTATCTTATCATTTCATTTCATATTTGCATATAAGCACAAATTTTCACACATAAACTGACCTTATCTTATCGAAACGTAACTAACTGCAAGCTGTTAAGATTTTATGAACTTATATCTTTGATAATTGCTTAAGTATTAAACTGTTCAACACTTTCAATTTATCTCATCTCTTTATTTTTTCGAGCTTTGTGTTTGTCTTTTGGGCTTTAACTTTGCGATTTGCCTTCTTTTCCCTTCCCTTCCCCCCTACACACACACTCCCACACACTCTCACTGTTTGCCTTTCGTTATTTTGTGTTTTTTTCTTTTCTTCGTCTTGTTTTCATACGCTTTTAATCAGATACAAAGCATACAATTTCTTCTTTTTCGTTGTTATTTTTTTTTTTTTTTGCATAAGTAAATACTGCATGAAGACAAATACGAATTTGTGGAGAAATGTTGTATGTTGTACTTTTTCTTTTTTGGCATTTTTTTGCTCAATGCCAGCTGCTATGGCTTGTACTTGTTCTCGTTGTTGTTGTTGTTGTTGTCAACGTTGCGTATGAGCAACGAATTGAGCATTATGACTCATGCGATCTCTTTTTATCTGCAACAGATATCTCACTCACTCTCTCGCTCTTCTCTTCTCTGTCTACGCTTCACTTGCAGTTTGTGGGCATGCGGTGGAGTGGCAGAGGGCGGGGCCCTATCACAAATCATTTTTATGGCGCTGCTCTTTCATTTGGCTTTTAAATTTTTTGTTCATTGCTGGCTGATTTTTTTTTTCGACTGCCCCATTTGATTAAAACCAAACTTCCACTTCAGTTTTTTCTTCTTCGTTCACCCCACCATTCCGCCGCCATTCCCCTTAGCCATTTATCTGCTTGTCTTCGCCTCGCAATTTCCATTTCCTTATCGTTGGGGTATCAATAAATTAATTCGAAAACTTTGCCGCTTCCATTCGATTGAGTAATACCCCTGCCCTTACCCACTTCTTCACTCGGATCTTTTAATTTTTCGTGCAAATTTCTTTTGTCGCTTGGTTTTTCCCTCTTGCTTTTTTTTTTGTGCTCGTCATCGTCCTGGTGTATCTTGTATCTATAAGTTTGCCAGCCTGCCTATCGAGCAATTTGCTCTTGCTTCTCTTCTTTCCACCCTATCTATCTATCTAACGACAAGTACAGTGGAGCAGGCAGGCAGGCGGATAGGCAGCGCACCCCCCCTCTTAATGCCTTCCACTTTTGGTTTGGCTATTGAATTGGTTTCATGCTCATGCATTTTATATGAAATTGTCTGCAATGTCTGGCACTGACTGACTGACTGACTTTTTTTTTTTGATATCTCTGTTTTTTGGTATTTTTGCACAGCCACGCCCACAGCCAAACACCCGCCCACACCCACTTGTACGCCTCTTTTAATGGCTGTCGAAAATAGTCGAACGAAATGTTTTTTGGGGCGCTGCAATTAGTGGACAACATTTGTTAACCAACACTGGCGCACAAAATGCAGGTCTACAGATCTCTACACACACACACACACACCTGCCTGCCTGCCTGCTAACCTAACTATGTCTCTTATCTTTATTGCAACGCCATGACAGCGGGGTTTGCTGGTGGAGGGGGAGGGGGGTGGATTAGTTTGCTGATTGCCACATACTACATGTGTTAGCTGCAAAAGTAACCGTTAGCAAATAGTACATGTATTCTTTTGCTACTCGTTGCTGCTCGCGCTTGAATTTGAAGTTGAATTTTAATCCATGGTTTTTTAATGCGGGCGATAAACTTTTACTACAATTGTCGACAGCCTAAGCACCGCTGTACCATATATGCATGCGAGAGCGAGAAAGAGAGAGAAGGAGAGAGGTAAAACGAACTCTTCAACTGGTAAGCGTCGCTTGGTTGGGTCTTTCAGGTGCTACAGTTTAATTATGTGACGTCGTCGACGCCATCGTTGTTGCCGCTTAATGTTTTAATTAAATGTTTTATTAGCACGCTTTTGGGGCATGCCCCGCATACCAAAGAGAGAGAAACAGAGCTAGAGAGAGAGAGGGGCAATGGTAGAGTAGAGACGTGTAAGTGTTGTTAACGTGTATTATGTGTGTGTGTGTGTGTTTTGCTTCTATGGGAATTGCATGTTTGAAATGAAATAAAAAAAGAACGAAAACTAAAAACTAACAAGCTAACATTTATGTTGATTTTTTAAGCACAATTTGATTGTTATATTGGTTTATGACTGGAGTTTAGCAAGATTAAAATTATTTAAAAGAGAAACTGCAAAGTGCAAATTAATATAAATGTTGCATAATCTTCGACTTTTAATTAGAAAATACAAATTAGTAGAAAAAAATTGCAATAATATCTTATAGATAAAAACTGACTATTGATTACTAAAGTCTTGAACGTAGAAACTCTAGTTTCAATATGAAATTCTGCTAATTACAAGCGTATACATGGAAATCGTGACTATTACGGTTTGTTGTTAGATCATATTCAAGTTGAATAAAGTTAAGTATACGTAATATGATAAAAAAAAATAATAAATACAAATGGAATGAGTTCGCAGAATTACACTCAAGCTATGGAATTCAATAGAAACAAACGATTTATCTAAGATACTTAGTATAGAAATAGTTTAGAGACGATTTTAATACCAATTTGGAATATTTTAATATATATATATATATATATTTATGCGTTTCGTTTAAAATAACAGCTGGCTTACCGTTTTGGCCTTATATTGAGAGGCCATGTTGTGTGTTGCTTGCTTGTTTGTTTGTTTGCTTGCGGTTTTGTGCACGGCCAACAAATCAACATCCGGTTAGCTCTTGAGTCTCGCACACAAAACATATCGTTGCACATATGAAATATTATATACATATACAAACAAGTCAAATCTCTCTTCTCATGTCGCCATCTCCTCCAACTCTCCACATCTGTGTCTCTTTGGCTGTCTGGGCAAGTTGACAGGCCGGCGGCGGCCGCATTTGATAACTGTAGCTGCTAACTGCTAGCTAAAGCCGCTACACATACACACACACACATAAACACACACATGTATGTGTGAGTCGTCTGGCCGGCCTCAGTTTGTTGTCTCTCTGTTTGTTTGCATGTGTTTGCGTGTGTGTCTGGGCGATAGTCAAGTTTTTTATTTTATATTTTGTTCATACATATTTTCGTATGAGTAACGCGTTAACTTTTTGGCGACTTTTAGCACAGACAGGCGTCGGCATATTTATTTTTTCTTTGCTTATTTTCGTGTTGTTTGTTTGTTGCTGTTCACTTTTGGGCACTGCTTTTGTCTTTATGCGTGTGTGTGAGTGTGTGCGTTTGTTTGAGTGTGAAAAAACAACTGCTTATTGCTTTTGTGAATGCTAGTCAAAGCGCTAGACGACCGGCACAGACGAAACGCGCAGCACGAATGAATGAAGTTGGCGAGCAAACGACATTGCGAAGCGTACAGCGTAGAAGTTGCAGCCTCTGTTGACGTCGCTGCCAACGATTCGAAAAGACACGAAGCGTACGAACAATCGTCTGTGCTCTCTCTCTCTCTCGTTCTCGCTCTCTGGGTTTGCTGCTCACGCGTGTAGGTCGTCTAGAGGCCGTTCGTTTTTGTTCGCTTGTTCGTTTGTTCGTTTGTTGGGTTGCCATTTCTCTTTTGGAGGCCACTTGCCTTCGTTTGTTGGCGTTCGCTCTTCTTTGGCAAAGCTCTCGTGCAAAAAAAAAAAACAAAATTCTTTGCTGCAAATCAAAGTCGAGGTCGTTGTACGAACGAAAAGAATGTCGGCATATTGTTGTTACTGGCGTCGCTGCTAGCGTCGCTGCAGCAGCGTCATTGATGTTTAATACTTGCTGCGATCCGCCATTGTTGCTGTAACTGTGCCTGCAACGCGACGTCGCTGCACTTATGCCGCGTTTTCTCTCTCTCTCTCTCTTTTACTCTGTCAAGCGCACTCTCTTTGACTTAATGTGTGTGTGTGTGTGTGTGTTCTCGGCATGCCTTAACTTGGCTTTCTTTTGAATAATGTTGCTTCATGCTTTCTCGCAGCAGTCTTGTTCTTCATCTGCCTGCCCTCGTCCGTCTCTCTGTTCGTTTGTCTCTTCGTCTCTGCGTCTCTCTGTCTGTCTGTGCATTTGTCTGCTAGGCAAAAATGTGCTGTTACTTTTTATGTGCACCACCATCTCTCTCCGCCCCCCTCTCCCCTCACGAAAACATCAGCCCACCCACTCTACATTCATTTTGGAACCAGGCACTCCTTTTGGAATTTTGTTAGACTCGTTGCCCATTTCTTTATTTTACTTATTTTTACTACTTTTTTAATACATTTTCGGCTAACGGGTTGCGGCAGGGGAAGCTCCACTTTTTTTTCGGCTTCTATTTTTTAGGTTTTGTTTGTGCGCCGCTTTCGCGCGTTTGTAATAAAAACTCGTTATAAGTAGAAATTCTTTACCTTTTTTTGTTTTTGTTTTTGCTCCGCTCTCATATTCTTATTTTATTATATTTTATTTCATTTTTATTTGGCTAGTTTACCTGCGCCTTCCCACTTCCCATCTTGCCATTCGACTTTTGCCCAACATCTTCTTTGCCTTGGCACATTTTTGTGTGTGTTTTTTTTTTGTTTAAGCACTCTTTGCGGCCACTTTTCTTTACTATGATTCGCCTTTCCCCCGCCCTGCAACAGCCTCTTTTCCTGGCCAGCTGCTTGGTTCCATGACAAATGTGAGAACCGCTTGTGGCTAAAAAGCTTTTCTCACTCAGTCAGCGGCTCAAACGCTTAGAACTTTGCTTTAATGGTTAACGCCCCCCTCCAAAATACCAAAAAAAAACAGTGCTCCATCGATAGAAGGAACTTTAAAGCATCTCATCTCTTTTAGTTGTTGCTTTCAACAATATGTTTAATGTTCATAAGGTTAGGTCTTATAAGCTTGGAATGCTTATCGCGTGACTACTGTATGCAAATCTTGCTAAATGTCAGGTAAATTATATTTGCAATTTTCACTTGGCTCTCTCTCTCTCGCCTGCAAGGGCCTACACTCGATTATTAGGCCAGTTGGCAAGCTAATTTGCTTATCAGCAAAATGCAATTGCAAGAAAGAAAGAACGACAAAAATAAAAAGGCCTGCAGGGTCGTTGGCAATAAGGGGGCAGGGAGGAGCGAAGGCAGGCGCCAGGCAGCGAAATGCGCGCCAAATAAAATTGTCATTAGGCGCAGTTGCAGCACAGTTGCTGATAACCCAAAACTGCCTACCCCAACACCCTCTTCTGCCAACTATCTATTCCGCCTCTTGGTGGTTCCCCGTCTCTAACCTGACGAGCTCATTTTCGCTGATAAGATAGAGCGTAGATTCAACAAAAACAAAGTGCATAAACTTGAAAATTAAGTTTCCATCCCAAAAGAGTGCAAATCATTGTCGCAATCAGGTAGGGAAGGGGAAAGGGCGGCTAAGAATCAACCAGCGAATGGGAACGGGCAACAAAGTTCCAGTCGAACTATTTAACACCATTTATGGTTAGTCGCTGAGAGATATAACAATAAAAGCCGAGTTGGTTACCAAAAACGCAACTAAGCGCAATGATTGAGCATATTTCTTATTAGACCTCAAACTTGCAGCTTAACGGATTATTTAATGCGTTCAAACATTATCTTAGTAATTTGCATTAAAGAAAGCAATTTTTGATTGGTTTTCGAAGAAGTTTGATTACAAAATAAGATCGATGCGAGGAAACTTACTAAAAAGAAGTTAGTAGAGTATAATATTTCTGTGAACTGTTGTGTTATAGTTCAAATCATTATCATGACAAGAAGTTTAACAAGTTTTCTATAACAAAACGTTCCTAATAACATATCAAATAAATTATACACAACGTATACAATACTCTAGCTTTGCCGGAAACCCTTGAATTCTATACTTTTTCTACCACTATTACATATCAGCAACATCTAATTTCAAACCATTCATTATCGTAATCATATCACATTAATGACAATATCATATTTAATGACACTCACCTGTCTCAGTTGGAGCCTGTCACATAAATATGAAATTTCCAACGATTGCAGTTTTTGTTTTTTGATTTATTTGTTATGTTTATTATTTAGTCTATCATTTGCATTATGTATTAATATATTTGTATTATTGTTTATATAGCAAAACTTTGGAATTTTTACAACGAATTGATAACAGAGCTTTGGATTACACATGGTTTTACATATCAGAAGTCTATATAATAATTTTTTTTTTCTTTTTGGGGCGTCACATAAATATTTTTTTTGCTGATCACTTGCAAATAATTTGAACTTGTTTATAATATTTTCGCTTTTGTTTTTGATGGCAACACTTGACTAACTGTAAGTATGTGTTAGTGTGTGTGTGTACCGTTAGACACACACACACAGTGCGTATGCGCAACGTTTCGCAAACAATAGTCTGTCGCTTAATCTGTCCACGGCTCTTGGCAAAACTGTTTGACCGTTGCGGCTGAGCGACCAAACTCGACTGCCAGCAACTAAGAATTTCTTTGTAACTGCTGCTGTTGCTGCTGCTTTATTGAACTGGTTGAACTGCACTTGTTCGCCGCCGCTGCGGGGCAACCGCAGCTGGCGAATGTTGCGTTTCAACTGATGATGGTAAACTTATACAACTTAGACGGGGACTTGCACAACGAGAACTGCTGTGTGCAGTTACGGGACCTGGACAAACTTCAAAGCGTACCAAACAATAGCAAAGCAGCGACGCAGCAGCATCGTTGTGGCGACGTCAACGTCGCACACTTTGGCAAGGTGAAGGTGGGACGCCAATCAATGAGAGCGATAGAGAGCAGACAATGGTGCGTCGGCGCGCTGCTGCTGCAGTACGACATAGAAATGCCCGAGCATTGGGTGCCAGACGATGACGACGCGACGGCAAAGACAACGAAGACGACGAGGCGTTTCGTTGAGTGCATTGGCATAGTAAACTTTTGTACGAGGCGCCGTCGTCGACGTAGTCGCAAACGCCTGCATAATATTTTACAAGCAGCGAGCGCACGAGCGCACGAGACCTCAAAAGAGCGTGAGAGCCGACAGCAGGGCTCTCAATTTGCATTGTGGGTTGTAAACGAATGCCGTTAGATGCGCACTTGACGTTGTCGCCGTCGACGTCGCTGGCGTTGCTCATCAACAAGTCAGCGACAGCGTCGGCGACGCTGACTGCGACGTTAACGTTGATGCGTCGCTGCTTTTACTTTGCAGTTACAACAACAACGAAAAAGAGACGCGCACAAAGGAGTTCCCCGAATTTTCGACTTTGGACTTACAAATAAAAACTGCGAAAAATAATAAATAATTATTATTCATAACGTGCACATAAATATATCAAAGAAAATGCAGCAAAAGCGACGCAGTCATCGAATAACACAATGCACTTGCCTGTAAGAGCGAAAGACAGACAGAGAGAGAGAGAGAGAAAGGGAGTATGAGAGAGCCGCTGCAGCGGCAGCGCAGTCATTGAATGGCGCCAGCAGCGACAGCGGAAGTAAACGGGAAAGCTTCAATTTAGCCGGCATTTTGCAGTGCATCCGCTCGGCTGAGCACAGCCGAAGTTCCTGGGCTGTGTTTGCCTTTTGTGTTTTTTTCTTTTGGCTGGGTTTGTTTGTAAGAGCACGCGTTCAGGACTTAAGAGCATGTATGTACGCTCTCTTTAGTGAGGCAGGTCAGTTGGCGACAGCTGACAATGACGCGTTTTGCAATGCGGCGCTCAGCAGTTGACGACAGGAGCATTATTTTTTTTCCCTCTCTTCTCACACACACAAACAAAACGCTGCTGCTGCTGCTACTGCCTGAGCATTATTAGATTTATCATGTTTTTGCGCTTAAGCAGATGCCTGCGCCGCTGCCCGCTGTCCTCTGCCGTTAACCATAAACTGTTACTGCGCGACGACGACTGGGTAAGTTTTATGACTACTCTTCTTCTTTTTCTCGGGGCTTCTTCCTTCGGGCTCTTTGCTCATCATTATTTGCGTGCCCCGAATTTTGTGCTTTGGCTTTTTTCTTTATATTTTATTTGTCTGGAGCTGGAGTGGGGGGGGGGGGACTCCAGCTCCTCTTCTGCTGCAGTTTATGTTCAGCGCTGACTTTTCATTATTATTATTAGCGCATCTTGAGCTCAACAGCTACTTAAGCAAGTGTAAGTGTATCTCAGTGTGTGCGCGTGTGTGTGTGTTTATTTGTGTCTGTGTCTGTGTGCAATTGGCATGCAAATATTTAATTAGCTTCTTGAAGCTGCTGCCAAGCTGTTGCCAAACATGACGCTTGATTAATTCAAGTGTACCTCATTCAATCCAATTTATTTTTTGTGTAACTCTTTAATAATAGTCGCCGTGCTAAGCTAGACAAACAATTAAATTAGCGAAAACAATTTCAGAGCTTTTGGCACAAACTTTGAACAGAAATTATTATTAAATTTCGACCAGCAGCAATATAACGCAGACATTGACAGCTTTTGCTATGCATGTTTGTGCACATGTTGTCGCCCTTTAACCGCGCACAAAATTTCATATGCCAAATTTTGCGAAAATAATATGCGTTTCACAAAACTATGCAAAATATTCAGTAATACACTGGGCGAAATCAAATGCAATTTGACAGTAATCGTTTATTTTAACGATTTCTTGTCAACTTTATCTAACTAAATTGATTAATAACTTGAATTTTTTTGTGTGTATTTTAAATTCAACTGTGTGTGTTTTGCTTTTGGTGGGTGCATGTATTTGTGCATTAGTTTGGCGATTTTCAAACTGCATTTTAGGTATTTTGTCGCTAAATTGAGTTCCGGTTTAACGATGGAGCTGTTGTTTAGGTATTTAGCTGATGGCACTAAAGCCCCAAACCAGACTAAATGCATTTTGCTGTTTCGGCCAATATGCGTATGAAATGTATTTAAGCTTGATTGTGACGATTTCTCTTAAACCAAAGTTTATCTAGATATAGTAACAATACGATAAAAATAAGTTATATTGATGGATCGTTAGATAAAAATAAAGCCTTCCATTAAAGCATATTATTGTTCGCTTTATTTAAGTATATATATACAAATTGTACAGAAAGCAACTAATAGAGAGAGAAAGAAAATTGCTTGCAATTAAAAATCCAAAAATTATGTTGCCAAAAAATTTGCAAACGGCTGCTGCTGCCATTGCGGCAGTAACAAACAAGAAGTTGGCAGCAATTAGCAATGATATATATACAAATATATATATATTTTATTTACCATTTTTGGCATTGCCATTAACACAAAGCCCAGCAAATGCCAGGCACAAAATAAATTACCAACAACAAGAGAAATAATTTAAAATCAGTATGAAAATAAAAAAAAAAATATGAAAAAAAAAATCTATATAAATTTTAGTATTTATTTGGGAAAATATTTTATGTGCAACTAATGGCATTGCAACATTGTTGGACGCCACCGGGAGAGCGCCTAAATTAAACATTAAAAGCGATGCAAATCAGACGAATCCCCTGGCTATTTCAATTGCCAACAAAACTATTCGCTATATAAGCTAAAAGCTTGCACACATTAAAGTTATGCGCCACGACCATTAGCCGACTCACAAAATATGCGCAAAATATTCAAATGCATTCTAAATAAATATGAGCATTTTATAAATAGTATAACAGCAGCAGCTAACAAAAATTGCACTAAAAGATACGCGCGACAAAAACAACAAAAAAAAAAAAACAAAATGCATATTCAAATGCAAAACAAAAGCAACAGTGGGAAAATAGGAATGCTTGAAAAGGCGATTGATCAACGATTAGATACCTCTTTCTTACATTCAGCCCAAGCTAAGTGCAACTGTTTCCATTATGAAAAAGGTTTTAGACAGTTTCAAAAGCAGCAAATAACTTTCAAACTCTAAGAACTATGTAAAACGCCTATTAAACCCCTGCCAAATACTTTCTAGGGTAACTAAAAATATCATTCGATGCGACACGCACTCGTTATATTCAAATGGATTAACTTTGATCAGATGCAAATGAAGAGGGCAGCAGGGGGGGAAGTAGTGGCACGGTGTCAAGGGACGCGACTGGGGCACAAATTGAGCTAATTGCACACTAGATATACCTACATACATACATACAGACAGCAACGAGAGGGAGAGTGAGCAAGCGATAAAGGCGGGGAAATTGCGTAAAGGACACAAACACACACATTAATAGGCTTTCGCATTAGCATAAAGTGCAGCAAAGCATTGTCAGCCTCTCAAAGGACCAACCGACGAGAAGCCAACCAGATTGACAATCGTTAGGAAAACAACAGCGCCGAAAAAAAAGGAAAAACCCACCGAAATTACACTATCAGACATCAGAGTCTATGTATGTATATGGAGCAGACGGCAATCAGACAATTTGATTGGCATGCCACAATCAAAACACAACTGTTCGCAAATTGACTTCAATTATGTAGCGTGAAGAGAGGATTGAATTGACTATTGAAAGTTAAAGTTTAATAAAACGATCTCTCGAAACAGCAAAAGTTTAATAATTAAAAACACAAACAAATCTCTCAACTTGTTTGTCTGCAAATTAATTTAGTTGAAATCAACTTTTTTTTTTTGTTGTGTGTGCAATAAAATTCCAGCTAAAGCCAAACAGTGAACTTAATGACAGCGCAGTTAGCCACAATGCCAACTGCCAACTGTCACACTGGCTTAAATTACGAGCTGACAGGTGTCATACGCAACTTTTACTCGAACTGTTTGCACTTTTTGTGAAGGGTGCAAAAATGGATGCAGAATGAAAGACTAACTAATTGAAAAGCATTGCACGCCGTGCACAACTTGACGTATACTTAATCTTCTCAAAAAACAGCACACACAGGGAGTATAAATGTGTGTGTGTGCACTTCAATGTCGAGCAGAGCATATCACATCAAATGGGTTAACTGGCACAAACTGAAAAACTGAAAAGCGTTGAAGATTCAATGCAAATATAAACAAATCAGGCGCGTGTGGAAAGAGAGAGATAAAGAGAGAAAGGGTAAGGTATTGGGTAGGAAAACCGAACTCAGCAGTGTTAGAAAGTGTGTTGTGTAAGGGTGGCGGTGGCTGTGCGGGTTTGTTGATGCACTAAAAAAACTATTCAAGCTACTGAGTTTAGAATGCTCAACAGTTCAAGCTGCCTTTTTCCACAGTGTAGATACTTTTCTTCTTCTTCGACTTGTTGTTGTTGTTTTTTTTAGGAAAAACGCCGCAGATCAGCAGAAAACTGCCGCCAGCTGGGCCAGGCATACAAAACATATGGAAATTACATTTGCACAAACAACAACAACAGCAACAACAACAACAATAGCTCAACCAAAAAGAAAAGCTACAAACATTTTCCATTGCAGCATTTTTCGGTTCAAGTTTTCGTATAGGCATTTTTGTGTGTAGATTTTAGAAAATGAAAACTTGCAACTGCCGCAGTAGCAGCAGCAGCACCAACAACAAGATTACGAAAATGTTCTAGTGTGGTGGTGGGGGGAGTGGGGCAGGGGGTGTAGCGGTTGTGGATATGTGTGCTGCCTTAGCACTAGTGCTAGGCCACACAAGTGCGGCCAGAAAAGCACTTAATCATCTTAAACCGTTGTTTGCACGGCTTGCCGCAGACGTGGCTGCCACAAATACACACACACACACACACAAACAAAAACACACACACATATTGCGGCACACATTTTCATACGCTATGTTTTCATACGCTACGTTGTACGCAAAAATAAAACAGTTACCAACAAAAGCCGCCCAAAAAAAAATAGAAACAAAAACTCTACAAGGTATGCCCAATTTCAAATACCTTTTACAGCTTGAAAATCATCATCGTTTCAACTCAAACTATTAGGTAACTGTGTACAGGGTATATCAAAGCAAAAGCTTCGCCTAAAAACTATTTAGCCTTTACTGGCAACTGCCGCCCACAATTGACCAGCTGCGCAGCTAACTAAACTATCTTTTCAGGTACCCTAACCTAACCCCCAAACCAAACCTTTCTGCCAGTGGCAACCACACATTTCATGCAGGATGGAAAAGCTAAACCGCATTTAGCGCGCGTTTAGTGGTCGCCATTTTGCCTGTTGTTGTACCAAAGCACTGTCTCTCCCTCGACCGCCCTCTTCGATTTATGCTATAAAAATATGCCAGTGTCTAAAGTTGTAAGTTGCCACGCCCACACAGCGACGCCTAAGCAAACAGACAGCAGGCTGCTTTCAAGTGGGGCTGTTTTCGTTAATTAAAAAATTTTGACTTGCTTATATGCAAATCAATTACCTGCAAGAACCAAAAGAGTCAAGAGAGAATACTCTCGCTTGCGGCAAGAGTGTTGCAAGTCCTGCCGTAGCATCAACATCAGGCAACAGCCTGTGGCCAAAGAGCCCAAAGCAATAAGCGACATACGGTTCACATTTTTGACTTTTAAACGTGTTTGTGTGTGTGATATTTTGATTTGCATCTGTTTGTGGCAAGTTTTGCCTCAGCAAGTAACCCAAAAATTCCTTAATTTAACAAATTTAAAGCAATTCAAAAAGTGTTTAGCAATAACAATTCAATAAAATATTTATATACTTACATAACTCAGTTTGTTTGATGACGTGTGATACAAAAACTGAGTAAAAGGGTTCGTTTCGCTGTGGCCTGAAGCAACAGTTTTATTTACGCTACATGTCTTGGGAAAGTTAGCTGTTAGCGCGTAAAAAATTGTGGCTTGGGAAATGCTTTCTGCATATTGTTTGAGTGCCTAAAGGAGAAGAAAAGAACAGCAGCCACACAAGTTGAGACAGCCCTTTGAATTTTGAACCCCAATTGAGTTCGAGAGGCCAAAAAAAAAAAGAATGAAAGACTTTTAGATATGCTGAACTTAATAACTAAAGAGATTTTGGATCTTTAAACAAGATGACAAACTAAATTCAAAACTAAAGAGTTGAAAGTATTCTAGTGAAAGTTTAAGTTAAGAAGCCTTTTATTGATGTCTCATATTTCTAGGGTATATTTAACGCAAAAACTTGTGCCGCGTTCAGGCTGCAGAAAAGCAGCAAAACAACTAAAAGTCAAATAAACAATTCAACTGAACGCTGTCAACAGCAAAAGGGAAAAGACAAGAAGTAGGAAAATGGTAAGACGAGGCGAGCAAAGGAACACAGCAGCAGCAGAAGCAGCAACAGCAGCAGCATCATCATCGCTCATAATACAAACACACACACACACCGAGAGAGACAGCAACGAGGATGAAGACAAGTAGCTAGCTTCTAGCAAGGAGCCAAGGCTGGCAAGCAGCAACAAGAAGCAAGCTGAGGCGTCTGGCTTGTGCCACATAGTTTCATATTTCGCTGCTTTTGCATGTTTTATTTATTGTTTTCAGCGCTGTCTTCGCCTGCCACTTCAGTCCTTGGGCAAAGGTTACAACTCTTGACTTTAATTGTTAACAAGTGACGGGCGCTGGAGCTTAAATTATTGAATGCCAAATGCGGAAGTTGCTATGCTGCACTTGCAGCTGCAACTATGAAAAATGTTCCAAGCATATTTCACCAAACATAACTCCTTGCGCACTATTTTCTGCTTAAGAAACAGATTCTGTGAAAGAGAGAAAGCGCGTCTTGAAAATATGATGATGGATGAGTGTTGCATGTTGTGAGCCTTGATTAAAGCGTGCAGCATTTTTGGTGGCACATTAATGAGGTCAGTAACACACATACACACACACACACACATACACAGGCAGGACTTTTGACTTCTTGCAGCTAATCGTCGCCGCCAGGTGTGGCATGCATATTAGACGCAAAGAGAAGATGCTCTGCCACATAACAAGAAGCTAACAGCAGGTGGCATAACATCATTAGTCTTCATCGCTGTCTGCCAACATGTCTCTGATGAGCCTATGCTGCGTATACATAATACGTATACGTTACGTTGGCCATATATCTCATATGACAACGCTGGGAATGCGACCAGGCTTGCCAGAACTGCGACAAATACGTCAGGAAGAAATTCTCTTAGGTTGTTTGAAGAAGCGAAGAAGTAACTCGGGCTGTTAGACGACAACTTCAGCACTCCAAGAAACTGAAAAGCAAACAAGTCAAGCTGCCTTTGATTGAAGGTCTTAGACTTACAGCATACTCTGTGAAAAGTAAAAGGAGAAAACAAACGAATCTTTTTGTTCTAACCAACTATTATACCCCATGCCCGCAATAAAAGCTTTGCAAGGATATCTACGAGAAAAAAAAAGAAGTGAAAAAGTGAAAAAGTTTGCCTTCAATTAACTTTGATGTGTTGAAATTCAGCCGCAGGCTTAAAAATAATTAATTGCTGTTGTTGTTGTTGTGTGTGCGCTTTGCGTTTTGTCTCCTGTAAGATGTATGAGGTGTGCGCGAGTAAGGGGAGAGGGGGGAAGAAAACATAAAAGTATGCTGAGTCTTGCCACTTGACACTTGACGCTGCCTGCCGTTGTCTCCACATTGTTGCCGTTGTCAAGTGTTTTGTTTTGTTGTTGCATTGTGTTGCGAAACTGTTTGTTAGAGTTAAATTTAAAACTCAACTCCAGCACTGCCAGCTCTTTTGTCACCAATGAATCATGAATGGGCCAAAGGACGTGAACGAGAAAAGAACAGGACACGATATCAATGCAAATTAAAGTGGCCAACGCTTGCGCTGGCCAATTGACGTGGCAGCCAGCGGTTAGAGCAGAGCCAACTTGCTGTGTCCAAGTCACATTTGAAATTCAATGAATTTTTATCCAACAGCAGAGTTTCTGCGGCTTAGATGAATTACAGCAGGAGAGATGTGGCACCTGCAACATGTCAATTGGCCAGGCAGCAGGCAGCAGCAACAAGGAGCCTGTAGGACCTGTCACAGCAAAGCTTTTGCATTATGAATGATTTTGGTTTGGCAAATTTGCCACAAAACCATTTTGCCATTTAAGTTGAATTCAATTTTGCGACACGACACTCGACTCTGACGAATGTCCTTAAAATGTGCCATAAATTCCAATGCTCGAAAGCAGTAAATTGTACGCTAATTATGCAGAGTGCCAGAATGCATTTAACTCAACAGAGGCAGAAAGAATTTTAGGGTTTTTTTTTTACTATATGATTCATGTGCGTTGTTTTAACTATTTATGATTGCATTTAAAGTTATGCTGTAGTTGAGCTTGCATATCATATTGTAGGCCAATAAGCAAAGTGGCCAAGTGGCAAAGTGGCTAGAACAAGAGTTGAGTAAACATGCAGCTTTGATAATGGCTCAGAGGAATTGACAGCTCAACAAGCCACACACACACAAAACAAACAAGCAGAACATTGCGTATACGCAATAAACAATTAGCAACATGCAAACAAAATGCAATTTGACATGACCTCAGAAGGATGTAAGCAACTGAATCCTCAAATTCCTTGAGGAACTTGGCAAAACAAATGGCAATTAATTTGATTTGGCAACGTTGCGTATGTGCAATGTATTCCTAAAAACCTATTCCCACAACGGAGGAGCAACTTGTCAAGTGACGTCAATTAATAAATCAATTTTTGTTGTTATTTAATTTTGCATTTATTTTCTGTCATTCAACTGAAAAGCGAGAGAGAAAAGTGTTAGCTGGCAAGGCAAATCAATTGCCAAAAATCAACAACTGACTTTGTCTTGACCCTGTGTCTGAGCCAACGTAAGTTTCTTGGCTACTTGAGCAATGAGCAAAAAACAGCCAACACAGGAAATTCAATTAGGAAATCAACGTAAAACGGCTTCTTCAACATGGCAAGCAGAAGCAGAAGCAAAAGCAGAAGCAGCAAAGAAAGAGCAGTTATACCCTGTGCAAACAGAAAAGGCTTGTAGTAGTTTAAGTTGTGTTTTAGTTGGGGCATGTGAATAAGAACTTCGGCACAGGGTATAACAAGAAGTCATAAACGTTTCAATTAAATCAAGCTAGCATGTTGTTGGTCATAATGCTTGACACGCGCAAGTTTCAATCTACAGCTTACAAACATAAATCATTGTGGCTATTTTTGTACATATTTGTAAGACGCAAGACGAACGAAACAGTTAGGTACGCTCTGAAGCTTGCGGCGTTCCATCAGGTAAATGAACTAAAAGTGAACAACAGCAGCAACAACAGCAACAGCAACATATGAAAGATCAGTGAGCAAAATTAGATTGCCGCACACACTTTCCGAAAAGAGAAGAATGATGAAGTGAAAAGCAGACATTGAAGACAACGATAAGGGCCGCATTTAAATGCGTTTCATTAAAAGCTCCAAACGCTGGCTCATTCATACACAGAGAAACAGCTGAGCTGCGGGTAAGATTATGCAATATGGCAAGAACGGTAAAAAGTAGCTGGCTCATTTTTACAGCTGTTGACGCTGGCAGCGAGATTGACTTTGGCTCTGCGTTTACTGCATCGTTTGGCTAACCAAGCGGCACCAAAACCCACAAAAAAAAAACACAATGTTTGCCCGCAGCTTGAAGTGTTAAGTGGCACGCCTCGCCTTGCTTTGGCCGCAAAGCGAATGTAGTACAGTAAAGTTGACGGACAAGAGAACTAATCATTGAATGAGTTAGAAATATGAAAGAGTTACAATTAGTCTTGTTTCACTGTAGCTAGATAGCATTGAACATGCATTCACTTCCTCTATGTTTGTGTTGGTTTGTCTAGCAGCTGCTGTTGTTGTTGTTGTTGCTGCCGCGCTGACTGCACAACAAAGTCGCAAGTCTGCGAGTCGCCGTTGTTGCCACTGCCGCTGCCACTGCCACTGCCATTGCGACTTGAATTTTGGAATGCGGAGAAAGTAGGCCGCTTGATCGTCTGCCTGCTGACTGCTTCTTTTCGCCTCTCTCTCTTTCTCTTTCGTTCTCTCTGTCTTTTGCTTCTAACGCTAGCGTCGCCGTCGTCGTCTTCAGCGTTCTGCTGTTGCTCGCTTGTCGCGTGCAACATTCCATGCAACATATAACATGCAACAACAGCGGCAGCCGCACACAGAGAGAACAGTTAGACAAGCTTTAGCTGTTGCAGTTCCGTTTGTTGCTGCTGCCAAGCGGATTTTGAGCCACTAATTGGTCTCAATGTGTCTGGCAACGGATCTGGCTGGCGGATCATCATTATCGCGATCATCGTTATTATTACCATTAGAGAGATGCAAGGTTGTTGCCACATTGAACGAGCGAAAAAGCTATTAAGTAGTTGTAACATCGTTGCATTTATGAGGCAGCAGACACTTCAAACTTTTCACACCCTCTTCGATGACAGTGTGTAGAGAATTATGACTAAAAACTTAGCTTAAACAGTTTGTTTCTCTTTGTTTTTGCTTAGTGCATCTCTATGTGGGTCTGAGTCTTTAAGCCGCCTTTCATTTGCTGTTGAAAGAGTCGCCTACTGCTTATAATGTTGCATTAGAAAGCAGCAGCTATAAACAGGCACTCACAACAGCAACATTCAAACTCATAAATGTTTTATACATGTTGTGAAAAGCAAAATAAAAAACCATTAAAAATAAATCTTAAGACAAATGAGAAGTGCTTCATAGAGCAATGAATATTTGTAATAAGCCAGACAGACTTTTAAGTTTCGTTTAACTAACTTTAAAAAGTTTAAATCAATAATAATAAGTTGATTTGTCTGATTTGATTTAAAATCACAAATCACAAGTTGTAGTTATGTATTCATAATTGTATCTCATAGATATGACACAAAGTTGTTGCTAATATTCGCAAAAGCCACCGCCAACTGTCCCACACACCCGCTACGCTCCATAAACAGCAAAGCAGCTGCTGCTGCTGTGTAGAAAACAATGCGAGAGCGAAATTCAACACTCTATAAACGCCCCACATATCCCCACCATTCCCTGTCGCACTCAATGCCAAAGAGATAGAAAAAGACAGCAAAACAAAAAACCAAGTACTTAAAGTATTTTTTTTTTTCAACTACTTAACGAGTGTGAGAGTATTTTTGTGCGTGTGTGTGTGTGCTTTTCTGACTAAAAACCAATTATACAAACATACGCAATCTACATTTAGCAAAAGCAAAAAAGATGTTGCTTTTATTTTTGAACTACAACTACTTTAATGTATGTGTGTGTGTGTATATTTCTTTGCATTTAACCGGAAGTTCATTTACCTTTTGCCAAACTAGCGCCGTCAAAGAGAGAGCAATGATCATATTCGCTCTCCCTCTCTCTCTCTGAGTAAAGAAATGCTCTCATAGCGCTTACGACAACGACCACAAAACGAACTTGACACACTGACGCAGTTTTTATGCTTATGCAGGCACTGAGATCGTCAAACGGCCAGAGAGACAGAGAAAGAGAGCGCAATGTGAGCTGCTGCAGTTGCAGACACTAAAGCCGCTCTCTGCGTAACTGTTAAGCAAATATTTATGTAGAGACGCGTCGCGACGCTTGCGTCGTTGCGCTTTCTGTTTGTCATTTGATTTATTTGCCGTTTGCACTTGAATTCTTTGCGGTTTCTCAGCGTAGTTTTCTGCTCTTTACCATTTAACTTGTTTAACTGCACTTGTTAGCCCGGTCTCTCTCTCTTTTGCAAATGCTGTTGGAAATTACAGTTAACGTTAGACGCCTTCTCCCGTTAAGTAGCCAGGCTTAGCCAGCCTCTATCTCTCCTCTCTCTCTCTCTGCTCCCTGTCTGTCTGCGGCTTGCTTTTACCTTTTTCAGCTGAATGGTCTAAAAATAGACGCTTGCCTTATTAAGCTGCGCTCTGTCAGCCTTCGCAAGCCCAAGTCTCAAGTGACGTCAGCGCCTTGCAAGACAAACAAAAACAAAACACGATCAGTTAATTAGCCAAACTTCAAGTGTTACTTTAAAGTTCAGCCTGTTGTTGTTTAACTCTCAACATACAAGACAAGTAGAAAAACTATTCTTTTCATATTTAAATAACTATAATTCAACGCGAATACTGCTTGCAGTTCATAACAAATTCAAGTAACTTTATTTACCAATATCTTGAGCAAAAATCTACCCGCTCAACGCAATAAACAACGCTTTAAGCACGCTTTATAAACAACTTTCAAACAAAGACCAAACAATGCGTAAGAAAAAACGAAAGAGACACTAAACCTACAACTCCACCAAGCAGCCGGAAAAAAAACTTTTCCAACATAATTTACAAATTTTTTTTAATGACACACACACACACAAACACACTCAAGGCAGTTGGGCATGCCATGCAAAACCATAACTTCTACCTCCCACTCAATGCTTAATCCACACCCCAAAACCCAAAACCCAATCCCCTTTTAGCCACATTGTTGTGTTAATTAAATGTCAGACGTGAGAAAATTGGCGCCATATTGGATTTTATCTGACTGAGCTGCGGTACCCTGACGCACAACACAAACACACACACACACACTTTGCATACGCATGCATATGTATGTGGGTGCAACAGCAGCAACCAAACACCCTATCTCATACCCTTAGCCAACAACCAGTTCAATCCTCTTTGCTGCTGCTGCTGTTGCTGCTGTTTGCTGCTTATCTGCCTTTTGGCTTTTGGCAAATTAATGAGCCACCTTCTGTCGCTGCTGTTGCAGTTGCCAATCTACAAGCCCCCCCTGCACTACCTCCAACGCAATACCTTTTTTTTTGTGGTTTTTGTTGTTGTTGTTTCGCATGCGCCTTTTGCGAAACCAACTTATAAGTAAAACATGTAATTTCAATTTTGTGGCTTTTGCAATTGTTGTTGTTGCTGCTGCTGTTGTTGTTGCACCACATCGCGTATGCAGGACAGGTTTTTTTTGGTTGCTGTTGTTACCCCTACCCTTTGGGGTTGGCCAACTGATTTGTGGAGCGCCGAACCGGCAACGTCGACAGTCAAAAAATTGAAGTTGATAATAATGCAGTGCGATTTCTTTTTGTGGGCACCGCCTCATGATGTAAGCAGAGGGCGTGACAGCCTGCACCCTTCGCTTGCTAACCCTTTATCCACTACCCTAGGGGGTTTGCTTTTGGGCAAGAGAAGAGAGAGAGAGAGAGAGAGAGAGAGAGAAAGAGCGCGCGCGCGCGCTTTGGCGGCCCTGCAGTTCATATGTCAAATTTTTTGGCACATGTCCAAAATAAAAATACATGAGGCCCAAACGAACCAAACAACAACAACAACAGCAACAGCAAGAGCAGAAAAAGTGGCCAGCAGACTCGTAAAAATCAACAGAGTACAGGAGAGAGAGCGAGAGGGAGGAGCGTTGGTACGAAGGGCTTGTTCAGGTCGTCAGCAGTTCTTGGTTGAGTGTTGGAAAACAGCGACGGCACTTAGCCAAACACAGTGGAAGCCCAAAAAGCGACAAACCAAATGGACAAGCAACCAACAAAAAAGAAACCCCTACTCTGTACTTTTGTCCATATCCGCTGGGCGATCCTGACTCTCTCTCTTTCTCTCTCTGAGTGTGAGTGTATGTGTGTGATGCAACGGAAACGGATGTTCGTATTTGCACTTTTGCATTTTCGCTAAATGCGCAATTTTGTTATGCGCCAGTGGCTAACGGGCCACGCCTACCTCTATCTAACGCCTCTTCCTCTTCCTCTTCGCTCTGGCTAACTATCTATCTCACTACGCCCACAACCGACAACAGTTCCGTTATTTTTACAAGACACTTGGCATATGCGGCGTATGTGTAATGTCTGCTTTGTGTTTTTTTCTCTCTCTATTTTTATTTTTGTTTTTTTGGTTTTTGGTTCGGTTAGCCAAGCATTTTTCTAATTACTTGAAAGCCTCCCAAAAAAAACTATATAGATATGTGTAAATGTATATGGAAAGAATGTTTGAATGATGAGTGTAACGAAACGAATGCTTCTCATAAGTTGCCAAAGATGATGCAAGTCTTTAGGCTAATGAACGGGCTGTAGGCTGGAATGGGTAGGGGATAGGGTTCTGGCTGAGACTGTGGCTCAATTTGTGGCTGAGACAAAGCTCGAAAATGTTGGCCATAATCAAATTGCATTTTGTGAATGTTTTGCAGCCTTGCAATCAGCACAGAAAACTAAAAAGCAACAAAGAGTACAGAACAAAATTAAAGAAATAACAAGCATGACTTGTAGATATCCTATCACATGAACAGTTTATAAAACAAATCAAGCTTAAGTTGATAAGAATATTCAATTCATTGATTATTTTTTAATGAATACTCTTCCAAAGAATGGTAACTTCAAACTAGGAATTAAGTTTTCCTACAACCAAAACCTTTTTCAATCATTCCATTTCTACAGCGCATTATAACAATAAGGGCACCAAAACAAAACAAAATACTACAAAAAAAAATTGCTGTATTTTGTTGTTTTTTGTCGAGCTGGAAGCAAATTTAAAATGAAATACAAACGTTCTGGCTGAATGGCTTGACATGGACTTAAACCGGAAACGGAAACGTAAACATTACTTTCAATATGGCAAAGTGGCTGACAGAGCGAGTAAGAGAGAGAGACTGAGAAAGAGAGATAGCAAGAGAGGCCTGTGCAATGGGCGTATGAAAACCACAGAACTCGTCCCACAAAATTGTGAGTGTCCAGTTTGCTATCCTTTTGCTGGAATGCTTATGTCCTGTCCAGTTCAGTTGGGTTCGGTTCGGTTCTTTTCTGTACTGTTCTGTTCTGTCATGCCTCAAAAACGCAAACTGCATACGAAATGCGTATGTGTCGCACAAAAAGAACCCCACCCCCTAAAAAAAAAAAAGACACCAGCGGACAAGGCAAGGAGGGCATGTTTTTGGGGCGCAATCTTTTTGCTGGACATTACAATAAATCTAAAATAAATATACAACAAGAACGAGCAGCAGCAACCATGATGATGATGAGAATGGGCCTGAAATACTAACACACACACTAACACATAAAATAAACAATTTTTACGATGTGGCAAAACGAAAATGACTTTTGCAAGTTTTTCGGTTTGCTTTTTCATTTTTATTTCTTGCCTTTTGTTTTTGTTGGCATTCTTTCCTTTTTGTATTTCTTGCAACTCATTTCCTTCGGCTTTGCTTGGACTTTTGGTTCGTAAAATTAGGTGCAAAATGAGCACACAAAATAAATTTTCAATTGCAACAGCAAGCAGCCTCCCAAGCCCCTACCATGAAAGAACAAGAAAAACAAGGCAACAAATACAATGAGCCACAATAATAATGGCCAGTTGGACAAGTAGGCAGGAGAGCTCAAGGGTAAAGGGAGGCATCGTAGCAAGGAGCGAATGAAGTGGCAATCGTTCAATACATCAGGACAAAAGCACACCGACTCTTGAGATACTCTGTGAATAATAAAAGAATAAAGCTAACTACAATCAGAATAGATTGATATGTATACTACACTACAGATATAGATACGAAAAGTTGGAGCAGAGTTAGCTTTATGCACCTTCTCTTTTATTATTATTTCCAAACCTAAGCTTATCAATTTGTAAAGAGCATGCAAATCAATAGAATTTTAAGCTTTACCAGTTTCGTTTTTTCATTCTTGCTTTTTTATGGTAATTTTATGGCTTTTGTTTTACGATCGACAGACTTGAAGTAGGTAACTACCTAAAGCAGCAAAAGGAAAATAGACAGAGGCAGAACGAGAGAAAGCCATGTAAAAGTCGAAGTGTGGCATAGCAAGCATTTAATAACATATAGTTCAGGCGTTTAATATGCATAATTGTTTAGCATGCAGCATCGAAATGCTTGCCAGCCTCTAAATCTGCAATAAGCCACACAGCAGCCATAATACACAAGACAAATACAAAACAAACACACACACACACAGAAAACGAAGGCAAGCAGACAACTTTATGTTGGCTGCCACAAAATTTATGCGTGCTTAGTGCAATGTGCGTAAAATGTGTGTGCGTGTGTTTGGGTGTGTGTCTGGTGCTATTGCTGCAGCTTGACAGGATTTGCAGTGTAAATGCGTTAATCTCTAGTCTTGGCATCAAAATAACCTGAAACCTGGTAACAAAACAATTAAAACAATATGCAATTTTGATATGTTTATTTGTTGCTGTCAGAGTACACACACACACACACTGACACCCCCATCCCCTACTCCTCCTACAACTGCAGTTAGTTTACATTGGGCAGCATCCTTTGGGTGCAGCAACAGCAAACCGACAGTAGCATTGGCAACTTTAGCTGCAGCTGCAACTGCAGTAATTGCATTTAGTTCAGGACTCTTAACTTGCTTTCTCAGGGAAAACAAAACCAAAACGAAGTGTTTGTGTGTACGTGTGTTGTGACATTATGTTTAGCTCAGTTGGCAAATGCTTTTCATAAGCACAGATGTCTATATCGTGACGGACTTTTAACTCTTACAATAACTAAGAGAATGTGTGCTTAGATGCACTGTAAAAAACTTGTATTTACTTACCCATTGCAAGTAAGTTGTGTAATCAGTAAGTCACCAAAATGTGAGCCTTTCTGAAATAAACGAAAAAATAAATAATTAAATAAAGTTTATTTACAGTAAACTTTCTTAAAGTGTATCGTTCTTACTAAGCTTTGCCTCTGTTATTGTCTTAAGCTAATTGCAATCAAATGCAAATTGCTTTAAATTGTATTTACTATAAAATACTATAGGAAAATCTATGCACAAAACCGCCAAACAAATGCAGTATAAGCTTATTCTTTCTTTGAGGTTATATGCGGTTCTGCCACGCCCACATGTCGATGGCAACAATCAATTGTCAACAAATTGAGCGCTGCATAAGCCTGCCACGCCTGCTGCACCCAAAAAGTTGCAACTGCAGCAATTGCAATTTTCGGTCAATTTTCTACATAATTTTTGTGGTCATTTATTGTGCGTGTAGGCCAGAGTGTGTGTGGGTGTGTGTGTGTGCCACGCCCACTACTGCAGCCTCTTTATGTGATTAACTTTTCAAACTGTTATTGTTGTTCTTGTTCTTGTTGCATGCGGCAAACAAAAGTCAATGGTTAATTTGTGGCTTGCCGCTGTTGTTGTTGTTGCTGCTTCTGTGGCGAATGCGTCAAAAGGAAAATACATTTTTCCTGTAATTTTTTGCTTTGTTTGGCTTGTCACAGGTTTTTTTTCTTTCTGGGCCAGTTGAAGCCAAATTGTCGCAAGACTTGATTAAAATTCTTGTGGATCTTTCGTTAGGCCAACTAACTGAGGGGTAAACTAAACCTGAATGCGCCGAAAAGTCGGCTAAGCATTTAGCATGGCAATACCCTGTAGACTGTAGAAGACGGTTAAGAGGATCCTTTGGACTCTCATGGAAAAAGCTAGAAAAGCCAATATCTTTAAACAGGGTACTTTACAGGGTATTTTAAAACAGTTGTCTCTTGTTTTTCTCCCATCAGGCCTGACCAGAAGTTGTTTGGCTATTTGGCTGCCACGCTTGTTGGCAATTTAACAAACATATCCGCATTAAGGTTAAAAACTTTTAATTGTTTGCTTGTTGCGAGAGACAAACACACACAATACACACACCCATTGAAACTTTGGGTCACAGCTGGTGACTTCTTGGCGGCGTTTTTACCACACACAACAACAGAAAACAGAACAAAAAAAAAACTCAAAAAAGGGGCGCACTAATTAAAATTCGCGCGCAATTCGCGTTTGGTCAACCAGCAACAGCAACAACAACAACAAAACCTTAGCAGAAATGTCATTTCTTTTTCGGCTGTTTTTCGAGGTAGATGAAAGGGTAAGAAGGAAGGGAAGGTGATTGTTTAAGGGGTGTTAGCTTGAGGGCCACTTGTATGCTCTTCGCAAATGCCCAACAGCATTTTTCGGCCATTTTACGTACTTGGCTTGTTATTAATTTTTTTGCCTTCCTTTTGTTTCTCTCTTTCTTTCTCTATCGCACATTTTCACTCGTTTTTGGGTAGCTTTTGTTTGCTGGTTGGATGCTGGGAAAGAACAAGAACAACAACATCAACAAAACTGGCTCAAAACTCAACTGGACTTGTATGTTACTTGTGCGAATCCTTTTTGAATCCTCTTTTAGTTGTCTTTGTTGTCGTTGTTGTTGCAGGACATTCTAATGAAGTTTACCCACAGCAATTGTTTAGCAAACGTGCCTTGGCCTGCGTTTAAGCGATTTTTTGTCAACGCGCGCACAAAACTCGACTACTGTTTGGATGGAGGTAAATAGAGAATATATACTTTAAACGCTACGATTTGTATACCCAGTAAAGAGCGTTGAGATCGAAACCTCATGCCTTCTACACTAAATAGATTGTTTATCTTAACTAATGAAACTTAAAAACTATAAGGAATAGAGTTCAGTATCACTTGATAAAACAATGGTTAAGAGTTGAATTTATGCAGAAAAAAAAAATAGATAAAATACAATAAAAAAAAGATGAAATCAATTACAAAAGCACAAGCAATTAATTTTTCAAGCCTCCAAAGAATCTAAGAAAGTAACTTAAAGTTGAGCACACCCCATTTCATTTTTTTCTTATTTGTTTGCTTAATTTGTTATTGTTATTGTTGTTGTTGTTGCTGTTGCTATTGTTGTTAACTCTTAGTGTAGTTGTTGTTGTTTGTGTGCATGTCACTTGGTTTTTCAGTTTGTTTCTTGTTGTCGTAAGCGTTTTTTGTCATGTCCTGTGCGCAAAGGATATACTCGGTGTTGCTGCCGCTGCTGCTGTCCCCATGGCTTGAATTTAATAGAATTTAAAGCTAACTGAGCGACAGGGTCGTGGCTCGAAGGTCGGGTGTCAGGCAGTGTGGGGTGTGTGGGCAGTGCTGGTTATGGAGATCGGGAACACATTTTGCCAACTTGGCCGTAAAAATAGTAAATTTAGTTCTGCTTGTCGTTCGCTTGCTTTATGTGCGACAATAAACATGAGAACAGACATAAATGTGTTTTATTTATATATCTCTCTCTTTTTTCTCTCTCCCTTTGTGCCTGTACTTATTGTATTTTTCACATTTTTTCGCTCTAAGCTTGAAGTTAAGAGTTACACAAAAGCACATGTAAGTGTAGCTATGATAAAAGGCATTCGACTTGGTGATACTCTCTTTTTTTGATAAGTTATTTTACAGACTGTTTAGGATAAGCATGTTTATAGTTGAACACTTATTTATGCTTGTAAAAGTAAGCAAAGTGAATATACCCCATTTGCAGTAACTCAATTTGAAATCAAAGTGCAAAAAAAAAAGAAATTATACTGTACAATATATAGATAGATATAGAGACAAGAGTTGAGAATAGAAACATTACAAAACACAAAACCCAATAAAGTGTAAGTAACGACATTGGTAGAAAAAGAAGCAGCAGCAGCAGCAACAAGGGCTATGGAAAGAATTGTTGCGGAAATGGACACAAAATATTGGCAGCTTGTTTAAGCTTTTTGGCCAATTTTCGCATTTGTTTTGTGTGTGTTGCTGCAAAAAGTAAAAATGTTTGTTTTGTGGTTAAAAGTGGTCAGCAGCCGGAAAAGAAGACATGGGTGGCAAGGGGGAAAAGCGGAAAGAGAGCTGCTCTGCCTTTGAAAGCGTGGATATCAGCGCAAAAGTTTCATTTATTAAAAACTTTGTCACGCCGCCATTTTTCAAATGACTGGCAATTTTTCACGTGACAATTCGCACTCGTTCTGTCTCCTTCAGCTGTCCATCTCTGTCTATCGCTGTGTCTGTTTAGGAGTTTGCAATTAGCAAGCAGTTTGCTGTTTACTTCTCAGCACAATTTGTCTTGTCGCGCCTGAATGTAGGCAACGTGCTGCAGGAGCCAACATCATAAATTGCTGGTTGCAAGGCAAAGGAGAAATATAGTAGGTTTTAATAAGCACAGGGAGAAACAAAGATAGCTTTATTTTTCCTCTATTATTAAATTATTTTCGCTATATAGTATTGAAGAGAATCACATTTACCCACTGACTTTTTCTCACTTTCGCATATTCACAAACTTCGCTTGCATACTTTGTGGCATGTCGCATCGGTACGCACGATTTATCATAATTTTTGTTGTATGCCACTTCAGCAGTGGCAGCATCAGTTGCGCCATAACAGTGGCAACCACAAGCAAGCAAACAGCAGCCGCACACAATGCGGCGTATGAGCGATATTTGTTATTTATGCAAATGAAGTTGCAGTTGTCCCCTGCATATTTCATATCGAAAACTGTCGCGAACTGACTTTAACTGTCTACTTTGTGCATGACCAGAGAGTTTAACAACAACAACAACAAAAAACCGGATGTCTGTTATAGAAGAAACAAGTTATTAACATTCATTTAATACGCTTCTTTTAGAGGGTATCTATATAGTCTGCCATGTTTTTGGTTGCTTGTTTGTTTTACAGTAAAAGCCAATCAAAAGGCAAATGCAATAAATTTGCACGAGTGCAAAATGCATTTGGCTAAAGAACAAAAACAAACAGTCGCCTGTCGGCTAAGAGTTAACAGTTAACAGTTAAGAGGTTCGAGAGTCCGTTGGCCGGTTGTAACTGGTAAAACTGAAACTATGACTGTTTGGGCCAGTTTATGGGCTGTTGTTTTGCTTGTTGCTTTTGTGTATTCTATTTTTTTTTTTGCCACTTTCTTGTTGTGCGCTTCTTTTTAGTTATGTGCTGCAGATGCACTAAAAACTGCCAAAGCAAAACACGAAACGAAATGCAAAGGAGCAGCAGTTCGCAGGAGTTCTATGACTATATGTGTGTAAAATTGTCTTGTCCTTGCCGCTAAATTTTGCGCCTCTACGTGCGACATGCGCCACGCAAATGGCACAACAACAACAAGAACAAGCAACAACTGTTAACTGCAGCCTGCTGCATGCAAAAATGTTTCGGCGTATCTGCAACGCTAAGTGGGTCGCCCTGGCACGGCAGCACATAGAACAGGACACACTGCAGGACACGAACAGGCTGTCCTTACTTCTGGCCCAGTCACATTAACCAGGCCCAATCAGCCGTTAAGATGCGACTTTTGCGTTTGTCCATTAGCCATCCAAAGATCAAAAAAAAACTTACAAGAAATAGAAATCTGTGCTTGAGTGTCTGCGACAGCTGCTTCCTATTTTCCTTACTGTCTTCGCATCTGCACAACTCCTCAACTCCAAGTTTAACTGCAGCTAAGCCTTAGTTGCTGCATCTGCTAATTTCACTACTTGCTCTATTTTTGACGTTATTTTTGCTCTTGTGAAAATCAAGTCAATTATAATTGAATTAAATATAAACTTGTTGTTGTTATATTCAGTTTTAAAAGTTTCAGGAATATGGTAATAAAATATTTTTTGCAATATGCAAATGATTTCCTAATAATATTAAAATATGCTCGAATTTTTTATCAATAGCGCTTTACTGCAATGTTTATTTAAAAATATTCAAATGGCTTGCCAATTGATTTTTATTTATTGCAAACGATTTTTGTTGCTTTTAGTAAAGTATGATTGTATGTATTTGTTTTTTTTTTATTTAAGAGGTTTTGCAATAAATCAATGTAGTTTATGGCCTGTTCTAGAATATTGTTTACAATGGAATCAAAACTCAAAACAATAAGCAACTTTCTTTTGCTCTTCAACATTTCCTAGTTCCTTGCCTGCTTTTATTTTTCGCACCTGTCTTTTCCAGCTGAACAATTTTTATCTTTTCTGCAGTCATACTGGTTCATGGCTACTTCTAAGATATGCTCCTGTTGCTTGCTTTGGTCGTGTCTACTTTAACTGTGCCTTATTTTGGGGCACTTGCCGCAACGATTTGTCAAGCGAAACGAAGGCGGCGCAGCGACGCGCAAATTGATTATGCTAATTTGAACTGTTGTTCTTCTTCTTGTTGTTGCTGTTACCGTTGTCGTTATATTATGACCGCAACACTTTTGGCCTACAACTCTCCACCTTTGGCAATGCCTCAGCTCCTATTAGCCACATTAATGGCTGTCATTATGTAATGACAGCGACAAGCGAAGCGTCCTTGCCCCTTCCCGAAGCAGCTGCCACCCAAAAGAATATATGTTTGTTTGTATATGTATATGTGTTTGCTATTAAATTTGCATAGTCGCTCACACACAAAGTCTGGACAAGTCGAGACAAGTCGCGACAAGTCCTGAAATTGTCAGTGCAGTGTTTTTTGGTTCACAATAGCGGGTGTTATTTTTTGTTTCTCTACGTAGCTTGTCACACAACTTGCTGACAGTTTTACAGTCACCCAAAAATCGCAAACAACCCGTCAATTGTTTACTTTTCCTAGACCAGAAACAAACAGACAGTCCGACAAATAGCCAGGGTGAGGGCGACAAGGGGTAAAGTAGAGAGAGATGGTTTGATGAACAGACAGTCAAGGATGATGACAGGCTGGATTTTTTGTTTTTGTTTTGTGCTATTGCTAAATGCCCAAAAACGATCATCAAACAAGTAAAACAACAAGAAGAGTGGTTGGATATTTGCTGTCCTAACAAAAGCTCTGGTCTGGGCAAATTAAAAATTTGTGCACAAATATAAAAATCGGAGCAAAGTTTTTGTTTTCTCTTTTTTTTGTGTTTGTTTTTGTTTCTGTTGTATTTTTAATGTTGCATGCAACACAAAAATGTTGTCAACTTTTATTACAATTTCTGTTTTGTTGTTGTTGCTGTTGTTGTTGTTGTTGTTGTTGCCGCGTTGACACTTAATTGATGGTGGCAAGCCGTGATTGGTGCCATCATGCCGCTTAGCGCGTTTTAGCCAAGTTGAGTTGAGGTTGAGTGGGTGGCAAGTGGGGCAGAGTATGGGGCATACTGCCGTTAACTGCAACGCTATCAAATGAAATTGGCGCGAAAATCGTTTTACCAATTGCTGTTTCAGTTTTAGTCATTAAATTCAGGCCAACAGCAACAAGAGATAAACTTGTAAAATATTTTGTATACAAATTTTCGTAATTTTTCTTCTTCTTTTTTTGTGCTCTTTTCGGTTGCTGTTGCAATTAAAAACTCCGTTTATTTAGCATGTTGTGGAAAATTTGGCTGGCAAAATTACATTTGTAATAGGCCAGCAAAAAAGAAAAAGAAGAAGAAATTAATTAATCGCAACTGCTGTGCAGAAATAGAACAATTTAAAGGTTTAACAACAAACAGTTGAAGTAGTTAAATTCAGTCAAGTGGCTTAAAACTAAATCAATAAATAAACTTAAACGTTTTAGCCAATAACTAACCAAGATAACAGTGGCTTGGACGGCAATTTAAAACAAGCTTAAAAGCAAAACATTTATACACAATTTACTTGGATTGAAACACAACGTCGATAACGTAGGATTGAAACCTATAAAATTACGCATACGCACCGTTGGCCAATCAGTAAAAGCAGAAAATCTTACTTAAAGCCAAAAGCTGCTGACTCAGCACTCAGTTGAACACAGTTCAGGTGTTCAGGTTATTCCGAATGCACAAAAAGTAGAAGCGAACATAAATCAATCGTATGCGTGACGAAAGAGGGAAAGAGAGAGAGAGCAACGAGACGAAGAGCTCGATTCGTTTCCCCATTGGACTCGGACTCGCATTTCCGGTTTCTCGTTTTTAAATTATGTTATCATTGAGCGAAATGCAATTAAGCGCCGATAGCCTACGGTGTGTCAATCAACGGCAAATAAAGGCTGGCTAACGTAACGTGCCTCCTTCAGCCCAGCTCAATGTTTAAGCAGATAATAAAACAGAACAGGCAAGTAGACGAAAAGACAGACGGTTGCAAAGAAAGCAAAAAGAGAGACGGACAGACGAGCCAAATGGACGGCAGGATCAGAAAGGCAAACAGGCTGGCAGTCGTCAGGCCAACTCTCTTAGCATGGTATTTTCAAGCCGACACGGCCGATGGCAAGTGCAGAGTTATCATTTTGCGGTAACCAACGACACATCGAACACACACACACACACCCATACACTGAGAAAATAAATGGGCGACACACATAAAGAGCTCATAATTTGTAAGCCAACATATTTGTAGCTGTGTACACTTAAAATATCACTAGCAGGCACAAGGAGAAGAAGGGACAGTCGAGGGGGTAAGAAGAAGCGACGTGCTACGTTATTCTCAGCAATCCTCAACGCCGCCCCGGAGTGCGCAAATTGACTTTTGGCGTTGTCGTTGCCGTTGCCGTTGCCGTTGCCAATGCAGTTGCCGTTGTCATTTCCTGGATTGCACACATTGCGAGGCGACACATGGCGACAACTTGCAAGACGGCACTTGCAATTGACTGAGTATGAGGCATGCAGCACGGCACGACACACACGTTAGTTGTGGCACTCGCATACACACACACACACGCACTCGAGTGTAACGTGATAATTTGTCTGACTTGTCGCACACTCGTCTCTATCGCTATCTCTTTCACTCTCTGACGATGTCTCCGCTTGTCGCTCATTGTGGCTTTTGGCCGAGATTGCCAGGCATTGCTTGTTTGGCTTACAGTTCTTGCCTCTATCAGCTACCCCATACCCCCCCCCTCCTCCCCCCGCCACGCTTGCATATACATATCGTTGACATGCTTGTGCTACGGTCTCTCTCTCGCTCTCTCTTTCTTTCTCTTTCTGTCGTCCTTCGTCCTGCCATTTTCATTCAGCAAATCTGTCACCTGAGTAACAATTATAGCTGCTGGCATTTTAAGTGTGTCTCTATGTGTTAGTCTGTGCGTGTGTGTGTGTGTGTGTGAGCGAGCTCTTCGTTAACTGCAGCACTTGATGGCAGAAACTACATCTGTGTGTGTGTGTTTCTGTGTGTGTGTGTTACCTACTCAAATCAATCAGCTTTGCCAGCGACGTCGAGTTGAAAAGTCAGTTGACTCTGAGTTTTTTCTTTGCACAAATTGAAATTCCAATTTTTCTCGTTCCTAATTTTGCTGTTTTCATCGAAAGCGCTTAATCTTGAATACAAATTGCATAATGAGCACATCACAATTTGACCAGCTGCTGAAGTGGAAAGAAAAACTTGGCTAACCACCAGACGAAGTATTTATACACTTTAGTTTGGTGTCTAAGGACAACTAAATAGTTAGCTTAATAAAGAGTATATATATAGTGAGCAAAGCGTAATCACATCATGATTTTAAGTAAGTGCTTAGGGCGGGGCACATTGGAGCGTTGCACAGATCGTATGGCCATAAATCAATTGGTTTTAATGCCTGGTTGAGCCCAACAACAACAAGGACAACAACAAAATCCGTAAGCTGAGTGCAAAACCGCAAACCAAAACGCGTTTTCGATCATAAATTATGATGTGACGATGGTCAGGCTGGCTGGCTGTCTGGCAGGCAAGGCGAGAGTGGCAAGCGGCGCCTGACTAAAAGGCAAACACCGCTTACTGGCAGCAGCAACAGCAGCAGCCACTGTCCAAAAACCTAATTAAGCCAGGACGACAAGAGGACACAAACCGGAAGTGGTGTGGGATTGAAGGGGATGGCAGAAGGGGAAGAGCGGAACATAGTGTTGCCCCTATTGTGCCTGGCGCCAGGAAGCGCTCAAGTGTGGCAACAATGGTTAATGCTTAAGTAATTACAATGCCTCAACGATTAACAATGCAGGCACATACAGTGTAGTAAAGTGAGAAAGAGAAGGATAGTTGCGAAAGCCAAGCCACAGCACACAGCTCCACAGGCTCTCCAAAGGATCTAACAAGAGCAGCATGCAGCTAATTATCACACACATGAAGCATAGAGAATGCTGTTTCAGCTGCTCCCTGGTCATGCTTGGCTTCGAACATTTTATGAAAATTTATGTTATGAGCTCATCGATGAATGAATGGCACTTGTTTGGCTGATTGATTGGTGCGCTGCGTGTGGCACTTGCCACATGCCATCAGCATAGCAAAGCAGCACAGCGTCAAACGCTTGCCACAGTTTAGTTTCGTTCGTTTTGTTCAGTTTCAGTTCAGTCCAAGGACTTTTTGTGGCACAGACTTTGTGACGACGCTCAAGCGTTTGCGCCCCATTATTTTTGCCATGCACAAACGCACTTCAGACATTTTAATGCTTTATTCAGAGGCGCGACCAGTTTATATATCCCGTACTTCTTGGAAATTGCTTTAAGGTTTACTATTCCTATGTATGAATAATGTAACCGGCAAAGAAATATAACTAACTATATAGGGTTAGACTAGCCAAACGACTAGATAGTATAAAAAATACACTTTCAAATCTATTACGTATACGTCTACGACAAAAGAGAATAGAGGGTATTATAAAACAGTTTACACTCTCACCAAAAGACACTGGCTTATTGTGTTTGTTGTTGTTGGTTTGGTTTGGTTTTCTTTAGCTTGGCCAACGCATAAGCCACTTAAGTTTTTGTGGCACACGCGCCTCGAGTCGCCGCCATTTAGCGTCCCGCAAAAGTTTTGGGCGTCATCGATGCCAGGCGACGATGCCAAAACGCATTTTCTAACAAGTGAGAAGAGGAAAAGCGGTGCATGAAGGGATTAAGGGGGTTTGGAGTGTTGCAGCTTTGTGCGAGAGTTGCCATTGCATAGTTAAAGGCGTAAAGTTTTTTTTTTCTGGTTTTTATATAAATTTTTTTTGAATATATTTTTTTGCCATGGCACATAAATTGCCGGACAGCAAAGCGGCTTAAACGAATTGCCGGCTCTGGTGCAGCAACAATTTGGCAGCTGGCACTTGCAACAAACACCCCATTCTCCATGGCCCTTGGTGCATATTCAAGTCAGCTTTTTTGTTGTTGGTTTGCAAGTTTTGCACAATTTATAAATAGTTTGCTTGGTTTTAAAGTTTCCACCGCCTAACAACAATGGTCTTGCTCCTATTGCTTCTTAGTGCCATTATTGAGCGCAGTGCCGCAAAGTATGCATTGCAACTTGCAACTAGCAACTTGCTACTTGCAACTTCTTGATAGTTTTTCGGCTAGTTCGTTTTTGTGCCGAAAATTAACAAAGGAGTTTTATTGGCAAATTAGATTTTTGCCGCATTGCAACGAAGTAATTTAAAACAACAGCTAACAAAAACAATTTAAAACTCCATTTAAATCATTTTGAACTTGAAATAAGCAAACTGGTTAAGGAAACTTGTGTTTAAATGCAAAATACTGAAAGAAATTAATACCACAATACTACAAAGATAAATTATAATATTTCATAATTTTATTCTTCGATTGTTTACGCTTTGAAATAATTATAAAAAATTAATCAAATGTAAAACAAAACGCAACTTTTGTCATTAATTTCCAGTTAAAATATACAAATTGAACACAAACACAAACATTGCAACGCAATGCCACAAACTGTAGCAAGCAAGTGATGCATTTAAAGCATGCCGCTTGCGTTACTTTGACAAATCTGACAACGCGACAAAGCGTCGCCTCGTCGCCTTGACGCACCAAGAAAAACCAACCCAAAACACAAACCATCACTCTGCCCCAAAAGCCTGATCAAATGGCATGCTTTTAGCGTATTTTACATGCCAATCTCTTAGCTCGGCTGGGTTGGGGGCAAACAGTGAGGCGTGTGGCAGAAGTTGCAGTTACTGCATTTATGCACAAGTTGTAAGTAAAAGTTTTGCGCACGCAAAACGCAGCTCGTAAAGTAAACACACTCGACAACTAACTTTGGCCCTGAGGCAGGGTGGGTTTTTGGGGTGTTCGTTCTGTCTGTCTTTGCGTTTTGCTGCTTCCTCTCAGTTCTTGCGCTCAATTTGCGCGCATTTTTTGCGCGCAATTACTCAGCGCGGCTTAAAATCGCAGCAGCGTCCAATGTGGCAGAGAAGAAGAGAGGCAAAAGTTGCAAGTTGTTATTACTACACGTTGCACATTGCACATAGCATATTGCTGCTGCCTTAGCACTGGCTTGGCTTCAGCACGGTTGCCCACCATAAGCTGCCTAAAAGGTGCAAAGTAACTGCCATAAGCCGCTTCTGACATTCTGACTGCCCCTTGATCATGCCACTGGCCTTTGTCGAGCCCCTTGGCCTTACTATTTTTTTTTAGAAGCTGTAGCTAATAGAAGAGTTTAAAACTGCATACTCTTGTTTTTGGCTTCGATAATAATCGCTATCTTTTTTGAGTTTCTAGTATTTATACTCTTTAAGCAACTGTTGCCACAACTTAACCATGCCCCTCCTTATAGAGTATCACAATATGTGTTTGTTGACACTAGCTTGGCGTGTCGCTTAATTCTTTTCCGTTTTTTTTTTTTCTATTAAAATGCTGGCTAATATTGCGTATGCGTAATTTTTAGTACTCGCTTCTTGCTCTTCGTTTTTCGTTTGCTCTTTGCCTTGACTTTCATTGAGTGGCTTTTAATTGGCTGCCAGCGCTTAACCCTTGCCGCATTAATCTTACTCACACATGCCACATGCGCTTAAAGGCTGCTCTGCTTTGCTTCTTTCCTTTGCCATTTTTGCCAGCTGCTAGTCAAATCGACTTTTAATCTGCCGCATATGCTTTGCCAGAGCATCAACTGACCAGAGGCGAACTCCTGACACCCACAATCTTGCCATTCTCCCGACTTGTCTTTGGCTAAGTATAAAAACCAAAAGAAGAGCAAGCAAACAAAAAAAAAATAAAAATTTCACCCCAAACTAAGCAACTTTTGTGAGTGAGTGTGAAAAGTTTTTGGCGTTAATAGATTTCAAGCGGAAAGAGTTACACAAAAAAGGATAGAAAGACAGAGAGAGAGAGGGGTTTCGTCTCTGTGCTTTCGTCTAATTGAGCACCGTTTAAATGTTCATTTGAGAAATCTGTGAGAAAAACTTTAATCAACTTGCAATTTGATTTCATTTTGCAGATGATTTGTTAAAATCTTATAAGTTAACAGTTATTCTTATCTGTTGCAAAGCAGAAGGCACAGAAGGTAGAAAGTTTTAAAGCGTCTAAATGTATTTGGACCTTCTTCAAGGATATAAATAAGTATTAAAGTTGTTAACAATTAAGTTTTAAATCTATTCGCTGACATAGCAAACGTTTCAATTGAAAGATCAAAGCGCTGTCAATGCCTTCATCAATATGGAATGCGTTATAGGTCGGGGCACTCGATTATCAGAAAGATTCAGTCAATAACAACTGACAGCTGGCTTGATTGAGGGTTGGAGTCATTGTAAGAAGCAGCATTAGAGGCAACTTAGTGCAATTGAGCAACTTGAAAGGGATTGAATAGTTGGGGTAAATTTATGCGCTTGTTTGTTCAATTTCAAATGAGTTCAGACGCAAGGTGAAAGGGGTATAACTTTAGACAACTATTCATTTGTATGCTTATTTATGGGCGCATTTAAGAGCCGACCAAAGGCTAAAACGCCCAATGGCCAAAATCGCCTGTCAAACTATATATTTGTGTGTTGGTAACTAACTACTTCTAGCTAATGGATTGCGGCACACAAATCTTTAAAATTACCCCGGTAAAACTTTGAAATTAGACGACGTGGACGCAGCAGCCAGTAACTTAGGCCAACTGGCGTCAGTCTTGCTCTAGCCGGCACAACAAGATGAACAAGTAGAAGCAGGAAAAGAAGTCTTGGCTAATTTGTAGTTTCATATTTGATCAAAGGCCAACAAAATATGTGCGGCAAAGGCGATAAATGCAAACCTATGACTAACAGAATACCCTGGAATAAGGAAACTCTTTCTGTTGCAACCTCTTCAATACGAAGCCACCCTTTCAAGACACATCTACTGCAATAGGGTATATCTAAGAAAAACGTCTATTTTGAAAACTGATTGGCCAACTTGCAACTGTGGCTAACTAGCCGGCCAAAAATCGAAAGAGAACAAAAAAAAAATGCCTCTCAGCACATGTCGTTGGCAATTTGCTATCTCTTGCAAATTGTTTGTGTCTACACATATGTTCCGGCCAAAACACTAATTGAAGGCCAACATAAGGCAATCAAATTGAGGCTGATGCCGCCCGTCTGCAACTGCTGTTCGACAATAAGGGGGCGTGACAGCACGTAATGCGCTTCAAAAACAATAAAAACAACTTTTGTGGCTTAAAGTCAAAAAACTTTGTCCAAACTAAAGCGATTATAAAAAAAACAAAATAAAATGTCAATCATATAAAGATAATATGGATTGCCACACACTGAGAGAAAATTGTAAAACAAACGTTCTGGCTAATAAATACATATATATGCGAAGTAGAGTTAAAGTTGAGTTTATGCGCCGATGATCCAGATCCAGACAGATCGGGGCTCAGGCTCGAATAGGCTGACAGGCAACACACACACACACACAAATAACTTTTGCGCCCAAATCGCAAAATCCCAGGCATGTTGAGTGCCTAAAAATAAAAAAAACAACGTAGTAACGGGTCTGCGAATAAGTAAAGTAAAGTCTACACACACACACACACACACACACGGACGCATACAAAGACATACATTGAGCCTCACATGGCAAATGTAACGTAAAACGTAAAATATTCCTGAATGCAATTCCCATGCATACCAACACACACACACACATACATACAGAGTTTGTGTGGAAAAAGTCAAACTACAGCATTGCGGATGTTCAGGACATTCAACTGCACTTTGACCCATATTCCATTCCATTTTGTTGCAAATAGCTGCAGCTGTGGACGCACTGCACAAAAACCCAACCGACCAACAACAATAACAACAACAACAACAGCAGCAGCAGCAGCAGCAGCAGCAGTTACATCGCCCAAGGCTTCGGAATATGGCCAGCAATACCCAGGCAGCCCAGCTGTTGGCAAAACGACAGACTCTACGACTCAGAGACCCATAGCCCAGTAAATCGTTTAGCTGCATGGCTCACGATTTTTGTCTGTTCCCCCTTACCCTCACCCTTACCACCTCTACCCTCGGGCTCTTACTAACAAATCTAGCGTTGATTTTAAACTGGCAAAAACTTTAGCACTTGTGCCTTTTCGCATGATCTACCACCTAACAACAACAACAAAAACAGCAACAGCAAAAAAGCTAAAGAAAAATAATAACAATGAAAGCCTATCCGAAAATACTTGTGTCACATAGCAAATGGCATTTAAAACGCCTTCTCGTTTTGGGGCCTTTAGATAATATTCAATGTTAGTCATTTTTGGGGAAACAAGTGATTTATGCATTGCTTCTATTGCAAAATGCCTAACAAATTAAAATATGAGAACATTTTTTGGGTTCTTTTGGGGAAATTTTTGTATATTTTGTATGCTTAAAAATTGTTAAACGGGAATGTTGTAAAGATGTCAAATGAAATAAAAATATCTCGAGTAAAGCGCAAGGAGCGTAGCTCTGTGGAAAGTCAAGCTTTAAGCTAGCTAGGCTCAAAATGAGAAGAGATTTAGGCAGCAATGTGAGAAACTAAGGCAGAAGCTAAGGAATATTCCAAAATAATCACAAAGTGTGCGTCAAAACTGAAAAAGCAAAAAAAGCAGAAAAACAAGAACTTTGGTGAAAGAAAGCTAAGTACAAATATTAGTTTTTAAAGTCAATTCTCTATCAAAAACTATACGCAAAATCTAGATTCGATAAGTTTAGTTTGTGCCACCCCTTCGCAACTATGCAACACGCCTTTATGTGTCTACGTTTAGGCCAGCACTGGAAATCCACAAGAACCTGCAACTCAATCATATTTCATCAAAGGATCCCAAAAACGACAAAATAGATGGCAATAAAATAAGAGACAGCAAGCTGAAAGAAAAAAAGTGAACGAGAGGCCTTGTTTGGGGACTGCGTGCTGCTGTGGGCTAAAATCTAAAGCACATTTTGGGGGAGTGGTCAAACAATTTGGCCAGGACCCAAGTTGCAGGCAGGCAGGTGTATTTTGTGGTGTGTGTGTGTGTGTTTGTATGAGTGTTGTGACCGCATCCGCAATGCAAGGTAATAAACCAAAAATACGTCAACAACAAAACCACACAACCAAAAAAACACACACTTAGAAAAAATCACACTAACAATCACAACTAAAAATAATTAGAAAACCTGATAAAAGTTGCTTGCTGTGCTTCTTTTGTAAGTTTTCCTTTACTCCGTTTAAGCTAATGATATTTTTTTCAAGTGTACACATGTGTCAGGTAAACGAGGTAATTTTAATTATGGCCACAATGGAGCCACCTTCAACGAAAAACAAAAAATACAAAATGATGGCCAAAATGCCAGCTGCCTGCCGTTACCTTGATTCATCAGCATGCCGCCAGCGTTGGTTTTGGCAGCAGACATTCACTAAACGGAGGCTAGTGCGCAATTGGTAACGGCAACAGTAAGAGTAATGGTAACTGTTGTTGTCCTAACGGTAACCGTATCGAATTGCCGTTGCTCGTTATGGATGCGCGCCAATTGCCTTGGTTTTTCATCAGGTTTTCCCTTTGCTCCCTCTGCACTCTCTCTTCCACTCTGCAGTAGACGCAATGCTTTTGCCTCTTAGCCAAATTACATAAATTAGTCGCGTGCGCTCGTTGTTTTTTTTTCGGTTGGTCTAAATCAAAGCACTGCCGAAAATTTAATGGACTCCTGTGTAAAGTTTTGTGTTCAAAAGAAAAACGCACCCAAAAAGAAAAATGGAAAAAACTCAAATAGGAAACAGACAACAACGAATGAAACGAAACGTTGAATACGTGATATTTGGAAAGAAGGCAAGAAAAACGAAGAACTAAGCTAGCCGAAAGAAGGATACGACTAGGAAATACCCATTATGCTAACTTTGGTTGGTTATTGATCGCTTAAGTACAGTTAACACACGCCTCTTATACACACTATCCTTTTGTGGTTTTACAGGGTACAATACAAGCGAATGGATAATAATACGAAAAAAAGCAATAGAAAACGCGATTTTGGTACATTACTGATTTCATTAGAAGCCATGGAGCCAACGTGAATGTGAAGTGGGTTGACTGAGTTGGGGGGGGGCATTTTTTGTTGGTTGCTTTGGCTTGTTTTCAGCGGTGCACCACTGCGTATACGTAATGTTGCATTTTTAGTGCTCGTCGCAGTGAGCAATGCTCTCTGCTCTGCTGTTGGCGTCGTCCAGTTGTCCTCGTTGTCTGCGGCTCTTGTTGTACATTTCTGCTGCAGTTTGGGAATTGCCTTAGCCACTAGAACCTAAACCCTAACCCCTAATGCTCCACCCTGCCCCTTGTTTTGTGTGGTGCAATTTTTGCGCATACCTTTGGCAGGTTTTGGCAAAGTCAAAGGTCCTGCAGCCCCCTCTTGTAGCCCTCTCACTCTCCCTCTCCCTCTCTCTGTCTCTCTGACCACTTTCTTGTTGCGTTTCTTTTGCGGTCATAAAATGTTTGCCGTTACCGACCCCAAAAAACGAAATATGGGCCCAGAGTCTCTCTCGCACATTGCACATCGAAAGAGGTAATTTAATTTATGATGCAGTAAAATTGAAAATCCTCCCGGGCATTGCACACACACTGAACAAGGGAAAGAGACAGAAAGCAAGATAGAGATGGAGTTGAAAGATCTCTTTCCATTTCATTTTGGTGACATGCAGGTAGATAATGGCCCGACTCGACCCGACCCCAAGCTGACAGTTACAGCTGCACAACTTGTTGGCCAGCTTAGTGAGATGAGCCAAGTTATGCATGCGAACGCGTGCCAAGCGAGCCAGCTTTGATGAGCTGCCTAATTGCACTGAGAGCTAACGTATTTGGAGTTTCTCTTACTTGACAAGTATTGTTTTTAGATCTAAGTTCTCAAGTTTTGAACAAAACTTTTCGCTCTGTGCACATTAGTGCAGCTGCCAGCAACAAGAACTATACTATATATACACATACATGCGTGCGTATGTGTATGTGAGAACTACCAAACACTGATAACACACTGTCAAGCTGGACATGGACTGGCAAGGCTTAAAAGCTGGCTTTTATAAATTTGTTTTTATTTTTTGGGTATTCTTTTTTGGTTGTTGCAGCGTCTGCAAGTTCTATATACATGCCATATATGGTACATGCATATGGTCCATGGCTTTGCATATTAAATATGCAACAGTCGCACGCGTACTGTCCCCCCCAACTGTCCCCTTCCAACTCCTCTGACCAGGCCACGAACTACTACCTTGTTTCAGCCACAACAAGACCCATAAAGCACCTGAAAATGCCTGCCACAAGAACAACAACACGAAGCATAAGAGAAATGCGCCTATCGCAGCAGCTGCACAGTAAAAGAATTTACGAGCTGGTAACGTCAGGACAACAAGGATACAGTACAGAACACAACACAGCAGATGCAGCGAGCGAGTCGAGGGGAAAATGCAGCAGTCGCAGATATGACGGGCATCCAATCATTTTAACGCAAATAAACCACAACAGATGGCGCTGCGTGCGCCTTGTAAGTTGACGCACGACTGCGTTCCACAAAAAAAAAAACAAAAACAAAAATTTGGCATATATATAGATGCCAATGCTGGAGAGCTCTTACAATAACAACAAAGGTCTGGCAACTTTGAACGAGTAGAGCTTGCTGATGCTTGAATGATACCCTGTTAAGACTTGAGTTCATGGACGTGCTAGCGTATGCGTAATACTATCAAACATATCTGTAGGATTATAGAAACTAGAGCTGATTACAGGGTATTAAAAGAACCCAGGAGCAGCTGGTCACACAAAAATGGATGCGTGTGCGAACCGTTCGCGTGGCAGCTTATCAGAACTGCAGCAACAATAACAACAGCCATGTTCTACAGCTAAGATAGTCTGGTTTATGCATGCTACTGGCTGCTGGCTGCTGCTGCTGGCTACTGTGGTCACTTGTGGCATGCCACCGATCTCTCCCCCCATTTCTCCTACTTGGTGGCCAGGTTTACTTTTGTTTGCGCTGCGGTCGCGCACAGAACGCGTTGCGCTGGGCAGGCAATTGGAATTTTTGTCGCATTTACCCAAAGTGCAACGGGACACGAAACGTAACGTTACGAAGCGAGCCAACAAGACAAAGAGCGAGCGAAAGAAAGAGAGAAAGAGAGAGGCGAATGGTGGCAGCTTGTGACCAATGTTGTGCTGCAGATAAATCTCATGAAATAATTACACGTGTTACAGTAAATGCTGTTAAATTGTCCAAACCCCACACCCTACACCCACCTCAACCTCACACACACACACACACACACACACAAACCTTACAGCACACTGTTGGCCATGTTAAATGCATTCATGAATGAGTGAACTGCATAAGTGCCACAAAAGCAGCAGCAAGCAGCCAGCGGCAGCAACCACGCAATGAAAACGCCGACTTGGCTAAGAGGAAACAGAACCGCGTAACGACTGCGAGTGTTTCAATTTGCACACAGCAATATGGATGGGGGGGATGTGGAAGGGACAGTGGCAGGTAGGGAAAGCCACAGGACTTATGCCCAATTGGGGAAAATGATTTTGTGCCACTGCGGCAAAGAAAATAAAGTAAGTGTGTAAAAATTAACAATAAAATATATATGTGAAAATTATAAAAAAAAATGAAATGCAAAGAAGAAACAAAAGCTCGAAAAGAAGTTACTCTTTAGCTTTAACCTTTTTTATATAAGCAATTATTTAAACCTAATGAAGCCAATTGCACAGGGTATGCCAAATGTAATGCTTATCCCATTTATATATGCATAAACATTTATATAGCCAACCAATATAATAAATGTTCGCATTTCGTGTGCCTTAAAAATAAATTGAAAATCAACTGCGCAAAAATCGTGTCGCAACGCGTTTGCTCATTAGCGGTTGGGCAGCACACAGAACGGGGGAGAGCGAGAGAAAAGTGTTGCCTGCTTTTCGGCGCAAGTCAATAAAAGCCATTACAAATTTTAACAGCTGCATTTGCGAGCAGCAAATACTTTCATACTTTCTGGCCAACAAGCCGCCAAATAATAAAATGCCATTATTAAAATCCAACAGCACGCAGCCAACTCAACCTATTTATATATATCGACACGCATATTATATTTATCAGCAGATTCCTGCGCATTTAAAATATTTGTATGGCGGCATTCATTTAAGAACTGCTTGGGTAAATTATTTGTAATTTTTGGTATTTTTATCATTGTTGTATGCGATTCGTTAAGCACTGAGTTAACAATTAAATAATTTTGTTCGTAATGAGCAAAGATATTAAAGTAAATAGCTTAAGTATCATTTTGGCTTTAAGTATTAAACGCAAAACAATCAAAAACAAAACCTAAAAATGGGCAAACAAAATATATATATTTGTGGGCTGGTAGATTTAGTGGCTCATAATTTATAACGCAATCACGTGCCTCTTGCCGTTTCGCCAAGGCGCCAAAAATATGAATAGAGAACGACTAAATAATTTCGAAATGATTTACAATATTGCACACTAGCACAGACAGTGGGGCGCTGCAGGCAAGGGGGTGGGTGGTAAGACAAAAAAAAAACAAACTAAAGGGGTGCGACTTGTCGGCATAGTTCATAAATATAACGGCATGACGAAAAGATGCACACTGCACAGAGGCAGCAAAGCAACGAGGAGCTCTAGTCTAGAGCCGACTAGAACTAGAAAAAAGGGACTAACCCAAAATTATAGCCAAAAATGATGCATGACTGCCACAGAAAGCAATGGAGAGAGAAAGACAGTGTTGAAGAGAGATAGAGCTTGGCAAAAGGCTTGCTTTATATGCTGGGAGAGAGTCCTTGACGAAAAATTCATCATTCATCATATGCATATATGCATGTCCTGCGGCGCTAATTCAGTTATATATATGTCGCCCGTTTTGAAACTAATCTAGCGAGCAACAATAAAAACCAACAGATGAAAAACAAAACCATGATCAAAAGCCAATTTTCAGCCAGTTGACGCAGTTCACACTTTAGCTAGCTTCATCATCTTCTTCTTTCACTGCTCCTGTTGCGATAATTGCACTGGCTGCCATTTCAATTTGCCTGCTGCCAGGCATACTTTGATAGATGTGCGCCGCCCCCCTCCGTTCCGCAACCATTCATTGTCCGCCAGCTTACCCGAGTCCAGCTAACTTTTGTTGTCAAACATTTTCGCGCCTTTCGCCATTTGTCGTACTTTCTTCTTGTTCTTGTTCATTTGTTATACTGTTTGCTGGCGAGGTATGCACGATTTTACAGGCACTTTGCGCAATGAAATGTTGTTTGTTTAGTTTAAATAATGTAAACTATTTCTTTTATATTGTCTAAAACGAAGTAAAAGTGAAGAGTATTTATAAGTTTCTATGGCCATACTCTTCATAACTAATTTGTTTGTTTTAACACTGCAGCGCTTTAATTAAAAAGCTGCATGCTGTTTTACACAGCACTCACAAAAGTGCAGTTTGGATCATCAGCCATAGAAGAAGAAGGCTTTGGGGTGTTTAGGCAGCAGTACAAGGGCTGGGAAGTGGGTAGAGCTATTGAATGGATTTACTGGTGTGAAATAGTCGGCAGTACTTGTATTTATGAGTTGGCACGCAGCAATGCAGAGCATGATTTACAGTTTATATCGATACAAAGACCGAGAGAGAGTGAGAGAGAGAGAGAGAAAACAAAGCGAGCGCCAAGAATTAGCCGCAATGGCTCATCAATCATCTTTGAAGGGCCGAGGATGGTGAGAAACGAGTTAGGTCCACCTTTTTGTTTGGCTATGTAATCCTTTTGGGGCACTTATGACTCGACTCGAGCTTTATGGCCATATTATGCTTAATAAAGCTGCCTTTTTCTTTACTTGCTACTCATTATTTTTTTATTTTTTTGTTTGAGTATTTTTTATCTATGCATCGGTTGTTTTTTTCTTTTTTGGTCGACTTTTATCTGCGAGTCGCGTCATAATGGAGTCTTTACTCCTGGAGCCCGAGCCCGAACCGGAGCCGGAGCCGAGAGCGCGTGATTTATGTGATTACTTCAATGCGGCGGCGTTGCGCCAAAAAAAAAATAATACAAATAAAAGAAAGCATAAGAAAGAAACGTAAAAGTATTACGCATAGAAGAGGCCATAGAATATAACACAGCCATTGAGCTATCGTTTTATTGGTGGTATTTAAGTATGTAATAATAGACTTCTGGCACAGCCATAAAATGGACATTGACTTTTTGACTGCAAACATTTTGTGGTCGGAGTTGTTATTGTTGCTTGTTCGTTTTTGGCTAACAGCAGTAAATAAATATGGGTATAAATGTTCTGTTAACTGCATCTATCAAGCTTTTGATTGATTTTTTTTAATCCAATTATCTAAAAGTTATATAAAAAGTTTCCAATGACAACTCGCTTTGCCATCATTCCAATCCTCTCTAAACGTTTTGTTTTTGTTTTTAATAAGCCAACTTTATTGTTATTTAATCAATGCCTAACAAAAACGCTCATCATATTTACAGTTGACAGATTTTCACATGCCGCTAGATGGCGCTCTGACATCGAATAATTTGATGTTTTTTTTTGTTTAGGCATTTAGGCATATTAAATGCCAGTTTGTTGGATGTAATTTAATATTTACAATATATATATATGCACAATATGCTGCCATTATGTTTGCATGATCTGTCAATCTATTGCAATTGCCAAACGCCACGCCTCCCGCCCCATGAAGGCGTTGTAGGACAGTGTAAAAAACAGAACAGAAAAGAAAAAACTCAAGCGAAAAGTGCCGCTATCTATTTATATCGCTTTTGTTTGGCTTTTTGGCTGAAAACTACTAACGAACGACACCTGCAGGACACCTCCCTTCCCTCCCCCCTCCTTCAGTTTTTCCTTGCCGCCCTGCAGCAGCTGCAGTTTGTAGCGTGTGCCGCCTTTTTGTGCTTCAACTGCTTGTGCTTCTGCTTCTTCATGTTTGCATTTGTTGTTCAATTTTTTTTGGCTTCTTTTTTTTTTTGTTTTGTTTGCGATACACCGAAATTGTTGCTGCTGCTGCTGTTGCACGAATGTTGTAAATCAAAAGTAGGCGAGTCACACGAAAGGCTCAGGAGGCTTCAGAGTTTCTGGGCTGCAGGCTTAGCTCGGTTCAGCTCAGCTCAGTTAGCCAGCAAGCAGGACGCAGCGCCTATTTGACTGGCAGGCCGAGCGGATAACGCTGGCAATTATCGCGCTTGTGCTGCACGAACAACGGAAGCGGCAGAGGCGCCATCATGTTCAACTCTGCCTCCCCCTCTCGAACACCCATTCCGCCTTCCCCAGTCAATCTCATTGTTTTGTTTGCTGGCATCTTTTTGTGCAGTGCAATTGTTAACAACAACAAGTAAGTAAGTTATACTCTTCTTAGTTTAACATATGAGCTTCTTAACACGTTTATTATAGAAAAAGTTTTCAAAGTCCTTGTACAAAACTACTCACTGTTACATTTCTCATCATAAAAGTAGACTACCCCTTCGGTTAGGTCTAGCTTTTGTTGCTGTTGTAGTGTGTCCCAAAATATGGCCCAAAAGCTGCCCTTCACCTAACCCCAAACCAAACCAACCCAACCCAAACCCTGCCATAACAACCCATAGTTGCATAGCTAGGCAGTCAGTCAGTCATTGAAGTCATTTATTGCCACCAATGTTGTACGTTGTTTTTGCCTGAACAACTGTACTAAGTTGTTGTTTTTTTTTTCTGCCTTTTTTTTGTTTTGTTAGTAGTGTGTGTGTTGATAGCGCACCATGGCCGAAAAGAGAAAAGTCGAGTTCTGACCGTTACGTTTCGTGTGCAGGATGTGTTTGCAATTTGTGGACACGCCGACCGTCATTTGATTGCTGTTGTTGTTTTTGTTTTTGTCGTCGTTGCCATTGTCGAATTTATATATTATATTTTTGTACTGTTTTTCTGAATGTGTTTTGTTTTGTTTTACTTTGAACGTTGTGCTTTTTCTTAATTATATGCCAAATTGCATGTAGAAAAAAACTTTCGAATTAACAAAGGTTTTTTTTTTTATGGGGATTCATTTGTTGTTTGCTTGGAACAATTGAAGCGAGCGCCCTTTCAAGCCTCGAAATTGACCTTAGCTAAGATTTCTGAGCTTTTTTTCTCTATATATATATTCTATTAGACAGCGGTTGATAAGCCAAATTGTTTGTTTTCTTAACACCACGCGATAGTTAACGTCCTCTCGTGTTAGTTTAACTTATTTTTTTTATGCCTCCTCTCTTTTGATTCTTTGCTTTACTTTTTTTGTTATATCGTGACATCCATAAAAAGTTCCAAGGCAAACATGCCATAGAGCCAAGCACATACACACATGTGCATACATACATATATATGTGGGCCAATTTATCCATTTCCCACTGACATTTGAGGCGCGAAGTCTCATGAGACAATCAAAATTAAATGACTTTCAGTGCTGGCATGCTAGAAGCCTAAAGACGAAACACTAGTAATGTGGTGTGTTCCAGAAAACGTCTTGATTTCACCAATAGTGAAATTTAGCTAAGACGTGAACCTATAGTTTACAATTTGTCCGCCATGGTGTGGCCAGACGTGCCAACTACTTCACATTTGACAATACGGCAACTCTATACAAGAAACGCGGTTTATTTTATAAAAATTCACATTTACCAGAATTAGTTTCTTAAAGCTTACGCAAATCGCTGCCAAAATCAATTCGCTTAACTTAAGGTAATTCCCCTCGCAAGTAAATACTCATTAGCATAATAAATCAACAGCATGATAGACACGCCCTTCCATTGCATGCATTAACAGTTATTTTTGCTTACATCACTTTGCCTTTGATTTTCTTTTCATGTAGTTTTGGCTCATATAAACGTATTATACACTGTTTCACAGACACACACAAGTTATGAAAACTCGAGACGTTATACTCTTTATTATAATATCTTTAATGCACTTTTCTATAAAATTTATAAAACTTTACCGCCGAAAACTTGAAACGAATGCCGTGAACACTACCGCGAACTAAATTATGAACAGCGAAATGATTGCACGCCGTCAAAAAAATACAAGCACGGCCTCGTTTATGACGCCGTTCGAATGCAAAATGTCTTGGCCTGGGACATTCAACACCTATTTGTTACTTGTCGCACGCGCGTTTTCTTGTGTTAAAAATAATGGAGTGCATCAGTTGTGCTACAATAACAAATAAATACAAATGCAGCAAATGCCTGGCGGCATAGTAAGTTAATTAAGTATGTCTACGCGAACTATAGCTAACACAAGTGTTTTTTTACAGCTGTTCTGTCAAATGCTACAAAGAGCATAAAGAGTCAACGCAATGTGTGGAGCTTGCAGCAGCACAGCAACTGCAGACCGACAAGAAATCGAAGGAAGAAGAACCCACGATTTATGAACCTTTCAGCACAGAAGACACTGTACCGCTTGCCCGACTGCAGCAACTGAGTATGTTTCAATCTGTTTGCATTGTCAAGTTCAACTATTAATTACAATACTTCCAGAGGACTGCAAACCATTGCGTGAACTCCTTCATAATCCACACCTGTGTAATTTGCTCCAGGAAATTGACGTTGCCCACAATGCACAACTGGCAATGGCAGCCGCCATGCAGGAGCCGCTATTTGTTGAATTTGCCAATGCATGTTTGCAAGTGGTGGAACCAATGTCAGACGCTGAACGTGCCGAGTTGAATTTGATCAGCTGAAACTAGGGGGTATTTTTTGTAAAAAACAAAAAAAATGAGAGACCAAAATTCGTAGTCTGAAATTTGTAAAATTAGTTGTAAAGAAATATTTATTAACTAATAAGATGAATCCTAATAAATTGGTAGTATGGTAATGAACCAATATGTGTTTTTATTTAGTTCACTGCCTAGCATTGTCGCCTGTTCGGCGAATCTTGGCCCAATTATCATCATCATCAAAAAGATCATCGAAATCATTGTAAAAATCAGCGTGAACATGTTTATCATTTGTGGGTGCTGGTAAATGATCCATCATCATGCCAGAGGCGCTGCCAGACTAAAATAAAATTGGATGTTATTACATAGTTTTTCGGTTGACTTTGTTTAAGTTGCTCACCTCCTCCATGTCCATGTAGCCGGCGCCCTCCGAAAACATCTCATCAACCGCCAAAGATGGTTTCATATTTAAGTCCATTACGTTCTATGTTGATTCTTGCGTTCTTCACTAGCTTAATGTTTACGCTTTGCTGTCTTGTGTGAGACTAATGCTGCCACCTTATTGAAAGCAATGTGGCCGTCAATCGTATTATTTCAATCAACATCTGGCAGCATTCTTAAAAAAGACAGCTGTTCAGTGTCCGGCTTATTTAATTTGGTCGACAAAAATGGTTCGTGTTGGATTGCAAATCTCTGCTACTCTCGAGAATATTGATAAACTCGAAACGGATGGCGAATATGCATACTTCTTCAAGTTAACCTGCAGCAACTGTGGGGAAACATCTGAAAAATGGCACGATATCACCGAATCTGAGCGCGTCCAGCAAGACACACGAAATGCATTGGGCTTTAATTTCTATATGAAATGCAAAATGTGCGGACGCGAAAATAGCATGGATGTAGTGGAAAAGTCTACTGGTAAGGCTTTTCCAGCTAAGTGTGAACATTTCAGTATATTTTTTTTTCACTCAACAGTGCCATATACCGCCGACGATGCTGGAAAGTTCAAGACAATTGTTGTCTTTGATTGTCGTGGCGTGGAACCCGTGGAATTTTCACCACGCGTTGGCTGGAAAGTGACTTCATCGGAAAATGGTCAGTCATTTGAGGATGTGGATCTATCCGAAGATGATTGGGTGGAGTACGATCAGAAGAACAAGAACTCAGTTGGCATTTATGAATTCGCCTCCAAATTTATAAAGCTAAAGAAATAGACTCATTTATGGAGGTTTTGTTAATAAATATTTAAAAAAGAAAAACAATAAGAAAACGTCATTTGAGAAGCATTTTTCTTGCAGATTTACTTTTCACATAGAAAATTAAGCGTACGTGAGTCTAATAAACATATAGTTAATTTAAATATTTTAGTCATTTGATGTTATGCTAAGGCGCGCTTTAAGACACTTTGCATTTATATGCAAAAATATAAATATTTCTATAGTAAATATTCCATTTAGTTAGATTTTCCATTTAGTATTTGTTATCAGACATGTACATTATAAAAATATATATATATATATGTATATGTTTATCATATACTTATGTGCTAGAATTATGTAGCATTATAAAGGAATAAACACAACGCCACTGGTGAAAAGTGATAATTAGATATACAAATTGAACCCTAACAAATTATGAATTAAATTAATGAATGCGTCAGTAAGTTTAAATTGTACAATTAAATCAAACAGAGAGCAGACCATGGAGACTTAAATATAAAAAGACTACAAAATAAATTCATGTCTTCTATTTGTTGGCTGCTTTATCGCTAGTTCAGTGACACTTATCGGCCACAATGGGAAAGCGGACGACCCGTATCTCATTGCCATAATCGCAGACAACTGAATCGCAGGCAAGCATCATTATCTTGGGACACAGTTGCAGATTGGCAAAGTCCAGCTTAACCTCCCGTGCCGGCTGTCCAGTACGCACATCCCACACAATAAGTGAACCTAAAAGACAGAACACGCCACTAGAAGAAATTGTTTTTGGAATGGACAAAAGTAACTTACCCATTTTGCTGGTAACAAGCAGCGATGGCGTTAGCATTAACAAGCTCGAATATGCATTCGATATGTTAATGGTGGTCAGCAGGTTACCCTGAAATCGTTCCCACACACAGATGCGCTCATCTGTGCCCAGTGAGATGACATAGCTGGGCGCACAGGCCAGGCAGCTGACGGCGCCATCATGCGCTTGTATATTGTACAAACAGGCGCCCGTAAACAGATCCCAGACACAAAGTAATCCGTCCTGCGAACCAGAGCCACCAGTGCCAGGCTGCCAGCGATCAACGAAGAGACAGGTAACAGGACCACAATGCCCATGCAGCGTATACTCCACATCCGATTTATTGAGGCAGTATACCTAAAAGCACTAAGAAGGTTTTAATAACGTTCGACTAATAAGCAAAAGTAACACACCTTTAACGTATGATCTTGACTGCCTGTAAAGACCATATCATTGACCACCTGCATGCAGGTAATTGGCTGTTGATGCGCCAAGCGCACTCCCTCCAACGTTATCTTCATTTCCTCCTTTGTGTTTTTTTGTGCCGCCTCCTGTTGCACACGTTGCTGCATCAGCCCAATGCTGCCCGTGGAACCAGTGCGCACATGTGCTATAAACAGACGAATCATTAGTCTCATTCAAAGTGTATAAAAGTAAACAGACTTACTGCGTCTATAGGCTGAGGTGAAGCCCCAATCAATTTGTTTGCCCTTGTAGTATGTCTCCAAGCGATAGAAATCGAGTCGACCATTGAGCCGTGCCACAATCACACGATCCCCATTCAAATGTATGTGCGTAATGCCTTGATTCCGTTTGGCATCCTCCTGATAGGCACACTTGAGCACACCAGCTGGCGACTCCCACAGCTCCACGCGTCCATTGGCACAGCCAACCGCAATGAGATTATCATAATAGTCAATACACCACACAGGGGAAGTGTGCAACTTGCGCAGCAGCGTTTGACCATCCTGACGCGGCTGAGCGATCTGCATGTCGCTGCGTGCAATGCTTGTCAACTGCTCGCCACTGCGTCCATCCCAGACGCGGATTTGTCCCTTGAGGCAGCAACTAATGATGTAATTGCCATCGGAAACTAAACACTCGATGCGATGTTTGTGTCCAGCAATCTGTGTGGGCACACCTTCGAGAATGTGCTCCGTTTGCTTGTACGGCGCCTCGGATTCATGCCAGCTGGAACGCCATTCGGCATAGTTACGCGTACAGATGCAGCGATAAAAGACGACCATTGTATAGCACAGCACAAAGATGCTGATGCAGCACAGCAATATGGCAAAGAAGATCTCCATGGGACTCTTGGGCACCAGGGGTGTGCCACCTGCCATAACCATAGGCGACTCCCGTCGCGCATCATCATCATTAAAATCCAGTGGATCCAATGCCGCAGCCAATGCTTTCCATTGGAAATTCTGCTGCAGCTGCTCATGCGGATTGCGTAGCACTGTCGCCAGCTCCGGCGAGATGGCATGCGTAAGCCGAATTGTTGGCAGCAGTGTTACATATTGTCCACTCAACGATACATTGTACTGCTTCATTATCGTTGACCAGTGGAAGTTGGACAGAAAGTAGTTCAATTCAAAATTGGGATAACGTAGTCGGAGCAACTCCTCTGCGGTCTCATTATAATCATGTGGTAGCTGTTCTGTTGTGGGCGTTATATAACTAGGTCGCTCGCCAGCCGGTTTGAATCCCTTCAAGAAACTCGAGACAGCGCCACGTGTGGCCTGCAGATGGCGCTGCAGCTCATAGGCAGTGCTCAATGTGCCATTGTTTTGCATACTAAACAGTTGCTCCAAGCAGCCAGAGTTGTAGACAATCGAACAGATCCACACGCTCATCCAGATCATGAAGGCACGCTGAAAGAAACGTGTGCGTGCCCAGAAATTCACAATCTTAATGCGTTTGGGTATGCGTGCCTCAGCCGACGAATGCGAAGCATGTCCATTGACCAGCGTGGTGCGTTCCCCAACAACGGTATCGGCAAAACATAGCTTGGGATGCGATTGAGAGCGTTGAAATGTGCCTGGCACAAAGGGAGCAGCGCCAAAGAAGCGGAAATCCTGACGTGTCAGTGAAGCAGCATTCGTTTGTCCATTGCCCGAGGTGCAACTCAACATCATCTTGGGCAGATGCTTGGCTTCCGTCGTGTACTCCGTACGCTTTATATTCATGGCGAGTATCGTGGAGAACAACAGCATTTGCAGCATGAAATCCGAGAGCAATCCGACGATGGCAAACACACAAAACTCCTGAATAACGGGCACAAAGGTGGCCAGGCCAATGGTCAATATTGTGATCTCGGTAAGCAGCGTCTTGGAGATGTGCCAGCCCTCCTTGCTCAAGGCCTGAGCCACACGAATTTTCACATCAAATGTTTCATCCATGGAAACGACACTTTTGGTGATAACCAAACTATTCTCGAGGCCAACGAGTATGACCAAATATGGGAATATATCCTTAGATTGCAGTGATATGGTCAATCCAAAGAAGAAGCAGAGACCCAACGACATGGCCAGACTGCCCAAGGTGGTCAAGACGCTGCACAGCGCCAGCAACACTCTCGAACGAAACACATCAATCTTTCGCACCGAGAAGTACACATAGATGAAGACCACAACGAAGGCGAGTGACAGCGGTAGGAATTCCCAGATTTTAAACTCTCCCGGATAAAAGATGTACGTTATTGTGGCCGGTTCCTCCTCCTGCCCAGCATCGGTTGCTGATGCACCCGTTAGAGGTGGATAATAACGCAAGAGTTTCTCCTTCAACGTCTCCAAGTACTCCGGATCATTCTTGGTTAGAATCAGAGTCATGGCATACTGTATTATGCGGGAACGTGCACGCAAGGGATAACGCTTAAAGCCAGTGTCCTGCATGGGCAATCCAAATAACATTTCAGCCGTTGAAACTTTCGATTTTTGTAGATTCTAAAAAATGCCAAAGAAATTATAACGATTATTAAGTATATTTAATGATTTTCTTTGCTTGTTGCTCTTATCTATAAAGTACTTCCCCATGTACCTTGGATCTATATAAGACCACTAATTCTTGAAGGAATAAAAAAAAAGTGTGAATCATAACCGTTTAGGAATCAATCAATAATTAGTTATCATTCATGCTTTTTATCAAATAAAAGACAACGACTTAGATATTAGTTTATTATCTAATTTTGAAATGAAGAAAAATATTCTAAAAAAATAAGCTCCAAAAAATCTATGATTTCCCTATAATCTCAGTTACATAGAAAACACAATTAGGCCTACGACGCAGGTTAAATATAATCTTATAAACAAGCATTTGCTATTATTATTCACAAAAAAAAAACATAACAGTGGCTCTTTATCTTTAGTCAACAATTTAGACTATTTTTTACTATCTTTTTTGAGTTGGTAGAAAAAAAAAAAACTTTCCTAAGTTTTTAAAAATATTTTGCTTTTGATTATATGTTCTGGTATTGCTATTATGCCAAATACACGCTAAAAAGCACTTATTATGCATAGTTTTCTCAAGTTCAAGGCCTCTGGATGGTAATAAAAATAAATTTATCATATTACCAAATCAATTTCACACATAACACAAACCAAAAACAGAATAGCAACCAATTTAATGACTCAGTAAGCTAAAGTAGTTGATAAGTAATGTATATGTATATAAACAAACACATACTTAAGCATATTGGCAGGTGCGTCTCGATTGTGTCAAGCTTTTTATGAGCACAATATAAATTTGGCAGGGCTAACCGAGAGCGAAACTAAACATAAACTAAAGCTTAAAAAGAAATACTTCAAAAAGCAAAGGTGCTTTATAAACAAAAACTAAAGAGGCTTTTAAATGAAAAACATATAACATTAACAAACTCTTCAAAAACAATCTTTTTATGATCAAAGTTAAACGCTTTAAGCGCTCTTAAAACATAACTACCTAATCAATAGAGCTTAACTGCTTTGGAATGATAAAAAAATACAATGTTTAAAACATAATAGCCGAGACAAAGTGCAGTCTAGATCTAATAGAGACGTCAAGTGCTTGGGTAAATACAATTAGCAAAACAAAACTGAAACCTATTAGCTACAACAAACAAGACTTTGGGAAAAATCATATAGATTTTTCACACTTACATGATATTGAAAGATAGTGTTTAGTATATTGGTATCTCTGGTAAAGTTCTGAGAATTTTGCGTCCATAAATTCGCCGGCGATAGCAAGAGGCAGCCATATTCGGGAAAGATTTGATCTAGTTGACCCTGGGCGCCGCGTTTTACATTGTCCACGTGTAGGCAATTTTGTTCCAGTGTGCGCAGACTACAAAAGGGAATTTGATTCAATTAAAGGCAATGTCTTATATAGATGTATATAAGTATAATAACGTATTCGTGTCTGCTTACTTCTCGCTGCTCTGATGATTGCGCACAATTTCGAGCAATTTAAAAACTTCATAAAGCGGCGCTCGAAACGCATCCATTAGCTGCATCTCATCCGTCCAAGGCAGAACGCTAGCTCGCAGCGTTATCTGTTGCACATACAGCGCTGGGCTGCTTTGCGCCCAGGGTAGACTGCCACCGCCGCCTCCGCCTCCGCCACCACTTGCATTACTGGCTCCACTTTGATTATATGCAATTGTTGAACTTGCTGTCGTCGTTGTCGTCAATTCCGTTTCGCCAAAGTTCGGCGTGTAGCGTCCATCATAGGGTAAAACAATTTTAGTGGGTATTGTGCCCGGCAACGGTATATTAATCAGCGGATAACTAACAAGTAGGGAGAGAAAGAGACAGAGAGAGAGAGCTTTGTAAATAAATGCTGTTGAAATTGCTATTTTTGGCAAGGCTATGCGTGCTTAAATCTATTATACCCTATAGCTTACAAGGGGTCAAGGGATATATATCAGTTACAATTGACTGATTTGGCTTAAACTCATAACTTGTATATCATTAACGATCTGATTATGTAACCTTTTGCAAAATAGTTAATCATACAACACGTGCGCCAAGAAAAAAAAAACCGTTTTTCCGAGACATTAAACACTTATACAAATGTATATATATTTGATTTATCAACGATTCAGTTTAGTACTTAACATTTTTATATATATTCAAGGTTAGCCGGCCGAAAGCGACGCCAAAAACAACAACAAGGCACGGCCGAGCCCAACATTTAAAATTAAAAAAAAAAAACAAAAAAAGGTGAATACTGATAAGAGATTTGGCGACTTTACCAATGAAAACATTACACTACAACTGATAAAGCCAAAAAGCAGCTACTCAGTTGGCAACTAATTCCAATTTTGGTGCCAGAGAATTGATTAACAAAAACCAAAAAAAGGGATAGGAAATAAACAATTTGAAATTGAAGAAATATTATCAACTAGTTTTAACTAAAAAATTCTATTAAGAACAATTTATTACAACTAAAGACTAAAAGTTGTAACACTTTTCCCAAACACAACAAGAAAGTTTCCCACAAGCTAACGTATAATTATTTAATTATAATAATTTTCAACTCACATTTGGGTTGTAACCAAAATCGATGACACAATGCATATGCCATACGAATATTATGTGTGAATGTTTTGCGGTTTGCCGCTCATTCAAAATGCTACCTACGGAAACGCATTCCATATAAGGTTTGGTTGCGGGGAATTCAATCTATTGATTATCGTGCACGAAAATGGAACAAACACAATGTGTGTATGATTAAATAATTGAATAACTTCAATTAACTAGCTATTAATTAGCATATTCTGAATATTGCTTGTAAAGTTTTTCAGATTCTTTCTTGCGCGCGAAAGGATCAAGTAACACTTTATAGTTTTATATAATACAAAATCGTTGACCCTCTTAAAAGTAATTGTTTTGATTTACAATATTTATAAATATTTGTGCATTAACACAATTGCATTTTGTCTTATCAATATTCTACTAGACAAAGCGAAAATTTCTTGCAATATATATTATTTCTTATATATATATGTATATGTATGTAAAATAGCTCGTTTGACGCATGCCTTGTGGGATTATTCATTTTTTTTTCCCTCCTGATTATCAATATTATTATCTAACCGCAAGTTAACGTTTTCTTTGTTGTTGTAATCGAACGCAACGGAAATCGATTTTTTAGCTTCTAATATCTCTTATGAAAATGGGAAAACAATTCAAAACTGTTCATTCAACATTTTTAAGTAGTATATCATACCTAAATAAGTTTTAATACAGACTTGCTGAGTCACGTATTGCTTGTTCTGGACTCCAATGAAAATTAATAGCCATTAAACATGCCAATTCTACAAAGGGGTTGTCTATCCTGTTGGATACATGATACTTATACCAAATAAACACATTTATAAGCATATATGTACATGGTTAAATACATATAATTTACTGCCTAACAACTCGTGCAAACAAAAAATTTTGCCAAAATGTTTGTTATTCATATTTATATGCGAAAAATTCCCGGAATTGGCAAAACGATTAACCAAAAAACAACAAGTTTTTATACACAAATTATATATACTAAATTTTCTGAGTAAAATTTCACAAACTTGCATGACATAGTTAATATACCCTAATATTACCGAATTTTTGTATAGGGCAAAGAGCAAGAGGGGAAATGCAAAACTTACCACGAAAGCAAAATGGCCATGAGGGCAATGCTGGAGGCACATGTTGGATAGCTAGAGAGAAACAAGCCATGCTTGTAGTAGAAATGCGAGACTGAAGCCGGCAAACCGGATGAGGCGGAAGAGGCCGATGATGAAGAGGTCGCCACTTTGGCTGCCGGTGCTGATGATGGTGAATTGATTTTAAGCTTTGGCGTTTTGCCGGTGCCATTAGCTGTCAATGGCAGCGACGTGGACGCAGCAGCCGCAGCCGACGTTTTCGAAGAGCCATCTGTTGCGGCTGCCATGCCGCCTGCCCTTACACAGCCTCACTAACACACACACACAGTAAACGCGAGAGAGCACGACCGGAATTTACAATAAAAGTAAACACTCACACACACACACAGTTTTGAAAAGCGCGCAAGAGAGAAAGAGAGTGTAGAGTGTGGTGAACTTTAAGCGGCGATTCTTAGCGCAAACTTTGAGTTTTGGCTTATAAAACTTTTCAATGCCAAAAATTACGCAATTTCACATATGCAACGCATTATTTGCGTAGGCGACGCGTCAACGCTCGCAGCGGCATACGGCAACAGCAGCTGTTATATTTATTTATTAATAGCGTTGATTTTGGCGTGTTTTCTTCTCTATCGCTTTGATATTCACTACAAACACAACAATAATATCGACACATTTTCGCATTCTGTTTTTTCTATTGATTTTTCTTTTTCTTGCGCTTCATTCGCACCTTTTGCCCCCACGTTTATTTGCGCTGCCTAGATTGTAGTTGTTGCTTATGTTGTTGTTGTTAATTAATTGACGTTTTCGCGCATCTTTACACACACACACATACACATTCAGAGAAAGACGCTCACATTTGTGACGCGCTTCTGGCGCATTTACTTAATATGCATATGCTGCATATATATATATATTTATTATTGTTGTATTGTTATCAAATTAACATGAATAAAAGCACAATAATATGCTATTATTTAAATTTATCACTGGCTCAGCACTTTTTTTCTGTCACTTGCTTTCCTTCTTGCCCTTTTTGGTACTTTTGCACGGCTGCGTCGCATAAAATTTTACTGCGCGATTTTCATTTCTAGCGAATCGCTGTAAACATATTATTTTTGTTAATCTCTTTTTATGTTGCACTCAATACCGATTACACATATATACGTTGCAGTTGTATAAGTTTTGTTGTAGTATTAAACACGTTTTTCTTTTTTTTTTTGCGAGCGAACAAGCTCGAGCGTTATTCACGGCACGATAACTTTGGAAGAACAACATTAAACAGCTGTGCGCAGCCAGCACCGAAATATTCTAAATGTGGTCACCCAAAAAATAATAACATCTGCTATTAACGCTTGCTATCGATTGATTACAGCACTGCATAGTGATGTGCGATAATTTAAGCTTTCGATGATATTCAATTTAAACTGATGGAATTTTGGCTTTGGTTATTTATTTGGTTTTAGGCGCTTATGCATAGAAAATGTACAATTTAATGTTAGGTTGTACAATATAATAAATATTTTTGATTCTACACAAAATATCAATGTAAATAGTAATAATAATAATAAGAATAATTGAACAAGAACCTTTTAGAACTGTTTCATTAGTTAGAAGTATAACCTCGATGAGCATAAATCAATTAGCCTTAAGTTATTTATATATATGTATGTTATATGTACACTATCCCCTTTACATGAATAAAACTATGGGACTAACTACAAATTTCTCACAGGCTCTAGCATAAATCAAACCTACATAAATATTTCAAGTTCAACCAAAATTTTGTTATAATAGTCTATAAATTGACTTGTAGAATATGCTATATATTGTCATAGATCGGCGCTGTACTAGTCAATTTTCGTAGTCGGCATCCTATATTCTCCCGTCATCGATTCCGATGAGACATATTCCTGTTCCTGCTGCTGTTGCATCTGATGATATATGGCATGTTCAGTTCCCGACATATCCGTATAGGTCTCGTATACCCCGACATTATTGTGTGAGCCATTCTCATTCGATTTGCTCTTCTTTGAGCCAAAGAGCAATGCAGTTCCCTTGCTCAGCAGCGGACAGAGCAATGCCTGATGACAACAGGCAAAGATTCTATAATTTTGTCCCTGGAACGGATCCGATACTGCCGCACACAACATATGATCCAGATTAATGCCCGTATACTGTTGCGAAACAAAAGACAATTAAAAGCAAATCTAGTTGTGCTGTTAATATTCACTTACTATGGACAGAGGCGAGAGCAGTGCAAAATGATAGAAGAGCATAAAGGCGGTGCCTATCTTGGACCACTTGAAGTCACCCAAATCCTCAACTGTATAGGCGCCTAAAAGTTTGCAGCGTAAGTTTAACAAACGAACAGAAACGAAAAAGCATCAACTACAAACCACTTCTCAGTATATAAATGGGTATAATGTAGATCAGAGCATGCTGTATCCAATAAGTGGCTTGCTCGAAGGGATAAGTACGTCCATCAACCTCCGGAAACAGAAAGGCCAAAAACGGTCCATTCAAATTACTCATCTGTATGCGAAACAAAGCTGTTGTCGTCTTGGTCGGCTTGGCAGCAAGCAAATAAATCTGCAGAGAAGAGCATTCAATTATTTATAGATGGAATATACAATCAATTGACCCACCTGCAAACAGGTTTGTATATGACACGGATTCAGCGTAAAGATCATTGAGCGTCCGGCCAGCTTAAAGCCCATCTCAATGCCAAAGATGCAGGACAAGCTGATGAGCAGCAATAGACGCATTGGACTATGCGATTTTTGTATCTCATGTGGCGGTGGCAGACGTATGGGTGCCAAACGCTTCCACGAACTGTGCATTATATAAATAAATAAAATGCATAGCAGTGCCGTTTCAATCCAGCGACGTCTATCAGTCATATAGTTGATGCATTCTGGTCCCGTTGTACGCGGTATATCGGCCGTAATGCCGCCAATTGCCCAATCCCAGTCCATTTTTCTGTAAATTCAACCGCAATGTGTCTCTAAGCTTAAGTTTGTGCTGCAAAGGTAAAGAAAAATTTTGATTACAATATTCTCTGCATTAAAGTTTAACCGCTTTGCGTGCGGCTAACAACCCGAGGAAGAAGAAAAGGGGCCAAAACCCAAACAAACCCTAAGTACACCTTGATTTAATCGAAAAACAAACAGGCGTTACACCAAAACCAAATATTGATTGTTTCTGAAATTGGTTAGAATTACTGCCGAAAATTCGGTGTGGAAAGCAATGCAAAAGTAACTAACGTTAATACTGATCAGGTGTATGGCAAACACACCCACGCCCCCACCACCCAGCTGTCAAATGCGGGTAGGCGTGGCATGCTTGTAGATTTTCTGTTTTGGGCAGCAAATAGGAAAACGATAAGGGAAAAAAGGTCAGCTGTTTGAAATGCCAGAATGGAGTGTTATATTGGTGGTTTGGTGTGTGGCTGCGAAGCTTTGTACATACATTAAAAATGAATTTGTTGTCAATGTTGACAGCTGCCGCAGTTGCGACCCAACTTGGCGCAGTGCCAAAAAACTGTGTGAGTGTGTGTGTGTGTTAGATGGTCAGCGTTTAGTTTACCTCAATAAAAAACAACTATATAAAGCCTACTTTACAGCGTCACTAAAGCACACACACACACATGCTACAAATGCAGCCCACACACAAGGCAAACAGTAATTATTGCTCTATTCATTGTCAAGAGCACGCCACGCAAGCAGCTGCATGTGCGTAAGCGAGCTGACAATAGTGAGAGAGAGATAAGATGAGAGGAAAGAAGAGTGAGTGGGTAGCGGAAAACCACCTCAAACAAACCATTGAGAGGACAACTGGCCTTGCATAGCAGAATGTCAGCTGTTTGCGTAAGTGAACAGCAGAGGGCGCCACCCCAACAAACAGACACGCACACACACACACATACACATGAAACATGCGGCCATTTCTTTATTCGATTTTTCAATGTGTTCAGTTTAATGTTCTCGCTAATGTATCCGCAAGATATTCAAGATAAGTATCTACATGTCTATGTACTTATATGAGTATTTATTTGTATTGTTAACTCACTTTCTGTGTTTATTGAATGGCCACGTGGTTTTTCAATTAAAGTTCAATGCGACATACACATTCATTTATGAACTTTTTCACTTTCGACAACACAATGCTCATTTTTGTTTATTTATGCGCAACATATTTGTTTTATTTATATTTCTGCTTGCTTATGAAATTGCCATTGCGGATTGTCTCGAGCTTGTGTGTGCGCGCAGCAAAAAATAGAATTTGTATATTGAGCTTAAAATAAATTTCGCCACGACGCCACAACTGCTAAGGCGGCTGCCTCTCTCTTACTGGCGACTATTGTTGACGCTATGTTCGCTTTTATCCTACTTCACTGGCACACTGAGGGTTGTTTGCTGTTAGTTGTGTTTCGTTATTGACTCCTTGACAGGTAATGCGGTAATTGACAAAGCAATTTGTCGAAAACTCTTGCATCACTTTTATCAAACTATTAATTTGATTTATAAGTAAACTTCTTATAATGCCTTTGTTTTGTAAATATTGTCACACACAGGTCCTTATAACTAGCATATTCACCACTATGTTAGACTCGCTCCAACTCACCACAGCTCTCGCTGACGCAGCCATGTTACTCTCACACACAGTGCCTTCTCTCTCTCCTATGTTAGTTTTTAATAGCAGCAGCCGTTTTGGCGCCAAAAAAATACAGAACATAGAAACGCTTTAACATCACAATATCCTCGATCATAGTTAACTTTTCCACAACAACATCGCGCAATCATTTAAATAACGCTGATAATAGCTCTATGGCAAGCAAAACAAGTGCACAAATACAAGTATGTAGATAAATGCGTATGCACAAGTGTTTTTTTATTTCCGACATATGTACATATGTATTCATGTTCATATTACAATGCGACAGCTACAAATTGGATTATGTGTACTCACAGAAAACGCGAGCAGAAGCTTTACACTTTTAAGTTATATGTAAATTGGTCAACGAATAAAATTACATTTTTATTGATCCTATCATACCTTAATACTGTGGATGAAATCTGTGCTTTCCTGTAATAATACGATTTTTTCAAATATTTATTTACCTTGCAGATCTCTCAATTATAGCGGTGAGTTCTCCGTTGGCGTCCGTCACAAGCAAATGCCCGTTCATAACTGTAATTAGGCGGAGGCACTAAAGAAAATAACAGAAACGGGCGAGCCAACGAAACCAAAGTACAACTACAATTACACAGTGTCAACGGCAACGTCAACGTCGACAGCGACAGAGACGGCGACGGCGACAAAGTCTGGTGAAAATGGATTAACGTGCGAGCAGTGCAGCAAGGCAAAAACAAAGAAGAGACACGTCTCATGCAAATTAAATTAGTTCAAATGCAGAAATAATTTACATGTTTTGTAATAACGGTCATTCCTTCTTTGCACTCTCTCTTTCTCTCTTTCCCCATTGCTGTGACCTCACAATTGACCCTGAACTGATTTGTAAATTAAGGTAGAACAGAGTAAAGCGTACTTTATTAACAGGCTAATCTATAAATCGATTTGATAAAAAGAGAAAGAGAGAGAGAGAACAATAATCAAAACACGTGATTTAGCTAGACAGCTACATTGTACCGACCTGTGCAACTAAGGGCAAATAACTAAGTATTTCGTGTTTTTTTGTTTGTTTTTTACTTTCTTATCATTACAATTAATTCATGTTTGTTGTTCTGCTGTTGTAGCTGATCGTATGCATTGTTTTGTTGTTTCGCTCTTTTTGCAAGCACAGCAGCATCAAATAAAAGCTCCATTCTTGTTGGCAATGCTCTTGTTATCGATATCGGCTGAGATCGAGATGACCATAATAATCGCTAATTATATGCACATATTACTGTGAATAATCTGTAAATAGAAGTTTAGGCAGCCTGTTTTAACCAATATATAAAGCATAATTTTTTTTTTACTTAACTTCTTATACTTTTATATACACATATACGATACACCTGTAATTTATTATGCCTTTTTGCCCTGAAGTATGGCTTGGATTTCGTCTAAAGACTTGCCCTTTGTCTCCGGCACAAAGGCAATGACGAATACACATGCCAACAATGAGATGCCTGCAAATCCCCAAAATGTGACTGCCGCACCGAACTTATGTAAGCATATTAAAAATAATTTGGTCACACAGAATGCAAATAACCAGCTACAGGTGCCAACAATGGCGGCACAATACGGTTTCACATCCTCAGCAAAGAGTTCGGCCATTAAAAGCCATGGTACCGGGCCAAAGCCCAACTGTAAGCCAACGATAAATAAACAAATCGCCGCTAGAGGGAGCCAGCCGACATTTGAGTGCTTAAGAAACATAAAATAAAAGCCCATTATCAGAGTGGTAATAAACATCAAGGCGCCAGAGATGATCAATAAAATGCGACGTCCAGCTCTCTCAATGAGCAACATCGATGGAATTGTGGCCACAACTCCAACTAAACCGATTATAATTGTATTAATGGCGTCAGATAAGCCAGTGCCGGCATCCTTAAAAATGCTGGTCACATAAAATAGGATCGCATTGATGCCTGAAAATTGTTGGAATACCAACAGCATAATCGCTATACACAAGCCCTTGACTGTTGTCTTTCGCGACAGAGCCTGTGTAAAGGTAACCTTCTCCTTTTGGCCATCCAAAGTCAAAACGGTCAATTCTTCGCTGATATCCGCATTTTTGCCGCGTAGCCATTTTAAAGATTTCTCAGCCTTGGCAATTTTACCCTTTTGTACTAGATATACAGGAGATTCCGGCATCCAAATGAAGATCAGAAAGAAAATGATGGGCAAAATTGCGCACAATATATTAAAAACCAACGTTTCCAATAGACTTCCGGTGACAAAGCTATAAAGAACACCCAGCACATAGAACATCTGAAAGAAACAGCCCAAACAACCGCGTGTATTAATCTGAGCGATCTCCGTGGTATATATGGGAACCGTAATGCAAACTGAGCCACCAGAAGCGCCCAGCAAGAAGCGTCCAATCAGAAGCATGGCAACATTTTGGGCACCACAGATTAGGACCCAACCCAAGACAAAGGGTATTACGAGTACGAGCATAATAAGCTTGCGTCCAAATGCAGCTATCAAACATCCAACTGGCACACACATACAGGCAGCTCCTAGATTTAAAAGCGAAGCAGTCCAACCCCATTCATCTATGGTGGGTGTGAATTTGTATGCAGCGCCCGAGAGGATTGGTTCTGTCACGGGTCCGGACCAGCCCATTGCTGCGGCCAAACAGAATGCACCAAAGGCCGCTGACACACCGGCAGTATATTGTTTAACAATCCCCATTTAATGGGGAAAATAGAATTTTTGTTTTGTTGTTTTGTTTTTGAACGTTTTGCCTGGATATAATTATCAAATTTTTGTGTTTGTAGATAAATTATATGGGATAAGAGATAGGCAATTCCTTAGCCTGAGGGAAGCCTTTTTCATTTTTTTGTAAAGGTTACAATAGAATCCTTTTAATGCTTTAAAGGTTAAAGATTTGCTTTTCAAAAATATAAATAGCTAAAAAAAATCGCTCGTGATGAATGAAAATAATTATAGATAAAGATTAATATGAACACTTATTTAAATGTGATTTTTTACCTAAATGTAAGACTAACAATTTCAACAAAAACATTACAATTGCTGTAACACGCTTTCTGTACACTTCTACAAACTTCAGCCGATTTCTTTCTGATTATTTCTGTACAGATTCTGCAATGCAACATTATACATAAAACAAACAAGCTATACATACAAATGCGCGTCCGTACATTTAAGTCATCTAGTCAGCCATTAAGCCCTGAATTTCATCCAAAGTCTTCCCCTTTGTCTCTGGCACAAAAAATACAACAAATATACACGCGACCAGGGAAAATCCGGCAAATATCCAAAATGATGCGGCGGGACCAATGCGTTCAAGGCAGAGCGGAAATAATTTTGTCACGATGAAGGCGAATAGCCAGCTGCTGGTGCCAACAATAGCGCCACAGACGGGTTTCACATCCTCCGCAAAGAGCTCGGCCAAAATTAACCAGGGTACGGGACCAAATCCCAGCGAGAAACCAATAATAAATAAGCAAATGCACAAAATGGGCAGCCAGCCGCAGTCCTTTGACATTAGATATTCGAAAAAGAAACCCAATATCAATGTGGTAATGCACATGATGGCAGCCGATAATAGTAGCAGCAATTTTCGTCCAGCCCTCTCCACAAGCAATATTGCAGCAATTGTTGCAAACACTTGGACAACACCCACAATTATTGTGCAGTCGGCTGGCGAGATGCCTGTGTTAGCCTGCTCGAATATGCCGGTGACATAAAATAAGATTGCATTGATGCCCGTCACTTGCTGCAACAACATTAATCCAATGCAAACCAAGAGACTTGCTATTGTTGGCTTCCGGGACATCGCATCCTTGAAATTTGTCTTCTTCTTTTTGGCATCGGCGGACATGGCGGTCATCTCATTACCAATATCTGCATCTTTGCCACGCAACCATTTCATGGCGTTTTCTGCCTCCTCGGTTTTACCCTTCTGTACGAGAAATACAGGAGATTCGGGCATCCAGATGAATATTATAAAGAATATGATTGGTAGTATGCCGCACAGGATGTTGACGAGCAGCGGCTGCAGATAGCCACCCACAATGAAGCTATAGAGGACGCCATGGACAAGAAGGAGCTGAAAGAAACAGCCCATGACGCCACGCACGCTTAGTTGGGCAATCTCCGTTGTGTACATGGGAGCTGTGACACAAAAGGCGCCGCCACATGCACCAACTATGAATCGTCCAATGTACAGCATCCATCCATTTGGGGGCACAAGAAGGCAAACCCAACCCACTACGTACGGCAGCACCAGTATCAACATGATTAGCCTGCGTCCAAATTCACCAATTAGAATTCCAACTGGAATGCACATACAGGCAGCACCAAATGTCAACATCGAGCTCGCCCAGCCGTACTCATCAGTCGACATGGCAAAATTGTACGCTGCACCCGAAGTGATTGGTTGTTCCATGGGACCCGACCATCCAATGGAGGCACCCAAACAGAAGGCACCGAATGCAGCTGCCAAGCCGGCAATATATTGCTTTATAACGGCCATTTTAGGCTACACTTAACTAAAGCAACAACACCAAAATGTAAAACGAAAAATGTATGTAAGGAATTTTGAAAACTAAAATTTTGTTTACAATTTTTAATAGAAAGTTTCTGCCTGTTCCTGAACAGGTTTAGTAGTTAGTAGTAGTTAGCAGTAGTTAGTTTTTGTTAATATTTTATAGACATAAAAATAAAAGGTTATGCGATAACTGGTGTGGAATACATGCACAAAACTTATTTTAAATTTTATACTCACCACATCTGTCCTCCAGTTTCAACAGAGTTGCCGACCATCTATTTTATTCCATGCAGCCAACTTAACGTCAGTGACTTAAAGATTGTTTTGATATTGCCATTGTGGTTTTCTTTGTGTTGCGTATAGTATATTTGTGAATCATACATACTCAAAACTAAGTAAATTTTTGTACCAGTATAAAATCAAAGCTTGGAACATGTCGCTCGTAACAGACGAAGAGTGGGCCCAGTACAAGGCATTATTGATATGGTAGAAAAAACACAATTTCATATTAAACGCTCTACTTATTTGCAGACTGAGCACAAAAAGAGCTACGAAGGCGAAGAAGATCAAATGCGTCGTTCATTGTACGAGAAGGCCAAGGCAAAAATTGAGGAGCATAATAAAAAGTTTGAAAGCGGTGAAGTAACATGGAAAATGGGCATTAGTCACATGACGGATTTAACCCAAGAAGAATTCTCGATGATGTGCGGCTCTAGGGCACCCAAATAGTTGGCCTATTTACAAGAATCTCGTAATGTCAGATTATAAACAAGAATTTTTATCATATTTATTTTATACATTTTTACCCATTCCAAAGTAAAAATAATAAACAGCATTTGTTTGTGATTCTCTTTAAAATTTTTGCCTGGTCACACTATGCGTTGACAACTGTTGATACTTCTCATTACATTTATTATATATTATTATACTTTTATTGATTGCTAAAAAAAGCGCTTCTAATAATAAAAGCCCGCATCTCTTATCACTGAGCCTAAACCACAACGATATTTTCGCAACACTTTTTGCAACTGAATGTATCGATAACCATAACGCATTCGATAAATTTATGCAGCCCTCGCGACAAATGTATTTACTAGTTTTCCTAGCTCGGGCCACACTGCAGTCGACATATTATTTTTCAAGTTTGTAAACTTTTCATTTTGATCACATAGACATAAACACGTACTAATTTTGTTTTCTTATTTGATTATTTAACACAACTGTTCCACGCGTTCAAATTAAACTAAAGTGCATCTTCCATTGCAGACCCCGAAAGCAGCAGCAACCTTGAAAATGTACCGATTTACGCGTGTGCCATCGATTTTGGCCAAAAATGCAGTCAACACTATGGTACGTAGCCGTCGCTCCCGAGCAAATACTATCAAATTATACAATCGAAAAAGTTATGTTTTGATGTGGCCAAGTCACCAACTGCTCTTGTAAAGCTGTCGTTCATTGGCAAGGCTGCAAGAACTTGCGACCAAAAATTTATCATCTGCCTTAAGTAGCAGTGTTATGTAATTTGTTGAACTTGCGCCTGGCGAAATGAAAACAGCAACCGTTTTTCCTCTCATTGCGTAAACCCAAACATGCAATGGTTGCACATGATTTAATTGCAGCTGTTGCCGTTTACAGTACCAAATGGGGGGGCAGTGCAACTAAAGCGCAGAGGTTATGTTGCCAGTAGACAGCACCCCCGCAACCATTTTCCCATGCCACGACTAGTTTGGCAACAAATGTGGCTCTTCTAGACGTTTTGTTTGTGTTACTTAAGCGCTTGCCTTAGCTGATAAGCGCTTGTCAATGTATGCCATGCCCAAAACATGGAAGAGAGGCGCGACTGCTTTTAAACAGCTGATTATACAATGAAAATTATTGATATGAGCTACACTTGAAATGCAAATTATTACATAAGCAAACTAAATGCCGTCGCCGTGCTTTAAAAAGCGCCGCTTTAAACTGATAAACGACATGCGATTAGTCAGCCATGTGAATATTCCCAAGCCCAAGCGGCTCTCCTTTTGTTTGCACATACACACACACATATTCTTTCTTAATGGTGTGCTTGCACTTTCACACACTTGTATACATATACATTTTCTAATTAACAAAATTAGTGCAAAACAATATTATCGAAAGTCATCTAATCACATTTGACATTTATAAAAGCGCACTCAACGGTGCTTAGTTATTGTTTTGTTTTTTTTTTGTGCTCAGTAATAGCTAAATTAGTTAGGCAATTGCTAGTTAGTGTGGCCGTTTATGCATAAAACATGTGCACTAGAACATACCATGGTGAAATTAGAATTCCACCTTGACATTTAAGTTCTTATGAAGAATTGTTGCGCTTGTGTTGTTGTTGATTTTGGTTATGTATTTAATAATTCGTGTTTTTAAAATGGAAAAATACCACCTGACAATGTTTACACATTGAATACTATAGAGATTATCACAATTATAGAATCTGTTTCTGTGACAACTGCCGTTTGTCAAGCCGCAATCATCAGTAATAGTAATAGATCTCTCTGTGTGTGTGTGTGTGAGTGTAGATCGTCGTGAGTAATTGCATCTTATCTCGTATAAAAACTAATCAACATGCAATTTGTCAATATTTGCAGCAACGTGTGGCGTCAATTGCCGCAACGTCAACGGCGCAGCAACAGCGCAGCTATCACATAACGCCCGGTCACCAGCAGGCAAAGTCTGCCAATCCAGATGCCATCTCGAAGCAATATCCCGTGATTGATCATGCATACGATGCACTTGTGGTCGGTGCCGGCGGTGCTGGCTTGCGTGCAGCATTTGGCTTAGTCGCTGAGGGTTTCCGCACCGCTGTTATTACAAAACTGTTCCCCACCCGTTCTCACACAATTGCTGCCCAAGGAGGCATCAATGCCGCGTTGGGCAATATGGAGCAGGATGATTGGAAGTGGCACATGTACGATACCATTAAGGGCAGCGATTGGCTGGGCGATCAGGATGCCATTCACTATATGACACGCGAGGCACCCAAGGCCGTCATTGAGCTGGAGAACTATGGCATGCCCTTTTCCCGCACCCAGGATGGCAAGATCTATCAGCGTGCCTTTGGTGGTCAGAGCTTGAAGTTCGGCAAGGGTGGCCAGGCGCACAGATGTTGTGCCGTTGCGGATCGTACAGGTCACTCCCTATTGCACACATTGTATGGACAGTCACTGAGCTACGATTGCAACTACTTTGTTGAGTACTTTGCTTTGGATCTGATCTTTGAGGACGGCGAGTGCCGTGGCGTGTTGGCTCTTAATCTGGAGGATGGCAGTCTGCATAGGTTCCGTGCTAAGAATACTGTTATTGCTACTGGTGGCTTTGGACGCGCCTACTTCTCCTGTACTTCGGCGCATACGTGTACTGGTGATGGCACCGCCTTAATGGCTCGTCAGGGTTTGCCCTCACAAGATTTGGAGTTTGTGCAGTTCCATCCTACGGGTATCTATGGTGCCGGTTGCCTTATTACCGAGGGATGCCGCGGTGAGGGTGGTTATCTCATCAACTCCAAGGGTGAACGCTTTATGGAGCGCTATGCTCCCGTTGCCAAGGATCTGGCCTCCCGTGACGTCGTCTCGCGCTCCATAACGATTGAAGTAATGGAGGGCCGCGGTGTGGGACCCGATAAGGATCACGTATTCCTACAGCTGCACCATTTGCCACCCAAGCAGCTAGCCGAACGTCTACCCGGTATCTCTGAGACGGCAATGATCTTTGCTGGCGTCGATGTCACTCGCGAACCGATCCCAGTTCTGCCCACCGTGCACTACAACATGGGTGGTGTACCCACCAATTATCGCGGCCAGGTCATTACTATTGACAAGGATGGCTCTGATAAGATTGTGCCTGGTCTGTATGCTGCCGGTGAGGCTGGCTGCAGTTCGGTGCATGGTGCCAATCGTTTGGGTGCCAATTCGCTGCTGGATTTGGTCGTTTTTGGACGTGCCTGCGCCAAGACAATTGCCGAGGAGAACAAGCCCGGAGAGCCAGCGCCAACGATTAAAGATGTAAGTGACGAATTAGTTGCAATCAAAATCGATTTTAATCCATTTAATATTTGCAGAACGCCGGCGAGTTCTCAGTAGCCAATTTGGATAAGTTGCGACATGCAAATGGAAAAATAAGCACCGCCAATCTGCGACTCAAGATGCAACGTTGCATGCAGAATCATGCTGCAGTATTCCGTGATGGACCCATCCTGCAAAAGGGTGTTAGCGAAATGAAGAACATTTACCAGCAATTCAGTGACATCAAGGTGGTCGACAAGTGCGTAAAAATGTTTTTTAATAATCGAATATATAATATAAGTAACGTTTGTAGATCGCTTGTGTGGAACTCGGATTTGATTGAGACCCTGGAGCTGCAGAACCTGCTGGCCAATGCACAGATGACCATTGTGAGCGCTGAGGCGCGCAAGGAGTCACGTGGCGCACATGCGCGCGAAGATTTCAAAGTGCGACTTGATGAATATGTAAGTCGCAATAGATTTTCTATATTTTATAAGACTATATATAATGCCTATTAATTGTGTTTTACAGGATTACAGCAAGCCCTTGGAAGGACAACAGAAGAAACCCTTGGAAGAACACTGGCGCAAGCATACGCTTTCCTGGGTAGATGAAAAGGGTCAAGTAGAACTGAAGTACAGAGCTGTCATCGATTCAACACTGGATCAGGAGGTGGACACAGTGCCACCAGCAATTCGCTCCTACTAAATGATATGTTTACAACTATAAACACACACACACACACACACACACCTAAACTCGCAAAGTTTACTTAACTGCAAATTCAAGTCGCATATTTATGTACTGCAACAATTTAAATAATTTTTAAATATTCAATGCCGCTGCTTTCTTTGATTTGTTAAACCCAATATAAGTAATAATTTATACCTGATGTTTAGTATATCTAATGCTTATACGCTTAACCCAGTGCCCTCCACAAAAATTATACAAATAATTTTAATTGTTTCTTAAATTGAGTTTATTTTCAACACAAACAAACAAATAAACCCAAGCGAAATTTAGTCAAATGGAATTAGCGACAATGACGACGACGACGACCCTTTGCTGTATAATACAAATATACGTCAGGATTAACAATTTTCTAGTATTTGTTAAACTTATTAAATTATTGAAACAAAAATATGTAAAAAAAGAAATAAATATTATTAAAAAACAATGTCAACAATATGTGCTTAAAATCAATGTACACAAAAATAGCTTAAGCACATTGTGCAAAGTTTCTTAATTAAACATTTAAATGAACAGAAGTTTCTTGTCACATTTAGCCCTGAAAAACATGCATATTGTCTAGCTTAAATTGTAATTCTTTCAAGCTGTTCAGCGCAGCTGTGTTGAAACCTGTAGGCCCACAAATAGCCACATAGCTAAAGCGTTCGCCTTGCTTCTCCTCAAACAAAGGTGTCAACAACTCTGGGCAAATGCGACCCTTTTGAGGATCTTCTTTTGGTGCCTGTGATAAAAAGTGAATGCAAGTAAAACGCTCATCGACTTCCTGTAAAGACTGCAACTTATCCTTAAGCCAAATATCAGCATGAGTTTTGTTAAAGTACAGCAGCTGCAGGCGTTCACTGAGGATAGAAAGAAGTGGATTGTAATCTTAAGGCCAATAAGGAGCAGCCGAAGCTTACATGCGATTCGTGTTTCGTTTGAGTAGCGGGCGGAGCAGACTCAAGATGGGCGTCAGACCACTGCCAGCAGCCAATAACAGAATATTGCGATGTGCCTCCAGCTTGGATAAGTTAAAGTTGCCACGAGGTAGACTCAAATGCACCCTGGCTCCGCTTTGAAGTTTACTAAGATGACTAGAAACGGCGCCAGATTCATAATGTTTTATAAGAAATAGCTGCTGTGTGCTTGGACATGAATCATCATCCAATCTAGCATTGTTACAAGGCAGGCAACAGTGCGAGATTGGAGTATAGCTACGCTGGAGCGGCTCCCCATTGTGTGGCACTTCAATATCCAGATGATAACCAACAGGCAGATGCAGCAGCAGTTGCTTCTCAACGCTCTCCAAGCTCAACTCAAAGGAGTCGTGATTAAAGCGATTGGAATGCAGCACTGCAAATTCGTGCAGCTCGTCTACGGCACTCAGTTTGCTAGCTTCTTGGCTGCCATAGCTACCCCATGGTTCCTCCACTTGCTTGCAAAGCACCACCTCAATTTTCCCGGTTTCTGGACCTACACGCACTGCTTTTGGTGGCCATATGAAGCCGCTGTGCAACTTGAAATTAAAGACATGCCAAATCTCTGCAAGCTGTACGCGTAGCTCCAGTTCCACATCCGATTTACGCTTAAGAAGCAAACCGGGATTGGCCCAACGACGCGTATAGAAGCACAGAGTAAGCTCACAGCGCTGTTGTATCCAATCGAAACGTGGCTTAAACTCCGCTGGAGCCGGTGGTGGTCGTATTATCTCCACTTCTCTATTAATTTTGGCTTCTGCAGACTCCTTTAAAGGACCCACATAGCACTTGCCCAGCAGCTGTGGATAGTTCACCCAGGCGTGCACTTCATCAAATAGTTTTGTGGCATCACGTCCAACGCCTCGCATCAGCTCATCCACACCGCCTGGATGAAAGTCCACATAGCGGGTCACATTGAACACTCTGCCTCTAATGGCCATCCAAGCGTCATTCACTTTGTTGTGCCGCGCAAGCTCATCTTTGCTTACAGGTACAATGCGTCCGGCAGTGCCAGATAAATCAGCTCCCGAATTACATATTCGTACCCAGCTCATCAGCGAATAGCCCGGCTTGAGAGCACATTTGTTACGAGGATTACCTGTTGCCGAACCGGAAGCGGTGCCATTGGATGGCGGTGTTAGCTTCTGTGGCGCAGAGCTAGGCAGTTGTAGGCTGCTCACAGTTAAAGTGGGTAAAGCAGGTGGTTTAAGCGGTGCTCCAGGCGGTTTTAACGTAGAATCACTCATTTTACTTTTGTTTTTGTATTATGGCTTAACAGCTGATATCGAAAAACAAATCAAAGATACCTATCGATTGTTGCTGTTAATCAGCTGTTTGCCATCGATACAGCGATTTTGTTGAAAAGCTGCGAGCTCTCAGTATGAATGCAGTTTCTTTAAAAGAATATCATCACTTCTACGAATCCATCGTGTTCGCGACGAATAAGACTATAAAAGTTATATATATTCATTGTATATAGTTATTTCCGGAACTTGTGCTTGTTCATATCATTAGGCGGCAGCTTTTTGTTACCATCTTAAGCTAGCTGCATACTGGCCTAGAATTTATGTGAATAGCAAACGAGCGCTCTTTGGTCAGTTCTCAACGAGTCGGTCAGCTGTTAGGATCATTGTGATTTTTGCGGGTAAAATTCTTTCAAGTGATTTGTGTCGCCTGACCTCTCTATCTAAATATTTTGTGTATGCATTTCCAATAGCCATTAGCTAAATGCCGTGTTCATTGTGTGCTTAAATGAATACCTATTAAGTGTCATTTTCTGTAAAAATTCTCAACACACATTAAGAGAAAAATTGTATCTTGTTTGCGCATGCAAGTGTGGTGTGTAGGTGTGTGCATGTGTGTACGTGTGTAATCTACAATTGAATGACAACTTAAAATTGGCGCTTTTGTTGACGCCTAATTGACGCCGAACCGGTTCCATATAAAAATGATTGCAAAACTGGTGTATTTTTTTAATGCAATGCATAATTATGACAACTAAAATTTATGCTTATGTATTTAAGTCCGTGTGTATGCGTTGCTGCAGTTCTGCTTCCTTTGTGTTGCGTATCTGATTACAAAAACAAAATTGCATTGCTTTGTTAATCGTACTGTAAACATTTTTCCTGTATTTGCATGATGTCATTTCACTGTCCATTTCTCGGACTCAGCTTGCCGGTCGTTTTATTTGCTTTTGCCACCATTGGCCACCCTGCCAAACAAACAAAAAAAACCCATGTTCGCACACCCACAACAGACTTTTGCTCCCTCTGCTGCTTAACATTTAATTAGCAACGCACGCAACTGAAAGCTTTTACGCTCACCAAATTTCTCCTCTCTCTCTCTTTTTTTATTTGCTCTGACGCGCAACAAGTGTTAATAACGCTGTACACTGTGTGTTTCAGGTATATTCAAGGCTAGCTTTTTACGTTTCCCTTGAAGGAAATCTAATCAAAACCTTCAATCTGTTTCTTAACCATTATGCTGGCATTTGGCTGTTTGCCCCAGCGCTTGATAATATATCAAATTTGCGCAAACCAATTGCTTATTACAACTATTAATAAGTTGACTTATTTATGTGCATTTGATTATGAATGTGTGTGTGTGTGTGTGTGTGTCTATGTTTGTACATTTAATTTGTTGCCATGTGTAAATTGATGCGTACTCATTTTCCAAGCCTACCAATTCAATTAAAGTTATTAAGAAAACAAACAGTTGCGATATTCTGCCGCCACAGCTGATAACGAATTGTGACAACAATAACAACAAATGTTTGCTTCAAGTACTATTACAAAATGCCGCAAAACGCAATTGGTGTGTAGACTAAGAACAGAACGAGACAAAAACACACAAGGCGTCCTTCAACTTGACACTTAGATAGCATGCGAGAGCGAGAGCAAAAGCTTGTAGCTGTGGTTATACCCTACAATTTGTGTATGCGACGAATTCGGAAACTTTAAAGAGCTTCATTTTAAAAAATTCCTAGGCATTCATGCATACAGTTCGTGCAGTAGGTGAGCATCTGCAGTCCTAGTGCAATGCATAGATCCGTTATTTATCACGTTTGCGGTATAAAGCATGACTACGGCTACAGATTGTAGAGTGGTCACGTTCATGAGTCATTTATTGTGGTGTCTGGAACATATTATGTTTCTTTGCCGATACAATTGAACTTTAGAATTGCCTTGTTCTTTGTATTGCAACTGACTCTTTGTACAGAACATTGACTTTTGTTTTTCTCTTGTTTGTTAATCTCTAGTCATTTCGGCTATCAGTTAAGTGTTATGTAAACCCTGTCGTCTAATACGACATTTATTGAAATGCGATAAGATAAAGAAGAAATACGATTTCAGCTCTAGCTACATATGGCAACAATAATCTGCATAGATTTTTTCGTTTGATGAACCTTTGCTTTTTATCAGCTATGGTCACTTAACACTATCTAAACCCAATACCACATTATCAATAATCCACTATATTTAGCACTGTTCAAATGTTTATGCGAATTACAAGTTTTGCTCTTCATCGACTGCTTGAACAGTCGTTCAAATACTTAATTACTGTGCGGTTGTTGTTGAAGGTAATGTAATCAAATGGGTAATTATTCGTCGAGCACTTTACAGCTAATGTTTAGTTTACTTGTTGATGTTTTGACTCCATGAGAATAATTTGATAGTTCTCGCCTCAACTATGTATGTACATATGTATATCCGTTTGCTGCTCGCCTTTGTTTACTCATACCGTTACCGATCTGTTTGAGTGCAAAATTTTGTGGCCCCCAGACATCGTAAACTCGATAATGCAGTGGAGTGGTGACTCAGGCAGTCATATTGGTTGGCAATCTATATGTCAAAGGGGGAACGTGACGCTTTTTAAGTGGTTAGCTTTGACAATCGTCAACAATTGAATGCCTTAGAGCTATGCTTGTACTGTTGTCAGAATTGCCATTTTATTTTTTATCAGTATGCGTTGAGCAATTTGTATCCACACATTTCAAAATTCTATTTAATATTCTTTTCAAGAAAAATCCATTCGATATAAATAAGTGCATACGGTTTATTTATTTGCAGCTATTAATGGGCTATTAAAAGCAGGAATTCAGTCAATAGAAAATTAAACTGCATTGTATAAGTGTTATTTGTATTTATATATAGATGTATATTTTACGCTAGATCAGCAGCTCTTGCTTAAGAAAGAGAACAGTTTAGATTGTGTTTAGTTGCAGTAGATAAAAATTCACCACTATCAATTTGAACAATTTCACCTTAACATCTTTTAGTGGCGCACTGTTAAACAGCTGTAAAGTGTCTGTTAAGCCATTAAAGTTTTCTGTATTTATATATGTTCAGATATTCAACTGGAATAACCATATAGTATATAGTATATCTTTGATAATATACATATACCCACTGTAATAAACACATATGCATATTTGCGATTCTATAAATGGATTTATGGAATTGTTTATACAAGATTGTTTGCAAAACGTTTTTTTTTTTGTTTTGCGCTAACAAGACTCTGGTCGTGAAAGAATTCATTAATTTTCCTTTGTTTGATTTTCTTTCCCGCAGATTTACCACACATGGGCCAGAGCAATAGGAGCACAATAATAAATATCCATTGCTAAGAGTACTACATACGATATCTAGCAAAAACACACATTCCATATCACGTCGCCATGCCGCATCAAGTGTTACAGGAAGAGAGCGTTCCGCTCGGCCGTAAAATAAGTGCCTTTATCTTTGGCCTCTTGCAGGCTTTCTTTCGGTTTATGTTCCGTCTTGTGTATGGGGTGAGTGGTGAGCGCATGCCAGCCATAACTGATCCCATACTCCTCGAATCCGCCACATCGCTGGCAGCTAAAATACGCAATCAAGAGGTAAGCGTAAAATTGTCTTTATATGCATGAATCAAAAGTTAATTCTTCATCTCTTACAGCTGAGCAGTGTTCAAGTTTTGGAGTCATTTATACGCCGTGTCAAGGAAGTAAATCCCTTGCTTAACTGTGTCGTCGATAACCGTTACGATGACGCCTTGAAGGAGGCCGCCGCAGCAGATGAACTCATCAAGTCGGGTCAATACACAGTGGATCAATTGGCCGAAGAGAAGCCATTCTTGGGTGTGCCCATTTCAACAAAGGATTGTATTTCAGTTAAGGGTAAGTTTTGTAATTGTCAACTACTTGCCCACGCTAGCTTTAATTGATTTTTATTATCCAGGCATGCTGCATACAGCTGGCTTGTATGCGCGACGCGATGTACGAGCGGAAGAGGATGCAGAGGCAATGGCATTGATGAGAAAGGCAGGCGCAATACCATTTGCGTTGACCAATGTATCGGAGGTGTGCATGTGGTGGGAGAGTAACAATACGGTGCATGGCAGGACACGAAATGCCTACGATACCAATCGCATTGTGGGTGGCTCAAGTGGCGGCGAGGGTTGCATTCAGTCGGCAGCCGCATCAGCTTTCGGATTGGGCTCGGACATTGGTGGCTCTATACGTATGCCCGCCTTCTTTAACGGCATCTTTGGACACAAGCCCAGCAAGCTAATTGTTTCGAACAAGGGTCAGTTCCCAACGCCGTTCAGTGAGGAGCAAAACACATTTTTGGGCTTGGGACCAATGTCGCGTTTTGCCGAAGATCTGCGTCCAATGCTACAGATAATGGCTGGCGAGAAGGCGAAACTGTTGCGTTTGAACGAGCCCGTGGCACTGGAGAAGATGAAGTTCTTCTATCAGGAATCCGATGGCGGTGGTCGCATGGTCTCTGCTGTTGATCCGGATCTTAAGCAGGCAATGCGTCGCATTGTGGACCATTTAAACAACAAGTTTGGAGCCGGACAAGTGGAACGCGTACAATTGCCGCAGATACGCCAATCGGCTGCCATTTGGTTTGCCAACATGCGCGACGACTCCGGACATGGTTTCAATTATCAACTGGGCGATTTGCGCTATGATATCAATACGTATCTGGAGCTGCTCAAGTGGTTTGTTGGTGCCTCCAAGCACACATTTATTGGACTAACAACAGCGCTGATGGACAACGCACAGTGCCAATATGGCTCCTCCAAATACAAACATTTGGTGGCCAAGCGTGATGAGCTGCGCGCCACGTTGCAAAAGCTTCTTGGCGATAATGGTGTGCTCATCTATCCCACACATCCCACGGTGGCGCCCTATCACAATGAGCCCATACTGCGACCCATTAACTTCTCCTACACAGGCATTGTGAATGTGCTTGGCTTTCCAGCTACAGCTGTGCCCCTCGGCCTGGGCAGCGAGGGACTGCCGTTGGGTGTTCAAGTGATTGCCAATTTCAATGAGGATCGTTTGTGCCTGGCTGTTGCCGAAGAGTTGGAGCGTGCCTTTGGCGGCTGGAAGCGTCCCGAAGTGCGGCTGTGAAGCATTTTACATGGGCTATTTAACATACGAAGATACATACTTTAGGTGTATTATCCTTACTTATAGTACTAGTTGGAACATTTTATTCTGGTGCCCCACAATTAACCCACCAAACACAAAACAAAAAGAAAACACAAATCCTCCCACTAAATATGTAGAAAGTTTTCAATTGTTGCAGGTATAAATGTGTATCAAGCTCTATTGCAACATGTCCTACATCAGCATTTGTTTATACACACATACATATATAAATGTACAACATTTTAGTGCCTCGTAATATCAAAATTTTGATGTGGTCTTAATTGCTTACTATACTATCCACCTTTTGTATACAATCTTTGTTTTTAATCATAAATTTAAAAGTAATGTGTAAGCTCACAACATTTAATTTTGCATTTAAACAAAAATAAATATTGTTATAAACATACAAAAAGAATGCTGTTACTGACAAAAGAAATGTTAAGTTAACAGCGCTGACAAAATGTTAAAGTCTTTGAATTTACAGTCACTGTTAAATGGTAAACAATAATAATACGAAACTTCTTCTGAGATGTTGCTACGTGACAGCAACAAATATAAACAAATAGCAAACAATACTAAATTACGAAATTATAGAACATTTTGGTACCTTTTCAGGCATCAAACTCAAAACATATCGCCGACACACCAAGATGAACAGAGCCGATCCCATATCCCTAAGCTTTTATGATACCTGCTTGCGCATGTCCGATGTCAAACTGCTGCGCGGTCCTAGCTGGCTGAATGATCAGGTATTAAGTTGCATACAATTAATGTCAACGATTTCATTAAACACAATTTGCTTTCAGATTTTGAGTTTCTACTATGAGTATTTGTCGCGTGTTAAATACAAGAGCCACAAGGATATCTGGCTAGTGGCGCCGGAGGTGACGCAGTGCATGAAGTATATGGATAATGCGGAGTTAGCACAAATCTGTCAAAGGCACAATGTCGCCTACAAGCTATTCATCTTCTTTGCACTCAATGATAATAATACTCCCTCGGCGGGTGGCTCCCATTGGTCACTGCTCGTGCTCTCGCGACCCCAGAGCACGTTCTTTCACTTTGACTCGTTCAGCAACAACAATGTGGGAGCTTCCATGCAGCTGATAAAAAGAGTGAAGGATGCGCTGGGCATGCATCGGGCCAGGTTTCATGGGATGGGCTGTTTGCAGCAGGCAAACGGTTACGATTGTGGCATTCATGTCATCTGCATGACAGACCTGATTGTTGACTTTGTGAATCGATACAAGATTATTGACGGATTGCCCATTTTGGACATTGATACGGTTAGGGCTAAGCGGGGAGAGCTGCTTCATTTGATCCACTCACTGGGTGGCAAGATCTATTAACTGATTAAATATTCTTGTAATTATTGTGTTTGTAAGCCCGATATTGATTATGTGGATGAATTTTATTTTTGGCTTTGCTTACATACTGTATGTGTTGTTTATTTCACAAAGTGAAAATCGATATTAAGTCAGCGTATTGCATTCGAGTTATGTTATGGCTGCACAGCTGAGGTGAACTGCAGGTGTGTTGAGTAAGTTCTTTGTATAAGCCATCTCCACCATAGCCTTGTGATTTAAAAGGTCTACACCGCATATTTCTCTTGAATCAACAAATGAAATTGTAACAACAATGCAGCAAAGTTTAAAATGGACAACATCATTTGAAACCAGCAACGTCTATCCCGACTGCCACGAGAGATTATCGTATAGGCTGTTGCCACATACGCAACCACATAGAGCACATAGGTGGTGTATGGTATTTGATTAGGAAACCAATCTACATCAATCATATACATCGCCGGCAACAACATTGCATAGGGCAATACGAACAACACAAACATATTCACGAGCAGAGCATGGGAAAGTGTTAGTTTTGACTGTTTGAAGCAGCCCAAAACCTATTGATGTGAGGTTATACCCAAAAATAGAGCGTAATTGTGATAAAAGGCCAATATCCAGTGTGCAACCATTTTCTACAAGACTTGAAACGTAACTAAAACTGAATATTATTTGTGCCCTTAGCCGCTGAACTAATTAACAAATGTGATTCTATCTATGCCATAAAATCAGCCTGATCAGCTAAAACAGTTAGTTCCCATAAGAAAGACTTTCATATTGTTTGTACAGATTTATTTCACTAAATCAACTACAAAATCTATTTCTTTTTGATTAACAAATGAAATTGTAGCAATAAAATTAAGAGATTCAAAATGGATCCAAGCATTTGAAACCAGGATTTACGATTTAGTTTGTACAAGCCACAGACCCAAAGTTTCATCTTGAAAGTTTTGACATAAAGCAAATATGCATTCAACTGTAAGTAAATAATGATAAGTAGTCAGCACAATACAGATTCACCAGTTATTTCATACTTCCTTGAACCAGTTACCCTCGACGATCAAATGATGCGCATAACTTTGATGCTGAACCGTTAGATCACATATGAAGTTCAATAGAAAAAAGTCCAGTAGACGCATAACATAATTCGTAAATCCATAGAGGATCACCATAAACGGTGTCTTAATATTAAAGATGAACAGTATGCCCCAATATGCATCGATCACACTGAATGCCAGATTATCAAATCGTGCTGTCAGCATAAGCAATCCATAGATCCGATTAATTTTCACGGTACAACGTCCCAGCAGAGCATGCAGCGACCACAAGCGATGCAGTTCCTTTAGCTCCACTTCTGTAGGATATCTCCTGCGTACACATTTGATCAACTGTCCCAATTTCGCATTGAGATAGTGATAACAGTAGGCAATATCCCAGAGTGCCAGAAAATAACGACAGGTGGCTACCAGAGGAATATTCATGGCACAGCTAAAGAAGAATGCATACAGAATTACAGAAAAATTCTTGCGATCATCATCAGGCATCATTAGACAGGATATCATGCTCCACAGGCATAGGAAAATCACCGTAAACAATTTCATATAGAATACCAAGCGTAGCGAGCGGCATATGCGTTCAGGACCAACACTCTCCCGAGCCTTTAACCTCTTCAAACGACTCACAATGCGTTCCATTTCCAGCAGTGCCTTGTCCCGAGTGCCACGAGAAATGAGCGTATATGCTGTTGCCACATAGGACACCGTATAGAGCACATAGGTGGTATAGGATACAAGATTGGAAAACCAATCGACTGTCTTGATATACATTGCGGATCTATAAAAGGCGTAAGGCAATGCCAACAGCACAAACAAATTCACAAGCGTCGCATAGAAGCTTGTTAGCCTTGTCTGGCGATAGCTTCCCGACTTCAATCGATGTGAGCTGACGCCCAAACACAGTGCGTAAAAATGATACAAGGCCAATATCCGTTGTGCGCCCATCATTAACGGAATGCAACACAATACTAAAAGTGTATGCCCTGTTTGTGGCTTTTGTTCAGTTGAGGCTAATTAACAAATGTGACGCTATCTTTGCCATAAGATCGCTTTCTTATATTATATTATGCCAATACTTTACAAAGTGTAAATTGCAGCAACACTATGGAATAATTTAATATGGAGCCAAATATTTACGATTCACTTTATAGAGACCACAAACCAAAAGTTTCATAAATGCGTGTTGGCCATGTTTGGCGATAACTTTCCGACTCCAAGCGAGGTGACGTAACGCCTAAAAATAGAGCGTAGTTGTGGTACAACTGCAATAGCCACTGGACACCCATGTCCTTTGGCAATCGACAGGGAACTGAAATATATTTGTCATGTTAATGCCTTGTTGAACTTATCTAGAACAGCAAATCGAAAGTATATAAAACTATGATGACCATAATAGATTTCGTAGCAGTTATAGAGCGTGTTATTTTGTTAGTCCTTATTCACTTATTATGCATTTCTTCAAACATTGCCAGTGCATCTATTATTCTTAAGCAAACAGAAACATTAAACAGCCACATAACAACAACATAATAAACAATAAGCTTCAATTCTGTTGATTGACAAATATTTATTTGAAATGCAACGATAAAAAAACAAAAACTTGAAGTAAATGTGCGCTCATGTTGCTCATTTTTGTTGTTCTTTGTAGTGCCTAGCACTAAAAAGAGTAAACATTAAATAATGAAATAGTATTTTGGTGTGTTTGTTTTAGAACTGGAAGAACTGCTTTCTCAACTCCATCCATTCACGTGCGCCCTGAGATGCTCTGGTTAGTTTGTTTGTTAGTGTTAGTTTTGTGTGTTTTTGGAAGTATCTTAGAACTACAAAATATCAAATTGGAACTGTTTAATGCTTGCCACCGAGTGACAGGATCAACTTAAGCAGTTCAGCACGCTTAGCCTTTACCGTATCAATATGCAAGGAAGGCAATCCATCAATCACCTCGTAGCGATTCACATAGTCAGCAATGAGATCTGTCATGCAGATGACATGAATGCCACAATCGTAACCATTTGCCTGTTGCAAGCATCGCATTGGTCGAAATTTCGCCTGACGCATGCCCAGCAAATCCTTCACCTTGTTCATCAGCTCCAGCGATGGACCTGTATTGTTATTGCCATACGAATCGAAATGGAAGAACGTCTTCTCCGGACGCGAGAACATGAGCAGAGACCAGTGTGTGCCGCCTGCTTCAGTATTGCCATTATCGTTGAGAGCAAAGAAAATGAATGACTTATTTTCTGCATTGTGCTCCTCGAAGAGCAACTCCAACTCCGAATCATCCATATATTTCATGCATTGCGTCACCTCGGGCGCTATAAAATACACATCATTGTTGTTCTTGTACTTCTCATGCGACAAGTACTCATAATAGAAACTTAAAATCTAAAAGCAATAGATACTTATTAGTTAACAATCATTGCCAAATAAGTTAGCCGTATTGATACCTGATCGTTCAGCCAGCGTGGTCCGTGCAGCAGTTGCACATCGGACATGCGCAAGCAAGAGTCGTGAAAGCTCAGGGATATAGGATCCGCTTTGCTCATCTTGTTGTGATTGCTGTTTCTATTGATCCTTCCAGATTTGAATCTTTGATTTGGCGTTTGCGATGTCTGATTTTGATTCTGACGTGCGTGTTGCCTGTGTGAAAAGTAAAAAACAAAAACATGTTAACAAATTGTTTTTCCACTGTGTAATTGGTTAATTGTTCTATTGATTTTAGCCAGTTTGTTGCACCTTAGTATTTTTCGGTCATTTGGAAACATTTTACAAAAAATTTGATTCAGTTCGGGTTTTGCTTGCGTTATTTTTTGTAATGACAAGAAAATAACTAAATTCAGCGTGCTACAAGCTTCAAACGTCGACTTTAAATGAGAACGTTAATATGTTAAATCAATGTTACGTTTATGTTATTTGACATTAGAGACAGTTGCTTTTCGAGAACCAAGTTGCCACTCTTATTGCACTTGCAAATGTTATTAGTAGTGAATGTTGCGAGGTGCATTGTTTACACATATTTCAAGGTCTGCATATTATACTAAATTCTTTGCTATTTATTGGAAACAAAAACCGATATATGCCAAAGGCTTGAAGACATTCGCAAAGGCTGTTGTTATTGTTTTTAAATGCAAACATATGCGGCATAATCGGCAGAATGAGCTTAGCACAACAAACGAGAAAAACGTGCGGCGAATTACGGAATTCGCCGAATAAGAATGGTCATGGGAGGCGACACTTACCAATAAAGATGGCAGACTCAAACTGAAATCTTTGCAGTTTGCTTAGGCGTTTGCTGGGATTACTCAAACTTGATGGATTACGCATTTATACCTTTGCAAAATAAGCAGTAAATAAATTGCGTTCTTGAAATTTATACACTACGGTTTTTAAACGATTTCGACACGAGCACAGCAATCTGGTTGGTAAATGGTTGGCAGCCAACTTAATGCGTATTAGAAATAGTGCGCAGCCAACTTGACGTCAGATTGTATCTGACTGCGTGCAGCCAACTTCATGTGAGGTGAAAAACAAATTTGGCGATGTATTTAAAAACTTTGCATAAGCTCTATGAAAGTAGGCGTTTGCATCTTAAAGTTAATAAATTCGTAACTGGTGCACAACAAAATTAAAATTATACTTAAAGCAACATTATGTCCGTTATTGAAGAAAGCTTGTCTACACAAAAAGATTTTGAAAATCTATTCAATATGGATTTAACGAATTTCTGCCGCATCTGCAAATGTGAAGCAAATAAAGAAAATGGAGTCAAATTGCGTCCACTTTTTAAAGGAAGTCGCTTGACACGCATGATATCTAATACCATACACATTGAGGTATGTAGATATGATGACGAAAAGTTATGAAAACAATGTTGTAAATTATCAATCATATGCCATAGATTGAGGACAATCCCGGCTTGCCACGTTTTCTGTGCGAAAAGTGTTTAAACACCATAAAATCATTTTCCACTTTCCAACTAGGCTTTCGACGTTCCGAAGAAGATTTTAAAAAGGTTATTGAGATACGAAAAAATCACGATATGGTAACGCTGCATGCATTTGCGGCTGCTATTGAAATGGAAAAAAATGCGGAAACAGATCAAAATGCTGCTGTGGCTGTCAACAATTTGCTTAAGGAGGCCAAAAAGATTCCGAAGGCCAAACCAAAAGCTCGAAATTAGCTTATATTGTTTGTATATTTTATGTTTTAGGTTAATAAATGTGATTTCTTTAGCAACTTGGCTTAAAGCGTTCGGAGCACACATCTTGCTTTAAATGCTGTTCGGCGTGTCCACTTTCTGCATTCTGACCATCGTCCTTACAGCTTGGTCTATTCCCATAGTCAAACGAACTATCACTGGTTGCCGAAAAGAGCATTTCGCCATCGGCAGGAGACCAAGCGCCAGCTTTTTTCTGCTTATTAACCCATTTCAATTGTTTGTTAATCTGCAAGCAATGCTTTTGGAGGTTTTTTTCTTAACAATTTTATTCTCAAGATTGCTTACCAACTTTTTTAATTTTTTATGATTCTTTGAACGAAACAAGTCGGCAGTAAATTGGTATATAGACCTGTCTTCCTTTTTTTTTGCAGCCTCCGTCACAATAACACGTATTATAGCGCGTACCTAAATAATAAGACGACAATAAATATGAGTTATAATAATTTGTTTAAAAAAAAACCTCTGGATGCCTTCCTAAGTACGTCCAATCAGATTTGCGCATATTTCGTGATACATTCTTAATGATTTCATTAATTTGTTTAAGGTCCTCCGCCGTGCTAGGTGTATTTGTTTTTAGAATATCCTCGAAAAGTTCAGAATCTCTATGTTCATCCATGATTATTTTATCTATTTAACCTTCAATTTGATAAGCTACTTTTAAGCTGAAAAAGTGTTTGAGTAAAATATACCTAAAAGAGCTTTTAAGAACAGCCTGCCTTATAAATAAAAAAAATAGTTGAATAACAAAAAAAATATAAAAAAATAACCCGACTCCGTGACAATGCATATTTGAAGCATTGCCGTGACCAGGATTCGAACCTGGGTTACCACGGCCACAACGTGGGGTCCTAACCACTAGACGATCACGGCTATGTCGGGTTGTTGAATGCCAGCAACCAAAACGCACTTTTCAGCGACATACGCAACAAATCAAAGCAATTCAACTGAAAACACACTTTAACTACAAAAGCAACAAAACTCTTAATTTGATTTCATTTAACAGCCTTAAGTTATTTTTTATTTCATACATTTCTTTAGTCATAGTTTACACTTGATGTTGCCTGACTCTTTCATAAAACTGGTGTTTAAGAACGTCAAGAGGCGTGTTAAGCTTAAAGTCGATATCGGGCAGCTAAAGAAAAAAGAACTTAATAAATATTTTGTATAAATAGTTTTTGTGAAATACTCTTACATGAAAGGTGGCCAGCAGAAAATTACAGCGCACACGCTCATTGGCAATGCGCTCAACAATCTCTTGGACATCTGGTGTGTTCAGCAGACTGGTCATCAGTATTTTGTTTACGTTTGCTTCCTGCTCTCTAGCTTGTAATTCACTTCCATCGGTCTTATCATCATCTTCTTCATCATCATCTAGTGGAATGCTTTCGAATTGTATTTCATTTTCGGCGGCATTGCGTACGGTGTGTTGTGTTTTGCGGGATCTGTGCCTCACAGCTTGCGGCTTGGTTGGATTTGTTTTGGTGCTGGCGCTGGTGCTGGCAACATCGTCAGGGGACGAAGATGCCAAGTCAGGCAAATTTGTTGGGCCTGCTGAAAGCTGGTGTTGTTTTTCCGGCGTATGCTCATTACTTTCACTGCCACTGTGTGTTGATTTAGCGTTATTTATTGTCGATTCAGACATATCGTCGTCGGAATCTGTAATTTCAATACAATTGTACATTTCTTGCGCTCTCTTGCACCTCTTCCTCTTCCAAAGATTATTGGGGATGACTCTGACGGCTATGTAAATAAATCGAGTAATCGATACATCGGCGGCATATTTAAAGGAAAAAAAACTACATTTGAAATGCGAACTTACAAAATAAGATCAACATCAAAATGCAGTAATCTGGTTTAGCTTAAGGATACAGCTTTATATTATCAAATGTTGAAATTCATATATAACTTATATTATCGGTCTGTGTATGGTACAATCGACTCCTTGTTTACGTCTCGCGACATTGGCTTTCGCATGTCGTAGGCAGTCTCTATTGGGAAACTGTAGTAATCTGGTATTGTTTGGTATATGGTATAGCCAAGATTTGTATACATTTTAATGGCCACCTTATTGCTTTGACGCACAAAGAGGTCCACAAAGTAACCACGTTTCTTATCCGATATGTTTTCTAGAAAGTTCATAAGCTGCGTTCCTAAACCAATTCGCCTGAAGTCTGGTGAAACTGCAAGAGCTGTAACGTGACCGTGCCATTCAGTCCCATCACCCTCAACCTTGCCCATTATGTATCCCATAATTTGGCCATTGGGTGACTCGGTTAGCTGAAAGAATTCCGGCCATTTTCCCAGATAATGAGTGTAGAATGAGATATTGTATGTTTCCGTTAGCGTATCCAAATTCACATTATTGAATGTAAAGAGGTCGTCAATAGTGAATGGTCGCAGCGTGGCCATTCTTTAAAATGTTTTGTCAGCACACGAATAAAGATTCAACAATTTTATGTATTATTGGTTTTAAAAGACCGCCTACTACACTTGTTCACTCATCTGCGCATGTTGAATAAATAAAAGATGTTTCTTCTTCTTGAACAATATCGATACTATTAGTCCTATTAGGGCTGCCAGACTTCACGCTTAATTCATTTCGATACTGTGACACCACTGTTTTCAACCAACAACAACACACTCACACACACTGGTGCTTTTTATTTTCTTAACGTGCGTAGGCGAAATTCTTAATTTTTTTATTAAGAACGGAACAAAATATATGTAAAACCTAATTACTACACCTGCATACATTTTGCTTCAGGCAACTGCAAGAGCGGCAGCTGCAACAAGATCGATTTAACACGTCAAAATTAACGCAATATGGGAAACACCGATTCCAAATTGAACTTTCGTAAAGCAATTGTGCAGCTGACGCAAAAGAATCAAAAAATAGACAACAACGATGAGCAATTCTGGGATCAATTCTGGCAAGCACATCAAACCACACTCGAGGATGTCTTTGCATTGGTCACAGCAAGTGAAATACGCCAAATACGCAATGATAATCCGGCCAATCTGGCCACATTGTGCTACAAGGCTGTGGAGAAATTAGCTCAAGCAGTAGACAGTAGCTGTCGGACGCAGGCAGAACAACAGTGTGTGCTGAATTGTGTGAGACTGCTAGTGCGAATTCTGCCCTATATTTTCGAGGATGACAAGTGGCGTGATTTCTTCTGGAGCAGCCTGCCGGCGCAGGAGCAAGCCGCTGGCCATGGCCAAACAGTTCCGCTGGCGCAATCACTGCTGAATGCCATATGTGATTTGCTATTCTGTCCCGATTTCACAGTGACGGGCACGCGTCGTGCTGGCCCCGAGAAGGCCGAAGAGTTGGCGAATATCGATAGCTGCGAGTATATCTGGGAGGCGGGCGTAGGATTTGCCCAGTCACCGCCACGAAATGCGCACATGGAGCGTCGCCGCACCGAGTTGCTCAAGCTGCTGCTCACCTGCTTCTCGGAGCCAATGTATCGCACACCACAGCAATCGGAGGAGCCCAATAAATGGATTGCGTATTTCACTTCGGCTGATAACAGACATGCGCTGCCCCTCTTCACCTCGTTTCTGAATAGTGTGTGCTCCTATGATCCTGTGGGTTTTGGTGTGCCCTATAATCACCTACTCTTTGCGGATACGACGGAACCCTTAGTAGAGGCATGCCTTCAGCTGCTGATTGTTACATTGGATCATGACATGGTCATTCAACAGCAGCAGCAACAGCAGCAACAACAACATCAGCTTACCCATGCTGGTAGCGTGCTGGTCACGCCCTACGACGAGGGCGGCTGTGGAGATAATCTCTTCATCAATTATCTATCTCGTGTGCACCGCGATGAGGATTTCCATTTTGTGCTACGTGGTATTACGCGTCTCCTTAACAATCCGCTTGTGCAAAACTATCTGCCCAACTCGACAAAACGGTTGCATTGTCATCAGGAGCTGCTCATATTGTTTTGGAAGATTTGTGATTACAACAAGAAGTTCTTGTACTTTGTGCTGAAGAGCTCCGATGTATTGGACATTCTGATACCCATTCTATATCATCTCAACTACTCCAGGGCAGATCAGTCGCGTGTGGGTCTTATGCACATTGGCGTCTTCATACTATTACTCTTGTCGGGTTAGTCTTTGCCCCCTGAAGACTAATGTTTGTGTGTTATAATCATGTTTATTCCTTTTGCAGGTGAGCGAAACTTTGGTGTGCGTCTGAACAAGGCCTATTCGGCAACGGTGCCTATGGACATACCCGTTTTCACTGGTACCCATGCGGATCTGCTCATCACCGTGTTTCACAAGATCATTGCAACAGGCCATCAGCGTTTGCAGCCACTGTTCGATTGCCTGCTGACCATATTGGTTAATGTGTCGCCCTATCTCAAAACGCTCTCGATGGTGGCTAGTGTAAAGCTGTTGCATCTGCTGGAGGCATTCAGTACACCGTGGTTTCTGCTCTCTGCACCCAGCAATCATCATTTGGTCTTCTTTCTGCTGGAGATCTTCAACAATATCATACAATACCAATTTGATGGCAACTCGAATCTAGTCTATACGATAATACGCAAGCGTCATGTATTCCATGCCATGGCCAACTTGCCAACGGATATGGCGGGCATATCCAAGTGCCTGAGTGGCCGCAAAACAGGTGGCAAATTCAACTTGCCACGTGTGCCGCAGCGGAAACAGGCTGCGGCGGCTATGGCCAATCAAGAGTTGCCCTCAGCGCATGTGCCAGAAGAGTATGCTGAGGAGGACGAGGAAGAGGAGGAAGATGACGATTTAGATGTCAGCAGTATGCGGCTGGATAAGGACACAATTGCCGAGGAAGATCTTGAATCGGAAACGGAATCCCATGAACGCTCTCAGCTGGGTGACACCACACAGCTGCCAGATGGGGCTGCACCAATGACAGCACAGCCCGCTGAGCCAGGCACACTGAAAACCTCATTGTTGGAAACGCCAGACATTGGTCAGATGACGGAACGAGAGCCGGCGCATCCCAATGAAAAGGCGGACTATGACAAACCATCGTCGCCCAGTTCAACAAAATCGAAATCACCCACAGCATCCGGATCTCCAACGGATCAAACACGCCTCTCAGTTGCACATCGTAGCAGCATTAGAATGGTGCCTGGTGACGGTGATCGTTGGACTCCAACGCCCGAATGGATTGTCTCATGGAGATCAAAGCTGCCGCTACAAACGATAATGAGATTGCTACAAGTCCTTGTGCCGCAGGTGGAGAAGATTTGTATTGACAAGGGCCTAACCGACGAATCGGAAATACTCAAATTCTTGCAGCATGGCACTTTGGTGGGTCTCCTGCCCGTACCTCATCCCATACTTATACGCAAATATCAGGCTAATTCGGGAACAACCGCTTGGTTCCGCACCTACATTTGGGGTGTCATTTATCTGCGTAATGTGGAACCGGCTATATGGTATGATACGGAGGTCAAGCTATTTGAGATTCAGCGTGTCTAAAACAAAATATATATTTGTAAGTGGCAACAACAACAACAACAACACCAACAACTACAATAGCAATCACACCAACAACTGCAACAACGTAAACGTAGCTTAATATCCCAAAAAACAAAGAAGAGAAACGCTTTTGCATTTACTGTAGTTAATTTATTTAGTTCATAGTTCATTCCAAAATTTTCAATGTTTTCAAAAAGAGTTTTTATGTGTTTCTAATATTATCTATTTGCTGATAAATCAAGCACGCGTAAATTGTTACATAACCATATGGAGGCTTTTTTTATCAGTTTCATTTTATGTGCTGTCAAATTGCTTTTATCATCAGCTATTACCAATTTTATTGACTTTTGTGTAGACAATGTTCCTTGTGCCGTATTTTTAACGTTTTCGCTTAAGTAATTTATTATCTCTAACAATCTTTATAGCTTTTGTTCTACGTCGTGCAATTCTTTTAAACATTGGATTTTTGAAAAAAAAATATATATATTCCATTATATGCAAATACACTTATTTATTTATTGGATAATCAAGCTTTATATAATTTGTGTGTAACTAATTAAAGTATTAGAAAGTGTGTGCAATGTCTGTTTAAAAAAAAATTCGATATTTCCTATTAAAATGTGTACTTAAATTTTGTTTTTATTTGAAATCATTGTATGTGGATCAAAATTTTAATACAATTATATCTACAGTATATACATACATATATATAAACTCATGAGCATCAAAAGTCAACCTATAAACAAAAAAATATAACATGTATATTAAAAGAAAAAAAACAATTGCACTATATAATGTCGTGCGGTTAATAAAATATATATAAACGAATAATACAAAATGTACAAACGGTTTTAAACTTTATTTATAATATATTTTTAAATAGTAGTATAAAAAATACTATTTACTGCGATTATTGTTCCCAAAAACGCGGAACCAAAGTACATACTTTAAAGTGAATATAAAAATGACTGATGCAGCTGCAACAACAACTGTCTTTTTAGGATCTGGGCGAGCTCCATCATCGCCTTTCTGTATGGTAGAGTAGTTGTGGCGAGAAAGCGCTAAGTCAAGACAGGATGTATGCAATAGAGCAAGCATCCCGGGTGTGGTATAAGTTAAATGCATCCAAAACCGTATTGGTTGTCACGACTGAGCCGGAGTAGCTGGAGCGGGACTTGGAGTTGCTTCTGTTGCCACCGGCATTATGCTAAACTTAATAAAGCCGCCCTTTTGACGACGTTGCACAATTTTACCAATGATTTGTGGCTCTTTGATGGATGTTTCAATTGCTTTGACAATGCGCTCTGCATTGCTCTCGTCGGCACCACTCACATTGCCTTGGATGAGGATGCGCACTTCATGGCGTTTGTGTAGCCATTTTGAGATGTTTTTCAGTCTAGAGCCAAGATCATGATCTGTCATGCGAGCGCCTATTGTTAACGATTTCTCCGTCTTTTTGCTGCCCTTCTCAGCTGCTGACTTGGTGGCGTCCTTGCTATCCGCATCATCGGCCAACATATCAGCAGCGGTGACCAATCTGAAAGGTGTTTGTTTCAGGTCAAATTAATTGTATTTATTTATTTTTGGTATATGCAATACTTGAATATAACACGCCCTGTTTTTGCATCAGTCTGATTGAGGCGCAATAGATGCAAGTCACGTCGCTTGGCAAGTTTTTGGGCCTCCTCCAACGTTGTGATGCTCATTGCCTGATTTTGGGCAATCAGTGTTATTTTTTGTTGTTGTTGCTTCGATTTTTGGTCATCTGTTTTTGTTGTCTTTGCTGCTTGTGTACGATTGCGTTTTAAACAAAACTCGTATAGTTTGGTTTGCTGTTGTATTTGCGTATATTTCGGCATTTGCAGCGCCAACGAACGTAGCGCCAGCAAATTGTGTATTGTTGCTAATCGCTGCGGTTGCATTTTGTATTGTTTGTTTTGTTTGCTTGCTAAATTTATTTGCTTGGCCAATTTGCTTTTTAATGCGTCAGAGTTGTAAATATATCGCATAGGCTAAATGTTATCGATACTATTTTACAGTTCGTTTCAAATAATTTCTTGTTATGACATTTGTATTTTTTAAAACAAAGGTATTAAAAACTCAATAAAATCGAAAAATATACCAGTATAAATTTTGTTATCCGTTGCTAAAGAAATTGTGCTGAGTAAAGCATGTATCGAATACAAATAATCGCCATCGACTATGTCGCGCAATAATGGCGCCGCTTTAACTGTAAATTTTCCTTATTTTAGTCTTTTTACAGTTGGAAATTTTTTTATTAACATAATTTAATTTGTGCGAAAGTGTTCAAGTGAAAAAATGAAATACATTGAATACATATCAAGGCTATACATTGAAAACTTAGCCCCAATGCCTGTTGCCATAATTTTGCCTACGACTTGAGTAACGGCGCTCCTCTTCCCGATTTCGTTGCTGCGCTCGCTGCGAGGCTAATAGAAGTTGGCATTCTTGTGAAATGGAGCGCTGCTCTTGCAACTGTTGGAACTCGGGTTGGCGGCACTCCTCACACTGCTCCCACTTGCTAAACTTATTAACATTGCGATCGCACGGATCCGCTGCAAATAACATGCATTCATCAGCACAGAAATTATAGAACCAAAAGTGGCCGACAATTGTTTGGTTTCTACAGCGTGGCTGTTGTGTGCGTAGCATTTGAAAACAGCGCTTGGACAGGTAATTATCACTCCCGCCTTCTTCGACATTGGTCTCATCCAAAGCTCTGTTGTAGTTGTTGTTATTGTTAGTTTTTTGCCAAGGAGTTCTCTCTGGATAGGGTTCCTGATAGGTATTTAACTCTGTATCTGTTTTGGGCATACCTCTATTATTGTTTTGCCCCTGCTGCACGGGAAATCTGTGGTCTTCCTCCATGTAGTTGTCGCTTGGTCTGCGACGTTGCCAAGGTGCACGCTCAACATCATCTAGTCGTGGCGGCATTTGTCCATAATTTGTTGCCTGCTGATTCGTTTTGCGTTTTGACGGCCACTGTACATCATCTCTTTCTTCTTGACCCCACTGGTTGCCCTGAGTGCCTTTTAAATTGCCCACGTCAAAGGGGTATTCATGCTGTCTTTGATCAATTTGGCTCTCATCGTAGTTTCTATTGAAATTTATGTTGCTATTCCTATTGAAGACATCCGATTCGAGTTCGGGTTCAAGCACTGGCTCACGATTGCGCTCTTCATATGGCGCACCCACATTACCTCCATTTAAATTACCTAGACACGCTTGCCCAGCACACTGACGCACATCCTGTAGCTCCAATCGATGCACACTCTGACACTTTAGCTCAGCATTCGGATTTAGATACTGCCGTTGACGCGTCTGATAGCCTTCGCCACAGGTGACGCTGCACGGACCATAACTGCCCCAGCTGGAAACCTCACACTCGGCAGCTCGTTGTTGCTGACCATACTGCTGCTGTGGTCCAAGTCCTGGCTGTCGTGGTCCCATATCAAACTGTTCATCGTATTCACCACCACCTATGCGCATTGGATCGCTCATGCCACAGACCTGTCCCACGCAGACGCGTTCCTCGTATTGGGGCACATTGCAATTGTAAATTCTGGCTAGCTCTGGCTGCTTGTAGACGCGTCTTCTGTACTGCATGCCGTCGCCGCATTTGGTGGAGCACTCACTCCAACTGGCCCAAGGATGCGTTAAACACTCACGTGGCACATCCATATCGTTGTTGGCTTGTTAAGAATGGCAAATAATGTAACTACATACAAATTTGTGTTGGTTTTTACACAATCTCTCACTCACATTCTTCATCTGCGCAGCGTCGCTCGTAAATACGTTGTCGTCGCACAGTAAGAACGGCCATTGGTTTCATGGGCGCTCCAGACTCGTCATAGAAGGGTGATCGTGGATCATTGGGAAAATCGGAACGTATGCGTCTTATCACATCCGGCGGCACCTGTGGCTGATCCGGAGACTAACAAAGCAATGTAATTCATAAGTATCGAGTTTAGCGTGAGATCGAACTCTTTTGCTTACAATATAACTTGGACCCGCATCCGTACCCACATCCCAGGGATATAAATTGATCACCTTTGCCTCCAGCCATGTGCAGTTACGCAGACACAGTTCCATGCCGGTAACGCCAACAATCCAATCTGGCGATGGTTCAATTTTTGATGCAAATGAGATCATATGATGCACTGGATCGACACGTACAGAAGCCATCGATTTGCTATTCAGATTGGGATATGCAGGACCGCGTGCTTTTATAATGGTGCGAATCTTTTGATCCTGTAATTTATAGATTGTTTAAATATTTCATGGTTCTTATAGGAAAATCCCAAACTCACTCGGAAATTAATGCTGAATTCACGCTCAAGCAATTTCGATGAACAATGCTCTGCGTATTGCTTCATTCCTTCGCTGGCTAAAGCACCCGATTCCCAGAACCGATAGTCGGAACTATGTGCGGCGCCCAGCAGCTCACAGAAGCGTGTCTCCCAACCACGTGCTGGAAAGTCCTTTGGATGCAAGTTACGCGACCAAACGCCCTCAAAAGTAAGCTGCATAAATGTTGTGAGTTAGTGGTCGATTTAAAGTTTAGGTATTTATCAACTGTTTAAAACTTACCTCATATCGTGCCTCATCGCAGGCACAACAAGGTTGCATATTCAAGACACTTGCTGTTGGCTGACTTTCGACATCATCGACGACTTCTTCGCAAATACGTCGCGTCAGTCCACCGTCGTCCATATGCCAAACATCACGATGTTGCAAGACAGTGGCACGTATCAATATGCAACCGCTGCCCGGTTCACTAGGCGCTATCCACGTCAAGTGCATATGTGTCTTTGGATTGGTATTTGTGTTCTCCACCATGTTGATGCAGTTTGCACTGAAGCGCGTCTCGATCATATCGTTGAGCTCAAAACGTCCCAGATCATTCATATAGTCTCCGTTTTCATTCTCCAAAGCAAGAATATAACTAATGTAACGATGTCCATTGAATGCATTGAGCGAAACTGTTGTTTAAAATGTGAGAGAATTAAGTAGCTAAACAAATCTCAAAGACAAGCTCAGCACGAGTCGTCTTATCTTCTTGCGACCTTGAAAATGAATTCGCAATGTCCTGATAAGACTCATACCACGATTTGTTTACACAACAAAAAACGAAAAAGAAAACAACGAACTAGTTGCGAAATGTTTTGTTTTTGTTTGCTAGTTGAAACACATGTCAAATTGTGTACCATAAAACACTGAGAGCAATCTAGAATATTTTGAAGTTCAAGCGCAAGGCCAATGAACTCAAAGTATGCTCACCGTTGTACTCCTGCCCGAGTATATAGGTTTCCGGGTTGCCCGTCACGCTTATCACATAGTTCTCATCCACCGGAGACTTGGGCGTATTCGTATTCGCCGGATGACGTGTGCAGATCAATGCCCATCCGTTGCAGGGCAAAAGCAACAGCACAAAGAGCAATAATAAATGCCACATATTGAAAATTATACTAATTAATCTTGAAACCAGCTCTCGTTCTTGTCGTCTTGAGCTACGGCTTAAAACTGAGCATAGACTTTATATGTGCGTTTGCTGAAATCCCAACTTGGAGATAGATAAGCTCAGCTGTCGGCAAGAGAGAACTTTATTTTTCTGACCCACTGATACAAATACAAAACATATAGGTGCTTATCAGCAGCAACTCAATTAAGAAGCCGGAAAAACAAACTATAGAGCACAAAAATTGTATTTATAAAGAAGAGAAGTTTTCTATATATAATTATAGCTCTTAGTTTTAATCATAATAATGAGAACTAACTAAGAGCAACACTTAGGAACTCATGATTTTCCAAAGAACCTTGTTTATAATTCAATTCAATAACCTCCTCGCCTGCCATTGGCATTGTTATATTTGTTTCTTGTTTGTGACATGGGCTCTCCGAAAGCTTCATTAAATCCTCCACCCGCGTAGGGATTCGTTTGCATTGTTCCTCCTCTGTAAGGAGTAAGTTCGTTAGTCTCCTCAGTTCGAGCTTGATTTATTTGAGGTAGCAGACAAGTTCCCTCACATGCCATTAATGTGCGAAAACGATTCCTATTCTCATCACAATTATCTGTGGTAAAGATCTTGCACTCGTGATCATCGTGATCGTAAAACCAATAGTTTCCCAATATCACCGGATTAGCTAGACAGGGTTGTGTGGAAGCAAAAGGCTTTTCGTAGCAGTAGTCCTGCATCACATTATATTTGCCCGATGCATCCTGCTGGCGATCGCCGTAGCGTACAAATGGTAAACGAGTAGTAAGACCAGGTCTGAAACTATAGTCAGAACTTTGCTCATAATTGTTAAAGCTGTTTGGCTTCTTATCTTGCCTGTAGTCATTAAAGCTGTTGAGCTTTGAGTTCTGTTCGTATTCGTTTTCCTGTGTGTAAGAATCGTCTAGGTTTCCCCTAGTATCCTGTTTGTAGTCATAGAGAGCGGGCTTATTATCCTGCCTGTAATCATTATAATTAGTTGGATTGCTATTGCCTTGACTGTAGTCGTTGGGTTTATTTTCCCCACCATAATTATTGTAATTATTGGGACTATTATCCTGGTTATAGTTGCCTCGATTGCCCACCAGCTGTTCATTTTGAAAGCTATTAGAAAAGGGACGTTGTCTGCGATTGCTTTCATAGCCACGCGGAAACTCGGTGGAAGAGGTGGTCGCCAAATTAGTGTTCCATCCTTGACTGTTTCTATCTGCACCCAAACCCCAAGCAGGTCTACTGTTGACATTATCATAGCCATCACTATTCGTCTCGCCAAACATCTCCGGTTGCCTTAAGCCATCAAAATCGTTGTTGTCGGGTATGGTGCCACCACAATCGACACCTGCGCATTGCCTGGACTCCTCCAAGGGTAAGCTCATTACGGTCTGACAACGTGATCTTGCCTGTGGATTGTAATAATCACGCTTTCGTGTCGATATGCCGCGTCCACAAGTCTTCGAGCAGGGCGACCAGTCACTCCATTTTCCCACCTCACATTCGGCAATAGTAGCTGGTTCATTGGGATAATTGCCTTCAAGCCCTCCAGTCCCTAGCTCATCTTCCGTGCCACATTGTGTGCCCTGACACTGACTCATTTCCTCTAAGCGGCGATCACAGTTGTAACTGCCGGCCAATGCTGGATTCTTGTAGCTACGAAAACGTTGCGTGTATCCAGGACCACAGCGTGTGCTACAGTTGCTCCAATCGTTCCACGGATGTGTAGCACATTCCAGCGGCCCCTCCTGGGGTACTATATGAAAAAAATGATAAAGAAATTGATTTAGGAAATTATTTTTTATCATTACAGCTTTGGATGGATAAAGAATGGGAAATATCTACTCATACCTTCTTCACACTCGCGAATATACAGCTTTTTTCGCGTAAGGTAGAGTGTGGCAAGAGGCTTCATTGGTGCTCCGGAATCATCAAAGAAAGGAGAACGATAATCGCTGGGATACGACGAGGTTATGCGGCGTATGACATCAGGAGGCACCTGAGGCTGATCAGCTGACTAAAAAATAGTTTCAATTACAATTGAGCAACTATAAAAACTCAGCTTATACACTTACCATATAGGAAGGACCTGAGTCTGTGCCAATATCCCAGGGATATAAATTCAATACCTTACGCTCCAGCCACGTGCAATTACTTAAGCACAACTCCAAGCCAGCCACGCCAACTATCCAGTCTGGGGAGGGATCAATTTTAGCTGCGAGTGAAATTTGATGATGCTGTGGATCGACACGTGCATTGGCCAACGTAGTACCAAACACATTTTGACGATGTCCAATGCCGGGAGCTTTAATAATAGTGCGTACCTCCCCATTCTAAAATAAACTGGGCTTAAATCGCGGCAGAAAGTGAGTTTAAGATATTGCATACCTGTGTATTATCGCGGATTTCCTGCTCTAGAGTGCGTGTAGCTCCATGTTCAGCCAGCTCTCGCATGCCCAGACTGGCACGTCCACCATATGCCCAATAACGATAGCTATAGCTATGAGAGGCGCCAATGATTTCACCCAAACGTGTGCGCCAAGCTTCGGGAGGAAAGTCCTTGGCATGCGTATTCCTTGCCCACTTGCGCTCCAAAACAATCTGCGGTAAGCGGTCGCACTTGAAGCTATTTTTAATGTGTATACTTTAACTAACCTCATATTTTGCTTCATCGCAGGCACAACAATTTTGCAACGCTGGCGTTAAACTATTTAGCTCATCAATCTCTTCTGCACAGATACGTTTGGTTAAAAAACCATCATCAATAAACCAAACATCGCGATGCTGAACGACGCCTGCTTTGATCAGCACACAACCACTATCCGGCTGCTTGGGTGTTATCCAAGATACATCAATGCGTGTCTTGGCGTTTGTATTTGTGCTCTCAATCATGTTCTCACAGCCTGCGCTAAATCTTGTCTCAGCATTGCTAAGCAGTTCAAAGTGTCCCGTCATATCCCGTGCATTATAAGGCAACGAAGGATCCTCGCTCTCCACCACTAGCGTAAAACTTATGAACTTCATGTTGGTGGGACACGAAAGCGTAACTAATCACATGATTTCATCATCAATTAAAACGTTGCGTTACAGTTGCTTACAGCTCACCATTATATTGATGATCGGGTATGTAGGTATCTGGATTGCCATCAATTAAGATCTTAAAGTTATCATCCACAGCTGAACGTTCGCCACTAGCTCCTTGGGGAATACGATTGCAACCGCCTTTAACATCCTGAATCCAAGCCAGACAAAGTACAATCAATATCCAATTTTGATACATTTTGATCCGCAAGTTCCAAACGTGGCCACAGCTCAAAGGCAACTGTCGAAATTGTGTAAAGCGCGTTGGCAAGTGATTGACGTAACTCTTAAATTATTTCGCAGACTGCGTCGCTTCTTAATTGAGTTGTCGTCACTTTAGATATTTTGAGTCGCGCCTTTTAATAAGTCGTCCAATATTTGAGTCTTTTTATTGCCGGACAACAATTAAGTTTTTTTCAATTTTTCGCCGGGGGTTCTTTGAACTTTTGCTTGGGCAGTTGAGTCTCTTAAAAAATTATATATATTTGCTGCAATATAAGTGGGTCAATGATAAACAGTAGACAGTTAACCAGATGACGAATCTGATTGTTTTAATACCACGAACCGAACCACTTCTGCTGAATTCCGAGTGAAGGTATTTTATCTAATTTCAATCATTAATTAGTTTAAGTCAAGGATTTCTTTTATATTTAACGCACATTTTTATTTATTTATTTATTATTCCAGATTACATAGATGGTTTGTTAAATATTAAATACGAGATTACATAGATGGATCATCCAAACATACATTGAGCAGCTAATACTAAAGTAGTTGGCACAATAAATATATCCACGTTACTGCCACTTGTCATTTTCGTCATTGCTAGTAAGCAGACATGGCATCATGACGCACTTCTCGATGCGCACACGATCCTTGCACTTGTAGCTCAGATCCGTATTGAGCAGAGTGCGAGTGCGTTGACGCACCGAGCTATCGCCACAGCTCGCCGTGCATGGTGTCCAGGCGGACCACTCGGAGTAGCGGCATTCATCGCGCGGCTCCAGCGCCTGCAGCTTGGCGGGCATATGACGTCGATCGTTGAAGGTGCCACTAACCGAATACATGTCATCGCAGCGCTGATAGCAACGATCCAATCGCACCAGATGCTTAGGACATTGCTTGCCTCCGTACTTGGGAGTGCGCAGCACACGTCGAGTCTTCAATTGGACACCATCGCCACAGGTGGCATTGCAGCTGTGCGAGACCCATTCGGAGACTAGGCAATCAATACGTTGTATGGGCTGATCGGAGCTGTGGCGTTCGCTTTGGAGCTGCTGCTTGTGCCGGGGGAGCCGACAGGTCTCGTCACATTCCTCCTTCGACTTGAACTTGTTCAGATTCGTATCGCAGCGATCTGACCAATAGATGGCACACTGGTCACTGATATGATCGTAGTACCAAAAGTTGGTGACATCGCTGTCACGACAATGACTGTCCTGAAGTGTCTCGAAACAAAAGGTGGGCACAATGGTATCACAGCTGGGATTCGTGCAGTTAACCACCTCCAGCAGCTTGATGTGACGACAGGGATCGGTGCCATCGTCATTGGGATCACGTACACCATAGACCTCATTGTTGTTCCACACTTTGCGCATGCGTTTGCGTATGCCAGTTCCGCCGCAGGGACCCAGACAGGGCGAGAAGTCTGACCAGGGTGAGAGGCCACAAACCGGTGGCACATAATCCTCACTGCGTTGACTATAGCTCTGGAAATTGCGGAACAGTGAGCGCTTCTCCGTGGAACCATTATCGTCATTGCCATTGCCATCTGCATCGCCTGCATCCGGTTGTTGCTCCTCGCCCTCTGCTTCGCCACCGCCGTTGCCTGCCTCGTTGGCAATATCGCCACCACAATCAGTGGCCTCGCACTTTTTAACCTCCTGCAATCGTGCTTTACTTGCCTTTTGACACTTTTTCTTTGCACGACGGTTCAAGTAGTGCCGGGAGCGTGCCTGCTCACCAGTGCCACAGGTTACCGTGCAGCTGGACCAGTCGCTCCACTCGGACAAGCCACACTCGGGATCGGTGTTGGGTAACTCTTCCACTGGCTGTACACCTTCCGCCACTTCTTCGTTAAAAGTCGCACACTTGCGACCCTGACAATGTTTCTCCTCACGCAACGCAGTATTGCAACGGTGACGCTGTTTGGAATTTGGACTATTATCATGTAACTTTTAAGCACTGTGGTCTTACTTACTTGTGCCTGTGTGGGATTCTTAAACTCTCGTATTCTGTACTGTTTGCCTGGTCCGCATTTGGCGCTGCACTCATCCCAGCGACTCCAAGCGTGCGTGGCGCACTCCGGTGGCAGCTGTTCCTCTACAAAAAGTACCAAAAATTAATCAAGAAAGCAATCAAAACCCAGCCTAAACTTACTGTCGGCAGATTCACAAGTCTTTTCATATAGACGACGACGATTAATGTGTAGTGTAGCCAGAGGTTTCATCTCTGCTCCCGTCGGATCATAGAAAGGTGATCGTGGATCATTGGGAAAGTTGGACTTAATGCGACGCACAACATCAGGAGGCACCTGCGGTTGATCAGCGGACTAGAAGAGAAGAGGTATTTATTTTACCAGAAACTTTCTCTCAAATAACCACATTACTTAACCCACCATATAGGAAGGACCACTATCTGTGCCCGCATCCCACGGATACAAATTATGCACTTTGTTCTCCACCCACGAACAATTGGGCAAACACAGCTCCAGTCCGGATACGCCAACAATCCAATCAGGCGATGGATCCACCATCGAAACCAATGAAATCAAATGATGATTGGAATCCACACGAAACACAGCGAATGTTTTGCCTGTGACATTTGGATAGGCAATGCCACGAGCCTTAATGATAGTGCGAATGTGTTCGCTTTGATCCTTTAGCTCGCTTTCAAGGGTACGCGTAGAACCATGCTCAGCCACCTCGCGTAAACCTTCACTGGCCAGCTCACCGTATTGCCAGAAACGATAGTCAATGGTGTGAGAGGCGCCAATAATATCGCTAAACCTTGTGCGCCAACTATTCGCAGGAAAATCCTTGGGATGCGTGTGTCGCGACCATTTACCCTCAAAGGTTAACTGAAACAAAAGGGTAATATCATAACTTTCATGGTTTTCTGTATTTAATACTCACCTCATATTTTGCTTCATCGCAGGCACAACAAGGATCCACAATACTGGGCTGCGTATTGATATCATCAACTTCCTCTTCGCACATGCGTTTTGTCAGCAAGCCATCGTCCATAAACCAAACATCACGATGCTGCATAACAGTCGCACGGATCAGTATACAGCCGAGACCTGGAGTGGTCGGTGCGGCCCAGACAACATCGACATGCGTCTTAAGATTTGTGTTGGTATTTTCAACCAAATTCGGGCAACGTGGACTGAATCGGGTCTCTGACAGATCGATAATCTCAAAGGCGCCCATTGCATTCGGATCATCCTCTGCGTCGCCATTCTCCAGCTCAAGTGCCAGACTAAAACTCACAAAAGACAGTCCGGAATAGGCGCTCAATGATACTGCAAGCACAAAATAATGAATGTGGAATACTACCAGGTAAGTCTGCTTTTAACTTTTACCATTGTATTTCTGTCCTGGCACATAGCTCTGTGCATTGTTAGCCACTGAGAGCACAAAGTTCTCATCCACCGGTGATTTGGCTGCAGTTGCTCCTTGAGGCACACGACTGCATGCCTCAATTAGCGGTAACGTACACGTGCTCGCCAATAAAATGATGATGCACAGTAATCTGTACATTGTTTGCACTGTTCCTTTTCAATTTGGTGAGTGCTACAAAAAAAAACGCCATTAATTATGTGATCTATATTTAGAGCGCTGGGACGTGGTTTTCTATTACGCCCTTAGCTCTTACAAAGTTAATGAATAGATAAATTAGGAAATATATTATATTAATAGGTGTAAATTTCGCTAAGGTTAATGTGTAAAACAAGGTCAGTGTTGAGGTGAATTATTAACTGGAAGCTGCACAGAACTAAGGGGTTGAGAGGTTGTGGTAGGTTTTACACACACTTTTTTCTTTTACTGATGATACACAAATTCAAGTATATATACCAATGCAAATCATTTTTCATAGTACTCTTTGTGTATGTGTATTTGTGAGGTATTTTATTGGGTTCCAATGCGGAAAACATATTGTTTACAACTACCACAGATCATTTAACCATTTTAATTGGCTTGCATTTAATCATACTGTATCGAATGTCAATGCTTTGAATGTTAATTAATTGCTCTTGACATTGCTGCAATATTAAAAATGGTTTCATATGCATACATAAAAAAGAAGAAGCCAATGGGAAAGCACTGGAAAGTAGGAAAATGACCCCTGAACTAACTATAAATGCACTTTCTATTTCGCTTGCTTAATTCAATTGAAAGGGGGAACTAAGTAGTATAAACTAGACTGTGGGAATTGTCTGGAAAGTAGGGACATCGGTCAGTCAATGGCTACGTCACTGATTAAACTCAATTGAAAATTGTGGCGACTGTGCAAAATAATAAAACTAAACGTGTTGAGCTTAACAACGGCAGGCAGTAGGCAGGCAGCAGCAATAGAAAAACAACATGATTAAAATCACTTTTGTGGTTTCAACACTGGCATCGCGACCCCAACAAATAATCCTCAACATATCGACTTACGTATTATCAATTAAAAATCACACAAACTACGGAACTCTTTGCGTGCATTTGAAAGTTGTCTTTTTGAACTGTGTATATGCTTCTTTATAAATGTATGTGTTTAGCAAATTAGCTAGAAATTGGGATTATCTTTTCACTTTTTGCACACAAAATGCATTTATTACACACACGTTTACATCAAAGAATATTCACAACCGTCTCGGCAGGCGCTCGAATCGCAACTGAAATGCAAATTGCACGAGCTGCCCAGATTCTGAATTATTTTCAACGAAGTGCAGTTATTTATGAGTGCGAGTGAGAGCAAGAGTGGGAGCTGAGAAGAGCATTGAGTGGGTGCGTGAGAGCGGCGTTGGCGACAATATTGTTGTTGGTGCTCTTTTTTGTGTTTTGTTTTTATCGCATTATTCTAAACAAGTTGACGCACAGCGAAACAAATTAGAAATAAGAATCGAATCAATGTTGCGCCTGCTGCACAGTGGGTAAAATTATTTAGGTTTTTATGTTCATGAAAAACAAAGTAGGCTTTTTTGCTTATTAGGCTTATGTCGGTGTCAGTATTAAAGTTACACTTTATTCAACATCTAACAGCGTTCGTATTTCAAAATTCAATTTTTTATCAAGGTTTTTATATCAGATTTTTTACTTGATACGCATAACACATACTACATAAGCAAGACCTAGGGAAACAGGAAAAACTCAAAATGCAAAATTCCCCAGTATCGAATTGTAAGCTTTATTTTAAAAACAATTAATGCACTTTGTTTAAATAATTTATAATTATCTTAGCTACCAATGCGCAAATTGCTGCAGATGAAGCAACCACTTCACAGGCGGTAAGATAAATCACATTTAAATAGTTTTTAAATATGAGTTAACATTTCGTTTATTCGTAGCAACGGGAACGCGTACGGCTTCCGCAGCTTAGAAGTAAAAATACGGCTACTAAGCCAGGCACTAATTGCACCAATAACAATATGAACCAGATCCCATCGAGAGCTAAATCGGTAGCACCATCAGTTCGCTTGGAGCGGGTAGCATCAGCCACTAGCCTAATGTCACGCCGCTCGGCTGTCGGAGATGCGCCACCCAAGGCGAAACATAAACTAACCTTGCCGCGTTCAAATCAGCTGACGGATGAACGCATCGTCTTCACGCGAAAAAATGTTCAAAATGGTGGGTTTACTCGTAAAAAATCAAAATTGTATCAATTTAAAACTTGTTTCTTTAGCTGCCAATAAGAATTGTTTGACGCCATTGCCGCCGATTACTAGGACCAGACATCCAATGCAAAGAAGCTTGACGGATGTTGAAACGCAGAACAAAAAATTGGAGATAGAGGCATTACAAAAGCAGCTGGAAAATCAGCAGTCGGCATTTTTAAAGACAGTTACCAGTCTCCGTCATCATGGTCATGGATGCACTTACAAGCTGGTTACCATTGTGCACGCGGATAATTCCAAGCTGCTGGTGCATCCTGATGACTTGCTGAGATTGCCGAGAAATCTACGTAAGAAGCCTTTTGGTTTGATTTTAGTATTTGTGAATAATTGAGTTTCTTTTTGATCTTTAGCTGCCAAGTCGGCGAGTGATTTGAAGAATCTCTTTCATGATGTCTTCGATACTACAATAAAGGCCATTGTAGACAAAATCGGGCAATTAATGATCCTCAGGGACGATGAACTAGGCGCCCAGACTTGTCAACGTATGATTGGCATGCTGCAACCAGAGCTGGTAAGTTTCTATGCTGTCTTTCAGTTGATTGCAGTGTCAAATAGATCTTTTAATTGTTGTAGAACAAGAATCGGCAGACAGTTGATGATGAGATTGTGAAATTGTGTAGTGATGCTGCAGACAAGAACAATGAATGCACTTGGAATAGTCAAAGGAAACATTTGGAAACTACTAACATTACGCAAAAGGCGGAAATTGAGTTTCTGATGCGGAAAGAAGAGCAGGTGGTGAAAGAACTGAATGGGTTAAAAGAAAAGTATGGTGATTTGACCAAGCAACTGGCTGAAAAGAACGACAAACGTGGGAAAAACGCAAACGAAATAGAACAACTGCAGGAGAAGATCAAGCAATCGGAGCATGTGTAAGATTATGAAAATTTACATATTTTACACAATAGTATTATTAACAACAAACACCCGCAGCAATTCAAAATTGCAGTTGCATCTTAAAGAGGCAATGGAGAAACTGGAGCAGTCCCGACAACACTGTAACAGGCAAGACAAACAATTGCAACAAGAGATTGAGGAACATGAAGTCTTGAAAAAGAAAATTGATATGCTAACCGATCAGCTAGCTATTAAGAGTCGTCAGTACGATGAAAAATTGCAAGCAAACGTTCAAAAAGAACGTCAGTTGGCTGAGCAAATGCAATTAGTATTGGAGTCTGAAAATGAAATAAGCGATTTAAAGGTGAAGCTGGCAACAAAAAAGACTGAGTTCGATCAAATGTTGCGAACCGTAGAGACCGTTAATCCTGAGCTGCAACAAAAGATAAATCGTTTGGAACAACAGGAGCAACAACTACGCCAATTGTTAGCCACGCAGGAGAAGGAGCTTACAGTGCGCGAGCAAGAGATTAGGCGTCTTACTTGTGAGAACATAACACAGATGAGCGAAAAAAATACAACGATTAACCAGATTAAAAACGAATTGGAGTCGACAAACGCACAGTACCAGAGTCTGTGCGAAACGCTCACTCAAAAGGAAACAATTATGCGTCGTCACGAGCACGAGATTCAGCTGTTGGAGGAGAGCCATGAGCGGCAAAAGCTGCGCAACACAAATCTTAAGTCAAAAACAACGAATCTCGAAAGCACGGTGGCTGAACTGCGTTCTGATCTGTAAGTAGAAGTGGTATTAAAATGATTGTAACAATAACAATACTTAATGATTTGCAGTGCAAAATATGCCGCCATACTAACTGGCAATAATGGACAAAGTCTATTTGAGCCCGTGTCAGCAGAAGTTGCTCTAAGGGACCGCCTTAGACGACGCAGATAAAATAAAGGAAATGAGGAACAACATCCATTACAACTGGAAGTCTATATATCGTTATTGTAGCAAAACATTTCTACGTACATTATTATTACAATATTGTGTAATTATACATTTAATAATTAGTTTCACCCACATTCAATGTACATCTAAATTATTGTCTTCATAGACTAAAGTGCATTCTCACAATAGCCCGGCTTTACATATACAGCATTTAACTCTTGCATTGTCGGCACATGAATCGAACATCTTTAATTGAACTGATTTGCGTTTTGAGCGCAGGGTCGCAAAATGCACAAACACACTAAAATCAACTAGATCTAACTAGATATATGTATGCTTTATCACGCACATTTAAAAGCCATGAAGCTAGTCAAAAATTCATCTGCGTAGCTTCTTTAATCTTTAACAATTGTACTCTCGTAGATTTCTTGAAGCATTATCTGTTATGTTACGGCTCAGTCGCCTCAAGCAACTCGTCGATGGCGGTTGCAACACTTTTCCATTTGTAAGCTAACAAGAAGACAATTTAAGTGCAAGTGATTGTGTTTATAAAAGTATTAGTTTAAGAAGCTATCGAATCATTTAAAAAGTTTAGATGTATAGTTTTTTTTTTTCGATCAGGCTAGCTTGTTGTATATAATTCTGTTAAATTTTGGTTTAGCATTTAAGAGCCTACACCATAGATAAGAATTTAAGATGTGATGTTTGTTAAGATTAATGCTGCGGAACATAAACTGTCTGCTCAAATACTACAAATGTTTTTTGTAGAACTCGCGAGAAGGGTTTTATATAAATGTTTACTTAAACTAAAAAGTTGCTTGTTGAAGCTGTGAATGTTAGAGATCATATCAACAATTTGTTTAAAATAGTCCCCATAAAAAATGTTAGAAAGATTTGATAACAAGTTAGTTAAATAGGTGGCACATACGAAATTATGTCAGAATTTTTAATCTTGTTTTAAGACTATTAAATATGTATTGTTCAAATTTCCTATTTGGTGTTGCGCTTAAGAAGATTCTGTAAGCAATGATACAACATTGTATATAGCCAACCTATTTGTTTGAACGGTTTTGGATGCGCACTTAATTTTCAAATCTTTAATATCTACTTAGATAGTTTTGCATGTACTGTTTACTTAATTTGCAAGCTTATCAAAATTGTCATTGCGATACTTGATAGTTGACGACAAATTATAATCTGAACTCGTAAACCCTACGGAATTAGTCTTAGCAATTGACGGGCGTGTGTGGAGCCTATATAAAAGCCCACTCATTCAAAAACAACCTAACACTTTGGATCTTGTATCGTTCGGCGCTTGTACATTAATATGGATTCTACACAATTTGGTAAACTCAATAGATTGATCGATGGAAATATGGGCGCAGGCATAACGAATGAAAAGGATTGCGTGGTCTATACAAGTGAATTGGTAAGAGAATGTGAATAAACTAAACTTTAAAGTAAACTTACCTATTCTACAACTTTAAGTTGACCATGGATAGCAGCAGTGAACAACAAACTGAAGAAGTGGAGGAGCAGCAGCATTTGCACCACCGGGATACTTGGGGCAAGGGCGTAGAGTTTCTGTTCTCCTGCATTGCCCTAAGCGTTGGTCTTGGCAATGTCTGGCGTTTTCCTTTTATAGCACTCGAAAATGGTGGCGGTGCGTTTTTAATACCCTATCTGGTGGTATTGCTGCTGGTTGGCAGACCCATTTACTATCTGGAGGTGATTGTTGGACAGTTTTGCAGTCGCGGTTGCATTGGTGCCTTCGACATGGCACCCATTATGAAAGGTAAGTGCTGAATTAATGAATGTTTTTTAGTGGTTCATTCTTGACTTACGTTTTATAATATATTAACAGGTGTTGCCTATGGTCAGGTATATTCAACGGCTTTGGCTACAACATATTATGCCTGCATCATGGCTTTGACTATACGTTATTTGGTTGTGTCCTTTTCGGATGTGCTACCCTGGACATACTGCCTAATAGAGTGGGGTCCCTCATGTGTGGCAACAGCGGCAACTGGTACAAATGCCAGCACTTCTGTACACGGCGTATCCTCAGCCGAGCTGTACTTTACGTGAGTTGTACTTAAAACAAGACATTACTGATATTCTAATGCTATTCATTTGCAGTCACACTGTTCTGCGTGAACCGGATAGCTTGGATGATGGCCTTGGTACGCCCAGTTGGGAGATGGTCCTCTGTTTACTGGCCACTTGGATCATCATTGCCATCACACTGTTCAAGGGTATACGCAGCTCCGGCAAGGCATCCTATTTTCTGGCTTTGTTTCCATATGTTATCATGTTGATCCTGCTTGTGCGAGCGGTAACGCTGCCCGGCGCCTGGCAGGGCATCGCTTACTTTGTGCAACCCCAGTGGAATCAGTTACTTAATCCGCATGTGTGGTATGCTGCGATTACACAAATGTTCTTCTCCTTGGCCATCTGCTTTGGTACACTGATCATGTATGCTTCCTTCAATGACTTCAATAATCGTGTTCACAAGTATGTAATGAATCGCATATAACTTTTACTCACCTGACATATTATGTGCCTATTCCAACACAGAGACGTCATTATTATAACCACTATCGATTCCTTTACCTCAATTTTGGCTGGTTGCATCATCTTTGGCATCCTGGGCAATCTGGCGTATGAGACAAACACCACGGATATATCGCAGGTGGTCAAGGGTGGAGCAGGATTAGCTTTCATCTCATATCCAGAAGCTATAGCCAAGTTCAAGTACTTGCCACAATTATTTGCTGTGCTGTTCTTCTTCATGCTGCTTGTGCTTGGCATTGGCAGTAATATAGGCATGGCATCCTGTGTTATCAATGTGGTCAAGGATCGCTTTCCCCACCTGCCACATTGGAAGCTGGCCATTGGCACCTCAGTGATTGGTTTTGTGTGTGGCTTGGTCTATATGACGCCTGGTGGACAGTTTGTGTTGAATCTGGTGGATTTCTATGGTTGTACCTTCATTGCACTGGTGCTGGCAATAGCTGAACTCATCGCCGTTTCCTGGATTTATGGTGTCCGACGCTTGTGTAGCGACATTGAGTTTATGCTGAACACCAAGACAAGTTTCTATTGGCGCATTTGTTGGGCTATTGTGGCACCTGGTTTGATGTTCCTTGTCCTGGTCTACATGCTCGTCAGCTACGAACCTTTAACGTATAAAGGTGTTGAGTATCCGCCGGCAGCGTATATGGCTGGCTGGCTCATCTGGGCACTGGGCGTTGCACAGTTACCCTTTTGGGCAATCTATAACATATATCAGCAGCCAGGCAATAGCTTCAAAAGTGTAAGTCATAAAAGCAGCCAAAATGTTATAAGATTCATTTGTTCTTGCTTTGCAGAAACTAAAACTAGCTCTGCAACCAACTGCGGATTGGGGTCCACGGCAACCGCAAAAACTTCAGGCTTATCTACTGCATCGCAAACGTGAAATGGGATCCAAACAGCCGGGAGGCAATTTCTTTTTTGACAACATTTTTGGTTAGTTAAAAGCTAGGTGTATTTTTTTTTTCTGCATTTTTAAAATACCTTTTGTACGCTTTATTTTTGTTTAGAAATAAACAAAAATTTTGTTTGTTTAGCTATTGGCTTAAAGCTTTTAGCTTGAATTACGAAAAGATTTGTAACATATTTTATGTTGTTTGCAATATTTTAATATTACATACATATTAATTATAGGCTTTAGCATTTTAGCAGCGAATTTTCATAATATATTAACTTACTTAGACTAAGTAATACTTAAATTAAAGACAAACTAAAGCTATCAAAAGGTGTGTGTGCTTCTAAACATGTTTAAAATGAAAACGTTTAATTTAAATTAGTGTCTTTAGGTTATGTCTAATGCTATGTTTGGATAGAAACGAAAGGAAGAGAAAAAGAACAACTTATTTTGAATATATAAAGCTATGCTAATAAATGAAAAAAAATGTTATTATAATTCTGCTGCAATTCGAATGCACATCGAATAATTAACATTATTATATTAAATCTCTGGTTTAATTATCACAGCACTTTTTGATTTTTCTTCTTCATTATTTTGCAAAATTATATATGTACGAACTATGCCAAACAAAGTTAAATACTGCATTCAACCGAAGTATTAACAGCTCCTTACTTATGTATTAAAACTAAGCTACTTATTGTTTTGGAATTTGTATTATTATATATTGTGTGTTTGGCTGCAGCTAAGCAATTTGTTAAAAATATTAAATAAAACGATTGAGTTATTGTTTAAGTTAGTAAAAGTTTGTTTGGCTTGCTTTAAAAGTTATTGAACTGTCTAAGATGTGGCTGTAATAGAGCTGTTTTATCTATATATAAATATTTTTAAATCTTTATATATTTTGCTTGGCAGATTTTTGTTAGATTTGGGCAATGTTTTTCACATTTATGTGTAGCACGTTTCTTTGATTAGTTTTGAAACCCATTAAAATGTGATTTCGTTCTCCTATAAGTATCTATTTGGTATACAAACTATCAACACTAATGTATTAAGAATTGACTTTTGTTATTTCCATAGCCTACATTTCAGCGCAAAGATCTTTATATTGAAAAAATTCAGCGTAACTTTGCTAAAGATAATTATATACTTAATTTGAATTGAAAATCTCTTTCTATATATGTATATGCACTGGCTAAAAATGGAAGTTGTTCTTGTTTTGTTATTTAGTTTTTGTTTTTAAACAATTTTCACACTAGATATGGTCCTATTTGTGTTGCGTCTATATATAGTTAATAGAAAAAGATATGAGTTACCTTGAGTATATTGTCTACATGCTAATGATATATATATATATATATATAAATCTGTGGTGTGTGTTGTGTGTGTGTGCCTATTAGATTTAAAAAGTTGCCCCTTATATATCAGTTAATAATTAGTTAAAAATCGAATCACTTAACAGGTTTCTTTTTCTTTGTTTTCTTGTGTTTTGCTATTTTCTTTGATTTGTTTTGGTTTAGTCAATTTCCCATCATCTATTTACAGCATAGAAAAATATATATAAATATGTATGTGTACGCTCCCATCTAGAAAGTCTGTATTGGTCGATAGAGTCCTGTATAGCCACAGAGACGAGCACGCAGTGCCGGTATTAAAAAGGCAGCCAATGAGATATCCTTTAATAGTTCCGCACACTCACACACCAACAAATACATTTTATCACCCTTCTGTGAGGTGCTCTTATGCAATGCTATGCGACGCAGTCCAGCGGCTCGAGGTAAATATCTAAGAGTACACTACTGTATATATACTAAATAAATGAAATGTTCTCTACTTACCTGTACAACATGCGCGCTCCTGTCCAATACAGCCAATTCTTTTCGAAACGCTCACCATCGTCTCCCTCAAAGACCTGAAAATTAAATTTTGAATTTTTCATTGGATTGAAATGCTTCTCTGTTTGTTTCCCTTCTCACCTTGAACACACTGATAATGTAGCCGGTGCCCGCCGTCTGTGTCTTCTTAAAGCTGCCAACCTCATTCGAGGGCAACACCAAAGGCGGTCGACAAATTGATGCCACCTCGCTGTACAAGTCCAGCGTGTGGGCGGCAGTGTATCTGTGTGGGCGTAAGCAAGTTAATTGAATAGACTAACAACCACTGGGCGTATGTGTATTATTAGATGAAAGCATAGTAGTTATGGCAAGTTGACTTAATGATTGACGCTGTTGGTCTTACTTGAGTGTTTTGGGCTCGAATTTGGAGAGTGATGAGACCCGCAGGCTGGCATAAAAATTCGATGGATCCGTTTGCATGGTGTTGATCAAATAATACGATATAAATGGGAATTCAGCTGTAGATAAAAATAGGACAAATGTAATAATAAGAAAAAACGTATAGACAACAATATTAAGTGTGATACTCACAGCTTTTCTCCATGTTGGCTAGTATCATGCCACCAACGGCTGTGTTTGCCTGTTGCACCTCCGTCAAGAGCTCGGCGGCAATGGCACGTTGCTTGAGCAAGGGATGTGAGAGCGGTGATTCCATAACGGGATCTATGGCTTCCAGAGGACTCATTAGATGCACTAGAATGCATAGTTTGGGATCGGAAACCTCCAAAACACTAAGCGGACTTGTAGCTTTGCCATCAGCGCTCAGAGCAGGTAACTAAAAGCAAATATGGTTTAGGTTTTAAAGTTCACGAAAAGTAAGGCCAAAGTTAGTTACTTACCGGTATTCCAGCTGGCAGGAAACGATCAACGCTATGCACCGGAATGATGAAACAGTCGCGATCCAAGGTTGCCAATGAGATGGGCTCCGAACGGGTGCTTCCCCCGATGCCACCACCAAAGTTGCCTGGAAAATGCATAAATTTGATCTTTGTTAGTAATTGAAAAGCTTTTAATTGATTTGAATAGTTAAATAGACAACGATTGTTATAGTAGGTACCATTTTAACTTTTAGTAAGCTTTTTAGTGACAACACAGAAAGCTTTTGCTGCAGATCCCCTTTTGGAAAACAAAAAGTGTCCAAACACTAGAGATAAAATTTATTTGCAACTGCTTGTTGATCATTAATAAAGTTAGAATAAATCATTATCTAAAGCTTTTGAGGTGAGCTTTTTAGTTAGCTTATTTGGTGCCCAAGCAAGCTTTGCTAGAAATACTGAATACTTAACAACGCTTATTAGAGCTTTCGTCAAATGCAAGGCAAACAAGCGCAAAAGCTTTTAAGCGTGCTTTAAGCGATATAGTATAAAACATGTCTAGCTTTCAGTATTATTTTATTTTTTTTAATATTTCATTTCAATACAACAAAGAACTTGCACCAACAACAACAAGATGAGAGATAAGAAAAAGAACAACAACATTAGGAAGTAGAAGTGATCAAGGATCAAGTATTTGAGGTTAGGGAGAAACGGTGTAAGTGTTATTATGTTTGAGTGTGTGTGTGTGCATAGACTTGGTGGAATTGGGGTAGGCTTGGGATCAGTGCAACATACGTAGGCACAACAGGATGCTAATTGTGAGCTTTTATTAGTTTTTATTTTTTTTTTGAGTTTTTGCATTTTCTTGCAGTGTATGACTGTTTTTTTGTTCGTGGCAACAACAACAAGTATCAAGGACATTTGGGGCTCAAACCTTGCCGCGTTGCCGCAGCGGCAGCTGTTAGCAAACAGTTCGTTGCACTAAATGTCTGCTGCTGTTGTTGTTGCTGTTGCAGCAGCAACTGTTGTTGCTGATACGCGTAGGCGGCATGATGTTGCTGTTGTTGTTGCTGTTGCTGTTGCGGCTGTTGCAACTGTTGCAGTCGTAACTGGCTGTTATTGATGCCATTGTTGCTATTGTTGCCATTGTTGCCGCTGCTGCTGTTCCAACGCAATAACGAGACGGATCGATCGACTAACGGCTGCGGCACATCCACTTCGTAGGGGTTGTTGGGCAGTGTAAAGGAGGTGGACGTGGTCGGGGTACCGGGTATGCCCGATAGTGCGCTACATCGTTCTGCAATTAATTCTGTCGATATATTTCATATGGACACCACAACACAAAAACACAAAAAAACCAAGAAGTACAAATAGAAAAAAAAAAAAAATACAAAATCATATAGATATTCAATTCTTTCTTTTTAGAGAGAGAGGAGAGGGGATATTGTTTGGGGTTTTTTATGGGTGGATTGGCTGGTTGCTAAATGAAAGAGTTTATTCTTTGTTTATATTCTGTTGTTGCAGTTAGGCACATTTTATACACACAAAACTAGACATATTCATCATAATTGTTTTTTTTTTTGTTGTTTTTGTTTTAGTAGGCATCGCATTACTACAATTAACTGTTAGCTGGCATAGATATAATAGTATACATATATATATAGAAACAAATACATACAAGTTTTATTCGCTTGACCTTTTGCATTATATTGAGTAAAAAGTTTATATGTGTAATTGCTATATGCACATTCAAGGCCATTACCAATTGCCATTGCCAAAAGTAATAATCATCTCTTGCCCTAGAAGCCAAGCCAACTGGAAATTCCTAGATTAGCTAAGCATCACTATTTTGAGTATGGCTCAAAACAAAACTACAAATCCATTTTTATTTAGACGATTCCTTCATGCGTGCCTTTAAAAGCCTGCCAAAGTGTTCTTAATGCCAAAATATGAAGGTTATGCGAATGGGATTGTTATGAAGACCTTAAGCAGTTATGATATCTTAAGCTTTCTTTGCATTTTTATGTGACTTTTATCTGCTATTAAAAAAGCGACTGGTTCACTTCACACCTCTAATACGAAATATTAATAATTTTCCCTTCTCAAAATTGTAAAATACTTTGCAAACTGTGCACTAAAACATAAAAGACTCCTTTCAAATAGATCGAAACGATTCGATATCCAAATACAGCTGCACTTAACCTCAACTGCCTGCATTCAACTTAAAATTCAATGACATACCACAACGTATGTGTAATATGCTTGAATATTACACATACGCCACATGCTGCTGTTGTTGCTTAATTGAATATGTGTTCAAACACATTGATTGCCGCCTATTAGAGCCTAACGGAAAGCCCTTCAAACCTCTACTCCATTTGAATTGAATTGCGAATTGCGAAAGTGAAATGAATTGTAAAAGTAAATAAGGTAAGGAGAGGCGGGAGAAGAGCATTAATGGGTTAATGGAGCGCAAATAACATTGGCTAAAGAAAAGAGAGAGTGGGGCCAAAAGCAGTGAACACAAAAGAGCAAACAGATACACAGAGACAGTAAGTGAGTAACAGAGATAGATACATTTGAAAAAAAAGACAGAGAGTGTGAGAGAAAAAGAGAGAATAGAGTATGCAATGTGGTTTGTACTCAATTCAATTCAGTTTTTTTGTTTCTTTCGTGCTTCGTGTTTGTTTGATTGCTTGGCATGACAAATTTTTGGTTACCTTCGCCCACATCATAGCCGGGCCGATTGGGTGAGAAAAAGAGATGGGTGCGATAATGTATCTCCTCCGGCTGCTGCACCAGACCCATATCCCTGGAACGTTTTGTGCGATTTGCCTTCGATTGCAGTTTGCCGCCGCCGCCGCCCGATTTGCTGGCTCCCTCGCGAAAATTCTTGCGAAACATTAAATTCATATTGTTGCAGTTGTTGTTGTTGTTGCAAGTATGGCTATGAATGTCCTGTGTGATTGAGTGGTGCTATTGACTGTGGTATTGATGGTGGTGCTGGTGGTGGTAGTGTTGTTGGTTTTTACCGCTTGATTAAATTGTGTTATATATTCACTTTTGCCTAGGGCTAAGGTTGGGTAGCTTATTTATTTAAACTTTGTGTTTGTGTTTTTTTTATTTGTTTACTTTGTTATTGAGGTTGGAATTTATTTGTTCTCGGTTCCTGGTTTGCTTTTCTCGTTGGGTTTCAGACAATTTATTTGCTTTTGAGCCCAAAACTGTTGGCATGAATGATGAAGTGCTTTTATTTAAAAGACCATTTATTTTATATTTCACTTAGCCCATAGAAGTTCTACTGTTTTGCAACAGGTTTTTTTTTGTGTCAGTTTTCACTTCAGTGATTTTTCCTCTTTTCTTTATTTGCTTTGCGTTCTATTTTTAGCAAGCGGCTTGCGTATATTCTTAGCATTTTTGTTGGCTATCAACATTTATAATTAAATTGAAGCAAAAGCCAAAATTTTATTAATCAGCATCAAATATGGAAGCAATGAATATATAAAGTGTAAAAGCATTTTAACTATTCTTTTGGGGTATTTAATGCAGATCTTATTTCAATCAAAAAGTTAAAAAAAAAACACTAAAACCAAAGGTTTTTTTTTCGTGACTTCCACTTGCGGAAATTAGCCATTTCCGCTGCTAAGCAGTTGAAAATAATTCAAAACACGCTTGGCCAGAAACGCAGGCATGAGCCTCAAGTTTGCTTGTAAGCCAAGTAGTTGCTTTGCTTGGCTAACAGTAGGGTATATAGCCGCGAGAGTTCAAGAGTACAACTAATCTATCTTAGGGTAACTTCTCAACGACTAACTAAAGCCAAGTTCTGGCCGAATGGTGTATATTTTGCTGCAGACACGCAAACAGCTGAAAAACCGGAAGCCAAACTGCAAAGGGCCAGCAATTAGCTGATGCCCCAAAGAAAAGGGTTCCACACACATTTGTGTGGAAAGCAAGCAAACGAAAGAAAGACAGCAAGCAAAAGCGACGGGATAAAGAGATTTGTATTGGTGTGACTTTAATTAGTTCAAGACACGACGCAATTAGTTTTACTGCCGCTTATTGATTGCCACCGAGCGATAAATTTCAACAGCAACAGCAGCTCAAAATCGCCTAAATTGAAAAGTTCTTCAAAAGTCATTTATAACACAATGCAAAGGCTATTTGTTTGTGTATTAAAATGGGATTAATGCTAGGTTTAAAGGAAAACAAATAAAATCAGACAAAGTTCGGAGAGAATTAAGTGGAAAAGTCATAAAAAGTTGAATAATGAGAAAGTGTTGCAGAAAGTTATGAAATTTCCCATTTTTATAGCATTTATAATACTCAGCACTCTCGGCAACGAAGAGCTTATAAATTGCGTATGAGTAATATTTGCCAGATTGCACATGCAAAATCATCAACTACTGCCTGTCAGCAGCGCACTTAATGTGTTTCGGGGGCAAACCAAATAAAAACAAACATTCTAAGCCAAAAACAAAAACCCCCAACGATCCAATAAGCCATTGGGTCATAAAGATTTAACAGCATTCCATAGTCAAGTGGCTGCCACAATGAACGAATGAGCCGAATGGACGCTATAATTAATTGTTTTTAACGATACAAGTTACAGCTATAATGTTTATCGTTAAGTTTAACACACACACACACACCGAGAGAGGCAATCAAAACAAACAATCAAGTCAAATTGGATAGAAAACTTACAAGGAATGAGAGATATTAAGCATAAAAATTATATATATTTATATTTCGCTCATTCCTCAACATTCATATCGTGGCAGTGCTAAAAATAAACAATATAATATATACAAAATACAGATACATATAGAAGCATGTGTATTTGTTTATAGATCTCGTGCTCGAGCACGCCTAGAACTAGGCGAGTCGACTGCAAGATACCCTCGCGGCATATGCTACTTGCGCTGACTTGATTACAGGGTATAGATGGTATAAAGTATATTGAAATATTCGTGAGGGTTGCTTGGATTCTAGTTCTACTCGTACATGACCTAGGCAGAGGCAGACGGCCCTTGACCTTCTAGGCGCTTTTGTGCTATGAGTGTGCACCTGTATAAGTGTGTGTGTTTAGGTGTGGGTGTGCGTGTTAGTGCTGTTGAATGATTCGGCAGGTTAGTATTAAATTCGTTGACACGAATTCGTATAACGTTGTTTGTTCGTTCGTTTGCTTGTGTGTGTATCGCATTTCACACAGAGCATTTAGTTCTAATTGTTTTGGCATGTGATTTGCAAATATTTATAGCGTATTTATATATGTATATATGGATATATTTGCTGATATGTGTACATACATATAGATACATATGCTTAGCTCGAGGTTTAAGCCAATTAGTTAGCTGCAAAAGAGTAAATTTTCTTTTAATCATGTGTCAATTTCTTCCATCTTTCACTTTATAGCAAACGTATACTTGATTTTTTTCAACTTTAATACACAATTTATTGAACAAAAAGTCAAAGGAAAACCTGCACAAAGCTTCCGTTTTTTTGCTTTTGCTTATCCCGCCGCAGGACACACACACACAAAGGCGCATTCTTTTGCGCGACCTTAATGCGAATTCCAGTGTCAGCCGGTTCGGCTACGTAATAATTGGAATATTTTTCCGCGTTTGCATAGTAATTAATTATTAGTTGAGCTGCTTGGGTACACAAAAGTAATCAATAGCTGTACACAACTTTTCATTTAATATGCGATACAGGAATAAGCATTTCACACCATAAACACATTGAATTTTCACACGCTACATTTTTCTTATATTCTTTTTTGTCACATGTTGGGCAGAGGCCATGTCACTTCTTCAAATACATAAATTCTATTCAAATGTATATTGAATATTATTTATATATACATTTATTTTTCTTGTTGGATTATTCTTACTATCCGAACGTGAGAAAAAAGACGATAAATACGTTTGACGACGACGTCTTTTGGCAATGCGTTCGACTTGATTGCGTTGCGTTAGATATTCGACTGACAAGTTGGCTAAGCTTTTCGCAACGTTTTTGGCCTGTCTCTTGGTGTCTCTTGGATCTCTTGTTGGGCTTGTGTGTCAAATGTATATGACGGCATCATTAAAATAATATGTTAAGTGTATATAAAAATTTTAAGGAAATGAAAAGCTTTTTTTGTCACTTGTTGCGCATACGCCGTGTGGGCAACGCACACTTCAAACCACTTCAACAACCGTTGTCGTTGATTAAATATTTATTATACAATTTGTTGTTTTTACTTCGTTCCTTGTTTTTTTTATGGATTTTTTATTCCGACGCCGTCAAAAGTAGCGCACATCACAGCAAATTAACGTCAAATGAATTGAAATTGTATGCGGACAGTAAAAAATACAGCTGGACTAAAGCGCAAGATACGAAAACGACACTCACAACCAACAACAAGAACAAGAACAACAACAGTATATAGAGAAGCACAAAACGTAACAAATAAAAAGTGTAAATGCTTTTTTATTCAAGCAAAACGTGGCGACCTTAAAATACCAAGCCAAAGACGTTAATGAGTATACGTATTTCAATTTAAATCAATAGCTTTTTTTACCAAAAGTTTAGAGAAAAATGTAAAGAAAAGTAGTTAGAATCTTTTAAGTTTAAGATAAGGTACATACCCTATATTAAACATCCCTAAAGTGCAGGTATTTTGAGGCTAACAGCATTTTGTTATTGTTTATTCAATGTGGTTATTGTTGCTGTTTTTGTCTACCTTTATCCTGCGTGCTTTTCCCAGCGTTTTATTGATTATGTTCTCTGCCGCCTGACTGCCTGACTAGCTGCCTAGCTGCCTAGTTGCCTAGCTGCCTAGTTGCCTAGTTGCACAGCCAACTGACAATTCCCGTAGCTCCCGACCTCGACTAGCCGAGCGGGGTGGGGAGAGGGTAGCAAAAGTTACGAACTAGCGCGGAAGTCATTCGCCTTTTCCTGAGTTTTAATCTGCGCTGTTTTGTTGTTGCTTTGCGGTTTCTGACTAATTTGCAGCCATAAAACCGCTGAACTTAGTTTTTGGCCATTTTCGTAGCTAATTTGGCCACGTGCCGCACCGCTGCCTTGAGTAAAGGGAGAGAGCAGGTTGGCATTGTGGTTGTTACCAAATAATAATAATGACAATTACAAATGTCTACTGTCTGGCAAAGAAATCTGCCAACGAATGAGTTGTCATTAAACAGAAACCACTTGTCACTTGGCAAACACAATTATGGATGATTAAAGCAAAAGGAAAGAGAGCGAGAGAGGAGGCAAACGGAGCTGAAAAAGGAAGAAAGGGATCTTCAGTGTGTGCGTTTTATTAGTTTCAACCTTCGACTCTTTGTTGCTTTTGTTTTTTAGCGCCAAGTGCCTGCATTATTTATAATCCAATTTTGTGTTTTGTTTTACATTTACCCTCGCCAAAAAGAACCACAACTTTGTTTTATTTAAATGCAGCTCTTTTGCGTCTTTTTGTGTTCTGTTGCTTTGTTGCCTTTTATTGCCAACAGCGAGGCAACGAGGCAACGGGACAAACTGTGCAGCTGAGAAACTGAGCAGCCTGTGGTGCAGCCACCTAATCCTGATGTGTGTGTGTGTGTGTCATGCATCAAGGATGGCCTACAGAGGCTTAAGTTAAAGCTAAATCAATGTAGCCTAAGCGGTAGTTTCTGGTTTTTCCTATTTTTGTTGTTATTTTGTTTTGCTAGAAAAGTTTTTGCAGCCAAAGTTGCAAAATGGCCAAAAAGCAACTACACGAATAACTTGCAACACGCAACACTGCAACATGCAATTGTCCGCCAGAGAAAACGACTAAAGGCATACACTACAAGCGATGAACCAAAAAGTTATTCATCCAACTAAGTGTATTATTTTTTTTACGTATACTTAATTTTATGTATAAATAATTGTTGACAGGCCTAATGCTCAAATAACTACAACTACTTAGTCTGTAACTAGGCAACGGGCGAAAGGCTACAAATGAAATTCCAACTGTTTTGTTTGTTAACAATGGCTTTTTGGTTATGGCCAGAATGCACGTAATGATCTAAAATGAAATTCCATGGCTCATAAATTTTAAATGAATTAGTTTTTATGGCCTGAACTAAAGTGTCGCATGCCAACTTACTTACTCTCTTTGTCTTAGCCGTTATGAGCTGCTTAACGTGTGCATAAATTGTGATCTTAGTATTTGAAGAAGTGAGGGTTTAAGTTAGTAATAACTTTTAGTTTAGTGGTGCTTGGCACACAAAGTGCGCTTTAACTTTTGTATAACTTGGCAGTTGCCATTTGCCTTTGTTATTAGCTATTATCTTTAGCTGTCGCCAAGCGCCCCCCTTCTTCATTTAACCTTCATTAAATACGCCACTGTGCGTTGTCAAAGTTTCTGGCCATATTGATAAGCGTGTATGTATTTGATTGATATATGATTGTAGCAGCTGTTACACAAATAGATGTAACTATGCTCTAGTTCCACGAATAATTCCGAGGCACTTCGAAAGCTTATCAAATCAGTTAAGTATTTGACAACTTCGAGTTGCTTAAAGTGAGTTTCTTAAACTGTTTGCACAAAAAGAATATTGAGACCATAACATATTGAACTCTTTTTAGCGTTTTCATAAGAAACAGACCATTTTTCTCTTCTTATAAAAGATTAATATGCTTTTCATTATTAACTTTTTTTTAATGCTTATTCTGCTGCCATTTACACACACCTTTGCTTTTTTTTTGCTTCCTTTGTACACTTCGCATAAAAAACGGAAAGAAAAAAAAACTTCGAGTTTCAAAAGCTCAAAGTAAATCTGTTTGTGTTCGCTTTTGGTTTCGCCTTGGCAGCGGACTCCTTTTTTTGGCCAGTTTATTGCTTTCCCACGAACCCAACATAAACGACAGCAACAAAGTATACTCTCCTCTCTCTTTTTCCCTCTCCCTTTCTTTCATACACTCTCTGCCAAACAACATAAATTACAACGTCATTCGTTTCCGTCATAAAATTGAAAAATGTTGTGCAAATTACACGTAAATACCAAAATAATACCAAAAGAAGAAATATTTCGTGGCCGGAAAACTACATACGTATACGTAATATATGCTTGTTTGTTATATGGTTTTTATGACTGTTTATAGCAAACACCAACGATAAGAGTCTGCATCTGCATTTGTTGCATCCACATGTAAACATTTTTTCGCTTCCCTTTTCGCTTGCAAATTACAAAAAACTGTTGAAAGTTTTCGTTTATGTTTTTTATCCCTAATAATGTTTCAAGTCGTTTAGCAAAACTCACATCAAACTTTATTGTTATTTCGCCCCTAATAAACGTTGTCATCTATTAAAACTTGCTGAACATCTAGATTCTAATAAGCGCAATCATTGTTGACACATTCTGATTGCATATTTGCATAACTGGTACGCATAGCCAGTGCTTAACATATGCAATTACCATACACACACACATGGAGACGCACACACACACACATATAAATTTTCATAAAAGGCAAAGCAAATGTGCTGATATCTAAATAATTTGTAGCCTGATGACCAAAAGCTTTCATAAATGTCCAAAAACGTTATGGAAATGTCACAGCTTCGACCGAACCCTGCCCCTGGCCTCAAGGTCAGCCTTGCTTGCCACACACACAAACACACACAGAAAACGCAACAATTTCAAATATTGGCCAATAGGCTTGTAAACAAATTTATGCCTGATTGGTTTGTGTGTTTCAAAGCCCAAGTTTATTGCCAAAAGTAAACAAGAAGTTTATCAGGATTACCAACTCACCCATATAGTCACATTGTAGCGGCTCCGTTGGCTTTTCATGCAATTTCTTTAGCCAATACATTAACTGGGCCAATTTGCTGCGTTTTGTATGGTTGAGCTCAGAGTTCAAGATGCTTGGCTCAAACTCAAAGGTAATATCCAATTTGGCCAATTCACAAGCCTTTTGCATGGCCTGGCGATACATTCTCTTGTCTATTCCACAATTAACAAATAACTGCCAGAAGCTAAAGTTTGAACTGCGTCTAAACATTCGCGGTTCACCTCGTGAACGTTTGTCGTAAATTTAGTTTTAAATCAGCACATTGTTCGATAAGTCTCACCAAATGCTTGCCATGTCAATCAAAATTGTCAGTTGTGTATCTTTGCTTTCTGCACGACAGCTTTTCAATTACTCACAAGCAAACGAACAGCAACAATAACAAGAAAACTGAGCTGCAAAACAGGTCGCAAAGAAAAAAATCCCCAGCTAATTTTTGCTGTCATTATTCATTGGGCCCTGGCCCATTGTTCATTTGGCAATAAATCAGCCAAATAATTTCATAGCCAGACTTGGGATTTAACATGATTATTTATACATTTTTAGTTTTCGTCAGAACAAAATATATTTATTAATGCATACTTTCAGGCGCTGACAATGAGAACTGCTTTAATACCCTGTCTTGCTGCAATTGAGTTCCCTTCTGTCGTATTGAACTTATTTTTCATTTAATATAGTTTATTTATAGCTACTGCAACTGCTGTGTATAATTATGTTTGTTATTTATGCGCCAGTTGCGAAATTGTTTTGCATTCGACCATAAATGCTTGCGGTCAATAGGATATAGCTGGCAATTATGGTCAAAAACTCTGCAAATAATTTGGCACAAATTTCGCACACAATTTGCGTTTCCGTTGGTTTTTGCTCAGTGACAATCACATTAGTAAAGTTCAACTTGGAACCCACAAACAATTAATTCTACAATCAAACCTAACCTAGCTCAACCTTTGGCAAAAACAATTAGTCCAAAGGTTCAAAAGCCAACTGCACTAAATTTAATTTAACAAGCACATGATAGCGAGTACATCCCCCGAAAACTGTCAATGATAAAGTTATTTTTTTCCTAGCAAATAACATGAAAAGTGCATTTTCTGTTGTTTTGAGCAGTGCACGTGGAAAATGTTCTATTAAATATTAATAAGCAAAACAGAACACAAACAAACAACTGCCAACTACGTGACTCTCAAGAAAAGCAGCAAGGGGGGGTGGAAGGGGGCGGCAGGAAACTGTTCGTCTTTGGGATATTCAGTTTGGTTTGTGTGTTTTCACTCCAAAGACATAAAAAATAATGCCGCGTACTGCGGCTAAGCATAAAAAGAGGGCCAGGCCGTCAAAGTGGGCGTGGCTAGTGCAAGACCATAAATTTAACGTATATGGAACCCACACACACATAAATAGAGCTTACTAAAAACAAGGGAATTTTACGAGCAATTCTTGTATTTGTATTGTTACTGAATGGGTGGCTGGGTGGTGCAGTGGTTTGGTAGTACACTGTAAACAATGAGATTAGTGAAAACGCTTTTCGCGTATGCATTAAATATTTTTATTGTTCCCAAACATTTCGGTCATATGCAAAAAGTAATTTTCGGCCCTCTTTTCGGCTTTTATTCCACTTTTCTTTTTTTCGCGTTTCGCATATTTTTAATGGCATTTTGCGCACAAATGAGGCTAAAACGTGTTGGCAATGATGTAGCATTTAGCCAAGTTTCTTGTCGCTCCAAAAGGATTGCGGCACAACGTTTAGCATATTTAAAATGGCAATTGAGCAATTTAAATAATAAATCCACAGCGTTAGTAATAATTGTCATTAAATGTCTTTTGTGCAGCTATAATTATATTATTTAATTGCATTTGCTGTCAAACAGGTGTTAAAAACGATTCGATTGCCGGCAACTAAACTTTAAAGCATTTTAGCTAACTTTTATTAAAGTCAAACTCACAAATTGTTTTTTTTTCACTGCCTACAACAAGGACAATGACAAAACAGAGACATACATATTTATGCTTTGCTTTTGTTCGTTTTTCTTCGTTTTAGCCAACTCTCCGGAGAGCATTTGATTTTGAAAAACATTTGCATTTGTAAACGTTTTGTTGACAGCGCTGCTTTTTTTTGTTTTTGTTTTTTATGGTTTCGCGTGGGAACAATAATAATCAAGTTTTCTGCATAAATCTTCGGAGAGAGAACATAAAAGCAATGTTAAAATGATGATGCTGCCTTAAGTGAGACTTTCTTTAACAAGATTAAAGCATTAAAGCACAAAAAAAATTGATTAGACCCAAGACAAAAGGGTATTCAGCTGCCTTGTAGACAGCATTTGTGCTGTCAGCTTGAAGGACTTACAACAGATTTATGTGCCAGAGATGAAAGTCTGAGTCGGAAGCCACAGAACATGACTAAGATGCAGCAAAGATTAGTCTAGAGTGCAAACAAACTGATGCAGCATTATATACATATATTTTTGGCTGACTTTGGGTCGAGCTGACAACTTCATTTTTTTTTTGGGGGGGTCTCGTGCTTTTGGCATAAACAATCAAATCAATGGCTTGACCCTCATTGCGACCAAGGCCAAGTGCAAGCAGGGCCCAAGCGAAAATATATCAAACAATGCCCAGTCAAGCGTTACAAACCTACACAAGTTAACAGATAGTCACGAGTGTGGCGGGAAAAAGAGAACAGACGAGAAGAGAGGAGAAAAAAAACACCTGCAGCTTCTTGCTGTCCAATTGGCATGTCCGCATGGCCATAAATTGAGATAAATGAAGTGAGTTGCCAATATTGTTGCCAACCCAACTTATCAATGTTTGCCCAACAGCTACTGAAACTACTGAGCGCCCGCACTATAACTTACACTATTTGGCAGGCAGCCAGCAAAGGTTAGCAAAAGAAAAATGAAATCAAATTGGTGACTGTTGCTATTTGACTCAAACATTTGTATTTACTTTTTTTTTGTAAGCGATTTGCATGGAAAATGATTTTAAAATTAAATTCAATTTGAGTGTTCAAAGCACGTTAACATTCTGTAGGTTAACAGCACAATGTTAAGTGTATGAGGATCTTGTTAAGGGTGTGTGTCTTAGCTAAATGATGTTTAAAAAAGCAATTTAATCTTCTACAAATGTCGCATAAGCTTGAAAATCGATTTTTAATCTTCTTTAACATATCAATATAGCATGGCTCTTTGGCATCTTAGAAAAAAGCAGTCAGTAGCGAGCTGCTAGCCGGATATACCAGATGCACACCCTTGATTGCAGTTTGCTTTGCTGTCAGCTATGAAAGTTATGCCGCGTATACGCAATTTCATTTCCTTTCGCTTTTCATGCATATGCAACAGCATCAAACGCTGCATAAATTATACGCCATGTCGCACGTTGCATGTGGCACGTTTAACGTTGCACGTTGCCCGCTGTCAGCTGGAGCTCAGTTCAGCTTTATTGACTTTTTCTGCCTTTTTAAATGCCTGTGGTGCATAAATATTAATTAAGCAGCTGCTTTGCTTTGTGGGTCGTCTACGATTTGCAACATCGATCAGTGGGTCAAAATTGTACCTGCAAGTCATAAGTAGCCAATTTGTGGGTCACATTCTGAATTCTCGTCCCCTCGATGCCAGCTCATTTTGAATATTGTACTTGCAACTGGGCTGGCTTCCGTTCTTTTTTTTTGTTGTTTTGTGCTACAGCCATAAATTTTAAATTATGTGCGATGCCCGTCGGCGGGGTTCTTTGCCACTGTGTTATATTATCTGTCAAATGTGCAGGCAGCGTTGAAGGGTGGCAGGTTGGGGGGCGTGGCAACATTGTGTGTTGATGGCATACAAAACATGGCTAATTGCGAGTGATGAGGATTTTTAGAATTAATGACACTTTGTTAGCAGCGACAGCAACTATGTTTAAGTGAGCTTGGAATTAAAAATTAATTTTTACAAGTCCAACCAGTTTAGCTTAACAATTTGTTTCGCTGTTAAATGCACACTTATGTTAACTCTATACAATTAACAGTGATCGTTACATAGAACTGTAATGTTACATGCGCTCTTGCTCATTTTACCGTTTTACAATTACACAGACTGCATATGTTTTTTCTCTCTTTTTTTTTGGCTAGACTTTGAATGGATTTGCCATTTGTTTTTCGCATTTCTTGTTCGCATTTTGCATTGACAATGAAATTGCCATCAAAGTCACGTGTTGGCATCTACAAAAACAACAACAACAACAGCGACACTCATCAGTCGGCAGCTGCGAAATTCGTATGCAAATTGCCACTTGAGAAGAGCAAACGGAAGACAAAATACCCCAGATAAAGATAAAAGGCGAATCGGGAAAGAGCAATACATAACGGCAAAAACTCATCAAACAACACACACAGAAACATGTCAAGGCAAAATAGTAAAAGAATGAAAAAAAAGAAATCATTTTGTAAAATATCTAATGCTTGATTGTCAGGCACAAATGCATGTCGGCCCTTTTTCTAGCTGATTTATAGACAATCAACATAGACAAAAATTGCATGCCAAAAATGATTGTGCAAATGCCTTGCTTCTCTTCCCAGTTCCCCTTCCCCCTAGAGCCAATGGCTGACTATTTAATGAACTCACCTTTGCTGGGTCCATTTGCCGTTTGTATGGAGGACATGGGTATGGCCAGACAATTCCTCTGTGTCACGGGCAGATCAAGATCCTGCGGCGGCTCGGAGCGTGGACATGGAGTATAGGCAATCTTGCTGCCACGTCCCGGCGTCGGACTTACGCGTGAATGACGCCCGCCGCCGGCTAAACGTTCGCTGGCCATGCTGGCGGGGCTTAGTAGGGGTACAGTGGGCAAACGAACAGCGCCACTAAACACAAAACTTCAACAACATGGCAAAGGAATGGTTTATTTGTTTTTGGAACTGAGGCGAAAAAAAAAACACTTTTAAAAGTTAAATTCAATCGACTGTGCTCTGATGATGTACAAAAAGAAGAATGCGAGAAGGCACGTGACAAGGGCACCGTTACTATAACTGCACTTTACTTTTCCACTTCCTACTTCGCCAACATTCGCACGCGTACAACAAATAACAAACAGCAGCCAGCAGCGGCAGCAACAACAACAACGTATAAAAAAACCCGAAACGAGCGCGAGCTCGCAGCCAACTTGCTCCGTCAAAGTCCTGCCAGCAACTGAAGAGCAACAGCAACAGCAGCAGCAGCAGAAGCAGCAGCCGACTCAGACGACAGCCTCTCGTCTCACGAGCCGAACGAAATGCAAAACAAAATGCAAAGACAGAGCACAGCTGCACGCGTCGCTCGTGTCCCTCTCTCTTCGCTCATCGAAGCACACGTCTACTATTTTGACTCCACCTCTCGCTCTTCCCTTAACGTAGCATCCGTCTAGCCACTGCATTGCTGCATTGAGCGCACTTTAGACTTTTGCTTTTGTTTTGCTGCCGTGTAAAAGCTGTGAGCGAACGTGCTTTATTCATTCATTAAACTGCGAGCACAAAGCGTTGCCAGAAAACAAAAGTGTCTTAACAGTGACTGTTAAACTACAGATGTCTAACAGATGTAAGTAAAATATCCTCTTCAAGCTTGAATTTTCTATGACACAAAAGCTCACTTAACGCTCAGGTTCTGACCACGCAACGTAGGCCATAGATGGCGCTTGCAACACCCGAAAAATAGACCAAGTTTTAAATAAAAAATAACGTTACTATTTAGTTGTATATTCTGTTTTTATTGGTTTTTCTTTGCCTGTTAAGTAGAATAGAATTGTCATTAAAATTTCTTTTTTTCTTTTGGTGTTGTGACTGTTGTTTTTGGTTTATATGATTTGATTTGATTTTGCTTACGTTTTTTGTTCGTACAGTTAACTGATTTTTAGGCCTGTACCATAATACTTTAGATAATGGAAATTTTGTTCTATAATAACCTGCTGTTACATTTTATTTGTGGTATAAATAGTTTTTTTTAGTTGGATTTTTCTTTTCAATCGTTTTTTTGTTTTCTTCTTGGAAAGTCATTAATAATTACAAAAGAAAAACAATTAATCAATTAATTTGTTGTTTATAAGACTTGTCGTTTACAGCGCTTAGAAGTTACAGTTTACATAAGTTCAGTTGTTGTTGTTGTTGTTTTTGGAAACATTTTTGTCTTGTCAACAAATTTTGATTTGATTTTGTTGTAGTTGTTGCTGCTGCTGTTTTGTGTTCAGTGTTGTGTAAAGAAAAGTGTTGTAAAGCTTTATTTGTGGCTAAGTGTTGCAAAGTGTCTCGTATCTTAGACGTACTAAATACCATATTTGTATATATATCATCATATATAATATACTCGTTAAATATATATATGTGTATAGGTATATGCTCAACATTTAGGATTTTGTTCTCTTTATAATCGGTATATGCTTAAGATAACAGCTTATGCGCTGAATTTGTTGCTTTTGTGTTATATATAGTTATTTAGTTCTTCTTAAAATTCGATGACGTATTCTTGTTTTTTCATTTTTTGCGCACTGTAGCTGTTTTAAAGAAAATTCAAACAATTCTTGTTGCAAAAACCCAGAAATCTAAACGATGACACTGTACGTGTGTGTTAGTGTGTGTGTAGAGTCAGTGTTGCGTAACGAGCTGGCATTTTAAAAACAATCGTCAATGACAAGGCAAAAACGTAACACAAAATGTTGCATACTTTTAGGGTTACACATTTTTTTCCTGAACTTTTAACTCATTTTAGTGCTTAGATTAATCTAAAACTCGCTGAAAATTACAAAATACTTACTTAAAACTTATATTAAACCATAATTAATTTAATGCTGTTTCAAATTCCATTTAAAAGTTTATGCAAAAGCTTCAAAATTTGATTGTAAAACTATATTTCAAGTCTTGCTAAAATGCAAATCGGTGTTTTTTTCTTATATTTTTATTATTTAGAATTTACACATTGGTTTTTTTTTTGTTGATTTGTTGCGACAACACTTAAAGTTGTCAGCAATACAATTTTCACACACACACACACACTCACACAAGCAAACACACATACACACACACGTACACACATACAGATACAATTACCAATTGCTTGAAAAATGTTGAAAAATTATTTCGAAAGAGCCAAAAACGAAACCATTTCGGTCGTGATTCTAAACACCAATTGAAAAACTAGTGGAACGTGCGGAATTGAATCGTTTTTGGACTATTTCGAAGCGTTAGGAATTTGAAACAGACAAAGGTTAAACTAAAAAATGTATTTTCAAAAACATTAGCCAGCATCGATTTGTTGTAATTATTTAGCCGATATGCACTTAAATTAAGTTTATATTATTCTTGTCACAAGGCCTACAATTGCTTTTGATTTTCTTGATTATAAATACTATGCACACTTAGAAGTTTTTTTGTTTTGAGAAAAACTACAAACATCGATATCTGCATATTGATATTACTTCGGATATATATGTATATATCGAATTATCGATTATTTCTGTTGACGCACGCACTCGTTCTATGTACAGCAATCGAAAAATACATCCAATTTGTGTTTTGAACATTTTTTTAAGAAATACTTTATATATATATACTTTAGATACGAACTTGCCTTTTTTTATCGTTATCGTTATCGTTATAGGTACATATGGTTATTTTTTTATTTAAATATGGGCTATAACATGTATACGTTTAGACATTTAAAAATATTTTTGTTTGCTGTTTATACATAATTTCGATACTGAAAACATTTTTATAGGTGGTTGTTGTTGTTTTTGTTGCTTCTAGCTCAATACATATCGATAAGTTTGATAGATTAAATTCATACAGCATATATAGGGTGCGTAGCAGTTGAGTAGTCCTTTAAATACCCTGGAAATATCCGCTTGGGGGTAAGCTTTACTTGACTTTTGGAGCTCGTCGGCCGTTTGTGAAGAAGAATTTTAAGTTTGTTGTTTAAGTGTTGTTGTTGTTGTATTAGTCTGTAAAAATAGCCAATCCCAGATAAAAGTTTCAAAAGAAACGAAAACAAAAAAAACAATCAATTTTTTTTTTGTTTCGAGGTTTTTAAAATGTTTGTGTATTTTTTTAAAGAAATTTTTTTTGTTTGTTGTTTCTGTTGTTGTTAACATCAAATTGTGTGTTTTGGAGTTTCTATATATAGCTTTGTTTATAAGCCTGGAAATATATATTGTAATATGTGTAACTGTGTATATATATTTTGTTATCTCTCTGCTGCATTTGTTTAACAAATTTTCTTGTTGTTCGCTTTTGTTGAAAGCACTTTTTTGCTTTGCAAATGAGAATATATATAAATATTTAACACAATTTTTTGTTTGGTTGTTTTGTAATTTTTTTGCATTTTGTTGTTCTCATTTCATGTTAAGCTACAAATTTCAATGGTTTATTCAATGCCATGACTTTCCGGACAACTTCCTTTTTTTTTGTATTTTTTGTATTTACTTTGTTAACTGTTTAGCAATGGAAATGCGTCGTCAGTGTTGCCAGATCGTTCGAAAGCGGCGCAAAACATTTTTTTGGTCACAAAAGGATTTTCTGGCTTGAGTTTTTCGTATTTTGTATTTTTTCTTGTTTGTTATTTAGAAAAATTCGTGTTTTTTTTCGCTTTGTTGTTAGTTAAAGTTAAATTTTGTTTTTGTTTGACTGATCAATACATATATCATTTGCATTATAGTTTAAATCTGGTTTTTTTTAAAACTTGCACAAATTTCGCTACAAAATGTTGATTTTTTTTGGTTTAAAAAAAGTTATAGAAAAGTTGATTTTTTGTGGTGTTTTTTGTTCTCGGAACGCAGTGTTTTGTTTAGTATTTTTTTTGTTTTCGATTCGTTCCAAAGCAAACCATAAATTATGTTTATATATATATATACTTTAAATCTTTAATTTATTATTTATAATAAGTGTAAATGTATGCCACCCGAACTTACAACATTATCAATATAAAGTATTATAATGCTTTCTTTTTTGTTTTTTCTATATATACTCACATTTGATTTAATGCAGTGGAGAGGAGAAGAGTGTAACGAAAAGAGTGGACATGAAGTGGGTGTGGTGTATTTGTGGAGTGTGGTGAGGTTGAGGTGTGTATATAGTTATAGAAGAAGAGACGTTCAACAAGAGCAACAATAGCTGGAGGGGAAGGAAAATAATAATATATAGAGAGAAAAAAGTGAAAGTTAGAAACATGAAAACAACATTATTCGATATGAAACTAAATCATTCAAACAATTATTCTAGTAAGCTTTAACACGGGCCAACGTGTTGGGTGCGTTTGTAAAAGTTCTTTCGTATGCATTGCTGGTTTCTTGCTATCATAAGCTCACTTAAAACTTAAGATATCTAACAAATACACATACATATATATATATATATTACTATATAGGCATATATATGCGACAAATTGTCTTTGCTGTATCTAGTTTTTATAATAATCGTAATAATATTAATTATCTTTATATATATATATTGTGGTTGCTGCTTCTGCCTCTTCGTCTGGGTTGTCTTCCAGGCCTCGTTTAAATATTTATTAATTTAAGTTTTTCTTTTATCTATATATATGTGTGTGTTTGATGAAATCTTCTTTGTTGTTCTGCTTCCTTTTACCTCCTCTCTTCTCTGTCTCGCATATAAATATTTAATTTAGTATATATTTATACTTTATAATAAAATTAAGTTATATATTTATATATATATATATATGTATATTTATAGGTTAGTTTTGCTGCCTCTTAAGCACTAGAGAAATGTGTAGTTTTTGCTTTTTACCAGATATCAATATATATATATGGATATACTGTAGACAATTGTTTTATTTCAACTCTGCCCAAAACGAACATTTAACTGCCATTTTGCCCTTTTGCAGCGCGCCAAAAGCTCTCTGAATGTGTTTTAGCTTCTGTTGTTTTTTTTGTCATTTAATTTTATATCGAAAATGTTTTGTTTTATATTTTAAAGTGGTTTTTGTTTTGGTTTTTTTTTTTGTAATTTTTATTTATTTATTTTTTGTTGTTTGTTTCTTTATATTTATTAATTTTAAATTTAAATATAATTTAATAAGAAGAATTTGTTGTTGTTTGATTTTACATTATTTATAATATATATATATATATGTTGTATTTATAATATATTTTATTTCTGGTTGTTTTGACATGTTGTGTGTGTGTGTGTTAGTGTGTGAAGTGTATGTGTGTGTGTTGTGGAACCGTTGTGGAGCTGCTGTTGGTGTCTATATAAACTTTGCCAAAATTCGTAGCTTGCAAAAATTACAAATAGCTTTTTGTTATATTTATTTTTTCTTAGCGTGTTTTGTTTTTTGCCTTTATTTTTATATATATTTATATATATCTAGTTTTTTGCAATGAATTCGACACAAATCTTTCGTTTATATACTTGAAACAATTTTTTTTTATTTTTATTTTTTGTTCAAGCGTCTACAAAATGCCGTCGCCGCCAACAGCTGGCGCTGCTGTTCCCTCGCTAGAGGGCGCTGCGCTCGATGCGGCCTGTTCTCAAAAGTTCTGATTGTTGTTGTTGTGTGTGTGTGTGTATTTTTTGTTGTATGCCTGTATTTTAAGTGTAATAGTGGTTGTTTGGTTTTTAATTTGTTGTTTACTTATAACATGCTTTTTTGTTGTTGTTGTTATTTTGTTTAAACGGTGACTTCTTTAAGTTTTGCTGTTTTGTTTTTTTTTTGTTGTTGTTGTTGTTTTTGCATATCTTGCATTTAAAAATTAAGTGTATGTGTGTAAGTGTTGCATTAATTTTTTTTAATTTTTTATGTAAACTTTTTCTGGGTTTTTTCTTTTCCTTTCAATTGTTTTTTGTTTTGTTTTTAATGCTTGTTTAAATTTTCTTGCTTTTGCTTTCTTCTTCTTTTGTTTGCTTTGTTGTTTTTTTCTTTTTTTTTCTTTAAGTGTAAGTTCTCTTTTCTTTATATCATTTTTATATAAGTTTCTTAAATGTGTTTTTGCTTTATGTTTTTATCATCTTCTTCTTCTTGTTGTTGTTGTTTTTTGTATTTTGCTTAACTCTTTGTTGTTTTTTTAAGATCTTTTACTGGGGTCCATAGCAACAGCGTGGCGCGATGTTATTGCGCACAGCTACAGTCTTCGTCAACATCTTAAAAAAATAGAAAGGCTTAAAAAGAAATAATTTAACGCTTCACTTCGATGTCATCATAGTCACGAATTCTGTAAGTAGAAGAAGAAGAACGAGAAAAGTATTAAATAAAATTGACATCAAACGAAAAGTCCCATCAATTGTGCCCAAATGTCCCAGCAAACAGTTTGACAAGCACTGCAGCCACTTCAAGTATATATATTGATGTGTCGTACGCCAAGTTCAAAACATCTATCCCAACTAATCAATAAGACAAATGAGTAAAAAGAATCTCATCAGATAGATCTTAAGTACAATGCTGACTGACACAAGACGTCTGATGAAACGACGGACGATGAGGGAAATTAAGAGGGGAGGGAAATTTATTAAGTGCTGCCAGACGCGCCCAAAGATTAAAAGACCATATAAATATAATGGACGCAAAGCAAAAAGAGTGAGGAGAAAAAAAAAACTGTAATGGCACAGCGCACTTTGTATACGCTATAATGGCAATGGCAAAACGAAAGAAAACACAAAGTAACAAAAATCAATGCTGGGCATTGTTTAATGTAAATTGCCTTTCGGTTTTTTTTTTGTCGCTTCATAAAAGCAATCACTGGACGAACGACTCCACGAGGTGAGAGTGCAGCCGAAAGAGAGACAGAGAGAGGGAGGTGAATATGCATTATAAATTGGCAATGCTGTGCGCTTGTTGGTGTTGTGTCCCCGTTTTATCAGGTGTTTGCATGCAGCTCCTATATATAGACGACAGAGTGTGAGAGAGAGAGGTGGTAGCTGCTATGATTAGTATTGTTTTTCCTATTCTTCTTCTAGTTCTTGTTCTTGCATAGTTGAAATATTTGGCCTGTTGTGATGAGAAACAAAAAAAACAAACGTACTACGGCGGGCCACGTCACATTGTTGGATAGCACCTGATTATTGGCAAAGGTGTGACTTGACCGACCGAACGACTGAAAGACAGACGAACAGACTGTGTGGGCGGGAATAATAAAGATGTACCGTTAAACGGCTGTCTTGCAAAGTGTCGATTGATGGTTAATGGGAAAAATATGAAACGATTGGAATGGAACGGCAACCAAACGGGTTTAGTTGTAGAAAACTCTATAAATGTTTAAAAATAAAACGTTTTTATGGCTAAAACAAACGCAACGTTCAATAGTTCAAGGGTCAAGCCTATTTATATATCCTTTTGTGCTTAAAATATGCAAAATGTTTCTAACTCCTTCGACCCAACCTTGAACAAAAATCGTCTTTGACTTTTGGGGCTGGGTCCTTGACATTTTTCTCAGATCAAATTTGCCTAATGGGTTTCGGTTTTCATTTTGGCAATAAAAATAAGCTAGAGTAGGAAAAACTGATACCAAAATGTAGAAAAGATTTCAAAATCACATTTCTTCCCCTCTTCTGAGGTTTTTGTGCCTCTGCTGTTTATCTTTCGTCGTTTTGTTTACATTCGCCAGGTCTTCACACACTCTTCTCCTTCTTATCTTTATCTTTTTTTTTTGCTTTATTTCTGTGCTAATGTTGAAAATTTGTTTTCCTTTGTATTTTTGCCTCAACATTTTATTTGTTTTTTAATTTCATTTTCCTTTTTACGCTTATTTTCTGACAACATTTTTATATCTGGCATTGGGCCAAAGTAAGTCTCATAGTATATATATACATATGTATGTGTATGTGTATAGAGTCGAGCCCATTGTTTGTTCTATATAATTTACAGATACCTTACTCTAGCCACCACCCACCCCTCCCCTCCTCACCCGGACCACCCTCAAGAAGACAGCAATAAAGACTTTGGTTAATTGGCAATAAGGCAAATGGCAACAACGCGCATTTATTTATGTTATGCTATATGTATCAGTATAGTATATTATATATAGTATATATCTGTATTGGGTGTTTGGATTGTCGGTCAATGTTCAAAAAGCTCGCCAAATTGCCAGTTTGCTGTTTCTGTTCTATACGTTTTTATTGTTCTACTCAAGCTTATTGCACAATATTTATATTTGTATTTAATTGTTGTTAATAACAATGTGTGTATTTGTGAAAAAACAGCTAACAATGTGTTAAAATGCAACTATTCAAGCAGCACTACACCGCATAGCAGTCAGCTTTCGAGCGTGCCAAGAGTGCATGAAGACAAACTATAGCAGTTAGCTTTTGAGCCGCTGTTGCTTAAGTCAACAGTATAAGTAGAATTAACAGACAGAGTATAAGAGTGTATAAGATAAGATTTCAAAGCAATTCTACGAAATAATCTTGTTGGCCCAAGTCCGTTGCCAAAATTCAAGTTGTTCAAACTGATTAATTTACTTCCTAAATAGATTGTCAGCAATAATCAACTGTTTGTACGCATGATTATTTGTTGCCAACAGTTCTTTGCCTCTTGGCCAAAACGAAATATATATATTTTTATTTAGTTTCTTTTTGTTATTGTCGGGGGGCATTTTTTGGTTCATAAATTGTTAGTGATTAATCTATTTGATGAGCGCCAAAAAAAGATTTTCGCTGTTAGCCAAACGATTTTTATTTGAACTTGAGGCAAACAAGTTCGTTTGCAATGCGTTACGAAAATGTTTAACTCGATACGAGACATATAAAAACATATATGTATCTATATATATGCCCAAGATTTGATTGCTATCAGATGGATTAGAAGGTGGGAAAGGGGGAATTGCTTCCAAGTACAATCAAAGCAATGATCTATGGCCAGAAAGAGAGATAGCGGGCTAAAAGGAAGGCATAAACAACAAAATCTTAACACCTTGATATACATCTCGTTGTCTTCACTCTTCACTCTTCTCTCTCTCTTTCTTTCTGTCTTTCATAAGTTTTCTCAATTGAAAATTCAATTTTCAAGCAATTAAATTCAATTTCGAAGAACACATGAAAAACGCGAATTGTTTGTTTTTAGCCCAAGTGAAACGACTCGAATGATATACCAAAAGATACCCTGTAACAAGTTTGAAGCGAATTTCAATAGAAAATTTACAAGTATCTGTAATTATTTTGTTAAGAAAACAATTTACAGGGTATTTGAGGATGCAAAAGTCTTTAATAATCAAGTAGTTACGCGAGATGCTTGCTTGTTGTTGTTGTTGCACGCAACTTGTCTAATGAATCAACAACAACAACACGTTGCCAATGTTGTGACTCAATATTAAGTATACGGCATAAAATAGACAAGCATCTAGATTTGCGTTGTGATTCAATCGACAGCAATGTGAGCACAAAAAGTTATTTACACAATTAGCGAAGCAACCAAAAACAACAAACTAAACACGCGACACAACTTGTTGTTAATAAGGGGATCTTGATGCTTACCTTCGTAATTGACCTGACCATCACCATCGATATCAGCCTCACGGATCATCTCATCGACCTCCTCGTCTGTTAGCTTCTCGCCCAAATTTGTCATGACATGACGCAATTCGGCCGCTGAAATGAAGCCATTGCCATCCTTATCGAACACTCTGAAGGCTTCCCGAATCTCCTCTTCGCTATCGGTGTCCTTCATTTTGCGTGCCATCATGGTAAGGAATTCGGGAAAGTCAATTGTACCGTTGCCTAAAAGCAAAACGAAACGAAAAGAGAAATGTGTTAATAAAATGTATTTTGTTTAGTAGAATTTGCCACAGCAACAAACCCAACAACCCCATCCCTCTGCTAACTGTCTTCTTTCTATGAAATCCCATTTGAACCGCCCCTCCCCCCGCTCGGGGCTCACACACATCAAGATAAATCCCTTTTCCAGCCAGAATCAAGCTGAATTTTCATATTTGTCTAAGCCTTACCCTCCCCTCCCCTACCCCTTCCCTGTTTGTGTAAGATTTTCTTTTCACCTAGCATACGTGGCGTATGAGCAACATAGTGGCGTTGATAACTTTAGTGCTGGCCAGGGCCAGATAAGCTGCAAAACAGCTTAGCCAAAGGCTATAGCAAAAGTTGTTGAATAGCAGAGCAATACACTGGAAGAAATTCAAATCAAGTGGTCAATCTTCTACTCTGTTACGGACTAATTGAAAAAGTTTCACTCTAAAGTTTGTCTGCTGCTTCTTGGCCATGTTTTTTTTTTCTTTTTGATTTTGATGGCTTAAAACCCAAAAAACTTTTCTTTGGGTGCTCAAAACAAAACTTTTTGCTGTCAAACTTTGCAAGGCCTTAATTGTTATTGACTCGCTCTTATTCTTCGATTTTCTAGTTTTAAGTTAATATCATTGAATATTTCATATGCTTCTTTTTGGCCTGGCTCAAATGGCGCATTATGGCTTATGGTTTTTGGGATTTTTTTTTGTCTCCAAGGATTGTTAATGCGCAAAAGTTTTGCTCAACTTTCACTTTGATTAGGTTCATTTTGAGGAAGTCCATTTTAAAGTGCTCTAATAAAAGCATACCCAAAAGAGAAATAAATTCATTTCACTCAATGTTTATCTCACTTGTGTTAAATTAATGTTTAGCTATTCTATTTTAATAGTTTAAATCTCCAATTGCTTTTTGCCTCAAGTTCAAAAGTACAAAAACAAAACAGAAACAGAAAAACAGATAGAAAAAAAAAACAATTAACAACAACATTAAATCGAAAGGCAAACAACAAAATAAATAATTTTTAACAAATGAAAAATGTATAAAAATTGTATTAATGCGCATTCAATTAAATAATAGTATACGAATGATTATTGAATTGGGCCAAAACGAAAGAAAAATCTTTCTTCTTCAAAAGGTTAAAAATATACATTTTCTTTGCTGTCTTTTGGCTACTTTTGGCTTAGGATTTCCCCCAAAAATAATATAAATGTTTTCTTGCCATTTTTGTGTGTGTTTTCTTCTTCTTTTTTGTGTTGGCCACGAGAGCGGAATTGTGTTAGACGCGCCTTAGACAGAGTGAATATATATGTTGATGTTGCCTGTTTGACAAGGCTCATAGAATAATGACGATGACGATTTATGTATTCGTGTGTGTGTGTGTAAGTGTGTGTGTTGCCAATAATGTCTGGTAATGGTTTTTGGTTTCCATTACCAACGACGCCGCGCCTCGCAGACAACTACAAACCAGTCGAGTCATCATTTTCACACTTTTCTCCTCATCCCTCATACCACCGCCCACCTCACCACTCCCCCTCCTCAAAGTTCTCGTTTCGCAACGTTGCGCAAATATTTTTGCAGACAATTTACAATTTTAATAAGATTTTTTTTTTTCGTCGTCTTCGTCGTCGCAAAAGCTAAATTTAGTTTTGTACGTTAAAGTGAACTCTTTTTTTTAGTTTTATAAATAACCCAACAATTTGGGATTTCTTTGGTTTTCTGGACAATTATTGTTGCACTTTCGAGGCGTGGAAAAAATTGCAGTTTTTTTATTATTTTTTTTTTGGTAAGAGTTGCCAAGAACATTTTAGCTAATGGCTGTTTAATGTTTCCTGTGTCTGCTGTTCAACCCACCCACCCACACACACACACACACATACGTGTATGTAAATGTATATTTTATATTATTTTATGCACGAAAATGCCATTTGGCTTGTTGTGATCGTAAAATAGCCAAGCTAATCGTTCTATTCTTCTCGCATGGAAAACTGAAAAAATTTCCCTGCACAAACAACAACAACAATACTAAATAAATGGTGAATGGCATAAACTAAGAGGCGTTATTTTAGAGTAATAATTCGGTTAACTTTGTTGAAGTCGGGTTTAATATAAAGGTTGGCAAAATTTCCCATTATTACATACATAAGCACTTGACCAGTAACTATAACAACAAAAAAATCTTACAAGTGTGTGTGTGTGCCTTGAGCCATGCCAACTATTTTTAGCATCGACGCTGATAAACATCACGTCAGTCTGTCAGTCAGCCATCAGTCATTTCGCATGTTTCTCACAACAAACAGCAAACAGTCAGCGCCAGCTAGCCACCTATTCACGTGCTCTATGTTCTTATTGTCCTTTGCGGCGCATGCGTTTGAGTAGCAGCAGCCAGCGAGCAGCTGAAGTAGCTGTAGTTGTGCAGACTTTGCCCTGGATTTTTCATCACATGCGCAAACAAGAACAACAACAACAACACGACAGCTAAACGGCGGCTCAACACAGTTGTGTTAACGAGAAGAAGTAACGTAAGCAGCGCAGCCTCTGCAGACAGCATGCGAAAAGAGTGAGAGTAAACGAGTGAGCAGGCCTGAGTGCTGGCTGCTGTTTGTTGTTGTTGTTGTTGTTCGGATGTGGGTGACTTGTTTTCGGTTTCTGGAATTTCGTTGTCGTTTGTTTCGGTCGTCGTCTCCTTGCACTTTTTACTTGTTACGCTTTGCACTTGTCGCTCGTTTGTCGCGATGCTAGAGTGAGTGAGTGAGTGTGTGTGCGTTTGTATTGCTGCTCTTCTTGGGTGGGGCGTATTGTTATGTTTTATTTTTAAGCTAATTGTCGAGCTTTAGGCGCATTATGCAAACAGCAGCGAAACTGCACAAAACGAAACACGCAATGCATGTATGTTTCTATCTTAGTGTGTGTGTGTGTGTTTGTGTTTGCGGTACACATAAATAAAGAAAAAGTGATTTATAATTTGTGAAAATTTATATAGCCAAGCTAGAGCAACAACAACAACAAAGAGATGCAAAAAAATATACATATTCTCGACACATTTCACAATCGCTATAAATACATATAAAAAGTCACACGAGCACCGTTATTTTGCTCTCTTTTTCGCTCTCACACACACTAATATGTTGGCAAATAATTTTTGTGTTGAGCCGTTTTTTTGGTCCATCGGTCTGTTGGTCGTTCGGTCGCTCGGTCAGTCCGTCAGTTGTTGGTGAAAAGGTGAAAAACCTCAACGGCAAACGACACATTTTCATAAAATTTCACAAATTTCACCGAAATGGCGCGCGGCGCCTATCGCTCAATTTCTTTTCATACTCTGTTAAAAATAATTTATACTCTGCTTCTTCTTCTTCTTTTTCATCTGCTATTCAACTCTCGCCATAGATTCTTAACGTTCCCGCTACACACCGCCCAGCACCCTGCTCAAAAAACCACCTTTTGTCAAAAATCCTGTGTGCATTTTTGACAGCAGCCAGCCAAAAACGACAACAACAAGAACAGCAATAGAAACGGCCAAATATTTTTGGTTCTAATCTATTTTTGATGACTATGACGTGTTTTTGTTGCATATTTTTAGCCGGTTGCCGAAGCACAACACAAGATAAAATACAAAAAAAAGGCTACAAAGAATTTTGTTGTTCTTGGGATTACTGAAAACATCGCATGGCTAATGTTTGTTTCACAAAAAATTCATTTAGTTTATAATTAGCGAGAAACATCAGAAGAACAAGAAGAACAAAAGGGGTTCAACGCAATGAACTAGTTCAGTTCCCGTAGTACATAAAAAACTTACCATCGGCATCGACCTCGTTTATCATATCCTGCAGTTCAGCCTCTGTGGGATTCTGTCCCAGGGAGCGCATAACTGTTCCCAATTCCTTTGTTGTGATGGTGCCATCACCGTCTTTATCGAATAGCGAGAACGCCTCTTTGAACTCGGCAATTTGTTCTTCTGTCAGCTGATCGGCCTGCAAACAACCAGAGAGAGAAAGAAACATTAGAAAAAAATCAAAGAAAAATAAATAAAATATTTATTAAATACCATTATTTAGCTTTTCGATAGAAACGACTTTGCTGATATAATGTAAACTTTTTTAATAATTAATTTGCTGTCAAGTTTAGAAAATGTATATTATTCAATGACACTCGACAACGACTACTTGGATGTTATTTCAATGACAACAAACCAAAAAACCTCTCATTCTAAATTCTGAGTTTTTTCAAGTACAGAAAGTTCTCTAAAAAGCCACTCGTCAGAGTTAGAGAAGAACCAAAAGGGTTCAGTTCATTTAAATAATTTCGCATATTGTTTGCACTCAACCAAAAACAAAAAGCAACAGACACAAAAAGCTAACAATACAAACAAACAAGTACAAATAAAGATAGAAAGATACAGTTGTTCTCGTATCTCAGCTTTGGTATCTAGAAAACAACAACGACAAAACGCGAAAAAAAAGGTGTTAGGTTCCGCGTTGACGTCAGTTGTTATATATTTCGCAAAGAAAGGTATACAACAAAAAACAAACAGAGAAAACCATAGACCATGAAATACATGGCAAGAAAACTGGATACTCTTTCAAGGTTTTTTTCGTTTTTTGAAACTTGGCGGAAAATACCAAAATTTTTTAATGTTTTTCTTTTGTGGAAAAGGAAAACCTGTAGTTTAGGGTTTCCCCCCTGTGGTGGGGCTTGTTGTTAAACAAAGGTTGAACAATGAATATATAAAAATAACTAACAATATTATATAGCTTCTACATAGCGATAAGGTCGGCGCCCCTATATGAAAAAACAACAAACAATATAACAAAATACAGTTTGCGCATACTTAATATGATTAAGTAGAAAACAATTTGTATAACTTACGTCAGAGAATGATATGAGTTATTACTCAAATGTTTGTGCATTCATTTCAATATGGTATTGATCGATTTGCAAGCTAAGCTCGTAATACTCGTTACCCACCCAAATAATTTCCACATCGTTATTGACAAAACTGATTGCATATTGAGACAATCAAAAGATATGCGATTTGAAATATAAATGAGATCATAAAGGTTTTTTGTATAATGATTTTTCTTTCCTAAAACTGTTTAATTGCTTTGAATGACGAATAAAACTATAGTGCTTATGAGCTCATGTATGAGATAATCAACGATTGTTAGAAAACATACATAATAGACTTTAAAACATTTATAGAACAAACTTATTTATTGGTTTATCGAAATATTTGCTTAATAACCTAATCTTTCTTGGATTTTTTTTACACATTCCCATTAATCTGAAGTACAAAGTCTTTATGACTAACATAAATCTTGAGTAAATTTTCCCTATCTAATCGATAGTTGGAACGAAGAAATAATATCATAACTTGGTCAACACTCACACGTACTTAAGACGTTAAATCGTGTTATATAAGGAAGTTATGTCAAAATGTTTGCCACACAGTCATATGTAACTGTATATGGACAACTTCCGTTGGAGCTAAGCCAGAGAAACCAACGCCTGGATACTTTATCTAATCGTTTTGGTCGATTGCAATTCAAACTTGAAGTGAATTGAAACTTTTCCTTTTGGACTAGCTTATCGCATTGCTTTGATAATAAAAAAAAACGGAAAAAACCTTTCTCAAGTTTGGTTATGTCACATAATTTGTGTGACTCAAGCCAGATTAAAGCTTGCCTTATAAATATGGCAACGCCAACACCCACAGTCGACATCAACAAACAGCAGCGTAGCCAGATGGGCCAGCTGTAAGCTAATTGTCAATGCCTTATATTGCGCCAGCGTTGCCCACCTAAACGATTGCCATACTGCGCTGCACACCTGCCCAAGCCATATACATACGTATTTAATTTGCACATGTGATCAACGTATAGCAAGCATAAACATTACTTTTAATAGCTGCTTTCGCTCGTTCGCTTTGCTCTCTGACTTATGCACTCGGTCTCTTATTTTCGATTAACTGTTTATGATTGTCGTTCTCTTTTTAAAACTTTGGCATTGCGCTGCCGAAAACCGGCAAAGTGCGGTTTGTGCATGGACATTTTTACCAACATTTTAGCCGGTATAAACCGGTTAACATTAGTCTGTTTAACAACCTTTGCAAGCAACTGTATACACAAACACATACATACACTGATCGCAAAAGAATTGCTATGCTTAATGTGTAGCTGCTGTCAAAAGTTAAATGTGATGAACTCACAAAAAAAAAAATGAGTCACAATAAACGTAACTAAGCTGGCTAACTTTCCAAATAATAATATTAATGAGAAAATAAAAGAGAACAAACACAATTTGGTACTGCATATTTGATGAGATAATGCGGCGCGGCGCAGTCAACAAACTTTGAAGATCAAATTCTGTTTATCTTAAAAAAGAAGAAAAAAAATTCAATGATAATGAGAGTCAGCAGTGTTAAGCATATGAATCACGCTTAATGCCAAAGCCAAATAAAACGAATTGTTTTAATTTCAAAAACTGTTTGCACTGCGCGCGCTAATTAAATTAGGGGACAAGCTGGCGAGCAAGAGGTGGGTTGGGAGTGTGGTGAAAGGTGAGCTTTAAATTCACAATGCTCTCTTATTGGAAAGCCAAATAAATATGTAGAAAAGACCAAAAATTGGATTATGTGCGGTTAATGTGGGCGATGTATAGCGTCTGGGGCGGAGAACAAAAAAATACATTAAAAATTAAATGAAAAAAAATGTTTCTTCATTATGCTGCACGCTGCATACACGTTTGGCCCGTTACAATAAAATTCTTGGGCGAATGGTAAAGTAGAACAGGCAGCAGCAACAACAACATGGCCAAACAGCCAACAGCAGCAGCAGCAGTGGCGGCAGAAGAGACAGAAAAGCCAAGCAGAAAGCGAAACAGCAAAATAACCGCAATGCGGCAAATGAAACGGTTATGGAAGAAAACAACAAAACGTACGCGCCGCAACCAAAAGGAAACAGACACAGACAGGCAGGCCGAGAGCGACAGAGAGCGAGCGAAAACGCAAAAGAAAGCGCACGCAGATAAAAGTGCGCGACCGGGAGAGCGCAAGAGCGACGCAGTGCGAAAAAACGAGTGATAACAAATGTGCAGAGCAAACGAGCAAGGGAAACGAAGACACACTGAACCGACAGAACCGAGAAACTGTGTGAAACGGTTATGCGCGAGAGTGAGAGCACACTGAGAGCGCTGTGCTCTGCCGCGAAACGGGTAAATTGAGCAAATCAACGAAACGCGACAAGGCAACGGCAACCAGAAATTCCATAAGCTAAAGAATTTTTGCCGTTTCTTCTTTTGCTTATACTTTTTTTTCGCCTTTTTTCGTTTTTTTGGCGAGCAAATCTAACCTCAATTTTTGCGGTAAATAAAGCGAAACGAAATACAACACGAAAGCGTAGACTGCAATAGCAGAGAAATAAATAAAAGTAGCCAAAAAAATGCCGGCAGCGCTACTGGAAACAGCCGTTAATGGTGCTACTGTTGCCGTTGTTGTTATATTTGTATTTGTTGCTGATCAGCCTTTACGTGATAAGTTAATCATATTCCATGTATTTATATATACAATTTTTGTTTTTTTTATGAGCAGTTCAAATATTTACTGATAAAGTGGCGATAGCAACACATATTTTTGTGCCCAAGATTTTCAACAAATTAGGCAAAGGTAAATGTAAACTCTTCACACACATACATGCACTAGGTGTGTGTACGTGTGTGTGTGTGTGATATACAGCTGCAAGCGGAGCCGCAGCGACGCATTCAGCTGGCCAAAGGGTAGGTAAACGTTATGATAACGAGTTTTTTTACACGTTTTCCAACTGCCAACAATTAACAATAAAGCAGGGAGCGGAGGGTTTAGACTGTTGGCCTTGAATTTGTTATTATTATATAGTTCAATTCAGTTTAGATTTTTTTTTCTATGCTCTTAAATGCTCTTAAAATGATGTGCGAACTGAGGAATATGTTGAATGATTTATTGATGTATTCATTTTCTAATTGACATCTATAGCGCAACTAAATCAATATAAATGTATTGTAAAAGAAAACAGCAAATTCACAGTTTGGCAGGCTTGTGAAATACAATATATACTATAAAAAACAGCTATCTGCTATTAAAGATATGATAAGAAGCTATTAAAAGGTAAGTGTTTCTCCTTAAACAAAATGGCTCATTAAAAACTAACCCTAAAACTTGTATTTGTTTCAAAAAGGGGTTAATTTTAACACAGCTGCTGCTGAAGGGTCAAATCCAATTGGAAAAACGTGCAATTGGCACACAAACACACACACATAGAGAAACACATGTTTGTGTCTAAGAATTTGGCAAAAAAAAGTAGATGAAATTTCTATGGAAATTCTTGTGTAAACAATATAAATATGAAACGAAACTTACCATTTTTGTTGTTGGGGGTTTTTTGTTGCTGCTGCTGTTGGAAAGAAATGTAGCTAAAGGTTAATCCGCTGCGTTTGCTGCTGCGGCTGTAGTTCTAATAGTAGTTGTTTTTGTTGTTGTGGTATGTGTAAGTGGAATTTAACGTTGGACGACAACGGCGACGCGCGTGTTCTACGTTTAAACTTGAGTAATTATTTGCGTTTTAAAGCAAATTTTCTAATATAACACACTGTAAAAAGAGCGAGAAGAAGAAGAACAAGATGATATTACACGTTTTCATTGGTTTTTTTTTGTGTGTGTGTGTTTGAAGGAAACAAAAGGAAACTTAAAAAACTGCTGCAAATGTACGAGCGACAACAACAGCGAACAGCAGCGTCTTTTTGCCGGCGGCGAACAAATGAAATGAAGAAAGAAATCAAGTGATGAATGCGAGCGTAGCAGGCATAAAAGGCGACAATAAAAATGTTAACGTTGACTTCGCCGTCGGCAGCGACGCCGTGGCAATGTCTTGTTGTTGCTATTGCTGTTTGCTGCTGCCGAATTTCGTCTTGCGTTTTATTCTTTTCTTAATTTTTATATTTTTTTGTTCGGATTTTTTCCTTTTTTTTTCTTTTCTATTGTGCGATATAACACACGCGCGCACACTCGTTTGTTAATACATATACATATGTACAACAAAATATTTTTGCTCGTTTTTCGATTTATACAAATTTCTTTGGCAAAAATTTGTAGCTTTGATTATTTCTTTTTTTTTTATCACGCAGTACAAATGATTGTCCTCTGCAAATTGTTAGATTTCTTTCTATTTTATATGGAAGGTAACTCACGATCCTAATCAGAACTTGCGTCCGTAACGGTTGACAACTCAATTGTAACTGTACCGTTTAAAAACCGTTAGCGTACTACAATAAATTCGCACTGTTGTGCGGCTGTTTGGCTGCAAAGCTTATGTTAACTACTTGCTGTTAGCTACTCAAATGAACTGCTCGCGCTCTCTTTGTCACTCAAATGAGCTGTGTGTGTCGCTGTTATGCTCAAAAGGTCTGTTAAGTAACATAACTTCTGCAACATGCGCTCTTTGCTGCATACAAGCAACTGAGCGAAGCGGTTAGCGAGCGAAACGGTTTCAGTGCGCTCTTCGTTGCGTTTTGCTTGATTTTTGTCGTATTTTGTTGTCGTTGTTTTTTTTTTTTGTGTGTTTTGCTGCTTTGCGTAAACGCAACGAAATGGCAAAGCAAAAAGGAAACTTAAAGATGTGTTTTGCAAAGCGGCCGCGCCGGCGCTTTTAGCTAAATAAATGATGTCAGATAATTGTGCTTAAAGCGAAGATCAACCAAAGTGCTTGAGACTTGCTCTTAATGTGCTTAAGATAAAGTGTTGTGTGTTGAGCGGCGAAAAGTCATGGGATATTATTACAAAACACTCACTCATGCAAGCACACAGTGCAGCGCCCACTTCTGGTCATTTTGCCACCATTTCTCATTGCCCGCATCCATTTTGCACTTGGTTATTTTTTTGCCGCAGCAAATTGTCGCAATGGTGTTTTCTCCTCTTCTTCTTTAACATCTACTTTTCATTTGCTGCAATGTCGTCCAATTCGAACGCATGCCAACAAGTTAAGTATGTTAACCCCCGGTAAATTAGACAAAAGGGCACGGAGCAGAGCAGAGCAGAGCAAGTAACACATTGCAGCAACATTGGGTGAACCAAGCGCTGCGACGGCGTCGCTAACTGCGACGTTGACGTCGTCACTGGCGACGGCGACAGCGACGACAGCAATGCGCCATTTTTCGCCATGAAATTCGGTTTGGGCACTTCTCTTGCTCCTCTCTGTCCGTCAAACAGTTTGTCAGTCTATGTGTATGTGTGTGTGTTGGGTAAACATTTTGCAAGCCAAGCGAAGAAGAAGCCCCATAAGCAATTGCGGCATTCAAGCCCCAAATTCATTTGACTTTTCCAACCATATTTTGTTTTTTCTCTTTCTTGCGTCAAAGCTTGCGTCGCAATGCGTTCGAAAATCTTTATGGAATTGAAAACAAAATATGTATATTATTTGAGGTTATGTTGTAACAGCATTGCCAGCAGTAAAAACACAGTTTGAGCTCGCTAATTGCTAACGCTATATAAACTAGCTATAACGGCAGTTTATTGAAGCCAATAAAAAGGTGACGAGCCTGACAGTGGAACAAAAACTGCCCAGAGAGTAAGTAATTAAAGTAGTTTTTTGTTGATTAAGCTTTTAATATATGCTCTACACAGTATACATTTAGTTATTCTTCTTCTTCTTTCGGGCCTTTCTAGCCTTAAGTTTTTGATCCCTGCGCCACTTGAGATAGCATTTCTGTATCTTTGTTGCCGCACGATTCATCATAAAGATTAGGATGCGTTCCTGTTGCTTACGCTGCTCTTCCTGTTCGTGTGTTATGACAATTTTAGTGTAGACCGCTTCTTCGGCACGATAGTCGATCATGAAATCATCCAATTCCTTCTTGGCCACCTTGTATTGATCCTCCAGATCGAGATTCTCACGCAATTTCTCACCAATATTATTATCGTACTTTTGCAATATGCCTTCCAGCTGCATTAATAGCTTGTTCCTAGGGGAAGTAGTAGTATTATTTTTAATCATCTTTACTTTACTTCAACTTACTTTTCCGCACGCATTTCCTTTTCCCTTTCCGCATTCTTTTGTATCAACTGTTCGTACTCGCCACGTGCCTTTTCCAGCTCCTCCTTCAGTTCCTTTTGCTTATCCAGGCTACTCTTGTGATTGTTCCGCAGTATGCGACTTTGTGTTTCTCTATCAACTTGACGAAATTAGTCTAAGAAACCTCACAAATCATTTACTCACATTTCATTCTGAATGCGCACATTATTCTTCCACTTTTTGCTAGCTAAATCATTCTCCTGAATCTCAAGGATCAATAATTTAGCCGCCTGTTTCCAGCGTAGTGCAGCTTTCTTGCACTTGATTTGCTTTTGGCAATTCTCAATGCGACTCTGCACTTTTTCCCTCTCCAGAAACATTATAAACAGCTTCTTCTCCATATTCATTTCAGCCCGGGAAGTACGTCTCAAATGACGTTCGGCTGCTTGCAAAAGTGTTTCACTGACAGTGAGAAGTTTTTGTTGCTGCTTTGAAACTGTTTCGAGATACTCGGGAAACATTTCGTAGATGTGAAAATGACGTTGAAAATAATCAATAATGCGTAGCACTTCTGGATTAAACTCCTCCATTTGAACAACATCCACATTCTTCATGTTTCCCAATAGCCGAATAGCCGGTTCGTAGAAGGTTCCTTGCACTAAGCTTTCGACGTTTGACAAATCATTTGCCAACTTTGGCAATATTAGAGATATTTTCATACGTCCTATGGAGTTCTCCAATATTCGTATAACATTATCGATTTGTGTATCGCGTGTGCGTGTAAAATCTATGGAAAATCCTTTGGTTTAATGCAAGCTTTTGTAAATTTTATGCATTTTTTTGCTTACCCGTAACCGCTGGCTCATTGCGTTGCATCTTTGATGCTTTTGTTAGTGCACTATATTTATTTTGTTTATAGTTGAAACAAGTTTCTTTTGTAAATGGGTTGCTTGGCAACTTCCCTCGGTTGCTAATGTTATTACACTGGTAGAAAAGAGCTCTTTAATCTGTTCCAAAACGTTCCTTCAAGTCTCATATGGCCGTGTTAGCCTTTTAGTAGAGTATAAATAAGCTAAAAATAGCATGCGTATGCCTTGAGGCCGTAATAGGTGGGTGTGGCACTCTGCTGCTGCTGGGCGTTAGATGTTGTACTATGCAAAGTGGAGAGAGTAGGCGTGGTTTGGCAGTTGGCTTTTCAGTTGTATTCTCGAGCCTTGGGTGCCTACAGCAAAAAAAAAGAGGAAAAAAACTTGTGCCACAACGCAAAAGTTGGGTTGTTCAAGGGTTTATGGGTGGCATGTCCGTGCGGCTGTGTCGCATTATGTCAACTGGTGTGGCATGAATGAAAGCTGCGACAGGCAGTCCGAAACAACGACAACTACAACAGCGCAGCATTTCCTGTTTGAAGAAGTCATAGTGGTTAGGAGGAAAAACCAACAGGCAGAAGAGGAAAGAAAACACAACCGGGTGTGTTTCGTGCTTTGTATAAAGGACAAGCGTAAAGCGACTATGTCGACAAAGCGTTTCAGACAACAAGCAAAATCGTTATTAAAGGCCTCAGGTGCGAAAAGTGTGAAGGATACTAGGAAATAAATCGATTTATTATCTTGAAGTTTCTAAACATTCAAGGATTTTCTATTTTTAGCCCCCACTATAAATAACATGAAAACTTTAACCTCTTGTGCAGCTCCTTGTCGGCTTGCAGTCATTTTCCAAATGATATGTTGCCCAAATAGCTGCAATTTAACTCACTATACTCTTCTCTTTCTAACCCATATGACGCACAATTTGCAGGAGCTGAACATATATATAAAAGCCTCCTTCCCAGCAATGTTAAAAGTCAAATAGCAAGAGAGAGCGAGAGAGCGAGAGAGCGAGAGAGAGAGAGAGAGAGAGAGCAATCGCATTGACAGCTGCGTCAGCGTCAGCGCAACAAGTAAGAAGAAGCAATAGGTGAGAGGCTGAAGCAAAGCGTCAAATAATGTGGCAGGAACAAAAGCAACAAAGAACACAGGGGGCAAAAAAAATGCTGCAATGCTGACGAACAACAAAAGTAAATGAAAATATTATTGTTGTTGGCTGGCAGCGAAAGCGAATGCGTGATAAAGATGGTAAGAAAAGGCGATGGCAATGGCCGAAGTATGAAAAAATGACGCATAAGCAGCAACAGTAGTAGTGTCCACAGAGAGAGAGAGCGATAGAGAGCGAGCGCGCGCGCCCAGATGTATGCAGAAGTTTTTGGCAGTGGCCAACAAACGGCCATGCAAAGCGGCACCGCAGAACAACGTTAACGGTACTGCAAAGCGAATGTGCAGCACAAAACGGAAACGTTAAAGAGAGAGAGAGAGAGAGCCTGCTCTCACATTTACTGTTGCTGCTTGGCCCACATTTGATGGGCTCAGCTGTGGCGTACTTTTTGTTCCTGCTGTTCTTGTTTAACCGTTTCGAGCTTGAAGCTCATTATGTCGACTCTGTCGCCGTTGTCGTCTCCACTTAGTCGCCTTGGCAGCATTTTCTGCTGCTTAATGTTGTATACATATACATATATTTATTGTCGTGACTTTATTTTCACGACTATCTATGACTGCGACGTTTCACAGCTAAAATTCTTGACTGCCACGCTTCGTTCGTTCGCTACGGCCGCATTGCAGCTATAAATTTGTGGCTTTTGCATTTTTTTGTTGTAACCCTGCAAGATTACATTTTGAGTGCCGCCAGTCTATCGCCTTCCTCTTACGCGACACCAAAATGGGGTCATATTGCTTTGTCTTAACTCTTGGTTGGAACTCTAATAATGTATATAAATAATTAAAGAGCATTTTATTGATTTGTATGTATTTGCCCTACATTAAAACGATAATCACATACACCATTTATTTTCTTGCAACATCTAGAGCTTTAGCATTTCAATTTCCATTGTCTCTCAAGCATATAGAGTATACGTATTACAATAACTAACAGATCCCACAAACTTGATAATGTAGCCTTTTTTTTTTTATTTTGCGGGATGCGACAGTTAAACTTAACGACAATTTTCAGTTGGCACTTGGCACTACGTTTTTTTTTAACATTCTTATTTCCACTTGCCTGGGTTTTAGCTCCTGCTCCTACTTTGTCTTCTTTTGCTTTTATGGCAAAGTTTTTCAGTTTCAAAGCGTTTCCTTTTCAGGTTTTCTTAGTAGTTTCTTTTAACAAACTTTTGGCCTTTGCCAGCTGGTTTTTGTTGTTTTTCAGTTTTTAACTTTTCTTCTCCTCCTTTTTTTTCTCTGTGTGTGTCTTTCTTTGTCTCAACCTTTTGGCTTGTCTGTAATTTGAATTTTTTCATCTGTAAACTTGCCTTCGTCGTCTCTGTATCTCTTCAGCTCTTAGCTTGATTATAATGCTTTGCAACTAAACAAAAAGTAGAAGAATTCAGTTATCTAATAAACTGCTTGCAATGCGATGTTAGTTTGCTCAAAGTGTTTGTTTGTTTGTGAGTTCTTGTTGCATAACATGATCATATTAACCTCAATCAACCTGTCTCTTAATGCTTTCCTTAACATTTAATATTTTTAGAAAAACTTTTGTGGATAATTTAATAAACTAAAAGCTAAAAAAGGGAATTCAATTTTAATTTATGAGCTCTCAAAGTTTTTGCAATTAAATTGAATACTTTTTCTTGTTCTCTGTTTGTTTGTTGCCCCAAAACAAATGAACAATTTTCCCTGATTGACATTTGCTGCCACACACACACACACACACACACACAACTAGAGCGAGATGGCATGCTGTTTTCTCTTATCTTGCTTCTATTTTTGAGCAGCTCGTTAATTTCTTGCTCCTTTTTTATTTTCGTCTGTTGTTACACTTGTTTTTTGGACTATGAAGAAAGCAAAAAAAAACAAAGTCGTAAAAAATTCCTTTTGCCTTTTTGCGTTTTATTTTGTCGTTCTTTTTTTTTGTTTTGAGGGCGCTATGGTTCGTTACGTTTTTGGGTAGCTCTTAAGCGCGCGCCCAAAAGCATGCAATAAAAATTGAAATAGCCATTTTAGTTTTATCAATAAACGCATTTCAGCTTCAACTTTATTGACCCAGTTTTCTGTATTAATGCCAGCAGTTTATTATGTTCATAGATCATCTGTTTTTTGTTTTGTTTTATGTTATGTGTCCCTCAATTAATGGGACATGTGTTTGGAAGCAAAAAAAAGCTCATAACTTTCTCTTTAATTGTTGAGTGTGACATAAAAACATGGACTAAATGCCAAATAGAGATAAAATGTAGCGAAAATCATAGCTTAAAGTTCTTTAACAACAAGCAATATGAAACGTTTTTTGCGACACATTTTTTTTGTTTGCTTCTGACATATATATCAATGTGGCTTCTGCCTCTACCGATGATTGAAGTATAATATTTGTGGCCTAGTGATTGGGGTGTGAGGATCTATTTGGCTAGCCTAAAGTCAACATCTGCAACAATGGCTGACACGTGCAAAAGTACAAAAAGGCAAGCAAGGAGTTGGAGTTGGCCAGTAAATATATATTTTAGGGCAAAGTGATTGATGAGCTCACAGTCTAGATGAACATGTACGCAAAAATTCAGTTGTCAACACGTTGTTAATGTTTCGATCCCCTTCCCCCCTCGCACAGCTTGCCATCGCCTACTGCAGAGTCCATTTGGCATAGCTACTTGGGGCGATGTTGGAGGCTTGATTAAATATAAAATCCTGTACCAGAACTGGAGCTCCTGCGGCTGCTTTCGCATGCGCGGCACGCAAATTTGTTGCCAATAAGCAACCGAAAACAATTTTTATATGCCCAGTATGGCTGGGTCGAAGGGGGAATGGGCAGGGGTAGTTGACTTGGCTATGCGTGCCGCGTGTCTTTTTGGACTTCCTACCCTGTACAGATTGATATGGATTGATATGATTGTAAAGTTTCTTTACCCAAAAACTGCTTAAAGGGTATCTCTTAGTCGAAGGCTTGCCTGCCACCTTTCGGTTGCTTTCTCCCTCCACAGCTATCAAACTGGGGTTGCTTAGCTACGCGGCCCAGCCAAAATGTAGGTCATGTTGGGCTGGGTAACGAAAACGGCAGCTGTAACTGGGAGCTGGGAGCTGAAACTGGAGCTGGAGCTGCGTTTCATTTGAACTCTGCACTCGCAACATTTACAGCACACACTCAAAGAGAGGCAGAGGCAAACAGAAAGAGAGAGGGAGAGAGAGAAAGAGAGTGGGTTTGCTGGTGTCATGAATACTTTAGTATGGGGCGTGGCAAACAAAGCACAGTCACAGTTCATACCCAGACTCCACAAGCCCATGGCATACATTCGTGAGCTAGTACGAAGGGAGTGTGTTCATCAACTCATGCTTATTATAATGAAAATTTCATTAGAAAATTGAATGTTGACGTGTCGCATGTGTTGTAAGCGACTGAACACTTGAGTGTGTTTTAATACCACCTTCCAAGTACTTGAAGAGAGAGAGAGAGAGGGTGAGAAATGGTAGTAGGCCAACATAATCTTAAACAACATTCTTAAGTACAGACATGTTGACAGTTTCAATTTCTAATCAATTTTCATAGCATACTTTGCTGCGCAACAAAAAGCTAAACAGTTGACATTTCACAGACATGTGGTGCTTCTTCTTACTTAGGGCAATAACATTTTCACGCTATGTTAACATAACAGTTCATTAACACTCGTTGCTTATAACAGGGTATTAAACCTGTCAATCACTTGAAGAAATTCTTTTGCTTGCTTGACTTTGCTCAAAAAAATCATCAACAAATAAAAAATAAAACGTGACTTTAGCTCAAGTTGAAAACAACTGAGTTGGCTTTTCAGTGCACTTAGCCGAAGCATTTTTGCTGACCCAATTTTGGAGCGAAGAATAGGGCGGTGGAAATGGGCGTTGGTTTAGTTTTGCCAAATATTTGTTGTTGCATTTTCCTTTGACCATCCAACCAACTGTTATTTATTTGGCATGCCTGAGAATATATACTGAAATACTATTTTGTAGCACAATTCATTCAGTTGGGCAAACAGCAAAACCAAACAGCCTTAGAGCCAATGACAATAATTTGCAATCAAGCTAAGTGAAGTTTGCCCATTTGTTCATGCTTTTATTTTAGAGTTTTGCAGCACTCGAAAGAGTCTAACCAGTTGGAACTTAAGTGCTACGAGCTGTATAGCTGCCAAAACTTGAAATCTCTGTCTGTGCCAATTCTTTTCGGCTCAGAGTAGAAGTAGTAGTTGTTAGAAGTTTACGAAAAGTTTTTTGCGAATTCATTAAACATTTTTGGCAAGCAATTGAGTTTCTTAATTAAAATGTATATACATATACAAATATATTTGGGGTTAAGTAAAATCTGTAATAAATGTTACGAACAAAACTTTCAAGTGTATTAGAAGTGAATTAAGATGCTGTTTTTTCCACTTCTTTGCCACTTGACTGTTGTTGTGTAGGACAGTGCGTATGCGCAATATTGCTAATCGCGCCCAAAGTCTAGACAAATGTTAACTGTTTAGCTAGAGCACATGTCAAAATGACTAAATGCTCATCAAAGTTTCGTTTTTCCAGCCAGTTGGTTTTTTTTTGATGTGCTAGTTGGAACCTTCCAAAACTTTGCGACAGCCCATTTATGATGAAAGGTTACACTTTGCCAAAGTAAATGGCCAATTACCCTAAGAGTGTGTGTGTGTGTGTCTGTTTTTTTCTAGCACCCGCTGAAATTGAGAATATGGTGGCACATGCAATGATTTGATTTCGCAAACAAAAACGAAGAAACTATTTAAGAGTGTAAACAAAATGTTGACGTTTCCTCGTTTTTTTTCCCAACACACACAAATACAAGAACGTTTGTAATAAGCCACAAGGGAAGAGCGGTAAGGCAGCGTAAGGGAATGGGTAAGGTTGTTAATGGTAAGGGGCTGGGCCTAGTTCCGTGTTTTATCGATAAATCGTGAGTGCAAAGCGCTGTTTTTAGTCAATTGAGTGGGTGTTTAGGGTTTTTTTTTTCTATATATTACAAACAACAATTGTGTGTTTTTTTTCGTCTTCTTGTTTGCATTTCTTTGTATACCCTGTAAACGTGACGAACAAGGTTTGAGGCTTGGTTAGGGTAGAAAACTTTACTTTGAGTTAAGTAGAGAAACTGTTAATCTCTTTAGGAACAACAACAGAATGCGAAAACTCATCTTTACAGCCAAGAAGCTCCTCAATAAAACAACCTTCGTTGCTGCATACCCAGCCCAAAAAGAAAAAAATGCTACGTGTTCTCAATTTTCTTTTGTTTGTTATCTGAAAATCGGTTTTTGTTTTTCGTTCTTTCCTTTGCGGACGCGCAACTGACACGAAAACGCCACAAAAACAAGAGGTGTATTTGCTGAGTAGGCGAGTCGATGGATAGATAGGGTAGTTGGGTAGCTAACGTTTATGAGTTTTGACAGGAAATTGGGACCGGTAGACAGTCAGACATTAGATGTGACTCTGCCACACACACAATCACAAACTTTTTGATTGCCATTGACACGCCGCGCGTTGTTGGCGAGAAGAGGCAAGAACTCATAAAAAGTTGAACCAGAAATGAAAATGGGCTCGTGCTTATTAACAAAGTAGACAAAGGACTAAAGAAGCTTCGCTTTCGTTGAGTTGCGTGCGCTTTTGTCTTTGTATAGAGGTCTCTGGCCATATCGTATCGGCATATAAAGCTAAAAATAATTTGAATTTTATTGCTATATGAAGATTTGATTTATATGCTTGGACTTTAAGCTTTTGCTATACGCATTCGTTTAATTGAACTAATTTCACATAATTATTTAACAAATCGATAGATACAAATTGTTGTTGTACAATCAACAAACAATTACAAAGAAAAGTCATAGGGCCATTATCCGATTAGCGTGACAAACAGCTTATATATAATGCATATACTAAGACTTGTACAAAAGCCAAGACGAAAGGCAAGCATAAACCAATGCAACAACGTAAAGAAATAGTTTTGGTAGTTAAGTTATTCGATTACATAACTTTATGGTATTTTCTAGGTAGTAGATCTAACAAAATACGCTTAGTTTCAATGTCCGAACGTGGCTAACAAGTACAGTGAAACTACATTTAAGCCTATTAATAGAAGCGGGCAAAATGTCAGCGGCATGTTGGGAAAAGCGCATTAAAAATGCAAGAAAAAAATCGCAAAAACATTGAAGGAAAAACGATAGTAAAATGCAAATGGAAAATAATTAGCCATGTTGAAAAAATGCAAAAGAAGTTAAATTTATAATAAATATATATATGAACTAGTAAATATCCTGTACATTTTTGGACTCAAGCCAAAAGAAATAAAGAACAATTTAACAGGGTATATAAGTAATTAATAGTACAGTGATTATTATATTTTGTGCTTAATGTTTTATGACATTTTCGTACAAGTTTCGGTTTTGTCGCTTCACGGCTTGACCTTGCCACGGCTCAGAAGGAACGTAAACAACGGCAACAACAACAACAAGAACAACAACAACGATAAGCCATTTGTAATTTATATGACATGCAACTGTGCAACTGTGCAATCGTGCAATCGTGCAGCCGTGCGACTAATTAAAACCAAGTTGACTTTTTAGCCAGTTTTTGTTGTTACTTTTTTGGTTTCTCTTTGTTATTACTTATTTATTTGTTGCTTTTATTGCAGCGCGTAAATGAAAATACTTCAAGTGCGGATTGTTAATGATATATATTTTTTTAAAGTTTTATTTCAATATTGCATGCAACTGTGAAAAGGCATAAAAGAATGAAAATTGGAAAATGTTGAAGTGCAAAAAGCTTCGAGGCATTGTGGTGCGTGGCCCAAAGGTGCGATAAAATAAAACAAGTGACTCTAGTGTAAAATAACAACAGCACAAATGCATAACAACGACTATTTGTATACACTAACAAAACGCTTTATAATATTAATATTGAAATGTTTTAGTCAATGTTTTTTGTTAGAAAATGTAAAATGCTTAAAAAGGCTTATCTAAAGATATAGTTGTATAAAGAAAGAGTACACACACACACACACACACACACGCACACGCGCGCTCTCCCAAATGAGTTGGTCAGGTGGGCGGTGTGTACATTTATAGTTGAACATGCAACAAAATGAGCGGCTGACATGACATGCCAACGGTTCCTGACATGAAATGTGCACAACTCTCAGGAGAATGGGTGTGCGTGTGTGTGTGTATTTGTGGATGAAATATGAAAGAATGAAAACTGATGACTGTGAGTGGCAGCTTTGCGAAACAAAACCCAAAACAGCTACACTTTGCTGTTGTTGTTTTGTATATACTATCTTTACTAATTGCCAAGAGAATTGTAATTATAATTATGCATAGAGTTGAGTTTATGATAAGGTACAACAGGCTTAGGTATAACAAGCCTAGAAAGCACTATGATTATATAACGTATACGCAAATATTATTTGTTAATTTCAAACGCAATTCTATGTTAAATCTTAAGTTAAGTTTTATTCAGCAAATACATAAATAAACAAAGCATTTAAACAAATATTTAGCAGGAAAATTATGAGCCACACACGTCTGTAAAACCCACAGCAATAGTTTGGCAACCCGGATTAAAATTAACCATCATGCCACGTGAAAAGTCTAAAAAAGATTCATTAGAAGTTGAGAGCTGTATTAAGTGTGATTTGTTTTCTTACCCGATCTCATTAGACACTTATCAATTTGAAATGCACAATCATTTTTATAATGTTTGCACATATTTGTTGTTTGTGTTTGTACACAAACTGGTGTGTATTTATCACACAAGCCCCTGTTCGACCATTTGCACTGAAGGACACGATTCTGGAAGAGATACAGACGTGCCTCGAGTACAACAATCAATTGGATTACTAGGCAAAAGTAGACAAGTAACTTCATTGTGAGCTAAACAACTTTTGACTGATCCACAAACGAGACGAAACTCAATTTATAAGTCAAAACCTTTGGCCAACAAACTGTAAATATTTGCTAAAGAAAAAGTGAGAGCTGTAAGCAAAGCGGCGCTGATATTGTTTGCCAAATGTTGAGGCAGCTAAAGTAAATAAAAAAAAAAGGTTTAATGGCTTAAAATGAGACGGGTTTGAAAGCCGGCACAGTTAGTTAGTTTCTGTCAATGCATGCAATACATAATCATAGAAAAACAAATATCGAATTTTAAAGTTATGCAACTATTTGTTGTGGCTGAAAATGTTCGCACAAGCGATGCATAAATCGTTGAGCTAAGCATTCGATGCGCGTTTGTCAAACCGGAAACAGAAGTTCGTCCATTTTGATGATTGCATTTCCGTTTCTCCGTCCCCAGCGGGCAAGCGTTCAGGCTGGCGTAAGGGCGGGGGTAAAAAAAACAGAGGAACAATTACTCATTTTATCATTTGACGTTTGTTCCATAGCAACACACACCCACACACACACACACACTCAGTCGTTTAGTTAAGCACGTACAGAACAATCGCCATGAGTTATGCTGCAGTTTTTGTGCTGCGCTGCTTTTTAATTGCAATCGCATAACATAAAAGCGAATTTACCATAAATTGCACATTTTCAAGGCAAAACAACAACAAAAACAACAGCAGCAACAAATTATGGTTATGGTTGACACACACACACTGGGGTGTAAAATTTATGAAAGTACGTTTTTCGTTTGGCATTTTGCTTTTTGCCTTTCTATGCATTGCGGGGTGTGTGTAAAGGGGGCATGGATTATGAAATCCGCCTGCGGATGCAATTAGAAAATACAACTAACAACAAAAGGCTTTTACAAATTCTATACATACACACACTACTACACTGTAGCAAGATATATGGTATAGAATTGGAAAAAGCGGGGTATTGTCTCTAATCTAATGTACAAATAACAATGTGGAATATGCAAAGTGCTTAAGTTTTTTTCCAATTAAAATTTAAAATGCATAGCTTAAAGGCTTCTGTTGGATTAAAAGTGCTCATAACATGTGTACCGAATGTTAACCAGCTGTTAATTAAACATTATGTTAAACGAATGTTATGTGGTTTAAAGTTACTTGCTTTATCTTTTACTTTTTATACATAATTTATATACAAATAAGTTTAGTTTATGCCCTTGACTTAACCGCGACGTCCTCTTCTTATAATAATGGCCTGTGCATTCGAACCATTTATTCCAGTTAAGACTCCAGTGTTAGTGCCAGTATTAGAGCATTGCCTGCGTACGCCAACCGCTATATTGGCGCACTGAGTCACGGCTACGGAATTGTAGACTAGATTGTTCAAGCAAGCCTCGTAGCGCATCAAACAGTTGTTTCTGAAACGCTTGCACAAATTGGAGCCTGTCATGCGGCCACAGACATTCAGATTGGAGTTGAGGTTGCAATTGTTGAGTACACAAACTCTTGGAGTGCTTGTGATTGTCGAGCTGATGCCTCCTGTGTTGAAGAACAAAGCTTTCGCCTGGAGCACCAGCAATGAGAATATGACCAACGCGAATTTCATCTTTCCAAATTGTTGTGACTTTTGGATAGTAGTGTGTGACTATTTATAGTGAGTTGTGTTACTGTTTCAGTGCTAGTTAAACACCAAATGACATTGAAAATTTATTTGGCAACAGCACTTGCGCAAACAAATGTGTTGAAAACTTTTGATAAACAAATACCGATCTTTTTTGCGACTTTGTGAATTCCGCAAATATGCAAGTGTTAAGCCTAAAATGCTACAGCACGTGTAGCAATAATTTATTTAGTTCTAGTTTCTCTATTTACTTGCTGTTTGAATTATGAGTGGCGCTTAAAAGTAGGCAATGCATTTCTTTCGTATGACATATGACACAGACACTACGCGAAGTATTTAACAGAAACTAGTGCATATTTTTGAGCTGCTGCCTAAAATAATAAAAATATCTTACTTTTGCTTGATTTGTTATAACACCATTAAATAAAATTTAACGCTAATGACCTATTAATTATAAATATACTTTTACCAACTCATCTCATCTTTCCAATCAGATAAGAAGGTTATCGCTAAGGGCTTTCAATAACAATCACAGCCACTTAAAGTCCGATCCACACTTGAGTTATTTAGTGCACTCATGTGAGCATTTTACAACAACAAAGTACACACACACACACACACATCGACTGACAACTTAACTGGCGACCCTGTCTGTGTTTTGGCCAAACATCAAATTAAATTTCATAGCCATGCGCTGCTGTTTAGCGGCTTCTGCTTCTTGACGCGTTGCGTTTAAATAAACATAAAACAAAAACAATATAATAAATAAACTCAAATAAGCGCATAAACAATTTAAAGCTCAAGTGCGTCAAGTTGATTTCTTCAATACACTAACCTTGCAAGTTGGCTCGCATTTTGTGGTAAGTAAAGCTAAAAGAGTATTTCATCTATCAACTCTGTTTTTTTCTTTAATTCATTTGCTTTAAAATTCCATAAACGCAGTGCTTGATAAAATGTATTTGGTCAAGGCTGTGCAGTTGATTGGCTTTAAATTTATTGGCTTAAAGCATTATTAAATTGATGCATTGACCAAAATTAGAACCAAAAACAAGCAACAACATTTTGTGGTTTTTGTTTTGGGCTGCATACATTTTGCATAAATTGGTTTAAACGCAACTGGGAACTGAAAAAGCCATCAAAACTAGGCCGACTCTATGTGCGTGTGGGCGTGGCAAACCAGTTAGTTACGCAACTAACTAAAGACCAACAATTAGTCGGTACTCCATTAAATAGTTTCAACAAACACCACAGAAATTCTGTGTCAGTGAAATCTGAGTTCTTTGTAGAAAGACTCGATGGCATGCGATAAATAAAAGCCACTAATTGTGTGGTCATTAAATATTGACAGGCCATTTAATTGTCATAAAAGCGACAAAGCCGAAGCTATATAAATATGCAAAAAGCTTGATGAATTTCTCAAATCGTGTGGCACATGCAACAATTATAACAATAAACACTTGAATGGAGAAAATTGTCAATTGTAAAATACTGCTGCCGATCGATTACTGTTATCGATAAGACCTGCAGGGTTGCCTAAGTCTCTTTCCCTTTGACTTTGCTTAACACACTTACACCTCAAGCTCTAACGTTATTATCTCAATTTTAATTTAAAGCTAGCACTCAGCAATTTTTGTAAGTGCTTCAAGCACTTTCATTCAAATCGATAAACGCTTTGAAAAATACCAACAACAATACTTGTATAATCACAATCACAAGGCAGCGGCGGCAATTGGCAATCATTTCTGGTACAAATTAAAATTATATTACAACATTTAAGTCTGGGCACAATGCAGCCAGAGCAACAGACTTTTGGCCATTATATCAGTTCATTTAACTAAAGCAAACAAGGTAGAATGTTGAAGACCTTCAATGATGGACTAATTAGATACCCTAAGCAAGGCAGTTAGGCTTTTCATGTTGCTTAATTGTTTGATAGGCTCACTTACCAATTGTTTCTACTGAAAGCTTAGATAATGACTAAAACCAAACTAAACATTACAAATACCTCGCTTTCTTTGGCTAAGCCGATAAGTACGGGGTATGTTAGGCTTGAAGAAATAAAACATAATAATTATATAGAGGCGGCTCAAATCGCAAAATGCACTCAAGCATTGCAATCGCTTTTGCCCAGACTTTAAGAGCGAGAGAGACTTGTGCTATAAGCCAAGTCTATATAACTGACCTGCCCAAAAATACAAAAAAAAAACGGTCGAAAGTGAAAGTATATTGTTGTTGTGGTTCGTTTTGTATTGTTAAATAGTTGAAGGAGTTAAAAGAAGAAAAAAAACACTAACTGCCGCATTGATCAGCATCACACGAATTGCGTATTTGGCTGAAACGTATTAGCCGTATCTGGTGAGTAAATTAAACAATTTTTTTACAACAACAAGAAAATGGAGCGCCATTTGCAATGAATTGCATGAAATTGAAACCAGTTGAAAAGATCAACAGCTTCCTGCAAAAAATAACAACCTGTTTAAGACCGCTTTACCGTTATGGTCAACAAATGATGCGTCTGCTTCTTGATCAGCATCAATTATAAAACTTTTCAAGTTTAACCACATTCGTTTTCATTTATGTTTATTATACCATATCCCATGCGATTTCGCGCTTTTTTTTCTGTTTTTATCATCAATTTCTTTGCCAAGTTTGTTTTCGTTCAACTTTTTGCGGTTTTTTGCGCTTTGAACTCTTCATTGATTTGGCATTTTGTGCTCATTTACATTAAAAATTAACAATAATTAAATAGTTTTATAACATTTGCTTAGATATTCAAATAACTCTCGTTAGTCGATGAGATAATCATTGAGCTTTTAATATCTTCTGTCAATTCCTCAAGCTTCGGCAGATGTTTTGTAAATATAGGTAGGTTAATAAGTTAAGTGTTAATTGTTTACAAATACACAAAAATGTGATATTTTTCTCTTCACTTGCATTAACTGTACAGTTTCTACAATGACATTATTAATATTCTGTGTATTGCCAAAAGAAAAAAAAAACTATTTGGCAATACCAAATGAACAGCAGCAAAAGAGAGGCACAAACCAAAAACTCTTTATGATAATTAACAAACCAAAACACGTATACGCAACGCACAAAAAAATCAAACAAACAAGAGCAACAATAAAATACTTTTGGGTTCTTGGGCCAACACAATGCTGTATATGAAGAAGTAAAAAAAAAACCGCAATGGCATTTAGAGGCTAAGCATATGATGATATTTATCGGACAAATGGGTTTTGGGGCGTACCGTTAAGTAGTTAACAACAGTTATGGCAGTGCCAGTTTTTGATGTTCGAAGCAAACATGTTGCATGTTGCAAGCTGAAGCGGCCACGCCTGCGCCTAACTGTTAATTGTGTAGCCAGCTTAGTTTTGTTGACCAAAATAGTTAATTGCGCTGACGAAAAGCAAAAATCTTATTAATTACTTTAAACCAAACAACCTGGCGATGTCGTTTTTGCCTCTCTTTTTCTTTGTGTGTGTGTGTGAATTAGTCAGGCTCAAATTGTTTTATGGTCATTCTTGCCACATGCTTCAAAAATTGCAATTTGGCATTTCGATTGCGACAAGCGCACAGATTTGGCCAAAAGCAATAGCAGCAGCAAACAGCAGCAGCAGCCAACCGCTCACAATTGCACAATAACTGATATTGAGTGCTAGCTGCTGGCCAAGTTGGTGTGTCTGTCTCATTAGGGCACTGAACCATTTGACATTTTAGAGGCGACAAGCTCACGCATGCCGCTTCAATTAATACAACTATGGTCAGTTGGCCCTAAAGTCTCAACAGGTATTTTCCATTGGTCTTAATGGTATTGTATATGCAGCGTGAACGCTGAAGACCTTCATTGGATTGGGTTAACGCTTATGGCTACTTATGGCTGTTGCCATCTATTGAATCGACAAAAGTTTGACCTTGATACAAGTTAGTACAAGTTCTGCTCATATCAAATCAAAAAGATTCTATGAAAAACATAAAAAAATAGAATTAATGATTTCCTTATAGCTGCGATTATCTGAAATATGCAAAACTACAAATCAGCTATAGGTGTTAAAAATGTCGCGAATGCTTCAAGTTCAAAATCATGATGATGATGATTGTTATTGTTATTGTTACTGTGCAAAAAGTAAGCTTAGGAAAAAAAATGAGTTGAAATTTGACAAACTATTATTATTTATCTTGTTTTTTTTAATGCTGATTTCTCATGGTTTCGCGGCAAAAGCAAATAAAATCGCATTAAAAATGCTCATTACAGGGCACTATGGCCTAAACTTTGAGTATATATATAAAAAACAATCAATAAATCAAGTCAATTGCTGTCATTGCAGAGCTTCAATTAAAGTTAGCTCTCTTCATTTGTATAATGTTTAAATATGACTTTCGGACGCATTTTCTGATTACCTAATCCCCAAAGACCTTGTGCGAATTTAAAGCATCTTGCGCTTTATTTGATTTGTACCATTTGCACTGAGTGTGTGTTAATTAGAAAGCCACATATACAAAAATATAAAGCAAAGGCAAAGTGCTTAAAGGCACTTGACAGCCAGTTGGCTGTGAACATGAAGTGAGCTACTTAATTAAATGGCATATACGAATCGATATCATTACTGGACTAACCGAAGCATCAATTTTAATAATCTGGGCATCGAATTCAATTTGAATATAAACTTTCCAAGTGAGTTTTTGCAGTTGTTGGTGTTGTTGTTGGCGGGAGCAGCAGCCGCTGCCAATTACAAACATAATTAAGTTAATCTTAATTATGCATATGTACAACAGTTCGTATGCGTAATTACGGTTTGTTGGCTGTGTAAAAGCGCTGCTGCTATTATTATTATTATATTAAAAGCACAATGCAAATTGCGCATACGCCGTGTTTGCCAGCTACAACAGCAGCCATTGAACTTGTCATCAACAATAACTATTTAAATAACTTGGATTTCTCTAATTAAAATTCATTAATAAAGGAATATTACAAAAAGAGATTAAAAAAAAAAAACAACAGAAGAAGGAGTTCAGAAAACCCTGTTCATAAATTGCCATATTGATTGCCATTTTAATCTCCATGGCCGTTATAATTAATGCAGATTTATGTTCCGTGTAACAATTCGTGTTATGTGTGGTTCATGTTTCGTTTGCTGTAAAATGCATATGGCTTAACGGATTTGCATTGCTCTGGGTTCGTTAAGGGAATTAAAGCTGTTTGAAACATAAGCTTAGTATATTTGTGTGCCATAATAATGCAATTATTTGGTATTCAACCAAAATACAATTGATATTCTATTCGATATTCGATATTCTAATTAAAGCATTGCATTGTTTCAAAACATAAAGTCAAATGGCAAATTCATATAGAATTTTATTTAATAAGCAAACTGCATAATTTTATTATATACTATGTCAGAATAAACTGTATTAAAGTTTGGTTTGTAATTTAAAATTTCACTTTAAATTTATTTCGTAGAATTTTTTGTATGTATTTTATTTTAAAAGTTTCATGCGTGTTATTTGTGATTTAAATATAAAACTTATTTTTTTTTATGAATTTCTCTTTAGATTGTTTTCTATTTCTTGGAATTCTATGCTCAAAATTTATTCATATTTATTTGTTCTGTCTCTAAAAACCACACAAAGCATTCACATATGCGTGACAAGCACATATCCTAAGAGTCTTAGATCTATTCATGTTTGACTACACCCAGCTCCAAACATCCCACGTCTTAAAGAAAAGATACACACACACACACACATACACCAACTGCTTTGCTCGATGATGCCTCAAGTTCAAGATACAAAATATGTACAAACAAATTTGTTGCTCGTGTTGTACTCGAGTGTACATTGTGCATTGTTTTTATGTTGTGTTTTTTGTTTTATTTTTTGTTTCTTGTTTTTTGCACTTCCGCATGCCACACAGCAAAAGATCTCAGATTGTTGCTGTGTGAAAAAGTGGGAGATGTAGGAGCAGAAGATTGTCCGCTGATAGGGGAACAACAGAAAAGTGCTGCGTTTTTCACAGCGCTTATCACACACTTCATTAATTTTGTTTCGCTTTTCATTTTGCATGCCACACTGGCTTGTAATTACAGTTCGTGTGTGTATCTATCAGATACAGATACACGGAATACACACCAATAAGTTTCACTTTTTGTTTTTGTTGGTGTGCTGCTTCTTCTTCTTAGCTGTGGCTATTGCCACATGCTGCATGCTGCACTTGAAACCTAGCAAAAGCCAGCAAATTAAATTGAAAATTTGCCACGCGTGAAAGGAAAAAAAAACGTAGGCACAAGCGAATTCTGCGATGTATCTGTGAGATACACATTAACAGTAAGTTGTTAAACAGCCAACAGTTTGTTGGCATTTAGCTGCTACAGTGTGTGCTTTGCTTTTTAACGCTTCGTTAACATTATTAATAATATCATAGACCAAAAAATAACAAACAATAACCTTTGTTTTTATTACGATTAATTCAATTAATGTACCACAAAACTAAATGGAAACTTAACTGATTTCTCAAATCGCTAACACGAAACCAGATTTAACGGATATCATAATTGTGATTATGTGCTTTTAATGTTATTTGCTATGGTAAATTTGCTAACTAGAATGTGCTAATATTGCTTAGCTATGAATTTCAAAAGCGCTGACTGTGATGCAATATTTAAACAATTATGATTTGTTTTGGGACTGTCAAAATATAGTTTTACCAATTCTTAAAACACTTTTCCAACTAACATTCCTTAGTGTGTGCAAAAGCTTCGGACAAAAAAAAAACTACAACAAAGCAGCGATTAAGCAAAACTTAGCACAACCAAAAAAAGACAAGACAGCAATCAACACAAACAAATTAAAACTCGTCAAAGATGAACAACAACAAAAAACCACTTGAAAAAATCTGACCAAATTATGCCAAACTTTAAGACGGCGTTGCAGTTGCTTTGATGATTAATGCCAGTTCCACTCTTGAACTCTTCGGCAGCATCTTCATCTCTTGATTTAAAGCTGCTGGCGATTTGCTTTTGGCCCTCAGCCAAACTTCTTCAAGTCTTGTTGTTTGGCTGTCTGTCTAAATACAACTAACATACAAATTATTATTGTTTTTGTTTGTGTATTGTGTTGCCACATCTCACAATTGTACAATCAGAGTGCATTTAAATATATATATATATGAGACTTTGAACGCATAGTTCCATTGTGTTTGACTGGGGCCAATGATCCGGGCTTGACTTGAGGTAGATACGCTTTTGAGATGTAAATATGATATGTATATTCAATACAGTTGAGAGTTGCTTGAAAGTATTACAACTTTAACTTTTATTTCCTTCTAAATGTTTGCTAAGGTTTGCCTACTAAAAATTTATGGTTTTTGTTCTGCTTTTGTATAGAAAGTGCTCACATATTGTTAATGTATTGTTTCCGCTTTCGGAGGGGGGGAAGGAAAAACTTTTTCTTGCCAATTCGGCACGGAAATTGATGAAACACAAACAAGACAAATTTCTTGGCTGTTTCTTTTCTTTTTGTTTGTGGCACACGTGTAATGAACGAGCAATGGTAAAGGGGACAGAAAGTGTGGCAAGGGAACTTGTACATAGGAAAAAGACCATAAAGGTGCAGGTCCAATTCCAAGCAAAACTACAACAAAGCGGAAACGTGTTGCAATCAAACGCATAAAACGATAAATGTGACCATAAAAACGACGATATGAGAAATCGAAAGTGTGCAAAAGAGTAACGAGCAGTTAGGGGGGGGTCGAAAGGTAGGTAGGGGAACCGCTGGGTGCAGCAGCATTTTGCATCTGTTTTCTATGACACAGCTGCCTCTAACGCGTGGCAGGCATATTGCCGCAAGTTGCACAATGCCACTAAAAGTTGCGCGCGAATCAAAATTGGAGCAGAGATCAACGAGCTTCAGCCACAGCCATGCATCGACACTTTAAGGCAGCTGGGGTCTGTTAAGGCCCAAAGGCTTTTTCAAAAAAGGTGCTTAGATGCATGTGGAGGCAGCTGCAACCGGTTTCCGCTGCCACAGTCATAAATGCATAGAGAGAGACCCCGCGGCCATATGTGCCGAATTATTGGAACAAGAGCTTTAAAAAAATAACAAAAAAAAACCCATTGAATTGGTTTGCAAGTATTTGAAATATTTTCTAAACGATAGGTTTGCCAATTGTTTATCGAAAATGAGTTGAAGAATGTTCAATTTAAACTACTTCAACTGTTTGTATTTTATTTATTTAATAAAATATTCATTCATATATTTCTCTACCACAAATTGACCTCAAAACCTTTCTCTCTCTCTTTTTCTTCTACTGCCATAAATGTTAATTAAATTGCTAGCAATGATTAATTGGCATATATATGTATAGCTATTTTTTATTAGCACTCAACGGCAGCCAATTCAATTGTTAGCCATAAACAAACAACAAACCGCTATCGCAACCGAAATAACTGACCTACCTCAAACAAACACACTCACACACACACACAAACACACACTCGTGGTTAACGCGCGTCCTATCAAAATGATATGTTAGCTGCTGGGATTCAATGATGAACGACGCCAACGCATTGAAAGTGAAAGTGGTTTTATTTTTGTGCTTGTTGCTCCTGCGGCTTGGCAATTATTTGTTGTTTTTTTCTAGGTAAACGCATATTTTTCAAAAGCAAACGCAAGACAAAAGCATTTACAAAAGAAAGAAAAAAACGTGCATAAATATTGTATTTACATTTTTAAAGTCACATGAAGAAGACGCGTGAATAGAAACAGAAAGAAAGAAAGACAAGGCAGTTCGTATTACGTTTTGACCATGTCCGAATGGTAGCAAGAGCCGGTTCAAGTTTAAAGGCGACATTATTGTGATGTAATACTAGTTGCAAACATCTTTCTTTTGGCCACCAGTTGAACTTGGCTAAGCTATGCGGCGAATGAGTTCAAAATTAACATATCAATGCCTGCTTTGAGTGTCGAGAAGAAGCCAGTAAACTTTGACAGTTATATAATCAGTTCGCAGTTGGCTTAAATGGGTTGGTAATTAATTAATCACCCGCTGGCTGGCTTCTGCCTGTTGTGTTAACTTGTGACTTGACTAAAAGTCTTGAAGATCAAACCAACTGACAACATGTTTGCCTCCAACTTGATCTAACTGCCAATGTTGCTGTCAGAGTTCATGTTAGCTGACAAAAAATATAGAAGAAACTTTCTTTAACTTTCAGTTTCATGCACGTCCTGTTTACATGACAAGTAGTTGATTTGCTTTTCATATAACAGTCCAGCTGTCAACTGAGCTGCCAACAGTTTGACGACAAGTTGGCAGGGCTTAAGGAGAAATTGTTAGATTGCACATATGATAGGCCTAAAAACTACTGCTTAACTCTAAACACAAGCTTGCAACCGCAACATGCATGTCAAACCTAGTTCGTTGTTGCAGACGCCAGCCAAAAGACTGCGCTTGAGCAAACCTCAAAGACTTTTAATCAGTCAAGACGCGAACGCCTTACAAAGCGCATGCGCAACGCGCTACAAACTGGATAAACATTTACGTTTAATGCGCTCTTACAACAAGTATTGAACAGTTGGTAGTTGGCCATGTCTGTAAAGCGTACTAATTGCTTCTTCTATGTGCCGCGATTGAAACGTGTTTGAAATTCGCAAAACAAATTTCAAAAAGAAAAAAGAACTGTCCAACAAAAGGTGTCAACATATAAAGAAAAACAAAAAATCAGCCAACAAAATCAATAAAGTTTTACAAAAAGGTGAATGAATTTCCAGAAATGGTAAACTGTGTCAAATGCAAAGAAAGTTTAAAGCTAGAAGACTTTGCCAAAGAACATATAAATGACATTCGACCATAAGTCTAAGCAAAAACTATAAGCTTGTGGGCAAATTAATGCTTGGGATTGTCTGTGTTTGTTTCTTGACGTGGGCCACACTTGCAATTCCAATGTAAAGAAGACCATTTTTGGATCAGTCATTGCTGTTGATGATGATGATCATGTTGCTTTTACATTTGTTGTTCAACTCAGTACGCCCAGGCATGCAACTAAAGAAGAAGAATACGATTTATTGAGAGGTGTCTGCTGAGTCATGTCTTTAACTGTTCTTCTTCTCATATTCTTTGTTTTTAGGGCGTGGTAAACGCGTGATGCGAATTTGATAAGCAAATGTGATAAATCTTTAAAAAGTTCTTGGTTTTTCTGTGTTTAGGCCAGTAGAGAAAGCAATCTAGATGATTTGACAAAGTTTTAGATTTTATTCAACTCATTAACATGAATGATATCACAGCTAGTTAATAAGTTTATTACTAGAAATTTGTATTTTCTTGCAAACTTATAATCATTTCGCATAATTCGCAAGGTCTTTGAATATTCAACAAAACTTGTTTGTTTTGCTTGCGGCCAAAAAGTATTTGACGCACTGCCAAAATATGCATAAATTCAAAAATGAAGATGAGTTTGTTTTTCGGTCGTATTGTGATTATTTGAATAACAATCAATCCCAGGCAGATAATAATTATTTGCAAGCTGAATAAGAACTCGGACGAAATACATTAAAATATGATGATAAACTGGCGTTAATGGAGCAGGAAATGTATTTTATGTCTTGAATTGATTAAAACAACTTGGTTTTTTGACTACTTTATAAGATTATTTGGAAAGATATACTTGTTTGAATAAAGTATAAGAAGATCTTGGATAAAAGTTTTCTTGGGTTGACCCTAACTAGCTTAATGGCAGTGCTTTAAACTTTAATGCTCTTTATACCTTTCATTATTGAACTTTAAATTACAATATAGATTACAGAGCATTTCATTTCAAACATATCTCAAGCTCAACAACTATCGATTGATGTTTTATTTATGAGCGAATCGCACAAAACTTGATCTTGACACGTTTTGGTATGCAAATCGAAAAGATCAGCCAAATGGCCAACTAGCCAGCATTTTTCTGCATAGATGGCAATTAGCTAAGAGTTGGCTAAGCAGCGTTACACTAAATATGTATACTAAAGCAATGGCTATGGTTATATTATAGTTGCTGCCTAATGCTAATTACGCTGCAGTTGTCTTAGGGTGCACACACATGACGTATACGTAATATGCATTTTATGCAACAGCAGCTGCAGCGGTCTATCAGTATGTGTGTGTTTAAATTGCATGCCTCACTAAGCGTTGCAGAAACAAAAGAGTGTATAATAAATCAAAAAAAAATTTATGGGTAACCATAGCTTGATTTATTTGCGTGCATTGATATCTAAACTGTTTGAATAACTAACTGTTGTAACTATGGGCTTTTTATAAATAGATATTGTTATTGCTGCCAGTATGACGAATTTCAATTGCGTGCCAGGCCAAAGTCACGTTACATTGTTTATATAGCAAACATAATATAAAAAATATTGCTAATATAGAGACCATTGACATTGTCACCCTTGTTTTTAGCCATTTCTCTCTCTCTCTCCCCTTACAGAAAGAGACTAAATAAGAGACCGAGCGCAAACCATACAAATGTTAATCGATCGTCTTCAATAGGCAATTTGCAAAAGTCTGACAACGAAAAAATAAAACAATAATGTTGCATAAGATTACGCTTGAAAAGGGCGTTAACAAACAAGAAAAAAACCCAAAATATCCAATAAAAAAATATTCAATATTCAATCTGCACGTTATTAATGCTTAAAAAAAAAAGGCCAAGCAACAATATGCATCTTCGGTATACCCTGTAATATTTTTAAGCGGAACCTTAACCTAATGCTCTAGGCCTTAAATCATTATTTGCATTGTTATGTTCAAACATGTTTGAAAAATCAATAAATAGTTTATTATACTGTCATTACATATTTATGACATGTTATTAACTTTATCTGACCCTTAACTTTTTCCATTCTGTTTTCCCTTAACAGCTTATCAACTCAGCGCAATTTGACATTTTTCCAATTACATTTATGCAATGCACAGCACAAAATTTAACTGTCAGTTTTATTTTATGTTGGTTTTTTTTAAGTATTGTATATAACAGCGGAAGAGTTAAGAGATTTTTAATTAAAAATTTTCGGGATTTTGTCAAATGCAGTTAAGCGAATAAGCCAATTATAGTTGATAGTCAGATTATGCAGAAAAGCGGATTACAGTTTGAAAATGACATTTGACAAAAATCTATGTATAAAGTTTTCTAGCTCTCGACTAAACAATGCTCTGTATCAAGAAAAGATACTTTGAAAACTAAATGTCAACTTGCTATGTACGCAAAAGTCGTAAATATAATTTTCTATTTCGCCTAGACCCAAATACTAGTTTTTGCCACAAATGGTAAAATATTGCTATTTCAGTTCACATTTAAGCACATTTGTTGATATAGATGCAATCATCATTAATTGTAACACCTGTCGTTTGGCGAAGGTGAGCGCAACATAAACATAAACATAAACGTGCACTGGACAGTTATGCATGTGGCAAATGTGATGTGGCTGCTGTTGACAAGATTTTAAGTTTGTTTGTGGCAACAACAAGTTGATTGCCTGGCGGAAGAGTTTGTCGTATGTGGCATCCATCTATTGCATAAGCGAGCCATTGAAATACAAACAGCAGCCAAACCAGTTACGCACAACAACTTACAAACCCTTTCTCTCGCTCTCTTTCTCTGCCACAGAGTGAACGCCATGCGTGAACGCAGTCAAACAACACCACGGCGACGTCGTTCGGGTCCCAAACAGCCGTTGCCCACTGTCGAGAGCACCACCTACGCCACAGAGGATATTTATGGTACGACATTGTTGCCATCGCAGCGTCGCTATATGGACCCATGGGATCTGGAGAATTACGACTATGTGCGCAAGAAAATGGACATTGAGGTGACACCGAACACACACTTGCCGGACTATGAAACAGCTTTGGATTACTACGAACAGGAATCGCATTCACCAAGTCCAACGGCTGCCTTTAACTTGACCCTGGCCTCGACAATGCCACGCCCACACACCACACGCCTTTCGCGCAGCCAGTGCCAGCTGGAATGCTGTCGTCTGCCCAGTCGTAGTCGCACTCGTATGAGTCGCCTCAAGGAGCCGCTCTATGCGGCAAGAAGTGAGGTCTATGGCATAGCGCCAAGTAGATATGATGATTATATGGCCACAATGACCAGGCAACTGCATCTGGATGAGGATGAGGAGCAGGAGCAACTGTATGCGGAACAGCCACAGATCTATAATGGCTATGGAGGTGAGTTCTTATAGAGTTAAAAGCTTAATACAAACCTAACTTTAATTCACTTGTTACTCTCGCAGGTTTCTCCAGTGCCAGTTCCACTGAACAGCACTCCTCCATAGGCGATGAAATACCAACAATGACAACACTACCACGTCGAGCAGCCACACTACAACGACGACCACAGCCGAGTCAAATCAAGGAGCAGACTAGAAACCAATACGCTTCGGGCTATGGAACAGCACCAAATCCGCGACGCAAGCGTAGTGCGGCTGCCACAAACACAATTAAATCAACGAACCTGTTGCAAGGTTCTCCATCAGCACCACCACAAATTGATTTCCCCGCACCACCGCCGCTATCGCCCGGCTATGATTATTGCAATCCCTATGCTACAATGCCATATTGTAGCCTACCGGATTGCATGGAGTGCCAGCAGCAGGCAACTTCCCTGATCTATGCAGCACCCTCTACACTGTACGGCACCTTGGCTGGCGGCAGGGCGGCAACACAATGCGATTCACCCAGCGACTCGTCGCTCTACGCCGGAATTTATGCGCGTAAATTTGGCTTGAGCAAGAAGGGTCTGCTGCAGATCGATTACTCTTGCAGTTGGAATGATTTGGATCGCATCATGGGTCGTCAGTACTAGGGGAGTGTGTGTACCGTATTGTACCGTACTGTAGTTCTTGGGTGTTTGGTTTAGTCTCTAGTTAAACTATTCGTATGTTAATAGGAGGTACAAAGTCGAGATACATTTGTAATTAATTCATTGCATACAAAACAAACACACAATCACAATTCGTACCAAATAATTGAAATCGTTATAGTATCATTTTAGTCGTTTTACCCAGTCACGCATACAACGTGCAACAAAGTCTTCGAGATTTATCGAATAAAGATGAAATTTTACAATCAAATTTGTGAAGATTATTGCTAACAAAAAATGAACTGAAGTACCTGTAAAATAAAAATAACAAAATTAATTGCATACTTTTAGGCAGCAGTTAGAAATCCAATACAAGTTAATGTCGAACTATTAGTTCGAATGTATGGGAAATTCATCAAAGTCAAAGCAAAAACGTTTTCCATGTTATATGAAAATTGTCAAAGCAATGCCATCGTACGCTAAGCGACAACTTTGCCTAATTGGCCAAGTCGTGAGGCAAGGCGAAAAAAACAAAAGTAAAACAAAACAAAAAATGGATAAACAAAACAGAACCTCGATGACGTCATAATTAATTAAAGTGAAATAAAAAGGCAAATATAGTGGGTGGTCCTTCTATACACATCAGGTCAGTTCGAGTTGGAGCTGAGATATGTAATGCTGTTTTTTAGGAGCTCTTAAGAACTTCAAACATATCATTTAGATATCCTTATTAAAGATATAGAGTATTTTATCTCTGTTCTACTTTTTAAAAGTTTATTATAGTTGCAGTGGGCGCATAAATTATTCTGGGGAAAGCTCTGTATCTCTGCGGGCCCATAAAAGTTGTAATTTGTTAAAAAGCAGCTGCAAATTGGACACATCAGACGAAATTAATTAGCTGCTATGCCAGGCAGGCAGGCATTAAACTGAATTATGCATGGATAGCTTGAATAGAAATGTGATGTTAAGTGAATAACTTTGGAACGGATGATATTCAAGTTAATATGGCATTAGTTCATATCAAAATAAAACTATTTTATAGCATAAAATGCGATGAAAAACTTTTCAATTTATTCATTTGATAATTATACTCAAACTATGAACTTGCATAAACTTTGAAAAACCTAGCAAACATCTCGGGTTAGTTGCACATTTATAAGCAAATCCTTTTGCATTGTTACAGTTTCTTTTGCCTTTGGCCAACTCATTAAACTTGATGGCTGTGTAGAAACTTTGTTTGGGATTATCTGTTGCCACATCAAGTTAGACAAACAGTAAAAACACATTCCTTTGTCTAACTACTCACACACTTGTCCCACAGTTACACTCTACATAGTTACACTCTCTACGTATATACGTATATATATAAAATCAATAAGACAAATACGACAAGAACATTTCAATTGCTGTCGAACTGTTTTACAGTTTCTGACTTTTTTTTTTTGTCGCTTTCGTTTGCGTTTCTTTCCCTATGCTGTGAATGCGATTCCAATTTCTCAATCCAATTTACCTTTGCATTACCAAGCACCCAATACCAATACCAATACTAATACCAATGCGAGCACAAATACAAATACAAATACAAATACCAATGCGAATGAGAAGACAAATACAATGCGCAAGTAAATAATAAAAAAAAACTAAAGCAAGAAACGCAAACAAAATCTGCATGTAAAAAAAAGAGCTGTAGAGGGTATATGAGAATAGTGTGAAATACCCTGTAACGCCGAATAAAGTAGAATGAAAGGGTATCAAAATATTCATATTTAACATATTCTTACTTAAGATATTATCTTTGAATATTACTTTTGCACCCTACATACATATAATTTGTTAAAATCTTTCTCCCTTGACAATATTCGCATTAGCCCCAGGGTATCGGTGCCAATTTGCAGCGACCATTGAGAGCAGGTGGGCAGCAAAGGGGGTGCTGGGGTGGAGAGTTGCTTCAGTTGAAAAACTTGCACATAAAAGCGCAAATATTTGCGCAACATTTTCAAACATCGTCGCAAGCGCGGCGATAAAAATCGAACAAGAGAAAAATATATATGCAAAATGAAACGCATAAAGAGAAGAAGACATAAAGAAAGAAAATTTCTCCACATTTTTTTTATGTTGTTTTCATTTTGAGTGCTCGGATTTGCTTTTATTATTTCATACATATAACGTCAAACATTTGCATGCGGCGACGGCGCCTAAATGTATGCCACAGTTTCTGCACCGCTGCCCCTACGGAAATCTGTAACCCCTCCACACACACACACATACACCGTTTGCCACTCTCTTTGCAGCGATTTATCCAGCAAGCCATTAGCATTTGCATTTATGTGCGGCGCCAACACGAACCAGTCGCATTCATACCCTAACCCAAACACTGGCCCGGGCTTTTTTATGTGGACATGCAAATCGCAGCGTGAATATTTCGCACTTCACTGAATTGAACCGAACCGAACGAGAGGTCCTGCCTGCCTGCCTGCTTGCCTGACGCGCTCAACGTGTGCTAAATTTGTTGTAAATCCTGCCTGCCAATTTGGTTCGTTGGTTCGTTAGATCGCTGGCTCGTTGGATTGCCATGCCATGCCCAACACAAAAAGGTGTTCAATTTGCACGGCAAAAAAGACCCAAACGACATATAGCTGGCCAATATAAATGCATTCCAAAAGGCAAACACAACTGCAATTTGACTTTAAAGGCTCTTAAAGCTGTTCAAAGTGCAATGTTAGTGTTAAATAGCAAACAACAAAATTCTTGGAACTTTGTCACAGCAAGTCCCGTTTTTTCTGTTGCCCCTTTTTTTGCGGAAATTCAAAGTGGAAAGTTGTCAATTCGTTTGCACAAATTGCACATTAAATAACGATTGCAGTTGAAATTGTCGTTCCCATTTTTCTCTTCTTCTCTTTTTGTACATAAAGAAATCACGTTTTAGTGATGACAAACGAGCGAATGCCGCCAACTGGCAAAATGGCAATCTGCCAGGCGCATTATCTATGCCGGAAATAGCGTGTTTTGCACCTGAGCGCAGCATTATTATTAAATATATATGAAGTGCGAGAGAAATGTTGCATAATAAAATGAAGGATTTAAACCATGTCAAGTTTTAAATCGCAAAGATATAAACAATAGAAATTCAACTGTTAACTTTCAATCGTTTTGAATATCAAATTACTAATATATATTCTTTTGTTTTCATTATAATAAATATTCAAGATAAGCTTTTCAATTAATTTTCCTTTATATTTACATGAGCTATTGTGTGTGTGCGTGTGTGTTGGGTGTGAGCCTGTTCATTGTTTTAAATGCTCGTCATATATGTATATGATGCAGTAAAAAGTTTTTTAATAATATATGCTGCAGCTTGTCAAAAATCTGCAACTAAATGCCGTCATAAATTACAGCCAGCTGTCAAAACTCACATTTGTTGTTGTTGTTGTTGTTAGCGCCAGGCAACGCATGCAAACAATGAGAAAATGTTAAAAATAAACTTGAAAACTTAATTAAACTTTTGTTCTTTGCCTGCCTTTTTTTCGGGCACAAACAAAACAAAGAGACAGCAAGCAAACTAAAGTTAAAATTTATATGTATATATATGTTTGTGTGAGTCAGTTGGCTCGTCAAAATGGCTGCCTGACAGCGAGTAATGTGGAGTTGGGTTCAATTTGGCAAGCATTTCGCACCTTGCAATGTGAGAATGTTTTTTAATTAAAATTCAGCTTGAAGGTTTGTTGTTCCTTGGCACTGTGTGTTGTATACATATTTACATACTTAGTGGCATGGCCCCCAGGCTGCCATTTGGCTAATGAATAAGTTAATTTTATCCTGTGGTACACCCCGTCAACAACAACAACAACAACACACACACACACACACACAGTTGTGTTATTTATGTGGCCAATGCCTGTCGCGTATTTTAAACCCTCAAAGTGGTCATTAGAGACTTCTTGGTTCACTTTGTAATTTAAACACACACACACACACACACACACACACATAGAACTGTACTGCACTGCGTATACTTAATAATGGTATATACAAAGATAAACGTTGGCAGTCACGTACTACAATAGTTGGGCGCTAACTATACATAAAGAGCGACACGCACACTCAGAGAAAAAGTGTAGTAACAACTTCAAATCAATCATACGAAACGTATGCCGTACTCTCAAATCTCTCTCTTTGCATTGTTTTAAGTGCATTTAAAATAACTATATACAAACTATGTTGTAAATGCAAATTAAGTCCTTGCTCTTGTTGTTTAGTTTGTTGTAAAGAGAGGTGGGCGTGGCTTGGGGCCAATGCCAAAGTGTTGAAGTTACGTAAGCCCCAAATCCATTAGTTGAAGCAGCTAAATTAAAATAAAAAGCTGCCCAGGCACTGCTCCGTTGCGCTCTTTACAGTTAAGCTTAGAAGTGGTCTGTGTGGGTTGTTCAAGAGGATGGCGGCGGGATGGTTTCTGTGCGATTTTGTTGAGTCAACAAGTGCCATGTTGTCGTTGTAACTAAGACGAGAGAGAATGCAACTTAGCTCGATTGTGGTATGTGTATTTGGTTTTAGTACTAGCTGAAGCGAAGCGCAGTTCGCACAAAGCAAATACTTAAATGTAAACCCAGGAATTTCAATTGAAAGAGCAAAAACAGCTCCAAGGGTTTTGTTTATCCAATTCTCTGCTGTTTGCTCACTAATCTCTACACCATGTATAAATGGCTTGTTTAAAAAGTGCAACTAAACTAAAATGAAGGCAGCAAACCGAACCTAATACAACCTCATTGAACATGTAGCTGAACCGTAGCCATCAATAAATTAAGTCTGAGCTCTTTCATCTCGACCATGGCAAAATGTCTTTATTCTTTCTTCTACTTTTTGTTTGTATTTTATATATTTGACAAATGTCAACCGTAGGTTTAGGCCACAAATTCGGATTACGTAAAGAGCTCAAGAGGAAAGCAAAAAACAACAAGAAATAAAACCAATTTATATATCACAAAATAAATGAAACAATTTATTATAGTTGTATGCTGAGATGAAAACTATTTGATAAGCTGACAGCCAGAGCTTAAAAGTTAATGCATAAATGCAATAGATTAAGAAAACCAAGGTAAAAGTAAGCTTAAAACTTTTTCTTGGCTTCTTTTAATTGACATAAATAAATAGTACAACGTAGACAGAATCATTTAAGTTAAAGCTTAAAGATTTTTGCATGCTCTAGCTTGGGAATATTTTCCAAGTTTGATTCATAATAATATTTTGGTATAAAAAAATATTTTATTTGATAGTTATACACGTCGTATACTTTATGTTATATGGCGTTCGTACAAAACGTTATTTTGAATGTCTCGCCCATATATGGTAAATATTTTCATTTCATTTTTAGCGCTGCTGCTGACGTTGTGGCAAACTGTAAAATTTTATGCAACACATACGTGGCAAATGGCGCTGCCAACGTGACGAGGACGAACAAAAGTCCTGGCAGCAAAATAAATTTCACACCAGGCCCTTGGCGCAACATCATCAGCATCATAATCCTCATTGTGCACAAGGCAGCGAGAGAAACTCAACTTGCCTTTCCTCTCTCACTCTCTCTATCACTATCTCCATCTCTTTCTCTATCTATTTTGCTGTATGTGCTCTTGTTGCTACTATTGCTCCTGCTCCATTTCAGTGTCAGTGTGTCAAGCAGCGTACGATGTGGAATAATTTGCAAAATGTCATTATTAGTTTGGATTTTGCGCAGCAGCAAATAAGACCCAGAAGAGGAAGAAGCAGATTCAAAAGATTACACTTGGAAATAGTTATGTGTTCCAAGAAAATCCATTCATTTTTATAATAAGGCATTTATTTAGCCAAGTGTAGCAAAATAACAGTGTGAAAGCAGCAACAGGACACCCAGGCACGTTTTCCAGTCGTATCCACTGCAAACGCAGGCCCAAACCAAGGGCCCGGTTGATAATACAAAACCACCCAGAAGCAAGAAAGAACCCGAACCACCACCCACTCGTATATCATCATCAAGGCTGTGTGGCAGCAGCTTATTTGTGCGGCCGTTGCCTGGTTTCTTTTTTTTTTTGTTTATTGTGTCTACCTGCAGGACACGTAGGACACTACGGCAACGTTGCTTGCCAAACAGAAAGATTACATTTACTTAACCTCCCCGTACGAAGGCGTAAGAGAGCTAAGGCCAAAACATTAAGCAGACAGTGTTGTAAATGAAATTAACATATATCTGCTTTACATACTACAGGTCTCTAATACAATCGGAAAGACAGGTGAGGATAAGCCAGCCATGATGGATGGATGGATGGATTGATGGAAGCAGCTCAAACAGAAAATAAAAAGATGTTAAATCAAATAAAATAAAATACATTTAAGTGGATAAACAGCTTTTGTGTGTATATATTAAATTTATTGGGAAAAAATCATTAAAAATTCCAAGTCTTATAAAGGTTGATAAAGGAAAGAACCTTTCAACTAACTTATCTAGGAATCAAAGCAACCAAATTTTTACAACTTCACAAGTTCAAATTCTAATAAAACCCAGAACTTTCGCTGAGCCAAGAACAACAACAAGAAGTTAAGCCAAAGTCGTATAACTTAACTCGTGCACACATGTGCCATTAAAATATGCAGAGAAGAAAAGGTATTTCGATATAACGCTGGCAATAACTCATAATGTCCCGAACGTGTTGTGGTTGTTGTGGTCATATAGTTTTGTTGTCTTTTGCCATTTTGCCTGTTTATTTGCGGCTAAATAAAAAGGCACGTTTTGCACACAGGCATCGGGGCAGCGCCGGGCAACGGGCACTGGGCACCTGGTCAACCGAGCACATGATTGACTGTATGAAAAATGAAATAACACAAGATACTAAATGCCAAATAGCTTACGTAGTCAAAGTCAATCAACTAGTCGCTCGGTTTATCATTACATTTGATCGATAGGTGGGTGTTTTGCTGGTGGGTGGTGTGTTGGGGTGTTTGTACTGTGTCAACTTTGGCATCTTATAAAGCTTATGGAGCGCAAAATTGGATTTGCATACATTATTGGTGAATACAAGTGGAAAGTGGAGAAAATATGCCCAAGTCACATGGAAAATGGAAATGCACACACACACACCAGCACACACACTCGCATACGAAATTCGCTAGCTCAGCAAATAGCTTGGTAATGCGTTAATGGCAAATGCTTTTCCATTTGATTCGCAAACGGAAACAGTGGTCAAAAGTTATAGAAAAAACTAAGAAGATATCAAGGATTCAACTCAATTTAATCAAATTATCAGCCGGTTGAAACCACTGTGCAATTGACAGCAATTTCACAAATTTTGGGCCATATAGCAGCAGTATGTTTTGTTGTGTGTGTGTGTGTTTATATTTGATTGCCGTAAATGCGATTAAATTGAGCTTTCGACTTCAAAAGCAAATAAATTTGATTGGTAAAACTTTGGTAAGCAGAGCCAGAGCAGCTTTTACTTCTACTTTCCACATTGCTTTAATGCCTTCATAAATCTTCGAGCTGCACTTTTTCTTCTATCCCTTTCTTCCTCTCGCTCTCACTTTTGTGGGGCACCATAAATTAAGGAGAAAAAAAATGCAGCAGCATCAGCAAAAGCAAACCGAATAAAACTGAGATATGCTCGGCGATGTTTGCCTTGAGTTTGTCCTTTACACACACACACATGTTCTGCATTTTAATGTGCTGCGTGTGGTTGCTGCGCCTAGAAGCCAAAAAGGTCAACACGACGCTCTCTGCGTCCTGCGGCTTCTGGTTGCATGTGATTCTGCGGTCAGCGGCAACGGTTTAAAATTACGACTCCAATGTTAGTGTGGTTGCAGTTGCTGCAACACCAGGCACAAACATGTAGCAGGAAAGGCATAATAAACCTATAATGTACAAGGATAATCTATACATGCATAAATTATTCCATGTTACTTATATGGAATACCAAAAGTTAAGTTTATGGCAATGTAAATTTTAAATTGACTTTATATTCTATATTATTGAACAAGCTTGGCATACTAAAATTGTAATTAAGTGTGTGTGAATTGAATACTAAAATCGAAAATTACATCGATATTCACAAGAAATATGTTAATATTATGCTTAAGTTTAAAGTAAACTTTCAAACTGTCCCTTGCATTGAAATTATTAAAAGTCTGAGCACAATTACAATTATATAATTTGCATAAATAAAAGCAAAAAAGACAAATCAAAAGCAAATGAAAGTTGAGTAACGAGACCAAACGCCATTAGGGACAGGAACACACACACTTCTGTGGAAATATTTACACTCACACACACGCGCGCACAGCAGTAGTATATATGTAAAATCTTCCCACGTGGCGTATGAGCAACGCCTTATTAAACAGCTAACTTCATGAGGCGGCACAAGAAACACGCATTTAGAATATTACACCATTAACTTCATTCTCATGTTGTAGCGTTAAGCAAGAGAGAACAAAAGAAAACGGGACGAAGAATATGTAAATGAAATTCACTAAACGAATTTTCTTGTAAAACAGTCACACCCAGCCAGGGGGGGCGGGCATTGAGAAGAGCAAACATATACAAAAATGAAAGACACTGAGAGAAAAGCAAGTAAGACTGTCAGCTCTAACCAAGTGTGCTTTCAGTTTGTTTCTCAAAGTGTGTGTGTGTGTGTTGTATGGGCAGCATTTTTATCCAAAATGCCAATGCAAACTGTGGGCGGTCAGTAGAAAATGACAGCAGCGACACATTTTTGCATACAACGGGTAGCAATGGGGAGCACTTGACAGCCGCAGGATACATACACACAGGGTATATAAACGCTTGTGCCGAAGGAAGGACAACGTTCACTTGACTTTTCTTTTTGTTTTCCCCCAACAAAGCGTAGCGAGAGAGAGAAACGCGTGGGCAAACGACAAGCCATAAATCAATTGACAGTGCAGAAAAATTGCAGAAAATTACTTGATATTTACGGTCAGCGAACACAAAGCCAAAGCGTTAGCCCAATGTCAGCAGTTGCGCGGGTGTCCTAGCAACAGCTGTGTGTACTATATATATATATGTCACGCCCTCAACCTATCGTCATTGTCCGTTAGCCATCAGAAATGCAACAAGTTAGCTGCTTGGTGTTTTGTTGTGTTTTTTCTTTTCTTACTTTTTCCTCTTTTAACATCAATGACACTCAAGGACATCATGTTACATTGTTAGCCATAATTACACATGTTTCATCATTTGAGCGTATGTATGTGTCACATGTCGTATTAGCAATAAGTGCCTGTCCAAAGCACAGTGTGGCAATTTGCATATCAAATCGATTATGCAAAAGCAAGTTAATGTTTAATGCAAAGAATTTCTTGCATTAAGTACGCTTTTAGCATATATAATCTAGTTAGTTGATGTTTAATTAAGTCTGGTTTTAAATAGTTGTTGTTGGCTAATTAAGACTTAACCCACTGTGCCACATCAATTGCACAACGTGAGTTAAAACTGTCAACAGCAAACGACCAATGCTTTTATAAACTGTGCCTTTCCCCACCCCCTGTGAAACCCCAAAACCCAAGCTCTCCTGCTGTGCACTGTTGGCCACGAGCCCACGAGAGAGGGTATGGGAAACTATATATTGTGCCTGTGTGCATGTAATTATTGTGTCAACTAAGGTAAGTTTGTGTGTGTGTTGTTATTTGTCACGGGAGCCAGCAATAGCAATAGCAAAAGACAATACTAAAAGCCTGGTACTGTGTGTGTGTGTGTGTGTTGGCTTCGTCCTTAGTCAGTTTGTTTATGGCTTGGAACTAGACTCATAATTGCATTGTTGCCGTTGTAATTACTGGCAAACATGCAGTTAATTAAAATCATTAAAATGCCTTTGAGCCAAAAACATCAGACAACAACAGCAGCTGCTTTAACATAGGCTTTTATAGAAGTATACTTTTGCTCCTGCTTCTGCTCCTGCTCCTTGCTGTCAACTGGCTGACTGGAATGGCCAATGAAATTGCTGAATGCCCTATGGAATGTGAAACGAGGCAGAGCCTGTCGTCAGTCGGCTGCTTTAATTTCCGACACACGCCGGCCAATCCTTACAGGCAGAATACACATGAGTATAGACAAACAAACAAGGTATGTACTATATCAAAGAAGATGAGAATGAAAGACAACAAGTCAAAGAATATTCAATGCTCTTTACTTTTTACTACACAAAATAAATTCTTTCATTTATTGCAATTACTGCACATTTCAGTTGCTTTAACAACCCAAGAGCCTTGTTTAGCTGACGATTACAATAACTTTACCTCGTTTTATTACAGCATTAAATGGCATATGTTTACGTGGTGCCAGGCACTAAGACTAAAAGGCAATATAACAATAATATCTATCTATAATACTTGTCCCGGTTTTTGTGCCCGATAACATAGTCAGGACCTTGTGTCGTCTGGCACGTTTTGTAGCCAGCTAATAGATTTATTTTGATTAATGCATTTCACTGCAAATGCTACACAATGAGCGAAGGGAACAAATGATTGAAGTTTGCCTGTTAAGCCAACATTTGTTGTCGACACGGCAGAATCATGTAAATGTCAGTCAGACATATACATTGACTATAAATCAAATGTGAGACCTAGTTAGTGAACAAAATTGACATAAAAAGGGCGTTAAAGCAAACTTAAAAAGCTGTTGTACAACATGGCTTGAGGAAAGAGTATGACAAACGTCGAGTATACCTTCGCTTGCCAAGACTAATGAGATAACTATTGCAATAATCATTTTGGTTGAGCCACAAAAGTCCAAGATTAATCCAAACTTTACAAGCACAACAATCGAAATTGCTGGCATAAAACATGTTGAATGTTGATGAGCTTCATTGGTAAAGTTGATTATAAATACAATGTCGTATTCATGGCCAGCATTCCCATAATTAATGAGTTTAGTCTGGCCATTGCTGGCAACGAGTTTTAGGTTTTGTCTTCTCATTGTTTTCTATAGTAACTGCCTCTGCAGCTGTTATATTATTCAAACGTTTTGCGCACGTGCTAGAAGTTGAGTGTGTCCTTGAGTGTCCTGAAGATATAAGCCTCGAGAGCACAGCACAATTTATTTGTGTGTATTCCTAAAGCTACAGTCAAGTGTCGTTGCTGGCCCTGGCAATCAAATATTTACAATATTTGGTGATTGAATGTGGCGCCTGGGCAGGAACACAATTACAATTTTATGACCACTGAATATGAAAGTATTTCTCCCAGCCACATTTTAATTGTCGAATAAATGTTGCGGAAATAATTCGCACTGAGAAATTGAAGAGAAAGCATTTCGGAAACATGAATTGATGGTGCAAAGGAAACGACTCAAAAAATGTGCAACGTCAGCAAAGCAATAAGGGAAACAGTCGAAACAGTGATTAAAAAAGCATAAAAAAAAAGTCAAGGAATGAAGTGAAAAGAAATGGCAAGAGCATGCGGAGCAGAGGGTAAGTAAGTAAGTAGATAAAACTGAAGAAAGTTTCAAAGGACAATGGAGACATGAATGAGCTAAGATGATTTCGTTATATATAAAGGAAACCAGAGACACTTCAGATGAGAGGACAAAAATTATAAGACAATAGCAAGAGCAAGAGAAGGTAGGCAAGGCAGAAAAATCATGTAGATAGGTAAGTGGATATTAACAAAGTAACAGATGATACTTTGCTTGTTTCGATGACAAGTTGAATAGGTTAATGAATGAAACAGCATAAGCTTAAAGATTTTCTTAGAGTAACGGCAAAAGTTTTGCTACACATATTAGATGATTTTCTCTATTTATTGTTGTCCTTTTTTCTTTCATTATCAACCCTTGAGATTATTGTTTTGCCCTTGCAGGATCATTAAAGATGGCTGATTGCAAAGAAAAACAAGAGACAAGCATAAAGCCACGTTTATGAGCCCCCTTTGCAGCATTTTCTTCATTTTCCTTTTCTCACTTTTCAGCTGGGGAGCTGTGAATATCAAAATGGTTGAGCTGCTGCTGCTGGTTCTGCTGTTTTGGGCGGTTTTTTTTTTTTGTTTTTTTCATATTTGTTGTTTGTGCCCAGGATAAATTGATGGCAAACAGTATTTGGAGCAGCTGCCAAACGTCGTTGTTTTTTGGCTCATTTTAGCTTTTGGCCTTGTGGTGGTCTTGGCTTTCTTCTTCTTCGTTTGGCACTCGCAAAACGAAATGAAAGGAAGCTTTTAGCAGATACTTTACGCAAATCCCATGAGAAAACATTGGCCCACTTGCAAGATGCCGAAGTAGAGGAAAAAAAAAACAAAAACAAAATAACCAACTGAACAGAAAGGCGAGCATCATTAAAAGTTAAAAAAAAAGGATTTTCAACGAATTTGCAAGTTTTTCTGTCTAAAGACAAACACAAACCATCAATTTGCATATATGAGCGAGAGGGAGAAAATTCAAATTTTACAAAACTCAAACACAGTGAGAGAAAAAATTAAGCTAACAGATGCAAGAGAGCGAAGAGAGTAAATACAATTTACATTCCATAAAGTGAGCACTTGACAAAGTTTTTTTTTACTTACTTAGATCGCTGTTGGCAATGCTGGTGCAGAAAACTTTGCGTGCGTCGTTTTATCATATTCTTTCTGTTAATTTAGTTGTAATTACACTGCGGCACATTGGCAACATATATCTAACATAATATTTTCAACACTGCTTTAAATAATTCCCACGTTAAAAAAAAATTAAAAAAATTACAACATCAAACGCGTAACACACAAACGATCGATAGCGAAGGCGCGCACAAACTAAATCCACGAACTGAGCTTGCGGCTACGCCCTTTCGCTGGCAGAGAAGCGAATATGATCCACGAACTGAGGTTGCGGCTACGCCTTTCGCTGGCAGTGAAGCGAATAGGATCCACAACTGTAACGGATCGACAGCTGCTTAGAACAATTGCATAGGTGAGCAGCACGTGTAACGCTCTCTTAGCATCCACAGTTCACGCACATTTGCACGCTCAAGTGTATCGTCTGCCTCTATCATGCGATCCACATTAGATTTGCTCTCTTGATCTCCAACACATATGCAAATGCATTGGCATGCTGCATTAGTAAATTCTTATGCCCTCTTGAGTTGCGTATAAAAAGAAACTGAACTCAAGACTCGGTTGACTGTCAAGGGGTCCACATAGTTGGCGTACCCACTGTCACTCGTCAGGTCCTTCTTGCGTCCTTCTGTCGCTGTCCTTGAGTTGTGCTTTGGCTTTTGCTTTTGTTTTGCTTTAACTTGGGCCATGGATTAGCTAAATGCATGCGTTGCCCTCCCCTTCCCCGTGCCTCTACGTTCTAGCTTTGTCGTGGCATGCAAGCTATAAGCTATGCTAAAACCCTTTAGATCCCCTTCCACGCAACCTCCCACGTCATTGTGTTTTCCATTTTCGTGCACCCTTCAAGCTAAATATTTCGCCTTCTTGAGTTTTTATGAGCTGCTCAAACTTGGCTCGTTTTCTGTTTTCTGGTCTCTGTTTTTTTTTATTTTTCATTCTCCTTTGCTGAGCTTACTTACACCTGGTGTTTAGCTTATTTTTACCTGCATTTACTTGTTTTACTGAGCTTTTTTTTCTCCATCTCTTTCTTGCCTCTGGCGACGTTGAGTAATGACTTTAATGGCGCTTTGAGGCCGCTTTTAATGACTGCAGAAGAGCTACTATAGCTTTGGGGCTATATGTATGTGTAGTTTAGAATGAAATTGCTTGTGCAGCAAAAGAATTAAATCGTATTTGCCCACAGTTTAAGCTTATTAAATCCTAGGCTCAATTTGATGGCATTTTATAGCACTGCTGCTTAGCTAAGAAATTGAACATTAAAACGAAATGTTAAAGTGTTAATGTTAACGCAGCGCTCTGTTAAATGTTAAGCCAGCGAAATGTTAGCCAATTTTCTAATCCAAAATGTTAAAGCTAGTTTAATTTGCATTTAATGGCAGTGTAGACTATTAATAACCTTGTGCGTAAAACACTTTAAGCAATTTGGAAAATCCATTTGAAATTGCACTTAAATGGCGCAAAATTGCTCGCTCTTGTTGGCCGGGTTGTTTCAGTTTTGAGTCATAAAACAGCGGAAAGGAAGTGCAGCCATTTGTGGCGCATCCTGCAGCTGCAACTACCAACAACGTACATCCTGCTGACCCAACGGCAACGTTACGCCGAGGCTGCCCAGAAATGGTACAAACAAAAGCTAGTATGTGGTCGAAAAAGGGGGGGGGGGGAGGAACGCGGTTGAACAGGACATTTGCAGGAAAAAGCGAGTTACAGTTGAAACATGAAAAACAACAAGCAAGTTTTATTTCCTGCATCTATTGCCAAATGCATTTTGAACTGGTTGCGTCAATAGATTTAGCTATCTTTCTTCTTGTTTTTTTTCTTACTCCCTAACCCGAATCGGTTGCCAGTGACCAACAAATCAAAGAGCGGAAAACTTTTATTTAGCAAGTTTTGCAGAAAAGCAAAAGTTCAACTGCGAGTCGAGTTCCAGCCAACGCCCAATGTCTTGGGGCCCATAAATAAGTAGCAAATTGCATGCTTGGCTGGGCTCAATCGGGCGCATCCAAAGGAACTCCGAGTTTTCCCCCCAATACCCATCGGACAGCCCTGTAAATTGATGACTTTGTAGCTACAACAAGCTGCCCCTCGCTAACGCCTTTTTGTTCCTCTGTTTAAGCGTTGATTATTTCATTAACGACCCATTGAGCCAGCTCACAGCCCATTCCATAATTATTCCAGCCTATTGCATTTACAGTATTTCACTGATTTTTGACCATAATGAGTGCTGGCTCTTCAACAACCAACATACAACTGATGTCTGAGGGGAAATTGAGTGGGGATTACAACGATTGTAACTAAAATTGTGCAATCGTTGGGAAAGTGGAATGCCACAAAATGGATTTCATTAGCGAGCGGTTGGTTGAGTGGATTCGTTTGCAGTCAGAGATAAACGTGTGTGTAACGTGTAAAATAAAATGGATTTTTAATTAAAATACTTGCGCTTTTGATTTTGCACTTTGGGAATGCAAGCGTTGAATAGTTTTGCGCTTTGATTTTTATAAATTGAGGTTAGGTTAAGCTTAAAGCCATGCCCTACTTACTTACTTACCAGCTTTGCTGTGAGTTTCTGCCATCAGCATTTTACGAGTACTTATCCAAGCTTTCAGCTTGAGTCGTCTCCAGATCCAAATAACTTCCCCAGTGTGTGCTGTGTATGTGGAGAAAAATCCATTTGTATCTTTTATGCTTTTCGACATTTGCCTTCTGCAAACAAAACCGAGTCAAACAAAACAGAACGGTACCGAACCGAGCAAGCTATATGCATGTGCTCAATTGCCAACAATAATAAACATTATTATGACTATGTCCATGGGCACTTTATGCTGACTCCAAGTCTCTTAAGGCAGCCCATTTGAGCATTTGAGGAGTGCCCGAACGATGTCTCAGGCTCAGCCGGGCAAGAAGCATTTGGCATTAAGTTTCATGACGCTAAGTGGATGATTATTTGCGATTACACGACAGCAAGTGCGGCTCTATGAAAGAAAAAGGAAGCTGAGACCCAACGAGCCGCAGCTGCAAATCCTTGAAACGAAGGACATGACCAACACACATGACTGCCTCTTACAGTGTGTAATTGAGTTGCGGTATGGCCCGAGTTACACCTAACAGAAACCGAAATTACAAAGAGGACTTTATCGTCCTGTTGGTTTTGCATGAATTTAAACTCGAAACTTAAAAGCTTTAACTTTAACTCTTCAACTCGTGCCTTCAGCTTTAAAGTCAACAATATTTTCTTTAGTGTAGCTTATCGATTAACGTCACGTCCAAAGGCAAAGCCAAATACAAATATGAGGGAGCTCATCTCTTGCTTTGGTCTCTGTCTCTGGACAGAGAGCAGCAGCATGTCCTGTTTCATCGATGATTATGTGTTAATGGGCAGCGTATACGCGTTATTTTTATATTGAACGCCAAATTGGCTGCTAACACATGATATATGGCTGGCAATTACCAACAAAGAAGAATGGCAAAACTCTTGCCTGACCCGCATTCGAATGGACCAAGAGCAACAAGAGACAAACTTCCTCATAAATGCAACTCGTAAATCTTCTTTGCCAGCGTGGTACAATAGTTTATTTATCTTCTGTTGTTGTTGTTGTTTTTTGGTTGGCGCTTGCCAGCAACGAAAAGCCATAAACAAGATGCCCCCGAACTATGGCTGACGCAAACACGCAATTTTTTGGCTCAAATAAGTATGCAACATTTTTTGTTGGATTGAAAATTCAAAAGCTCGCTGATTGTGTGTGTAGTTTATTTATGCATTCAACTAGTTAGTTGGCCATAAATCTTCGACTCACTTGCGTAAGCGCAATAAATACATTTAATTATGTTCAGCTGCCAACTGTTGGCAACTAATTCGCATCGACAGCAAGAAGGAACAAAGGCAGATGGAAGGAAGGAAGGAAAAAAGAAATCATATGGCTGCGACTTCAATTTAAGAAATTAATACCAACTTCCTTTTTAACGGGTGCGGGGTAATAAATCTACCAAAAGTTGCCAGTGCAAAAGACGGCGAGAACGAGAGCAGAAGAAAGAACCAGCTAAATGGTAGAAGAAGCAGCTGACCAGCTGGTTTTTTTTGGGTGCTATGGCAAAGTCTGGAGCGGAAACGGATGCCGTGCGCAAACAAAGTCGAGAAAATTCGACAACAGTGATGAGGGTAAGTCGAAGATTTGATACACTTTTAATAGATGTATTAGGCAGAAATACAGCTTTAGGCCAATCTAACCCTGGCAATAGTAAAAGACTTTTCCTTACATTTAAGGGTATACACCCACACCCAGACACAATCGAAAGAAAACAACCGACAAAACATGGAAACGGAAACTCAAGTTCAGACAGCGTGGCCAATATTTCTAACTAAGGCTCATGTGCGCCATGTTTTCCATCCTTCTTCTACTACTTTCTTTGCGCACCTTCCGCCGAAGCAAGTAAAGAAAAGAAAATAACTGCTTATTGTACTTCTTCTTCTTCTTCTTCTTCTTCTACGCTGCGACTGGTGTAAAAGCAGAAAGGGGGAGGGTTGTTGGCTGGTAATATGGCGGATTTGTAGCTGGCGTCACATCCAGTTAAGGAGCAAAAGTTTTCAATTAGCTGCTTGTCTGCTTTATGCTTCTTTATCTTCTTGTTCTCGTTCTCGTTGTTTTTGTTGTTGTTGTTGGTGTTTTCGCCCAGCTTCATTAGCCGTTGATTGATGGGTAAAAAAAGGTTTTGAACTGGCAAATCAGGTAACGTTTAGCGTTTGCTTAAAATAAGTTTCTTTTCACTAATGCTCTTTTATATTTGCTAAACGAATTAAGTGCTAAGGAGCTTTAAACATTGTTCTTTAAGTAATAATAATCAGCTCAAGTGTACTTTCTTTCTTTTACCATTTCATGGCCAACAAATGTTCATAAAACTCAAAAGTTAATTTCGTCTTTGGCGAAAGTCATTTGCAAACCAAATTGGCTTAAAGACTTTAAGCAATTTCCGTTGCTTTACCAAAATTAGGCTTTAAATGCCACAATGCCTATTCAGTCGTAAAGAACGATGCGTTTGTTGATTGTCTCTAATGGTTGGTTTGCTCTAATGCCACACACACATATATATGTATAGTCAAAGAATGTTATGTATACAGAAATTAACATAATTACATCAGGCGAACCCTTTTACAAAAGGCACACAAGAAAGGGTAGCTGAGTTAACCGCAGGTGCAGATGGGCAGGCTGTAGTTGTACACTGTGAGAAATAGAGTTTGACAAAGGGATGTCAACTAAAAGCGTGTGACATGTACATTTCTTGCAGTGTTGGATAAAAACAACCCACACAGGCAACCCAAGCTTTTTGGTATTATAATAATTTCGTAGGGTTTCTTTTTTGCTTTTGTGTTTTTGTATTTTTGGGGCCCGATGAAGGTACGACTACTACGCTGAGAATATTCCCCTAGCATAAATTTATTTGTTTTATAGGCTCAAACAAGAGGCTGAAACCGAAAACCGTTGGCTAAACCACAGCCCACAGCAGCTGCTGCTCATCAAAAGTGTATAAACTGATGGGGCTTGAGGAGGTGAGGAGGTAAGGAGGCGGTTGTTTGGCACACAGCAAAAGTAAAACCAAACAAAGCATGCCAAAAATTATCTCGGTCACTTTTCAAATGCACGCACACTTAGACAACAAAACGGAGAAGAGCTTTTGCCCCTCCAGCCTGGCATACAACACACTTAAAAGCAACCCCCAATTGAACCCACATCCTTAACAGGGTCAATGGTCTTGGCGCCCAACACAACTACTACAACGAAACACTTGAAAGTTTTATGCGTGTTAGTGTTGTTGACAACACTGTTTATCTAATGTACCGTTAAGCTGCACACTTTAATGCCGTTATCTATCGTTGCGTGTCTTTCATCTCTTGTCATGGTATCTCTGAGTAATTATTTTCTGCATTATCTTTAAAGCATATATACAAAATTCCGACTGTTGCTCCTTTAAGAAACAGAATAAAGTATCCATTATTGTTTCGAAACAAAATACATTAAGAATTTTGACCATTACACACTGTAATAATCTTGTATTGGATTTAAAATGTTATAGTCTCAGATTGTTGAATTGTTCAAACAAACTTTTTTCATTTACAACAATAAAGTACCACCAACAGCAACAACAACAACAACAATAATTAACATAAAATAATAATTGCAAAAGTTTATAAGCTCTTTTCACGTTTTTCAATCAAAACTACGTACATAAAGCTGCACCTGCGGTCATTATTTAAATTCAATCACGTGTGCGTTGGCTGGTTGCTCGCCAGAAATATGCGAAAAATTAAAACCTTCCCTTCATTGCCGTGCAGTTGCCAGCATTGTCAACGAGTAAGGACGTTCGGAGCAAAAAGGTCCTTGACAACAGCCACAGCCGCAGCCAGCAGCTAGCAGCATACGCATGCCACGCCCAGCTGCCGTTGCCGCACAAACCCAGCCTTTGCTATTTTGCAGGTTAAGGTCATCTTTCTCTCTCTCTCTCTCTTTCGCTCTTTATATACATATCTCTTTCGTTTTGTTGTTTTTTTATTTTATGCTGCAGACATATCCGCAGCAACAATGGCAATGAAATGCAGGCAGGCTGGAAGGATAGCATCCTGTGACTGCTCCTAAGCCTTCGCTGGAGCCCGCCGTTCGTGACGTTTAGCCGTAAACGGATTTATTGCGAAGGGCGAGCACATCAGCTTTCGCCTTGGAGCGCTTTCAGGGCAATTCTTTGAATCGCACTTGTTTGTGTTGTCATTAGTTCGAAATCCGACATATTTCGCATCACTGTCAAGTAGTAATATGTTGCTATCTATACACACACACTGCAAGTCGCAAAAAAGCTGCAGCAACAGCAGAAAATTGAACGCACAAAAGACATTTTAAAAGGGTGCTTTAGTTTCAAGTGCCCGGGCTGCTGGCTTTGGTTTAAAAACTTAAAAAACACAAAGTCAATGTCACAGTCGGGCAGAAGGTCAAGAGCTTAGCAAATATTATAGTAAACACAGGATATGCAAACGCAAACGCGATTCGATATGGCAAACAATTGAACCAAAATTTTAAATTTGGCACATGCTACCATATTTCAAATAAATTTTACCGCGCTTAGTTTGAAAGCAGCGCTGTGTGCGATATAAGCTATCGATGTATGTGAACATCGATAGTCGGACTTGTCGCAGTTACTGCAGTCCAGTCACGACTACATCGTATATCGTTATGCAACACTAAGTAACTGGTGTTCGAATAACGCTCATCTCTAGTTTAACGCGTGCTCTTTCTTTCCTCTTGCTCCAACATGGCTGATCAGGTAAGGCAGCAAAAATGTGTTCAAAATTAAATAAAATACAGCATTTAAAGCACTGCTATAAAATAAAAGCAGTATGAAATGTCAAGATAAGTGCATTCTGAGTGCAACTACACAATTGCTGGAGCAATGCATGCACAGTGAGAGCCTTGTTTGGTAAAGAATAATTTACAGCAAGGCTTGCCAGCATTCAACCTAACCACACTTGTACGCATGCTGTGTACGCTGTCGTTGATGTCTCACAGTGGAAGTTATTTATTATTATTGTTATAGCAAATGGAACGTGCGTTTTGCAAACAAACCTCAGTGCCGACAACGCGTCGCAAGAATGCCAATGGCAAGAAGCGTATGCGTTTGCACCGTCAAATTGGCTTGGGCTTCAAAACGCCCGCCGAGGTAAGAGTTGCAGTGCAAAATTGAACTAATGTTGCGCCCCCCTTTGTTTTTTGTTTCATTTCCACGCCCCGCCTGCAACCGCACCTGAACCTGCCTGTACCCCTTGGTCCTTGTACTAAAACCAGAACGAGCGCGCCTTTCAAAAGCAGTTCGGTGTTAACCTTAACCGTAAGGTGAAGCCCGGTGTCACCAAAAAGAAGGTGCTCCGCCGCTACCGTGATGTTGGTCTCGGTTTCAAAACCCCACGTGAGGTATGCATGAATCCATCAACCAAACAATGACCTTTGTTAACTGTTGCTTCTGTTAATGAGTGTATACTAATGTGATCTTCCTTTATCTCCAGGCCATTGATGGCACTTACATTGACAAGAAGTGCCCCTGGACTGGTGATGTGAGAATTCGTGGCCGCATTCTGACCGGTGTTGTGCGTAAAACTAAAATGCAACGTACCATTGTCATTCGCCGTGATTATCTGCACTTTGTTCGCAAATACAGCCGTTTCGAGAAACGTCATCGCAACATGAGCGTTCACTGCTCACCCGCGTTCAGGTATGTTTTACTTAAGAAAAATGCACAACAGTATTTTTAAAAGCTATAGTGATGATAAAATCATGACGGTCTTCATAAAACAAATTGCTGAAGCAACTTGACTCTTTTTACGAAAAACGTAAAAATACTGATAATACAAACTATTAATCTTATATGCTTTGATGTACTTAATATCACTTATTAATTGATGGCATTTGTTCTTAATTGCAGAGATGTTGAGCACGGCGATATCGTCACCATTGGCGAGTGCCGTCCACTCTCAAAGACCGTGCGCTTCAACGTATTGAAAGTCAGCAAGGGTCAGGGCGCCAAGAAGAGCTTCAAGAAGTTTTAAGTGAAGGACATCCACTACGGAAAATAACAATATTTGTAGCATTATTCTTTTTGAATAAACAAAAAAAAAAACAATGTAAATTTAATATAATTTTGAATAACTTTCTAAGACTTCCATTTCAGCATTTTAGCCTCTCAAGAAATTGGATTCATATTAAATCAGGTGTGTATTTTATAAATGTTCAATTTAAAATTGGTAAGCGTTTAATCTGATGATAAAATCATGACGGTCTTCATAAAACAAATTGCTGAAGAACCTTGACTCTTTTTACATAATGTAAAAAACTGAAATTTATCAACAGTTTCTCGCCGATCAAGAGGATTATATTATTTTATTCTAAATATTCTGCTTTTTTTATTTTACTTCCAGATCTTCAACGTGTCCCTTAAAGAATACTTTAAAAATACATTCACTACCATACAGCTGTTAAACAGTTCAATAAAATAAATCTGTCTTTAAATTAAAATTGAATTATGTTTATTTATTTGCTTAATTAGAATAATATTATATATAAAACAAGTGTTTTGAGCAATCAGCCAAATGAAATTTAATTTCATCGCTTGAATTGCGAGCCACAAAAATTGCACTGGCAAGAAGCAGAGCAAATGACTTGCTATTCGATAGTCCGGCAACGCTCTGAAACTCTCAGCTGTTGCATTGCACTGGCAACACTATCAGACGCTAAACAAAAAAGAAAAATAAGCAAAATGGCAACAGCGGGTTCTGCTGCAGAAATTGGTAAAAATACAATAGATATACAATAACCACAAGCTTAAAAATAAGCAAAATGACAAAATTGACTAAATCCTCTTTATTTGGGATCAAGAAACTAGTCAATTGTTTGGCTGAAAATAAGTTAAAAAACTGTCTAAAATTTTTTCGCATTTTTTTACGTAGAGCTCCTTGAACGCGTTTTACTGCGTCTGGGTAATGCCGATAGCGATGAGAAGCTGGAGATCACTGTGGGCAAGTTTTTACCGCCCGTCATACTTAAAATAAATTCACCCCATAATGCGGTGCGCTCAAAGGTAAGAAAAATGCGTTTTCGGATGCGGCTGCATGACGCTGCAAAAATTATATCCAAAGATTTAGATATGTAATTGAGTTATTTTAAAATTAGGTTGTGGAGGTGCTGACACACATCAAACGACGTGTTACATCGCGTGGCCAAGTGCAGATACCCGTAGAGGCACTGTTGGACCAATATGCGGCACCAGAGAGCACCACATTCTTGAAGAACTTTGCCATTATATTCATTAGTATGGGTTTTCCACGACTACCATTAGAGCAGCAAACAGCGCTGGCCGCCAAAGTCTTGGGCTGTGAGGCTAAGCTGGAGAATTATCAAGACAAACTCTTCATGCTCCTACTACCAATATTGAGTGAAATGAAGATACCCGATGATCCAGCGCAGCGTGCGGAGTTACTTAAGATTAAGGACAAGCCAGCAATTAGTGCTAGTTTCCTGTCCTTGCTGCAGGATGTGCTTCTGTTGCCATACGGCACCACACAGGAGCAGGATGTGCCACCAGGTCTAAGTTCATATAGTTTCAAGCGCGTTATTGCAAACAATTGGCGTGCCGAGGAGCTGGAGAAGATCAAAAAGGGCATCGTACGTTTCCTCTGTGCTGGCGTATTCAGCGACAACGAAATTTTTGTGTTGCTTGTGGTTGCCTCTGCTGATACACGCTTTAGTGTTGCCACGCCTGCCATTGCAGAGCTGAGCAAACTGTGCACCATGCTGAACTTTAAAAGTTCAGCTGTCACGGTGCCGCTGTATACTTTGTTTATTGGCAACCAGAGTCAGATAGCGGAGCGTCAGACACGTCCCTGTTGTGCACGTGTACGCCAGAAACTGCTGCAGTATTTGATCAAGTGCCGTGGTAAGGCCATCAATGTCGGAAAGGGTCTACAAGTAATCTTTGATGGACTCTTTGGCACCAACACTAACCAAAAGTGTAAAGTACTTGCATTGCAATTTACGGAGCTTATGTTGAGAGAGTAAGTAGAGGCATAATCAACAACTGCCAATAGTAATTGTCTTAAATCTATTTTCAGTGGTTCACATGATGTGGTTTCCAAGGTATCCAAAGTAATTCTAACAGGCATCACCAAAATAATTGGACGAGACACGGTGGAACCGAATGATGTGCAGAATGCGGCATACTCGGCATTGGCGCAACACGCACGGAGCTTTCCGCAGGATGTTAGCCAGGATCTGAAACTAGTATTAGGCTACTTTAATAACCTGGCCACTTGCACACCAGATTTGCACAGTTCGATACGCGAGGCATTGGTCTCCATGGCGCCAGCGTTTGCCTGGAAGACCAAGACCAAGTCGGATGCGATGGATGTGGACAACGCTGGCTGTGATGCATCTCAAATTCAATTAGATGGACAGCAGCATCTACTACTCGCAATGCTATTAGACAATGCCGAATCTAAGATCCAGATTGTGCAGAATGTGACAAGCGTCTTTCTCACTAGCTGCTATCCGGAGTTTTATGCGCCAGCACGTTATTTACTGCTGCTCATTGCAGGCGAACGGTAAGAATACTTAATAAATAAATCGCATTGGAGTTACACATCTCACATCCTTTTAGTAACTCATTGCGTGAGAATGTGACCACCTATTTGTATGGCACTTCAAAGAAGGATCATGTTAACTACAACATGCTCTCTTCCATTGAGCAGACGGGCAAACACACCAGTGAATCCATAAGTGATTTTAATCATCTCTCGCTGGAACAGCGTCGTGTAGTGCTGCCCGCTTTCCATGTCATGATGGCTCATGTGCACGATATGGCCAACAAGCGGCTAAAGAAAAGCACCTCCTGCGTTATCTATGGCCGCACTAAGTTGCCGTATAGTCTGGAAGTCTACGAGGAGATGCTTGATTATTTGCGTCTCTGTTTGTGGTATTCAGCAGGTGTTGTTGCTGCACCCGGTGATGAAAGATATACGCAAGACTTGCGCAAATATATAATCATAAGCTATGATGAGGATGAATCAAATGCAATGCATCAATATCTACTTTTTGTGCAACGCGGCGTAGAGGCAAAGCGCAGTAAGTATATGCTGTTTATAATAAATGTTTTTTTTTACTTATTTAACTTTTCTACAGCTGAATCCAGTTTGTTGTGTCTGTATGATTTACTAAATGCGGCACCCGAATTGTTTGCTTCCAAGCAGCTGCATCTGCTTGAGCCGTTGAGCAACTCCCTTAAGGATGTTTCTGAAACGATGCGTACGAATGTCTCGCAGGTGTTTGGCTTACTTTGGGCTTATGGTCTACCGGATGATAAATTCGATTCAGAGGTAAGCGATTGTCTGACTAGTTTGACCCAGAAAACACTGGAACATAAACATGGTTGGTTGCTGGTCTTGGGTCACGCATTCAATCGCAAAATAGAACAGCTGAAGCAACAGAATTCGACCAAGGATTATGGCCAGTGGCCACAGTTTATAAATGCTGTCAAGATCATAGGTAAGTGAAAGCAAAAGCTTTCAATATAGCCTTTTAATCTTTATTGTTTTAATTCCCTAGCTAAAATGCTGTGCGAAACTCAGTGGCTACTTGTTTCGGCGGCTGTTAAGTGCACCTCGATGATTGGCAAAACGGTGGAGATACCCAATGTACAGGTGGAAATCGAAGTGCAGTGCAACGAGAACAACGATGATGACGAAGAAGAGTTAGCTGAATACAAGAACATAGAGGCTTCCACCAAAATGATAATATTCGGCGTAGTCTTTCAGTTGCTTCGTAGTTCTTCATTTCGCCAGAAGATTCGTGAGGAGGCTGCCAAATGTTTGGGTTACTTGGCCATCGGTGATGGTGCGCACTTTACCAAACGCAATCTTGATAAGTTTTTAACATTGGCCAAAGTGCAAAAGGATGCGGCTCTTAACATTGCCATCTCAGAGGCCATTGTGATCACGTTGTGTGGATATGATGTTAATAGAGGTCCACCAGCGGAGAATTTTCAGAATATTCACTGCACTGATGCGGACTTTGAGCAGTTTCTAAATGCTTTGATACGTTTGGTACCAGAACCTAACCCTCAATCGCGTCAGGCCATCTCGGTTTGGCTACTGGCTGTGGTCAAGCATTGCAGCAATCGTCCAGCAGTGCTTAGCAAGAAGCAACTTCTTCAGTTTGCCTTTACTGAACTTCTGTCTGATGATAGCGGTAATTTGGACTATAAAGTAATGGTATAAGCAACATAGTTACTAACACTTGACTTCCTTTTGCAGAATTTGTGCAGGATGTAGCCTCACGCGGTCTGGGCCTTGTTTACTCGCTCTCTGATTCGGGTAGTCAAACGGAATTGGCCAACTCGTTGCTGGATCAGCTTATTGGAGGAAAACGTCAAGTTAATCAAGTAGCTGGCGATACGGAACTCTTTGCTGAGGGCATGCTAGGCAAAACACCAACAGGTGGTAATATAACCACTTATAAGGAGCTCTGCTCCCTGGCCAACGATCTCAACCAGCCGGACATGATTTATCAGTTTATGCAGCTGGCTAATCACAATGCTGCTTGGACAAGTAAGCTGGGAGCAGCATTTGGCTTAAAGACACTGTCGGCGGAATCACGCCAACAAATGCAACCATATCTAGGCAAGATTATACCACGTCTTTATCGCTACAAATACGATCCGACGCCAAAGATACAAAACTCAATGATATCCATATGGGATACAATTGTCACCGACTCTAAGGAGGTTACAGAGAAGTATTACTGGGAAATACTACGTGAACTACTGGACAATTTGACTTGTACGGAGTGGCGTGTAAGGATTGCCTGCTGCTTGGCTGTCAGGGATCTGTTGAAGCGTCCGAATGGACTGCGTTTGCGCACCGAGGAACAGTTGCCAACAACTTCAGTTCCTAGCAGTCCGCGTCGCGTGACTCCAGACACAATGGATGTGGATGAGTTGCCTGAGCCAGAGCTACGTGAACTCTGGTTTCAACTATTCCGTGTCATGGATGACATTCATGAGGGCACTAGGATGACAGCACACGGCACAGCTTCATTTTTGGGCAAGCTCTGCGTTCTGGCTGCCTCCTCTGAGCACGGCAAATCCGGCACAGCTGTAGCAGCTTCTATATTACCCTATCTGCTGGAGACGGGTGTTGGACACAAAGTAGCCGATATACGCAAGGTTAGCATTAAGACCATCTCCGAGATGATTGAGTCGTCGGGGGCTTTAATTGCTCCTCATCTGGCAACGCTTATACCCTGCCTGCTGCGTGCCACTGGAGAATTGGAGAACACAAAACTGTCTTATGTTTCCACCCGCTTGGGTGCCGATAACGAAGCACAGGAAGCTGTGGACAGCTTGCGCGCCGAGGCAGCCAAGTCACATCATACAATGGAGACGATTAATAAGTGCGTGCGCTTCATTGACTATCAGGTGTTGGAACGCATGACACCAGAGCTGCTGGAGCTAATGAAAACCAGCGTCAACCTGGGCACCAAGATTGGTTGCGCCCACTTTGTTTGCTTGGTAAGTGAGCTGCTTACATTCTCTTTAACTTAATTAAAACCATTGCAATATTTAAGGTGAGCATTCGTTTGGGCAAAGAGATGACACCCTTAGTGGGTAAGTATCTTGGTGCCTGTTTCGGCGGCATTAAGGATCGTAATGTCACCGTGCGCAAATACAATGCCAGCGCCATTGGACATCTGATGGGTCTAGCCAAGGTGAGATACAACCTTCTACACATTCTTCTTTTTTGCTAATGAGTTTCTTTGATTTCTTTTTCAGGAACAATCAATTAAGAATCTATTTGGCAAGCTTGATGAGCTGTACATGGAGCAGCCAAGTAATCGTTCTATTGCTTTGACTATACAATCAATCAACAAGCGTCACCATGAGTTGCTTAAGGATTATATGGATTGCTTGCTGCCACTTATCTTCTTCGCCATGCACGAGGAGCAAACGGAAGAAAACAAGGCAAACATTGAACTGTGGAAAGATCTGTGGAGTGATATAAGTCCTGGCGATGCAGGCATACGTCTTAATTTGCACGTCATCATACCCAAGCTGGAATCCTCACTGACCGATGCCAGCTGGTCACGCAAATCTCAGGCTGCGAATGTTATCCAAAACATAGCTATGCGTTTGAGCAACAGTCTAGAGCTTGGAGATCGTGTGCGTCTTATTAAGCTGCTGCTTAGTGGCCTTCAGGGACGCACCTTTGAGGGCAAGGAGCGGCTGCTACAGGCACTCGCCGCACTCTGCAAGAACCTTGATCGCCAGCATGAGATTTGCGAAAATATCATTGAGGCTGCAATGCGTGAGGCACGCAAACAGGAGCCCATCTATCGCACTATGGCTTTGGGTGCTTTGGGGGATATCCTTGATGTACTGGAGGCAGATCGCTTTGAGGAAGTCTACAACATGATTTGGTATTTGCTAGAGAAGAAGGAACTGCGTGCAGCCGACTCTGACGATGATGATGAGCCTGGCTGCAGCAATGCCAGCAAGGATTTAACTGCTGATGAGCGTAACAAGCGCGCGCAGACGCTCAACAAGCTAAAAGAAGTTGTATGGGAGACTTTGGGCAAATCATGGCCCAAACACGCGACTGTTACCCAACACAGATATCAACTCTTCTTTGCAAAGAACTGCACAACCATTCTCAGTGAAAGCACCCGTCCTGTACAGGTCAGCTTGCTAGCTGCTTTGACCAAGTATATTGAACGTCTCTATATTTTTGATGAGGCAGCCACGCTGCCTGAGATGCCGCAGGAGCGTAACAATCTTGAAAAGAAACCGAAGACAGAGACACCTTTACTGCAGACACGTGAAGCGATTGTGCAGAAGATTTGCACCGATGTACTTGCTGCAGTCACACTTGCTGCCGGAGTGCCACACACAGGCCTCAAAAAAGAGGCGCTCAACATTGTTCTGATGCTGATTAAGCGCTTGAGCCCGAACAGGGATCAAGCAACGTTCTCTCTGCTGAAGCAGAACTTTGAAACGAATCTTAATAAATTTCAACGTGATTCGGCACCTGAAGTGCGCTGTCGCATCAAGGACATTGAGGAGAAGCTAAGCAAACTGGAAAATCCTAACTAAGCAGATACATATACTCTTTTATCGTCTTAAATTAATTTGCATGCAATTCTCCCAGTGCAACAGGTGAAATAAATATTTTACAATCGGATAAACTTTAACAAAGATGAAATTAATTTGAACAGGGTCTAATACAATTGTTTGTGTAATAAACAAAGTACTTTTTACTGAAACTTAAATTCTCTGCTAGTTTGTATTTCATTATTTTGGAGAATAAAAATATTGAATATTTATTTGTACAAAACTATTTTGTAAGCAATCAATACTTATTAATAACCCACTTGCGACACGAGTGTATGCAATTGGGTTTGATATATGTACATTTGAAGTAGCGTGTCTCCAAAACTAAGTTCAAGTACTTTCAAATTTTTTTGCGTTACAAGATAATTGGATACTTACACGAAAGTTAATGATAATTATATTTTATTAGTCAAATATCACAGCCACTTAATAATTTCTAGATAAATGTGTAATACTGTTGTCAATACAACTAGGGATCACGTAAGAAACGTAAATACAGCTCATCCAAAGACTCCAGCATAAAGGTCTGAGGATTAAAGCGTATTTCTGGCACGGTTTGGTCACACAATTCCACACGATATGTTTTTAAAATATGAGCTACGCCCAGCTTTAGCTGGAGTAAGCCCAGCCGGCTGCCAATACAACCATGGGGACCCGCACCAAAAGGTATAAATGTCATTGGAGTAATGCTGGCTATTTGCTGTGGAGCAAAGCGTTCTGGATCAAAATGCAAAGGATTGGGCCAATACTGTAGTACACATGAGAAACAAAGGGCCAGGTAAGAAGCATTGACCATAGATTGCATCTAATAACTCACCTTTTCGTCTCGCTGCAGACCCAATATGGATATATAAGCTGGCATGCCGGCGGGTATAACAAAATCCACATGCGGCTGCAGCGAGAAGCCTTCCGCCTGGGTACATTCTCGATTTATAAAGGCAGCGGCGGGATAAAGACGCAGTGCCTCCAGGCAAACCATTTTCAGATATGGTAACTTAACAACAGTCTCATAACTTAAGCTGGATGCAGCCCCAAAGGCTGATTGCAACTCCTGCCTTAAGCGCTGCTGGAGAATGGGTTGTTTGGTTAGCTCATAGAGCGTGAAACCCAGCAGCGCAGAGGATGTCTCAAAGCCTGCAAGCAGAAAGATGGCTGCTTGGGAGGCTATGAAATCCTCTTGCTGAACGTAATGTTGGACTGGACGAGTGCTTTGTAGTTTTTGGAGATTATCTATGAGATCACCTGATTGGGATTTGGAATGATGGTTCACAAGTCTTCTCATGAACTGGGCGTACTTCAAGGAAAAGACCTTGGCCCTTAGGAAGGCCGTCCATTGTGGTAAGAAGAAAACGCTCATAAAATGAAGTACCTTAACAAGGCCAGGCTTGAAGAGCTCCTTTGCCTGTTGTCGCAGCACGGATTGATCCTGCCTAAGTCCTGCCACATTCCAGCTGTAAAAAAGCTTCCCTGTCACATCTGTCGTATAGAGTTGACACATCTTACTCAAGGGCAGCACACGCTCGGTTTCACCACACATCTTCCTCTCGAGATGTTGCTCGAGATCGTGTAGTACCTCCAGAATCAATGGATACATCCGTTCCTTCATGCGTCCACTAGTAAATAGCTGCGACATGCACTGTCGACTATCTCGCCACTGATGATATTTGGCTAGTGGCAGGGTCAAAGCACCCATTGGATCATGCGCAGCATCGGCGGCTTCATAGCGATTAAGAAAACTATTAAAATCCTTAACGAGCACTAAGCGTATTATCTCCGGATCACGTATTATTAATGCGGGCGTTTGAAAAACAAAGAAACCAGCCAGCTTCTCCTTCTTAATGCGCTCATCCGAATAAATATTCTTGAAAAGATCGCCAAAGGAGATGTGTAATAGTAGCAATTGCTTTAGATGACCCAATGGCGTCCAGGCGGAGGCGGGCAAATGTGGTAGCTTGTGGCGTCGAAAGTAGCCATAACTCTTTCTCAAGTAAACATGGCCAAAGAGAAGCGTCAGAAACAGGAGAGTAAGTAGAAATAACTGTGGCATAGTGTCTGTAAACAAAACGGAAAGGATTGTCAGTATTTTAATTTAGCTTAGAAATTGCTAAAAATGCTTATGTCGTAAGCTGTTATCCATTCAATCTTCTTTAGAAATAACCTTACCAACTGCACCTTCAAATTTGCTTTGATAAAATATGCACAAGCCATAACAAAACACATAAGCGACATTCATTGAGAAACACAATTGACCCTAAAGATGAACCCTTTCCGATATCTTTCAACTCCCAAAGCAGCTTAAACCCTCAATTGAAGCTTCAGTGTTCAGTAGCTCGTGTCAACTTGCTTTGGAAAGATGGCACTTGGAACGCTGTTGCTGCTCCTGATCCTTGCGGGCTGTGGCTACTTTTTCCTGCGACAACATTATGCCTACTGGATACGACAGGGTGTGCCACAATTACGTCCTTCGCTGCTGCTGGGCAATTTGGGTGGACTATTGAGTATGCGTAGCAGCCCAGCGGACTTCATTGCACAGCTGTACAATCATCCAGATGCCGTGGATAAGCCCTTTGTGGGCATACATGTATTTCACAAGCCAGCATTGCTGCTACGCGATCCGGCGCTGATAAAACGGATAATGGTCAAGGATTTTCCCAAATTTTCAAATCGTTACTCCAACTCGGACTACAAAGGAGATCCTCTTGGCTCCCAGAACATATTCTTCCTTAAGAATCCTGCTTGGAAGGAAGTACGCTTGAAGCTATCGCCATTCTTCACCAGTAATCGTCTAAAACACATGTTTCCACTGATCGATGAAGTCGGTTGCAATCTGGATGCATATTTGAGGCAGCAACCGCTTGACAATGAACGAGTCCGGTGCTTTGATATGGAGGCCAAGGAGCTGTGTGCTTTATTCACCACTGATGTAATTGCCACTGTCGCCTATGGAGTGCAGGCAAATAGTTTTAATCAGCCAAATAGTGAATTTCGTCGTCATGGACGCGCGGTATTCCAGTTTAGTCTGAAGCGAGCGGCTGAGTTTACTTTGGTCTTCTTCCTGCCACAGCTTGTGCCATATTTGGGCTTTAAGGTGGTTCCACCTGAACCCACCAAGTTCTTGCGAAACACTATCAACTATGTCATTGCTGAGAGGGAGAAATCAAAGCAATCAAGGAATGACCTCATTGATCTTCTCATTGACTTCAAACGTAGCACACAGGAAATTAAGAAGTCTGACAATCAGTTTGTTTTCGAGGGTGATATCCTAGTGGCTCAGGCAGTGCTCTTCTTTACCGCTGGCTTCGAATCTTCATCGTCCACAATGGCCTTTGCTCTGTACGAGTTGGCCAGGAATCCTACAGTTCAGCAGCGTTTGCGTGAGGAGATCAAGAGTGCATTGACTGCAAGTGGCGGTCGCGTAACCCAACAGTTGATTGAGTCCTTGGAGTATATGCAAATGATATTGCAGGAGGTGTTGCGTATGTATCCACCATTGCCGTTCCTTGATCGCGAGTGCACCAGCGAGGATGGTTATCCTCTCGCACCCTTTCACAACTACCGAGTGCCCAACGGCATGCCCATCTATATTCCGGCCTATGCTCTGCACATGGATCCGCAGTACTATCCCGAACCTCGACAATTCCAACCGGAACGCTTTTCAGCCAGTCAGCGTAAGCAGCACACACCGTACACGTATATGCCCTTTGGACTGGGCCAACATGGTTGCATTGGAGAGCGTTATGGCTTCCTACAGGCCAAGGTTGGTTTGGTTTATGTATTGAGAAACCATCTGGTGACCACCTCGGAGCGCACACCGCGACGCATGAAACTGGATCCCAAGGCAATAATACTACAAGCCGACGGCGGCATACACCTGCGCCTAGTTCGCGATTCCTTGGGTATTTAGAAATACTTACTTGGAGTTGGAAGCTTTTTGGGGTAGTTCACCTGTCAGCGTTTGGCTTTTAACTATGCTGGAGTTTCGCGTGTGCTGTCGTTTTAAATTGTTTAAAAATGCGAATTGCATTTTGATTGACTGCTTGCGTGTCAATTTAAGAGTTGAACTTAAACGATAGGTGGAAGATGTAGAAGTTTCCCGTTAACTGAAATTACAAACTAACTTGATTTTGTCGCACAATAACTCATTAGCCCATTTAATAAGATTCAAGCGGGTGCTACCTAATCTAATAATAGAGCTCTATTTTGTTTTTTTGTCACAGCAACCAGTCGTTGGGAAAGTAATCTGAAAATTGTTTTTTGATTTGTACGCACAAAGTATTAGAGAAATTTATTTGATTAAAAAGAAATTAGGAAATTTCATTCTGGTTAAAAGAAGAAACATTATATAACAACTTAAATATCTATAATAAAAAGACTCTACTGATTTATCATATTTATAATCTTACATATTTAAATGGCACTTAGAAAATAATATTATTTTTATTGCTTTATCTGACACGCAATATGCTAATCTTTGAAGATCAAGGCTCAAATGCTCAGCTGTCAGTAACGATTAGTTTTCCCCCAACCGATTAGATAATACATTTAATCAGTTTGTTTACAACATCAAAGCGGCTTCTATGTTACGGAAATTTAACAACAAATAAACTGCACTTGAAGTGAAAGCAATTTTTTGATAATAGTCTATATACATAACAACTAAAAATATCATTTGTGTTTCGTTTTTTTTTTTGTTTTAATCATTTTCAAACTTGCAAATACATAAAAAACTTAAAGGGTTTTCTAAGACGACAACTTATAATAGTTTCTAATAAATATCCAACTTACACAAACTATTTACGTATATTAAAACATTACAGAGCTTAAGCTGCCTTATTGTCATATAGTCTATCGTGAACAATCTCCAAAAACATACCCGTGTCAAGTTGCAACACAAGAGCCTTTGGATCAAACTTAATCTCCTTCACAGTCTGTGAACACACGCGCACATAATGGTTCTTAAGGATGTGTACTAAGCCCAGTTTGGCTTGTAGCAGACCAATACGACTGCCAATACAATTATGAGGTCCCAGTCCAAAGGGTTGATATGCCATGGCCTCAATTGTTTTACGATTTTCGGGCGAGAAGCGTTCAGGATCGAAATGATTCGGATTTGGCCAGTACTGTAAAGACATTTGGTTATTACTTTGACTAACATAAGGATTGCAGATGCCAACATACCTTTGGATCACGCTGCAGTCCATACACTGGTATAAACACTGGGATGCCAGACTCCAGTTTATAATCGTAGTAGGGTTTTAGGGAGAAATCTGGCTGACCCTTTATGCCCTGATACTCCCGATCCAAGAAGGGTAGTACTGGATACAAACGTAACACCTCATCCACAACCATCGACAAGTATTCCAAAGAATGGATTTTCTCATAGCTAAGCTTGCCAGTTCCTTCCTCCATGAAAGCCTCATGAATTTCCCTGCGTAGGCGCTCCTGCAACTCAGGTTGCTTAGCTAGCTCCAAAAGACCAAAGGCCATTGTGGAAGATGAGGTCTCAAATCCAGCCGTAAAGAAAACTCCCGCCTGAGCGACCAAAAAGTCCTGCTTGTGACCGAAATGTGGCTTGTCGGGGTTCTGAGCGGCCTCTCTGCGCAGACCCACGAGAACATCAATCAAATCATTTCTTACACTTCCTGAACGCTCCCTTTCAGCCATAACGTGAGTAATAGCAGCGCGTATAAACGTTGAGTACTCCTCAGTGAAGAGCTTTATCCTCAAGATCGACACCAGCTTTGGCAAAAAAAATGCAACAAAAAAGTCCTTGGCTCTATTGAAATTAAGCTCGAACACCTTGCGTCCCTGTGTCCGAAACTCTGCATCCGGATTAGCCAAGCTATTTGCGCGCACTCCAAAGGCAATGGTGGCAATTGAATCTGTACTGAATCTCGCACAAGCATCCTTTACCTCTATTACGTAGCTCTTGTCCTTGCCGGGGTTATGCCGCGCTAAGTGCGACTCAAGATCTGCTGCTATCTACAACAACTGTTGATTAAAAACATATTAAAACAAAATAATTTTTGTAACTTACCTCCTGCATTAAAGGATACATCTGTTTCACCTTACCACTGGTGAAGACAGGCGTTAGCTTTGTCCTTATCTCCTTCCAATCAGGATTCCGTACAAAAAAGAGATTGTAGTTGCCCAAGGCATCACCATGTGGATCAGCACGTCCATATCGATTGGAGAAACGATTGAAATCCTTAATAAGCACAGATTTGATAAGTTCTGGCTCGCGTATAACTAGAGCGGGCTGATTCAACACATATATGCCAACAGCAGCCTCATCCTGCACCTTAGGATCACTGTAAATAGCCGAGAGGTGCAATCCGAAAGAGCTCTTATGAGTAAATACCGGCCCAGTGTTGCCTATTATAGGCGTAGGTCGCATAAAGGGTAACCCCTTGCGCTGCCAATAGCTGTGATTGCGTTGAAACCATAGATAAATGGCGCCTAGTGCGGCCACTATTAGGAAAAGTGCCTCCGTTAAGACCATTTTTGTAGCTGTTAACAATATTTACGAATAAACTTTAAAAGTAATCTAATCTAATTTCCTTTAATATCAACTTTGCAAACGTTATATAAAAAAACCATTCATAAATCCTTAAACAATATTTTATTACCAAACACATACTTCACTTGTTAAAAATGCACAGCAGACCCCAAAAACATATATTTTATATTTAATTAATAATATTTCACTCGCTCGTTTGTTTGACCGCCAATTAGAACTTTGCGAACTCAATTGAAAATTAGTTTCGGCTGAGTACGCGTTTATATAGGCACAAGTCTACGCAAAAAGATAACAAAATGGCACGCGAAAATAAAAAAACAAGTTTTAAAATGATAATAAACAATTAACAAAGCAAAATCTGATTGGAAAGAATGCGTAGCTAGACAGATGGATTGTGCACACTTATAATTTTATCAGCTACAGTGTACTTAAAATATAGATTTAAATTTAATATATGTGTATTTGGAAATAAAGTATAGGTTATGAATCGTTCCCTTACACGCTTCGATGACAAATTTAATGCCAAAAAGAACAACTATTCATGTGATGGTTAAGGTCAGTTTATTCAACTAAAATTAAAGTGTAATCGAATTTTTGATAATGCTTTATCAATATAAGAAAAAAAAACCTCCTATTGTCGTTTTTTCGCTATCTGCGTTAAAAAACCTTATAAAAAAACTTTTTATATATAGTTGAAAATCTCCAAGTTTTACTAGTAACGTAGATTAAAACAAAACATTACAGAGCTTAAGCTGCCTTATTGTCATATAGTCTATCGTGAACAACCTCCAAAAACATTCCCGTATCCAGTTGAAGAACGAATGCCTTTGGATCAAACTTAATCTCCCTTGCAGTTTGGGAACACACGCGCACATAATAGTTCTTGAGGATGTGTACTAAGCCCAGTTTGGCTTGTAACAGACCAATACGACTGCCAATACAGTTATGAGGCCCCAGTCCAAAGGGTTGATATGCCATGGCCTCAATTGTTTTACGATTTTCGTGCGAGAAGCGTTCAGGATCGAAATGATTCGGATTTGGCCAGTACTGTAAAGACATTTGGTTATTACTTTGACTAACATAAGGATTGCAGATGCCAACATACCTTTGGATCACGCTGCAGTCCATACACTGGTATAAACACTGGGATGCCAGACTCCAGTTTATAATCATAGTAGGGTTTTAGGGAGAGATCTGGCTGACCCTTTATGCCCTGATACTCCCGATCCAAGAAGGGTAGTACTGGATACAAACGTAACACCTCATCCACAACCATCGACAAGTATTCCAAAGAATGAATTTTCTCATAGCTAAGCTTGCCAGTTCCTTCCTCCATGAAAGCCTCATGAATATCCCTGCGTAGGCGCTCCTGCAACTCAGGTTGCTTAGCTAGCTCCAAAAGACCAAAGGCCATTGTTGAAGATGAAGTCTCGAATCCAGCTGTAAAAAACACTCCTGCCTGAGCAACCAAAAAATCTTGATTGTGGGCCAAATGTGGCTTCTCAGGCTGCTGAGCGGCCTCCTTGCGCAGAGCGACAAGAACATCAATAAGGTCATTTCTAACAGTTCCCGAACGCTCCCTTTCAGCCATAACGTGAGTAATAGCAGCGCGTATAAACGTTGAGTACTCCTTAGTAAAGAACTTTATCCGCAATAGCGAAACCAACTTAGGTAGAAAAAATGCAACAAAAAAGTCCTTGGAACGGGATAGATTGACCTCGAACACCTTGCGTCCCTGTGTGCGAAACTCTGCATCCGGATTAGCTAAGCTATTTGCACGCACTCCAAAGGCAATGGTTGCAATGGAATCAGTACTAAACTTGGCACACGCATCCTTAACCTCCATAACATAGCTGGCATCTTTGCCTGATTTGCGTCGGGCAAGATGTGCCTCGAGATCCTCAGCTACCTGCAAAACCATTTAACTCTCACCATTTCTTTTAGTAAATTGAACTTAGCCTACTCACCTCCTGCATTAAAGGATACATCTGTTTTACCTTCCCACTGGTGAAGACAGGTGTTAACTTCGTCCTTATCTCCTTCCATTGCGGATTGCGCACAAAGAACAAATTATTGGAACCCAAGGCATCACCATGTGGATCAGCGCGTCCATATCGATTGGAGAAACGATTAAAGTCTTTAATAAGCACAGATTTTATTAGTTCTGGCTCGCGTATAACTAGCGCAGGCTGATTCAACACATAGATGCCAACGACAGCCTCATCCTGCATCTTGGGATCATTGTAGATATCTGAAATGTGCATTCCAAAAGAATTGCTCTGAGTAAAGACCGGTCCAGTGTTGCCTATTATAGGAGCAGGTTGCATATAGGGTATTCCCTTGCGCTGCCAATAGCTGTGATTGCGTTGAACCCATATAAAAATGGCGCTGAGAGCTCCCACAATTAGGAATAGCGCCTCTGTTAAAGCCATTTTTGCAGCTGGAAGAGAATTATTTTAGATCCTTTGGAAATATAGCTGTAGAATTTCGTTTATGTGATAAGATCCTAAGGAAAATCCATATTTTCTGAAGATCCTTTAACAATACATTTTTATTATATAGCTTAATAGCTAAACCCACACAATTTACTTTTTATAGAGGCACCGAACCGATTCAGTATATTGATTATATTCAATTTATTATATTGCAGGCGATCGATCGTGAACTATCAGGTACAGCGCCGAGAACTCAATTAAAAATGAGTTAAGATTAAATACGCGTTTATATAGGAACATGTCATGGCAAAAAGATTACAGATAGAAATAAAAAATCAAGTTTTAATGCTGATAACAAATCAAAAGCTGACGGCGCTAGACAGCTTGACTGTACATTGTTGTTATTTTATCAGTTTCTATATATTTAATAGACAAATGATTGACAATTTTATTGGCCGTAAAATGCATGGGGCTTTAGGAATCGTTGAATCGCATGTGTTACTACTTGATACTTGATTGAAATATAAATCATTTCAATCATGAAAAAGCTGTGAATTAGCGCATAGCTAGGAATTAACAAAATGTGTTAAAGATCTCATGGTTTATGAACTCAAGTCGATCTTTAAATAGCACTTAGTGAACGCATAAATATTTTATTATTATTGTAGAATTTCACTTTATATGACATGCAATATGGTAATCTTCAAAGAGCCTGCCTTAACTTATCAGCTGCTAGGCAAAATTATGAATTATTTTTCTATACAAACATTGTTTAAAAATCTGTAATCAGTAATTTTTAGGCGAGTTCACAATGACTATCGACTTTACCGTACAGCAAGCACAGAACGTTTTTATACGTTTGTTGATTAAAACTTTTATTCTTATTTGAATATGTGCTACTATGCCCATAAGGGGGACAACCATTTTGATCAGATGTGACGTTTTAATTCATCTTATCTTATCTAGAACTGAATCGATATATATTATATGCATTGCACGCCTTTTATTATTGTTTATTATGAGTTTACTTTTTGTGCAAAATTATTTTAACAATTAAATCAAGATGCTTTCAAAATTATCATCAACATATAGTTTGATAAAAACGACTTCAAAACAAGTATTTATACAAATGCAAATGTTAATAAATCAACATTTTTCAAAGGCTTTCCAGAAGTCTAAATTATAGTAGATGCCCCTAGGCTTTGAAGGCAACGATTGCATAGTGTCGCGGCGATATAACCGCATCAAACAAATCAATTAAATAACTATGTTCATAGCCAAGCTCCTTAAGGTACAGCAGACGATCCAATAATATAACACTTTCTAGCACCGGGGCAAATGTCATGCGCAACAAATAAAAGAGCGACAGATAATGACGATCTTCTTCGTGTTGTTTTATCAGCAATTGGAGTTCCTCTTCTTCCACTGCTGCCAGCCAAGGTGCATTCAATTTCTCTGCACATTTTTGTACATATTCTGAGAAGCTCTCAAATTTACGTACTTTGCCCACTTGAAGTTCATTCTTTAAGTGCGGCGCATGTCGACATACCAAAATCTCAAGCAGCGATCGATAGAAGAGCGTTATATTGGGTAGTTCCTTGGTTGCTACGGTGCGTTCAATGGACTGGGCAGCAAGCATTCGAGCATTGCGTCCTAATCGAACCTGTCGCTGTTGTAAATAGTTGCTTAGTGGAAAGCCATAATCCGTTTGCTGCTCCATTAAAGCTTTGTTTCCAAAGAATTCCTGCTGCGAGTTGCGTTCACGCAGTAAATGGTAACAGCAACCAACGTTGCAAAGGATGCGACAGTCCTGCTGTGCATGAAAGACTTGCAAACAGGTGGCAGCCAGATTGCCACAGGTGTGCAGTCCCGTTAAACATATTCTTGGGTTTTTTGGTTGTTCAAAATGCTCCTTTATCAGGTCAGTCAAATTCAATTCCGTTGTTATAAATCTAGATATGGTTTTATAATTATCTATCGCTGCGGTAGGTTGAGGCGTTTCCTTTGGCTTCTGCCTTTTGCCACGTCGTGCTGGAGTTATTCCTTGACTCTCCAAGTAAGCGCGTTCAGTTAAGCCATTCCATGCGCGCTAATAAACAAAAAAATGTTATACACTATTAAGCACTTTGCACATAATTCCATAAAATGTTTTGAATGCGCTTTAATGAATGTAAAATAATGGCAAGCCATAGGTATTGGGTGGTGAATAATGCAACAAATTGATTTCTTGTGTTGTGGCGGTTTATTTTCGAATATGTATATCGATTGCACAAATATCGAACACATCACGCCGCTAGACCACTTTGCAGCACTGCATGTATGACGCCCAACCAACCCTGTCTTCGCAAGTGTCACTTGCTCTTCTTCTTTCTGCTGCTTCTTGCTCGACGCAAAAACGTTTTAGCCGGCAATATTTTATACACGAATTTTAATTTTCAATCCAACAATTTGTAAACTAACAAATACACAAAATGTCGGCTGGCATGCCCATTAATCCCAAGCCATTCCTCAATGGTCTGACAGGCAAACCGGTGCTCGTAAAGCTGAAATGGGGTCAGGAATACAAAGGCTTTCTGGTGTCCGTAGACGGCTATATGAATATGCAGCTTGCAAACACTGAGGAAGTTATCGAGGGTTCAGTAACAGGAAATCTGGGCGAAGTCCTGATACGTTGCAACAATGTGCTTTACATAAAAGGCATGGAGGATGATGACGAGGAGGGAGAAATGCGAGATTAAGACGTTCAACAAAAATGGGCGCCTTTTTCTCAGTACAAGACGTCGCTAGCATTTTAGCAATAAGTGTAATAAAAGTAATGAAAATAAACATGTATTTATTTTATAGTGAAAACAAAAAACATACCTGCAGCTTTCGATTGCGAGACAAGGCATTTTCAGTGTTTGACGTATTTGCATCAATGCCAAGCACCCGATGGCCAAACTGGAGTGCTAATCTAGACGAGAGGTACCCTTTACCATCGCCAGCATCTACAATGTAGCTAACTGTTTGATCCGTTGCTGCCGTACTTCCAACAAGTTTATTTACTAAGGTTGCAGTTAACTCCACCTGTGGAAAAAAAAAACTCATCTTAAATTGTACACTTTTTGTTAAATCTTTGGCACCGAATCGATAACTCTTTTATGCCCGCAACCCACCTCATGACATTTTTTGGCACTCATAAATTCCCGAATGTTAAGCTGCGTTTCTGTATTAGCAGACAACTGCTGTTCCAGTTGTTCCACCGTTGTTAACAGCGTGGGGAAACCTTTCAGTTGTTTATTGCCTGCAGCTACAAATGTTTGCAAAGCAGGAAATTGGCTCGTGTTAAGTTCATTGCGCCACATCAATTTATCTATAGCTAAATTAATATCCTCAACTCCGCATAGTTCTTTTTTAACGGCAGCAGGTATAAATTCATGCCAATGTCTATCTGTTAAATAGTTGACCATGTGACAATTCACAAAATTCCAATGCGGTTCCAAATATTCCAATATCCCATCAAGGGAACGCTGCAAGTCTGCAATAGAGGGCGCCATTTGTTCGCAAACGCTAGAAACTATAATCCTTTCGCTCTTGTGGAGCTGATTCTTGCAGTGCGTGGCCAGTTTTCTTGGTGCCCAGGAGGGCGCACAGGCGGCGATACGTGTTGCGTATGAGCTCCACAGCGCCGATGATGTCTGATTCGGGATCGTTGGTGCGCGGAAATTGTTCAATGAGCTGTCGTAGCTGTTGCAAAATGCGCCGGACCTTTTCGGTATGTGGTAGCAGTTCTTGAGCCACCACTTCTCCGTACACACCACCCAGCTCCGCGCCAAGTTGAACGCCCTGAGCGTAGCCCAGTTGGTAACCTTCTTGATTTCCTTGTGCACAACCGTCGCTGATCCCCTCTTCGTAGCCTTGACGAGCGTGTTTTTCTTCGGTAAGCACAATATCGTCAAATAGATCGTTAATATCTCGCGACGCGTCGGACATAGTTGCCTCCGAGCTTCACTATTTATCGAAACTAACCTTATCGATAATTGGCCTGTGAAGACGAGAAAATGGTTGCAAGGTTTTTACATTTGTCAACACTTCAATAATAATGCAAAAAAAACAAGGAAATCAGCTGTAACAAATAATGTTATCAAATGATATCCAAAGGATCATTAACTGAAGCAAGTGACTTAACGACTATAAGAAATTTATATCGAAATTACTTTTTATTCTCGATCTGCCCAACAATTTTTAATAATTTACCCTAATGCTTAAAGCAAGGCACATAGCTGGAACTAATTTTATTCTAGTGCGATTTGTATCTACTCCTCCCAAGCATCTGCGTCATCATCGGAATTATCCTCGTCGCTGGAAATGGAAATCTTGCTTTGTTTCTCCACTATTATTTTTGACAGCTGCAGCATCATAGGGTTTCCCGACTGATCCGCTGGATTTTGGCTGCCGGAGATGCCTTTACGACGAAGCATCAGTTTATTGTGCAGATCCGCCATTAGATCACCACCGCTTGTAGCCGCTGAGCCACCTGCTCTAGATCGCGTTGTAGGATTTGTATTTTGTGTGTCCACCACATCACCATCAACTGGCGCTGCAGCTCGCAAGCGTCCACCCTGAGCACCGCCCGCCTTGCGTATGGCATCCATAAGCTCGGATCGAGGGTCGGCAGGTGGAGGTGCGCGTGAATTTGGTATATTTAATGGTGTTTGCATAGACGGCGAGATGGGCTTGACGACGCCATCGGTCGGAAGATTTGCTTGGACAGCTGAAGGCGGTGGTGGTGGCGGCGGCGGCGGTGGTGGTGGTGGAGGAGGTGGTGGTGGAGGTGGAGCCCTTGTTCTTGGCGTTTTCACACCTCTGGAGATGTACCTCCTCGTCATGTGCGTTTGTGCAGCCAATGCCTGCACTGTTATGTCCTGGTTCATATCTATTTCTTCATCCTCGGCTTCTGCCAAGCCAGGCAGATCAGGCAAATCAACAAACTGATGCGATGGTGCAATGGGCGTCTGCTCTTCAACCGGCTCATATTGCAAGTCATTTGCGATGCCCGGCAAATCAGGCAAATCCAATGGCACATCGATAGCCGGAGCCGCTAGGGCAGCCGGCGTATAACGCAAATCTCCAGCGGGTGTAGCAAGCTTGGTGGTGCCGTGAGAAAGCGAGTGCGGTGCCGGTGCCAATAATGTAGATGCGCCAACTGGCTTTGGTTTGTTCATTAAACGCTTGTTGCTCTGCGGAGGCAGAGAACGCTTCCAGGCGTTGAGATCTTCGCTGCCATTGATGCCACCGCCATAGGCAAATTCGTTGGTATTAAAACGCATCAATGCTGGGACTGATTTCGTTGCCGGCAGCGAGCCCAAGCCCGATATGCGATTAGTCGCTTTGCGTTCAGATATAAGCGGCGTTTCCAACTGATCTTCGCCACGAACATGGAAAAAGACAGCGTCTTGGTCTGTACTAGAGAGCTGTTCAACAGCGCCATTAGACTCGTTGCGGCTGCGCCGCCGACGATGCGGCAGTTCCGCTGTTGATGATGTCGACGCTTCCATTAACGGTTGCTGGAGCACCACCTGAGGAAAGGTTGCTGGGATGCCGGTTAATGTCGCGTTGCTGGGAAAACGTGCAGGCGCAAAAATTTTGATTGATTTTTTTGAGCCAACGAGTGCATCAATTTTCGCCTGGGCTCGCTTAACACGCTCATTTATAAGCTGGACTTGTGCACCATTTCTTTCCAAGCGAGCATCGATGCGCCCAAAAATTGAGTTTATTGTTTTGTTTAGGCAGTCGAGCGATTGGGCTGCTCTGATTATTGTTTCCTCGTGATGTAGATCCGTTGGAATTATCGACACCTGGTAGGCGCTGTGCAAGAACGTTTCGCTCTCATCCATTTTGGGCGTTGTTGAATCGGTCAAATTTTATTAACAACTTTGTCTTATCGCTTAAAGCGATTCAATCAACAGCTGGTTTTTGAGCTCCGCGTTGCCAACTCTACATTGGTATGCAAGCTGCTATCGATATGTAATTCAATGTCGCCAGCTATCGTGCAGCATACGATGTTTTTGTCTCGATGACAGATCGACAATTAATTCGCGTCACTTTGCTTATCGAACATATCTTTCATCACTAGTGCACACTCATCAAATTCATCGCAGTTGTTACGTGAAAAAGTTGTCAAAGGCTGATTTTGTTTTGTTAAAGTGCTCAATTATAATTTTTACTGCATTGAAAGTGCGTTTAACTAGTTATCCAAATGTATTAACATAACAAAGGTATGTTTAACATCGTTTTAAAGTCAACTTGGTCGTTTTGAGTCCAATCGTGCGTGGGTGTGTGTACAAAATAAACGTGGCTGCAGCAAAGAAAAATGTGGCGAAAACCCTCAATTACCAATAAACAGAATATATAATCTCAAAAATACACATTTAGTAGTGTTTTGCTTGTGATAAAGTAGATATATTCTTGATTTGTTTGGGAACTTAAAGGTTTTTATATGCAGTGTGAAAAAAATGCGTGTTTGCTTGTCTGGCTGTCGCCATTTTGAATATGTGCTGAAAAATCCTCCCCTAGCCCCGCTGCTCGTGTGTTTATTGTTCGCCGTGGAACAGTGTGTATGAGCGAGTATGGTATATATACCCATATATCAATTTATTTAGTTGTGTTCTTGTTGTTGTTTACGTGTTTGTTTTTTTTTTTTTGCCATGACTGCAAAGCCACATCAACAATAAGCTTTAAATATGGACATCTGTATGTATGTAATTTCTTTGTTGTGTATATATACAATCGTGAGTTCATTTTGAGTGGCATGACAGGGGTTGGTTTGAAAAATATCGTCAATTTGATCATTTCCAATAACTCTTATGCATAACTTGACTAAGTATTGACTTATTTTTCTTTAATTTCTTCATTTTGACAGCTTACCAACTGCAATTAAGTTTGTAAACCAACATAAGATACGACGGAGTATACAACGGAATCCGATAAACATAGGATTTGCTTAACTATGGAGCATATATTACAATCGTATCCAGAAGATGCGCGACGCATTGGCGAGGAGTATTTATCAAGTCTGACGGACTTGAATTGCAATAGCAAGCCGCTTATCAATATGCTCACAATGCTTGCCGAGGAGAACATCAACTATGCCCAAATCATTGTGCGGGTTGTGGAATATCACATCAGCCAGGTTAACAAATTACGCATAATCACTTAAAAAAAAAAACAACCCCAAGACACTTAGTGAGAGACACACACCGACTTACAAACTTACACCATAAGAGTGATCAGGGTCAACGCATCGGCAGTTGCGGTCAACAAATGATCTCCATGTCGAAAAAAAACATTGTTCTGGGAACCGCTCTGTTCTAAGGGTTGTAAAACTATCGACAGTATTACCACTATAAAAACAGCATTATAAAGTACATATAAGATCAAATCAAAACATTCATAAAAATGATTACCTAATCATGAATTTAATATCGTCTATTTGGATGAAAAACAAAAGACAATACTATCGATGGCTTTAAAGCCTCTTGAACTTAATCTTATGGAACTATCATCGAAAGCAAACAAAGTTATAATAATATATCTGTTGCCCTTTCTTGATATTCCCTAATCAGCACACGCTGTATCCTAATAATTTTTAAAGTTTTATTCACGTGGCGACGAGTTTTTAATTACCCCGTCGCATGTGGCTTGCGTGTAAACTTAAAAATTGATAACCTTTCGTTGTTTTATTAATATATTTATTAATGGGTTTTAAGCAGAGACTGATTTTTTATCCTCTACAAGGTAAGATGCTATATATTCTATTCTTCTTTTTCCTCGAAACCTTGAAGTACATAAAATACACAAAGAAATCGAAAAGAAAATTGCAAATAAAAGAGAAAATACTTAAACAATTGTTATCAAGTTGTCTTTTATTTTATACAACAATAAAAAATTTTGCCAATATATGCAAACCCGAAACAAACATTAAATAACGAACACCTTGTCACGCAGCGATTTCTGTTTAAAAAAAAAAAAGAAAAGAAATTACCAAACTAAAACAAAATGGACCCGCATCAGTAATGTATTACACTAAAAATAAAAACGGTATATATTCGTAAAACCTCCCCTATGTACTCTTCGTTGTAACTTGAAAGGTATATAATATTGTTTATTTTCCCAAAAATTTAATGCTGAAATATTAGATTCTTTATAAAAGTAAAATCCTTTATAACTAGCTATTCATTTTAAAATATTTTTTTTTACATTGTTACAATAATACTTTTTAAGTTAATCGTACATAAATTGTCCATAATGAGGATAGTACAGTTCGATTAAAGTCCCTTTACATAATAGATGTTAGTAAGCTTTCCCCGTAGTCTTTTGGCATACGCTTTGCTTTGATCAACTGCCCCACCAGATCACAACATGGAGATGCATCTGTGTCAGCAGCTGTCATCGTCGTAACCAGGAAAATGTGAACTCTTAACTGAACCTGATGCTGTGCCTCAAAACTCTGTGTCCACACACTTCGCTAGCGTCGTTGTCGAAACTTATGTTCTATATATTTTTACCTATCTTACCAAATCAAACAGGTGCCGCCCGAATTCAAATTGCCCATACTATATTTAATTGATTCGATAATTAAGAATGTGAAAAGCAGATACGTCCAGCTGTTTGCGCAATGCATAGTCAATATATTTCTCAACGCCTTTGAATCGGTAAGTTTAAATTATTCTAATTATATCGAACATGCTGGAAAATAAACTTTTTATTGTTAACCATAGGTGCAGCACTCGCCGACATCGGTGTTAGAAAAAGTGCGGGAACGCATGTATTTGCTGCGTCAGACTTGGAACGAGGTTTTCCCACCGACCAAGATGTATGCGCTAGATGTTAAGGTTAAGCGTCTGGACAACAATTGGCCAATCACCGCCAAGCCAAGTCAGCCAAACAAAATTCATGTTAATCCAGCAATACATGTGAATCCAGATTTTCTTAAAACAGTAAGTTACAACTTAAAATGCAATGTCTAAAAATTAACAATCTATTCCGAAATCTCTTTAAAAACAGGGCATGGTAAATATGCCTGTTAGTACAGCGCTTCCAAGCGACATGGAAGAGATTTTACAGGCCAAAACGCGAGAGTTATTAGAGCTCAAAAAGCGCAAACTAGAGCTGGAATTGGAGCAGACAAAAATGCATTTACAAGAGCAAGAGCGTCAATTGAATCAGGCAGCGGATGCCATTGGTGTTGCGCCCATGGCTATGCCTGCACCAGCTGCACTCCGTCCACCTGGCATCGAGGCTGCTATAGCACCTGCCGTCGCAGCGCCCATGTTTCCCAGTGGCATGCGTCACGTGCGTCCCATGGCGCCAGGCGGCAACATGCTGCCAGGTGTGGGTCAACCGGTAAGCTAATAATAGAACCAAAAACCATGTACTTAATGAGCTAATCTGTTTTTGTTTTATTTTTTTCTTGTCACAGCCCTTTGCTAATAAGCCAAAAGTGCATCCGATCAATCCTGCTATGCTCAATTCTGTGCGACAGCGTGATCCGCGTCTGGCGCGTCAAATGCAGTCCCAACAGTCAACGCAAATGGCGGCGCCAATGCGTAACCTTGATCCGCGTCTTGATAGCCACAAATCTGCCTCAACACACAAATCTAGTCGATCGCGCAGCAAGTCACCAATGCGTAGCAGCAACACGGGCAACAGCCGCTCCAGCAAAAGTAATAGTAGCACTCATCACAGCTCCTCAAACAGTACAAGTCGCAAGCGTAGCGAATCGAAGAGCTCCACATCATCGTCGGGCTCCGATGGTAGGCATAAGAGCGGCAGCAGTAGCCAGTCGCCAGTGAAGCGATCATCCAGCTCACGCTATGCACACAATGGCGGTTCGCTGGCGTCATCAAAACGCAAAAGCAGTTCACCACCCTCTAGCTCACCCAGCAAAAGCAAACGCAATCCCACACACAAATCCTCATCTAGTCGCAGCAAATCCGAAAGAGCCAGCAATGAGCGTTCTCGCAGTCGCTCACCTATATACAGAGATGTGGATATGCGCAGTGTTGAACGCAGCAAATCACCAGAATCCAGAGCACCCTCAACAACTACAGAAGCAGCAACAGCACTTCCTGCCGCAACAGCAGCTTCTTCAGCAAAAACAACAGCAACTGCAGCTTCAGCAAATGATTTAGAGAAACGTAAGAAACAATTTTTAATTCTAATTTCACACTTGTTAGCCAAACAAAGAGTCGAACTTTTCGACATGACTATTAGCAATACAAATGACAAAGTAGTTGAAATATGCAGAAATTACAAACCAAATTGGCGGCACTCGAGGCTCTGGCGACCAGGTCGGGGGGCAATTGTTGTGGGTGTGTGTTAAGCGTGAATCATCTTCTCATCTTAAAAGCTGTTTCAAACAGTTATCTCTTTACTAATTCAAATATCAGTAAGAGTAAAGTGCAAAACGATAGATGTTGTATACATTTTACTAATCAAAAAATACATTTAACGTTAAAGTTTAATTTCTCAAAGTCGTGCAAAGCATGTACAATAACAAATCTTAGCTATAAATATTTTTTACCATTTACTTTTCTCAATTCTCTAAACTTTTTGATATGGAACCTGTCTGCAATCTTAGTCTTGCAACTTGTTGTTGTTAAGTGTTATCTTGATTATTTCTAAACGCATTTCTGAAAGTGTTGTGTCCTTGAAATGTTTGGTAAGAATATTAACTCGTTGCTTCACTCGATTATGAACATGTTTTTTCTCTTTGTTGTTTTCTGTGGGGTATATTATAAAATCGTATTTTGCTTTTTTATTTATATTTCAAAATTTTAACCCAAAATCACATAATCTTAAAATATTTATGCAAATTTTTTTTTAATACTTAAGAGTAATATCAAAGTACAAATTACATTAAAGATACAAAAAAATACCAAGAAAAATAAACAAACAAAGAAACAAAAAACCAAATTAAATAAAAAGTGTTTAAAACCCTTTTGCATTCCAGTTGTTTTAATTAATGCAAAATGAAGCCAGGTGCCGCCTTTGGTGTAATTTTAAGTCTATTTACTTTGTGTAATTGTAAAAACAAGTAAAACAAAGAACAAAACAAAATCGTGATAAACATTTGTGAACAAATTGTTGTACCTGATATAAGCAAAAATGATATGATATATATATCAGTTTTGATAAAACTAAGAAGAAATAAAGACTGCAGTTTTAATTTGATGTTGAAGCCTCTAAAAACAAAAAACTGTTAAACAAATCGTTAATAATTTTGAACTTTTGACATACTATAAACTAAATAATCTTATAAACACAGCATTAAACAATAATTTATTTAAGTGTCTATTTGTAGTTGTATTCAATTATAATACAAAGCAGACAAGAAAACAAATATGTATATATAACATATGTATGATATGATTTTTTTTTATTATTATTACGATATATTTATATACTATTTTTTATTTGTAGAACGGCACTTTTATTAGTTTTTTGTACTTATTTATTTATGACCCCCTCGCTTAATAATTATTATTTAGTCTAACCCGATTCCTTAACGGAACACAGCTTGGGACTTTATTAGTTTTATTATTTATTACTAATTTCTTCTAGCATCATTGCTGTGCCTGGTGTTTGTTGATGCCCCCGTCCACTTTTTATTTATTATTTAATATATATTTCCTCAATTACCGACTTGATTAGAATTTTTTTTGTATATAGCTTAAACCGTTAAATATTTCTTACCACGATTACATTTTATCGTTTGCTGTAAGAGCTCTTTGTTTGTTGTGGAAGCATAAAAAAAAAACCAAATTTCTAGCTACATTTCACATACTTGAACCAGGCCCACGTCCTTCCACGTCACCAACTGTTGCTGATACTTCGAAAACAACGCATCTAGATGCATCTAGCATGGACGTTGATTTGCGGCCCAGTTTCGCTCAGTTGGCCGCGTTGTCGGCAATTAAGCCAGCAACGCCGCCACCACCGTCAATAACACTCAGCAAACCAGCGACTAAAGCAACGGCAACAATAACAGCAGACACCAGCAACACAACAAGAAATGCTAGCAGCGCCTCTAACGCCTCATCGAACAGTTCCTCAAAATTGCCCACAAAAGTGTCGTTCAAAATACAAAAACCGTTTAATAAATTAGAAAAATCTACAGCGCATTTATCGACAGCAGCACTGCTAACGACAACAACAACATCAGCACAATCAACTTCCGCAAGTACAGCAGTGAACAGCAAGCAAACCTCGCCAGCGCCCATGTCCTCTTCGGAGGTAGCATTACTTAGCAAGGGTGCTGGCGAGAAGCGCTCGGCTGTTCAGCTTCCACAAGATGCGGACTCGGATAATGATGATAAACTGCAGCAGCCACAGCAGAAACGCAGCAAATCCGCCAAATTGGATGCGTAAGTTGAAACTTAATATTAAACTATATCAATTTCCCATTAACTTCATCCATTTTACAGTCTCTTTGGCAGCGAGGATGTTGATTTACGACGTGTGCTGCCTGTCAAACAACCTATTCTAGTACCCGGTGGCATTATAGTAGTCGAAGACGACTCTATGGAGAACTGGGAATCGAATAAGGTATATATTGAAATAATTTCTTTTTAGGCACTTTCACTAATATCCATATTATTTGTTAGCAAACTGCCACCAAGCCAGCATCGCCATCGTCTAAGAAGCCCACGCTGGATGAACTGCGAGCCAAGCTGGCGAAGACTGTGCGCGACAACCAGAATATATCCAAATCGGGTAAGTTACTAGCACAAAAGCAAATACATGTTTTAATTTTAAATCCCTAATACAGATAAATCAAAAGATTATCCCGTGGGGCAACGCCTTAAGCAGCTTACCGATCTTAAGTCTAACGATGACTCTCAGGAAGCACACGATGAGAAGATGCGCACAATACTAAGTCAGGCGCAGGAGCTTTACGAAAATCATGGCATGAATCAGGAACAATACAAGGAACTAGTCACGAAAGTTGTAGTCCTGAACGAAAGCAGCAAACTGAAGGACCCGCGTCGACGCGAAGTCATTTCCGCCGATGACGATGATCTGGATGTGGAACGCAATGCGGCACGCGATGCAGTGCTACGCAAGCGTATACCTAAGCTCAAAGCCAATGATATTCATGCCTCCAGCTCACCACGTAGCGATGGGGAGCCACGTTTTGAGGACCAGCAGCAGCAATCAGAAAAATCCCAACAACAGTCACAACCTTCCAAGCAGGCTAAAACCAAGCGAGATGGCAAGCGACGCAAGCCAAGCAAGTGGGGCGAACAGGTTGATCCGGCAGCAGCACAACGTGCTGCCTGGCAACTACAACAACAACAGAACAACAATAATAATAGCAACAATAACAACAACAATAAACGGCAAGCGAATGTTCACGCTAACAGCGGTTTCCGTGGCATGCCGTGGCAACATCCTCCATTGGTAATACAGCAATCAGTGGCACCCCCACCACCGCAACCACCATCCATGCTGGCAATGCCACCAGTACCGCCAGTTAGTATCACCAAAGCTATTAATTCACTGGATAATCCCATGGCAGACGTGGTGCGTAGTATTACCATTGATGGTGGCAGCAAGGAAATTCGTTTTTATAACCAGGTGGCTATAATTTTCATGGATGGCGATGAACCGCACGAAATTGGCTTTCAGCATGGCCAGCGTTCTGTTTACATTGATCACAACAATGAGCCACTTGTACTGAATTTCAACGATGACTATAAACCTTTCCAGTTGGATGGTCAACTGCATCGCATTCGGTTTGGTCATCCATCGCGCGAACTCTATATTGATGATCACTGGTATGAGATCTACTTTGGTGGACCACCCGTGTCGCTACCAATAGGCAACAAGCTGCACGTGCTCAAGGCCGAGGGACCACCACCCAATGTGGACATTGGACGAGTGCGGCGTGATCTTGTTGTTGGCAAAATCAATATGATTGTCGATGCGCATACCATTGTTCCACTCTTTCTTGATGGTCGCCAGCAGACGTTCCATTTGGGCGCCGAACAGCATTCGCTGCAATTTGTGGATGGCTTTTTATATGCGCTCCTTGATGGTCAGCTCCAAAAGCTTGAGTACGGTGGTTTGCCTAAAAGCATGAAACTGAATGGTGGACGCAATTGCTTCATACGCTTTGGCACACTGCCCAAGAGCGTCCAGGCGGGCAAGACGCATGTCCTGGATATGGTGTATATTAAAACTGAAGCTCCGGCAGAGCCCCCACAACCGCCACCGTTGCCAGTGCCAGTGATTGCACCACAGCCTGCTGTCAATCCTCTCGACCAGCCATCAACCGATGCAAGTTCTGCTGTCTCATTACCTGGCGCTGTAGCAGCTCTAAGTAATCTTAACATTGATGAGCTCTTCAAGAAGCTTGTTTCGTCGGGAATAATCGGTGCACCAGCAGCTCCAGTAACCGGTTCAGCAGCTGTCACGAATCCTGTGGTTACTGGTGTACCCGACCCAGAAGCAACCTTCAGCTCTAACAAAGATGCACCTGCAGCTCCCGCTGCCGCCACCGCTGCTGCAGCTCCGATAACTGAGCCGATTAAACTCATTGATCTTAGTAAGCCAGACACCATCAAGACGCGCCAGGCGGCCGTTATTGCCACCCTTTATTTGGGTATGCAGTGCAGCAGCTGTGGTGTTCGTTTTCCACCAGAGCAGACCATCAAGTATAGTCAGCATTTGGATTGGCATTTCCGACAAAATCGCCGCGAAAGAGACTCCACGCGCAAAGCGACATCACGTCGTTGGTACTATGATCTCAATGATTGGCGCCAATACGAAGAAATTGAGGATGTGGAGGAGCGAGAGCGTAACTTCTTGGAGGCGCAGGGGCAACAACTCGGCCCCAATGATGGCACTGATGAGGTGTCACAGCAACGCTCCCTCGACTCGCCTGTGCCCAGTTGTGCTGCCGGTGCAGATGATGTGGATCGTAGCTGTGACATGTGCCACGAGAAATTTGAACAGTTCTACAACGAGGAGCTGGAGGAGTGGCATCTACGCTCCGCAATTCGTGTTGACGATAAGATCTATCATCCGCTGTGCTATGAGGATTACAAGACTTCACTAAAACCACCTGCACCGCCGGCCGCCAGCGAATCACCAACAGCAAATGGTGATGCTGACATGCTTAACCTAAGTGATGATAATGCCATGGATACGCTTATCAAAGTGGAAGATGATTCGGGTAAGCTTTGTACAATATAGTTAATATATTTTAATGTAACTATTGATTTACAACTCTAATTTAATCATTTGCTGTTCTTTCAAACAGATGACGGCAAAAAGACATCAACTGCGATGATGGATGACGATGATGACGATGTCATTGTTCTGCCCAATGAGGAGCCAAGCGTCACGGAAATTGTTGACGATGATGATGACGAGGAGTATGTGCCGATGGCTGTGCCACGAACTGAAACCGAGCTGAACGAGGAAGAGCAGACGGAGAAGCCAAGCACCTCAACAACAGCAAGCGGTGTTGAACTGGAGACACAGCTGGATGAGCAAGACAAGGAGCAGATAGAGGAGAAACAAAAGAAGACAGAGAGTGCTAATGAGTCGGATGTGGATGTCGAGATACAGGAGCCAAACATTCCCTTCACTGATCTGGACACATATGTGGAGAAGGAGCCCATGCCTATGCTCAATGTTAAGATCAAAGAGGAGCCTAAAGATGATGACGAAGAGGACGAAGACGATGGCTTCGAGGATGTGGGCACTGTGGTGCAATTGCTCCCATTACCAGAAGATGAAATATCTTTACACAGCAGTGGTGAGTAGTTTATATATAAAGCGACTATTGTACTTTATTTACTCACATCCCTTTCTGATAGAAACACAAACACAAACCATTGAATCATCCGCATCACCGGCAACGCTAGAGCGACCCGCTTCTGTAGCATCGCTCTCAATGCCTGCAAATGAGGATGAACTGGAAATGGAGTTATTGGCAGCGGCAACGCTGGCGGCAACAACTGAGGCTGATTTTAACGGTGAGAATCCACAGGAGACGCATAATCTGAGCGCAGCGGGATTGGCGCCAGCGTTACCTTTGGCTAGCATAGTTAATAAAATAAAAATAAATATCACTAAGAACACAAGTAGTAATAGTCATAATAGTGCCTCATCAACAACGACGACGTCAGCGGACTCGCAAGTGTCAGCAATTAGTGTCATTGGCTCCACGGGAAATGCCGATGGGCATCACCAACAACAGCAACAACAACAGCAGCAGCAGCAACAACAGAACTCAATTCAAACCATTTCCACAATTCCAGTGTTGTGTGGCGGCAATACATTTGTGCCGAAAACTGCCACAAGCAGTAGCAACAGCAGCAGCAGCGCTACAAGTGCGCCGCCTGCAAATATAAGTTCCATTTCCGTTATTGGCAGCAGTTATGGAAGCAGTAGCAATAGCAGCAACAACAATAACAACAACAGCAGCAGCAGCAGTAATACAAATGTCACACACACAACCACAACATCGATGGGTGCTTTGGTGGCTTCCAGTGCGTCGTCGACTGTTGCTTCAAAATCGACAACACCGCCACCGGCTGCTGTCGAAGCTGAGCCAGAGCCGGTCGTAGAACTGAAGCCTGCGCTGCGTAACGTGACGTTAAAGAAGACGAAAAAGGTTCAAAATGGCGTCGAAACATCGGGCCTTTGCTCGATCATGTAAAGAGAGAGCGAGAGAGAGAGCAAGATGCATATTATTCCTATTCTCACTTACATTTTTTTAATTAGCAATCTTACAATTTTAATTTAGAACGTTACTTAGTTTTAGACAATTTGCAGACGCGCGCTATCGCAGCCCGTTTTGTTCTCTGTAGGTACCAACAGCCACATCAACGCCAGGCACCGCACAGAGCGCAACATTTCATATAATTTTTTTACAATAATTGCAAATAAAAAGAAATTCTTTCACACAACAAATGCGAAATCAATGTATATATACATAATTTGTGATAATTTTACAACACTCGAGAAATTCAGTTAAACAAATCAAACTTGATTTTGTCATTATATCATGTATCGTGCGATTGCATTAATTGAAACAATAAAATATGAAAAGCTGAATTCAAACTAAGCCATTTGATTTAATTAATTTTTATAAATTATTTGTTAAATTATATTAATAAAGGTAAAGGCTATAACCATAAAGTTAAAGGAATGTGTTCTTATTTTAACGATCGAAATAAGGTGCATATGGCAAAAACAGAATCAATTTAAATCCTCGCTTTTCGCGCCATGAAAGTGCTGTACAGTGGTTCTGCAAACATAATAGTGTCACAGCAACCAGCATACTACTGTCTGTGCATTAAACAGCTGCTTTGTTAGAAATTGCCTAAAAATAGCCAAACGCATAATACTATGCACGTGGGCCCTGTTTAGCGTTTTAAATAAATATAATTTTCAATTAACACAATGTCCTCGTCGTTTTTTCTTAAACCGGGTGCAGCTAAACAAGCCAACAAAAAGCGCAAGGTAAGCCTAGCCACTTAATGGAATTCCAAAATACCACATATGTTTATTTATAATTAGATCAATGCGGCAAAAACAAAAGGTAGCGTCAAACAGGGAAAAAGATCACAAACAGTAACTCCTGCGCCAAAAAAACAACGTCGATCCAAAGTAGACGATGAAGAGATTGCCAGCGATGATGAGGAATATAACAGTGATGTGGGCGATAAGACTTTGGCCTTCTCAACGGACGAGGAGGGTGAGGAGGAAACACCGCAGGACAAACGCCTGCGTCTGGCTAAACAATATTTGTCCGAGATTGAGAAACAAGAAGCGGAGCGTGCCGAGGAACGTGATTTAAGTCAAAGCGTGGAGCAGCGTCTACAGACCGAGTATTTGGACAGTGTAGGACGGCTGCGTCGGAATATTGCTGGTAGCATAACCTCCTCTACAATCCAGAGCGTGTTAAAGCACAAGCTCCATCACAGTCCAGTGTGTGCATTGGCACTGAGTACGGATGGAAAGCACCTGTACACTGGTGCCAAATCTCAATTTGTATTGAAGTGGTGTACAGAGAGTGGAAAAGTGCTGGATAAGTTCGATGTCCTACCATATCGCGAGGAACCTGAAACGGGGAAAAAACGTCGATCACATGTCATTTCCATTTGCTTGTCTACAGATATGAAGTTTCTGGCCCTGGCAGAAGGTGGGCCACATATACAAATCTGGTGTCCACAGACAATGAAGCATTTGAAGACTTTCAAGGGGCACAGGGATAGTGTCTCAGGCTTGGTATTTCGCAAGGGAACTCATGAACTGTATTCGGCAGCTAAAGATCGTTCAGTAAAAATTTGGTCTGTAGATGAGATGGCCTATGTAGAAAGCTTGTGAGTTAAACCACTGATCCAATCTAAGCATTGTTTAAATCTAACTTCCACTGTTTTCCAGATTTGGTCACCAGACTGCTGTTACAAGCATTGATGCACTGAGTCGGGAGCGTGCTATTTCCGCAGGCGGTTCGGATTGCTCACTGCGCATCTGGAAAATAACCGAGGAGTCACAACTGGTTTACAATGGACACCGAGATGGAATTGAATGCGTCAAATTGATTAACGATGAACATTTCGTCTCGGGTGGAGTTGATGGGTAAAGTGGGAAACTATATTATCTAAGCGATTCTTTTACATCTATGTTATATTGCAGTGCCCTTAGCCTGTGGAGCGCATTGAAGAAGAAGCCTATTTGCACTACACAACTGGCGCATGGGAAAGGCAAAAACGGTGTCGCAAACTGGATAACAGCAATTGCCGTCGTGGTCAATACGGACTTGGTGGCAACAGGTACTAAGCAACCACCTCAACCCTGCTCAATTCATTTTATAAACGTTTTGCCTTTAAGGTTCTTGTGACGGCTGCGTCCGGCTGTGGCATAGTAATCCTAATGCACGGAAAATACAGCAGATTCAAACCATCTCCATTGCAGGCTTCATAAATGGTTTGGCTTTTAATGCCGATGGCACAAAGCTCTTTGTGGCTGTTGGCCAGGAGCATCGCTTGGGGCGTTGGTGGCGTCACAAAGAGGCCAAAAATAACATAGTTGTAGTTGACATTAAGTTACAAAGCACAGCCAGCAAGTAAGTTACCTATAAGCAGAAATAAAAGTTGTTTATAGAAAATAATAATGCGTAACGTAAAGTGAATAAAAAGTGTAAATTTTTTTAAACCAATCGATAAGCCGCACAATATCTTTTCGATAGAAGCTATTATCTTTATTAGCTCGATGATTTTTAACAATACAAGTGGCGGTCGGTCGATCGTTTGTGGTTACAAAACAGGCAAGCATGCAGAAAAAAGCCGGCGCTGGCCTTTTAGGCTTTTTTAAAACAGAAAATGGACGGAAACTAGTCTTTTATACGGCGGGCACAACTACAGCAGGTCTATTTTTGGCCAACTTCCTGCCACACACATTTGGTCTGAAGTATTATCGCGAATTTGTGCAATGTTATCAGTGGGTAAGCAAATGAACACAGCATGGGCCAAATGTTGATTGGATTTTTTCCCCCAGAAATGGCATTGAGCGGCAAGTGCCTGAGGTTGTACAACAACGTATAGAACAGGCGCTGGACCGGCTAGAAGTTGATCAGCGTGAGCGCAAGTTTATTAAACCATTTACGGTATTTGGATTTGATCTGTTCCAAGCGGGTACCACAAAGTTTCGATCGGGTGCCGTTCTGGGAATTCCTGTTAACTATGCGTATGGCAGCACAGATGAGATAAAGCGAGCGGATATACGCTTTCGAGATAAGCAAATCGATTGGAAGTCGGACAGCGGCAAGTTGCTGGAAAAGGCTATTGTCTTGACAGAGGATGAGCAGGTTTTCGGATTAAGCAAGGCAATCTTGCAATTGCAAACCCATCGCGTGTTCCTTAATTCCATCTTCCCCAGCACTAGTTTCTTTATGGTCTACACAATAGGACATTATTTAAATTTGCGGCTCAATCTATTTGCACGTCATGGCAGCGTAAGTTGGCATATTTGAATACCAGCACACTTTATGCTCATTGCCTCTCTGCTTACAGGTGCGTTTTGTGCTCTATACAATTTTGGGATTGTTTGGCGTCGGCATTTGGTCTTTTATGAAAGACTTTAATCAGGTTTCCACCGATGCCGAGATTGATAAACGCCTTGCCAAGCTTGGCCCACAATTTGTTGCCGCCGGCCTTAGCTTTTACGATAAGCATCTTAAGAAGAATATTGCTCTAAGAAATCTTATTGGAGATAATACTTATACTGCACTTGGGAATGAGAACTATATGCTGCGTCAAAAGTCTTTGCCACTGACGGCTCGCAAGTCATTTTTTGAGGAAAGATTGAAGGAGCTACAAGATGCACAAGCCCAGAAAACGACAGAGCCGCAATAATGATTATTTCTTTAATAATGTTTGTTAGATAGTTTCATGAAACTCTGTTGTCTCATTTATATATTTAAAAGTAAATACACTTAAAACTTTATTGAGTCAAAAAAAGTTTGTTACTGTGAATATATAAGTGCATCTTAACTATAATATTATAAAACTTATACACTTTATATGGTGTAATATTTAAAATGAAAATAACTTTTGAATTAAGCATAAATTTGACTAGCATCGTTGGGCATGGGGGTGTTCTTTGGAATGTTACAAATAAATTAAGTATACAAAACGAGAGATTATATGTATATGTGTATGCGTTTAGAAAGTCTCCTCGCCAACGACATCGCTGATGGTGGCAACAAGGCGTCGGGCATGCTCCACGGCACAGGTGGCTGTTACCAGTCCCAAGTGGATGCAGTACAGCTCATAGACGCGCACTTTGCCCGGTGAGAGTTTTGGAAAGCATAGCTCTGCAAGATCGCTATAATAGTCCATGGGCAATGCACCGGGCTCCGTTGGAGTCTTCTGTCCATAGCCGGCGGACCCGAAGCCAGTGGTGAGGAAATGCTGCTGCAAATCCAGCGAGCATTTCAAAATGCCACCCGAGAGATCTTCAAACCAAAGGAAATACGAATAATGGAAAGCACGATCCTTCCACATGACTGTTGTCTGACCCTTTTTGAGATAGCTTCGCGTAAACTCTACCATCTGCCAGAGTTTTGATTTTGGCAGCAGTTGTGGATTGTTCTGGCGCAAATCCGGCGCTAGCATTTGTCCCGAGCTTCGATTGACATACATAAAATGCACTAAGCCAGGAAAGTCCTCCAGATAGGCATCAATGGATATGTTACGCGCTGCCTTAACGGCCAGAAACTCAGCGAATTCCAACAGCTTGGCTTCTACAACAGCGGCCGAATCGGAAAGCTGATCCAACTGAGGATTACTGGCACTGTCACACGAGGCAAGCGAAAGGGTAAATAGCTGCCTCAGTTCCTCCACAAAAGCTGGCAAATTTGACTCGATGCGGACAAGCAACTCGCGCTCGTAGCTCTTGAAGAATTCCGAGTACATCTTACGCAGATTTTCCCAGCGAGCGGTAAACTTCTTGACACAGTTTTCCAAATCTTCATGTCTTTGCTTAAGATGACGCTTGAGCGCCGTCAGGGTTTGACCCACAAAAGATTCAAGGCTCTCAAAAGCGGGCTTAAGAGCATCCGCATCGCCCTGCTGCTGAACGGCAACAATCTTTTGCAGCACAAAGAAGGTATCGTAGATGGAACTGGTTAGCGGCATATGACCATATTCAATTAATTGCAGCAACACCTGATGTCCATGCAACCGCGAAATGTGCACTATGCTGGGCACACAGCCGGAATTAACATCATGTGATACTCCTTGCAGGAAAACAGCAACGGCTCGCTGTGATTTCTGTGTTTGGAGAGCTCTGGCGAGAATGCCCAGGAACAGCAGATCTGCAGGCGCTAATGGAAGAGCTTGTCGTGTGCTATTTAACGCCACCAGTTTGTGGGAGACCAAAAGAAGAGCATGCGCCCGCTGCTGCCCCCCAGATTGGCGCAGTTGCTCTAACGTCGCATCCAATGTTACGTGCACCGTGCGCTTCAGTTCCGCATTGATGATCAATTTGGGTAGCGCTTCCAGCAAATAGGCCTGTTCCTCTTTGCACAGCTGAGTCTCGTAGCAATTGAGGCACTGCGTTAACAGTTCCTGTTGCATCGCCCCAGCTTGAGAGCCAAACAAGTTGGCTCCGTAACAATATCGGGCCATTGTTATGGCCACTCCCAGTTGTCGCTGCAGTTGCCCGATCTCTAGCTGTCCAATCTTCAAGAACGTAAAGCCCAACAGTTCGCCAAACACCAAATTGAAGCCCTTTTCACACTGGAAACTAGCGTAGGCGTTATCAAACTGGCAATGCATTATTCTCTGCGAGCTGATAATGGGACTGAAGATTTGAAGCAGTACATTGCTGTCCAGCGGTGCTCCCAGCGGTGTTACACTGCCTTCGGGCAGCAAGCCCTGGGTAATCGCTATATTGCATATTTTATTGGTTAGATCACCATTTAGATTCTGATAGGCCACATCGTTGGCGCTATTGAAAACAATTAGACCATTCATTTCTTATCAGAAACAAACACACAATCCACAAGTATTTTTTCGGTTTAAAATCACAACGTGCCTTTTGGCGGAAACGAGACTCCTTTGCTAGCACGTAACAAAATTAATAAATCCACTCAAGGCTGTTCTTATTTACGTATATTAACGCATTAAGCCCTACTTTTAAGTGCAAAATCTGTAATTTTTGCAATGTTTACTCCTTATTACTGCTATCGTTTTGATTGGATGTCGATAGATATTATTGTTGACAATTCGACAGTACTGCACAACGCTAAAATGTTATTTGAGTAAATATTCAAAATCAAATCAAATATTAAGTATAAATATTATACTAAGTAATGTTAACTTTATATTTTTCTTATTAAAGCTGAGCCGGGATTTAGACTGTTAAATGTTATCAATGTTTGAAGATCAATGTGATCGAACTGGTTCACAAATGAACGCTAGGTCATCATCTGTTTTCCCCCTAAGGCCTGCACACATGCAGTGTTATCATAAACGAACAAGTTAAATATAATACGTAAAATTCCCCATGGGCCGCCTTATTCTTGAGCACACACTACAGGGCCACAAAGGGCGTATTTGGGGAGTAGCCTGGCATCCGAAGGGAAACAGTTTTGCCTCTTGCGGAGAAGACAAAGCAATAAGAATATGGTCACTGTCTGGCAACACTTGGAGCACCAAGACAATATTATCAGATGGACACAAACGCACAATACGCGAGGTACGCTGGTCGCCGTGTGGTGAATACTTGGCCTCGGCAAGTTTTGATGCCACAACCGCCATTTGGTCCAAGCACGAATGCAACGCAACGCTGGAGGGACACGAGAATGAGGTGAAAAGCGTTAGCTGGTCAAAAAGTGGAGGACTGTTGGCTACTTGCTCTCGAGATAAATCTGTGTGGATCTGGGAAGTTGCCGGCGATGATGAATTCGAATGTGCCGCTGTCCTTAACGCACACACGCAGGATGTGAAGCGTGTGGTGTGGCATCCCACAAAGGAGGTCCTGGCTTCGGCCTCATATGACAATACAATTAAAATGTATGCAGAGAGCGCACTGGACAGCGATTGGGATTGCACGGCCACACTTAGTTCTCATACGAGCACCGTTTGGAGCATTGATTTCGATGCGGATGGTGAACGTTTGGTATCATGCAGCGATGATGCAACAATGAAGATTTGGCGTGCCTATCATCCAGGCAACGAGGCTGGCATAGCCACTCCAGATAAGACCACTGTATGGAAATGTGTATGCACCCTGTCGGGAGTGCATTCGCGTGCCATCTATGATGTGTCCTGGTGTAAGTTGACGGGTCTAATTGCAACTGCCTGTGGCGATGATGGCATTCGAATTTTCAAAGAGGCAAATGATTCAAAGCCAGATGAGCCCACATTTGATTTGCTTACGGCGGAGGAGAGCGCACACGATCAGGACGTAAATGCAGTTGAGTGGAATCCAGTAACAGCAGGACAACTTATCTCCTGCAGCGACGATGGCAACATTAAGATATGGAAACTGCAGGAATAGATTTAACATGTTCCTGATATCATGTGTATATGTTGGTTTTGATATATTTATAAGTACAATGGTCGCTGGAAATTTTCACGCAATCAATTCCCTCTTGTAATAAATAACTGTTAAAAGTAGTTGAGCTTATTTACTGAGAAATGGTTCATGTAGTGTTTTGTATAGCTTTTTGGCCTTTCGTGGACCCAAGCCCATGACTTGGGACAACCTCTCTTCACTGGCATTGATTAAATTCTCTAAATTGCCAAATATTTGAAGCAGCGTTACGGCATCCGTTTTGTTTACTGGTTTAATGTTGGTTAATGCTGCGACAAGCTGTGAAGTAAACAAATTATTATGTGTACCCAAGAGAACATAGCAGTACAAACACCTTTTGATGTGGATTTGATTCCACACGCTCCATAATCAAATCTGGTGGACGCTTCTCGAACTGCTTATAAGTTTCGATTATCTTGCCGGCTTCCTCGGCATTCCAGGCAAGCATCATTGTAAGATCCGCTAGAAGCGAAATGCGTGTTAAGCTCTTAAGAGCGTTGTGCGGCTCCGGCGTATCCACTTGCACCAGCAAAACACGTAGCTCATACATCTTGCCCAGAGCTTTGAGTCGTTGGCAAATGTAGTCGGGATTTAGATTATGGTATTTAAGTGATAAAAACAGGATGCAGGATGTACGACCCACTACATAGTCGGGTATAATATCATCACGGAACTCTAATGGCACATTAAGAATGGATTTTAGGATCGGGTTTCCCCGTTGTTTGCTGTGTACCAAAACACTATGCGGATTTGAAGGTGGAGGTTTTGCTGTGCCTGCTGCGATGGTGGTGGCTGTGGTGCTGCTGCTACTGTTGCCGCTTAAAGGTACCTTGAGCTGTTTTGGAGCTGTAGGCATTTCCATGGAAGCCAAGACATCATCAAAGGAATCGTCGTTAAGATCATCCATTATTGCAGCCCGGGAGTTGAATTATTTTCTCGAAATACAAATATCGATAGCACAATCGATACACTTTTTGATGCGATGTGGCAGCACAGTTATTGTTTTGCTCTTTCCTTTTGAGTTGTCAATTCAGCGACGACGACAACGACGTGTGCGTGGAAAATTGTTTATTCTATCGCTTTAATAAATAATTAAACATTCAATATAACCATGGCATCGCATCCGGTGTTTATAGATCTTTCTTTAGATGAACAGGTAATTGTGTTTTTAAATGTTGAATCGTGCCGTCTGTGCTACACTCAGTACAAAAGTGAGGTTATGTGGCCAGAGGGTGCAAAAACAAATTTGTAAATAAAAAATTAAATGTGTAATAATTTGTTTTATTCCCGTAGGTGCAAGAACTACGCAAGTTTTTCAAGAAGCTCGGAGCCGAAATCTCTTCGGAGAAATCGACCAAAGGCGTCGAAGATGATTTGCACAAAATAATCGGTGTCTGTGAAGTTTGCTTTAAGGACGGCGAACCAAAAGAAATTGATGGAATACTAAACAGCATTGTGTCCATAATGATAACGGTATGTTGGTGAATTGAATTTCGATCCACTTATAGCTTATAAAATCAATTGTACTTGCAGATACCTTTGGATCGTGGCGAGAATATTGTGCTGGCCTATTGCGAAAAGATGACCAAGGCGCCCAACCAGCCACTGGCCAAAGTTTGCCTACAGTCATTATGGCGTTTGTTTAACAATTTAGACACCGCATCACCGTTGCGCTACCATGTCTACTATCACCTTGTGCAGGTGGCCAAGCAGTGCGACCAGGTGCTTGAGGTATTCACTGGTGTTGACCAGTTGAAGTCTCAGTTTGCCAACTGTCCGCCATCAAGTGAGCAAATGCAGAAATTGTATCGTCTGCTGCATGATGTCACCAAGGACACTAATTTGGAGCTGTCATCAAAGGTGATGATCGAGCTGTTGGGCACGTATACGGCCGACAACGCGTGCGTTGCTCGTGAGGATGCCATGAAGTGCATTGTCACTGCTCTAGCTGATCCCAACACATTCCTGCTTGATCCCTTGCTATCGCTGAAGCCGGTACGCTTCCTGGAAGGCGATCTTATACACGATCTGTTATCCATTTTCGTATCAGACAAGCTGCCCTCTTACGTGCAGTTTTATGAAGATCACAAGGAGTTTGTTAACTCGCAGGGTCTGAACCACGAACAGAACATGAAGAAGATGCGTCTGTTAACGTTTATGCAGCTGGCCGAGAGCAATCCTGAAATGACCTTTGACACGCTTACCAAGGAACTGCAAATCCAGGAGGATGAAGTTGAGGCGTTCGTTATTGAGGTACTCAAGACCAAGCTGGTTCGTGCTCGTCTCGATCAGACCAATCGCAAGGTGCACATCTCATCGACAATGCACCGCACCTTTGGTGCACCACAGTGGGAGCAGCTGCGCGATCTGCTGCATGCCTGGAAGGAAAACCTCAGCGCGGTGCGTGAGGGCTTGACGAACGTATCATCTGCACAACTGGATCTGGCACGCGCACAAAAGCTGATACATTAAAAAGGATAATACAGCAACACCAACAACAACAAAAACATAGTGACGTCAAGAACAAAATAAAACAGCACCCGTCAAAGGTTTACATTTTATAAATTATTTTCGAGGAAATGCGTGGAAAACCAAGCTTGAATAAATTTTTAAGTAAAATCGGAATATGGAAATCAGAGCTTTCATTTTTAACATTACTTTTTAGCTTAAAAATAGATTGAATACTTATGCGCCAATCATGCTGTCGTTAATATGCTTTCACTTTGAAATTGTCAAGAGATTCTTGTGGCCTTACAGCTCCTCATGCATCTTGGCCTGCTGACGCTCTTTCTCCTTGGGAAAGGCCCAGAAATAAGAGGGGAAGCCGTGTGTATCGCGTTCACGTTTAACAAACGCGCTATAGGATGAAATGCAATTGCCAATAAAGTGATTTGACTGTCCTAAAATGGCTAAATCCAAGTAAGGATCATCCTCGGGCAACTTGTGCACACTTATATCCATGCGACTGAGCGCTGTGTTTAATTCGCTTATCATATGATTTGCGTCGGATGCGACAAAAACCGATTTAACCTCGTTTTTCGGCTGCGTCTGGCGCACATTTTTGATGACTCGCTTCAGCTGGCGTACAATTGCCTCTTTGGTAGGCATACAAAGTTCTGGATACAATTCCCCACGCTCATTTTTGTAGCCCAGACACTGAGGCGATGCAAATAGTTGCTGGCTGTCTTTAACATGCTCACAGGCACGCACCCAATCGATGCCGTTGCGTAAATGCAGGCCAATAAACGCTCCTCGTGGCAGCACGTTGCGTATAAATTCACGAGCAGCTTCTCTATACTTTCTGTTCCATACCAAGTGCTTTTGTAGATCACGATTCTCCATCTGCACTGGAAAACTGGCGGGCGCTCCTGTGAATGCAAGCACTGGCCATTTATCGGCGGGATAATTGTTTTGCCACTTGGTTGCTATGGCGCTGTGATGAACATCAAAGTGTAGCGGCCCATAGAACTCAGAAGCCACAAAGTCAATGCTGTACGTGTCCCAGAATGGACCAAATGGATTGCCATCTTTGGCATGACAATTTGGCGCTGCTGGATCATTTTTTTCCTGCTGTAAACTCTTGCGCTCCATGTAACAAAAGGAAATTCGCTCCTCTGCTGGCCACACGTCGTCAGCTAGGTTTGTCATGAAATCTGACATAAGAATAACGCGATGATAATCCTGCAGAGGCTCCACCTCAAAGTATGTGTCGAATGGCTTCTGTCGAGAGCGCATCTCGCCTTTACGATACTCAACCCATGGCGGTAGTATAAGCGTTCGATTTAGAGCCTTTGCAAACGCTAGTGAGCCCAGAAAATGATCCGCCTGGTTGCCAAAGCGTCCTGAAAACAATCAATAGATTGTAAACAACATAACAAACAATTTCTTATATTAAAACTTACCCATACAAGGGCAATAGGCAATATAACCATTAGCATCACGCTCAATTTGAGCATCTGCTAATAATATTAGTGTTGATATTAAATAAATAAACAATTTGAGCCACTGCATTCTGCCGGCTTCGTTGGTAAGCCGCTATTAACCGACATTTTGTTATCGTTTTGCCACTTAATATAAGTCAAAACTCTGGCAGCACTGTGCCCGGTTAAACTTTGTTTTTTTAATTGATCTATTTAATAATTGCTCAGTTTTAAAACACAAATAAACATAATATTTAAACGAAATACTTATGAAAATTAAGGTAATAAACTTCTGCAATCCGTTGGCTATTGTAATCGATTGCACATAAAACAGTGTGGCAGCCTCGTGCACTGCCATCTGACAGTTGTTTTTATTTGCATATTTAGCTATTATCTCTTTCATAATTGCCGTATACTTCTTTCTTACTTCTTTTTTAATGCTTTAAGATAAGACAAAGAGTACTCAAATGACTTCACAGATATACAGTCAAAAGAAGTTTATACCGACAGCGCCGGAGAAAGGTAGTTTTCCATTAGATCACGAGAGCTTGTGCAAGAAGCACTTCATATTCTATGCAAGTTGCTTGCGCCGGAACGACAACGACAACGCCAAGTGTCGCCAGGAGGCACAAGAATACTTAGGTTGCCGCATGGAAAACAATCTTATGGAAAAAACAGAATGGGCGAAACTGGGCTTTCCGGAAAAACAGCAGCCGGCCAAGGAGCAGGCGAAGCAGCAGCAACAATAACAATGAAGCCCGAACGCAATGTTCTCATTGCGGCCACAGGCAGCGTGGCCTCAATCAAGTTGCTGCAACTAATTTCAGAGTTAAGCAACGAAAAGCTACCCTACAAATTTAATGTAAGCAATGCTAACAGTCCAGACAAACACCACATAACGTTAAACTCTCTAACAATCCACAGGTTAAGGTTATAATAACAGAGCATGCAAAGCACTTTTTTGAGTTAGAGCAAATGCCGGAAGATGTACCCATTTTACATAATCGTGATGAGTGGCTAACCTGGAACAAACGCGGCGATCCCGTGCTGCACATAGACCTTGGCAAATGGGCAGATTTGCTTCTAATTGCACCACTAAGCGCCAACTCTTTGGCGAAAATAGCCACAGTAAAAACACAAAACTTATCTTATTAAAGATAGTGAAAAAATTATGTTTCCCTATCATTTGCAGGGCATTTGCGACAATCTGGTGTTGTGTGTGGTAAGGGCTTGGGATTTGGATAAGCCGCTGTTGTTTGCGCCCGCCATGAACACGCGCATGTATGATCATCCCTTAACACGGGAACAGATTGAGAAGCTTTTAAGTTGGGGCTACAAGCAGATACCCTGCATATCCAAGACTCTTATGTGCGGCGACACGGGAAACGGTGCAATGGCCGAGGTGCCCACAATTGTGGCAACAGTTGTTAGCGCTTTTCAGTTGCCTGTGTAATATAATATATTTAAAGATAGTTGTTGGTTAATATTAAACGACTAAAGTTATGGTATTTTGGGTTTCTCAATTTATTTGTAATAATGTTTATTGGTTAATTTTGGGTGCATCTAGGAGCAAAATGATTTTCGTTTTCCTCTTTTGTTTGGTTTTTGTTCCTCATTGCTTTATCATATTTGTTGTTGCATTTTTGTAATTTCATTTTAGTTAATAATTTACATGTATGTATTTATGTTTTGATGCAGTGATTATTTGTGGGTGTGTGTGTGTGTTTGTGTGGTATTTCAACAATTTTATGCATTTAAATCATCAGTGTTTTTTTTTTATATGCGAATTACATATATGTTTATGCGCTATATTATGTGTATGCTAGAGAGATGGATGTTTGTGGATTGTATGTTTTGTGTTAAGTGAAGAATGATAAACTTAGATTAAGAGAAATAAAAAGCTTAGGTTGTAAATTACACAGTAAAATATATTATGTATATCTATGTACCGTAGAGTCGTATGTAGACGTATTATAATGTAGTTGCTTATTTAATTTTAAAAACGAACCAACTGAATTATCATCACGCACATGCTGCTGCTGACAAAAATTATAAAAATATATAGTCTTCAGGCATATGTCAACCTAAGTTAGAAGTGTCTCAATTCTAGCTTATATATATATATATATATACTATATATATTTCTGTTTTTGTTTTCTTTTATAAATTACAAGTAATATTTTAAACATAAATATTTACATAGCTTTTTGTTGTCGTTATTGATTTTGCTGCTTTTGCCGCTGCCTTTTTTTGTTTATGTTATTTGTTTAAATTACATAGAGTTTCAGTTGCTTGTTTTGTTATTGGTTTGTGTGTGCTTTTGCTATAAACTTTAACACCAAGTACATATATTATTAGGGATATGCAAGAAGCACACAATACACAACGCTTGCTTGCATATTAACTATATCATAGTTTCATTTCTTAGTTATGCTTTTTACAAAAGGTGTACAGTTAACAGTGTACAGTGTACAGTTCTTTGCGAGTGAAATTGAATATACATTATATGATTCCTTGCCATAGCTTTGAGTGAATGTGTCTGTGTGTGCGCGCACAAGCCTCTGATCTGCGTTTTTCTTGTTGTCTCGCTGATCAAGTTGTCGAGGTAATTATTAAAAATAAGTCCAAAAGTAACATGAAATCAACACTAATTCACAATTTGCCTGGGACACACTAAACAATACATAGTCATGTATGTATCTATATTATTCATTGCATCTAAATAGGGATAAACTCTATGTATGTATAACTATAATACGTTCTCAAGTTGCAACTGCGTGCTTAGCTCTCATCTGATCACACACGATACGCACAGCTTTGACGCACTGATGCAGTCATCATGGCAGAAGGCGCCACACTGCTGGCAAATCACCATTGCGTTTAGGGCACAGGCGCAACCGTTATTTGTTGCCTCGTTGCTGGGTGGCGTATTCTCGCCGCTTTGGTGCAATTGTAGTAAAGCATGTTGCTGTTGTGCTGTTTGTTGCGTCGCCTGTTGATTGGCTGCAGCTGTTGTTGCTCCTGCTGCTGTCGTTGTCACTATATAATTGTTGCTGCCATCAATTAGAGTTGTTGAGCTGCTGTTGTTGTTGCTGCCGTCAATGTACGTTATATTGGTGCCTATTGAAGTGGTAAACAACAATTTTAGTAAATATATTCAAGATGCCATTACTTATGAATAGACAATTATGGTATTTATATTAGGAATACATTTACGTTATTACATTCAAAGATAAGTCTATTAGGAGTTGTTTTCCCATCTCAGTTCCTTAGTCAATCTTAACTTGTGAATGGTTGTACATTAAAATGAAAAACATGCAACATTACATACGTCAACATATGTACGTAGAAATTAAAAACAACTGTTTTGCCAACTAGGTAAATCTAACAAATCTATGGTGAAATGAGTGCGTGCCAAATTGTTGCATTGATGAACTAAATGAATTTGTGGATGGTGATTTGAAAGACGTACCTCGCTAAGCACACTAATAAAACACCAATTTACCTGCAGCGATATTGCGCCGCACAATATTCGCGGCCGTGTTGACATTGCCCAATTGTTGTTGCACCTGGTGCTGCTGCTGTTGTTGATGCAGCTCGTGATGATGCATTGCATCATTTGTGGCAATACCAGTTGCACCGTTGCCAGTGTTATTGTTGTCTACAGAAGCCGGACGCCCGCGTCCGCTCATAGCAATGCCATTCAAATTGTGCAGCGGATTTTGCACGGTGACAAACTGCGAAAACGTGAAGATGAAATTAATATGATTTTTAACTAAAAGTTTTAGTTGCTACTCACCTGATTTTGATGCAATGGCGGCGCACTGGACGCACGTGGCGCCTGATTGTCAGCCGCTCCCACATTGGCTCTATGTACCAAAACATATTGACCCGTTCCATTCTGATGCAGCAGTTGCTCTTGCGCATTTTGACCCTGTTGTGTCACCTGCTGTCCCGCTGCCAGCTGCAGTTGCTGTGGCGTTCCACTCGTCACTCCAGGTGCTGTTGTCAGCATGTGCCGGATCACTGTCGTTGGCGAGGGCTTGCGTTGCACGTATTTCTTACGTGGAAAGCCACTCATACGCGGTCCAATCACCTAGAAATTTGAAAAGATTTAAATTAAAGCAACTTAATAACGCAATTTAAATTCTTTAGCTTTACCTTATACACTCCTGGTCTGCCTACGCCCATTACATTGGGCGGCATGCCAGCGGGCAGAACTGTAGGCGTGGTAGCAACAGCAGCTCCAGCGCTTACCAGCAGCTCCTCCTGCTTGAGCAGATTTTGGGCTGGTGGAGGAGCAGCTGCAGCAGTCACTGTCACATTTCCGGCTACTGTAGTCAGATTGCTGAGCGGCGTGGCAGCCACTGTGGACACATTAAGTGCTGCATTGCTGCTGCTGCTCACAGTTGTTGTTGTCGTCTGCTGCTGATTGAGTATGGCCGCTGGTGGTCGCAGTTGAGCTTTAAGGTTTTCCCGATTTGGACTATTCTGAATGACCGCCTGACAGATTTGGTAGCTGCGCTCCAGATTGACTGCACCTGGTGGCAAACGATTTGTAGTCGCCTTACGCCCTTTCCCCGTTGGCATCTTGGGCTGCATTCGCTGTTGGGCAATCGTTGTTGGGATGCCCGATGGTGGCAGCGTTTTCATTGTAAGCACATTGTTAACAGGCACAACGGGTAACTGCATTGATTGCATGTTGCTGTTGTGATTGTTTTGCTGTTGCTGAACTGTTGTTGGCGACTGTTGCTGTACAACAACATTGGCATAGGTGGACGGAATCTGTGGATTATTTACCGCTGCTGCTGTTGCCACGACTGCTGCTGGTGCCGGCGCTGCTGTGTTGGGCGAAGCATTAGCTGGTCGTGTCATGGAAATTATATTCAATGGCTTTGCTATAAACTTCGGCGGCTGTTGCTGCTGCTGGTAGTTATGTTGTTGCTGTTGTAGTTGCTGCTGTTGCAGCAGATTATTGTTAGCTGCCTGTGCAAGCAACTGTCGCTGATGTAGTTGCGCTTGTAGCGCATATTGCTGCATTTGTTGTTGCTTCTGCTGCACCTGTTGTTGTTGTTCAAGCTGCTGTTGTTGTTGCTGCTGCTGCTGCTGAGCAAGCAAATTGGGTGCTAAAAACTGCTGTGCTCCATTGCTGTTGATCTCAAAAGGTTTGCGTAGAGTGACAGGCATTGTTTGATGTGACTTTTGCAGTGCATTGCTGCTAGTTGCCTGCTGTTGTTGCTGCTGCTGTGCAGCTGCTTGTAGTGTAAACTGCTGCAATAGTTGCTGTTGCTGCAGTTGCTGCTGCTGTTGACGTTGTTGTTGTTGCTGCTGTTGTTGCTGCAGCAGAAAGTTGCCAATAATCTGTCCATTCGAATCGACCAAAATTTGTCTTTGTTGCTGCTGCGGTGCTGATGCAGGCTGAGAAGCAACAGAAGCGGTTGTTGTGGGTTGGGATAACTGATTGATAGTAATGCTGCTGCTGCTGCTGCATAGACTCAAATTGTTGCTGCTGTCATTGCTATTGCTGCTGTTTGTTATAACCGTGCTGGAGACTTCCATTTCAGCAGCTGACATAGGCACAGCATCACACAGCAATTCGTGGGTCAGCTGTGAAGCAAAGGAAACAGTTTTATATTGCGTTTATCAGAAGTTTTCGCACAGCACTTACCTCATTCGAATAATCGCTGTTATGCGCTTGTGGCATAAAGGAATGCGGAGTTAGTTGTACAACTTCCTGAAGCTGTGCCTGCAACTGTTGTTGTTGTTGCTGCTGCTGCTGTTGATGATGCTGCTGCAATTTGTTTACAATATCGCGTACCTCATTGCTTTCACTATCCTCCATAACCTGGTCGACCATTGCACTCATTTCCTCATCGTGTTCCTGATCCGCATCGATACATTCAACAACTTCATCAACATCAACAACATCTCTATCTCCGTCCACTTCTTCGTCGTCGTCTTCAGGCTCATGCTCGCCGACATCATTGTCTAGCAGCTGGTGACACTCAACCATATCTTCGATCACCTCCTCCGCCTCATGCACCACATCCATTAGCTGGATAGCATCATGATTCATATGCTGATCGACTTGCAATTGCTCCACATTGCCCGAACCTGGCGTCGCAGCTGATAGCAGTTTAATACCACCAAAATTCCAATCGTGTTGCACATGCTGAAACATTTCACTTGAGTTTAACTCAACGGGCAGCTCCACGGCGGGAGACACCTGTTGTTGTTGTTGCTCTTGTTGCTGCTGCTGTTGTTGTTGCAGCGTTGCCACAGTGGTGAGCATTGCTTGCATATCAGCAAGAGTTGTTTCCGGTGCGTTGGCCAGTGCTGTTCCAACACCTCCGCCAGTTGCTGCCGTCGTTGTGGTTGCTGTTGTTGTGGAAGAGTTGCTGCTAGAACATGACGATGAGAGCGATGAAGATAACGAGGAAGAGGCACAATTACTAGATGCCAACGAACTAGCGGGAGTTGTTGTTGCCACTGATGAGCTGGACGAAGAACTGCTAGCCATTGCTGGCATTGTCATTGCCAGCGTCATGCCTCCAGAATCCTCCAGCTGCTTATCACAATGGTCTTCCAGTTTAATGATTGTCGCGGTCGCTATTGATAAAATAACATTAGTAAGTGCTTAACTGAGTATTGTTTAGGGTATATAGATTACAATTAGGCGATGATGATGAAGAGTAGTAGGCGTGGTTAATTGCTGCTTGATGATCGTGGAAGTAGGCTGCGTTTGATTAGAAACGAAACAAAAAGCATTAGATGGATGATATATAAGTTTTAAATAAAACCAATTTTGAAAAGGATAATACCACACAGATTAATGCCGAATAAAAATACATATAAAATTTGTTCATTTATTGAGGTAAACATAAAGGAATAATGTTGAAACTTAGTTACATAAATATATAAACAAATGCAGGTAAACTACAACAGTACAAAATGGTTAGTTTAAAAGTAATAGTAATAGAAAACAATAAATACATTGAAATACAAAATCAATAATTTGTAGAAGAATCTTAATTTTATTACAAAAAAAAATAAAAAAATAAACAAGCAACTAATGTAAATACACACAACATATACCATATAACCGATCTAGTACTACATTAACTTTTTAGTTAGCAGTGAAAATGGATATAATAAGCTTACCATGATCGATCGTATCGGCAAATACAAAGTCATGGGTTGATGTTGTCGTCGATGCGGTTGTTGTTGTTGCTGATGTTGCCATTGGCGTTACATTAACCGTTGCTTTGGTATCTAAACAAAATAAATCACATTTAATATGCATATTATAAGCAATATATATGACAGTATAAATACCCTCTACAAGTTGAACATCCTGCAAATGGCCCACAAAGTTGTTGACAGTCGCAGAAATAGTTGCTGCCGCAGGCATTGTCAATGTTCTAGTTGCTGTTGTTGCTATTGTAGTTAGTGTCTGTGCATCAGGTGGCTCTATTTTATCACAGGTACTGTTGATAACTGGCTGCTGGTTATTTGTTAAAGCTTGTGTTGTTGCTGGTGCTGTTGTCGCTCCAAAATCAACAACATCTTCGACATTAGGAACAATTGCAGCTATTTCACGTTTTATCTGCTTGCTATCCCTTGACATCGTTGGCTCCTCATCTCCAACATCATCATCATCATCATTGTCAATCAAATTAATTGTTTCAGGATCGCTTCGTTTGCGCTGCGATGGACTACTCGATGGACGTTTCAGGATGCGTCGCTGTTGTTCCGTGAAAGCGTTACTGTTGCTGCTTGATGTTTCTATTGTTGCCGCTCCAGTTGCCGTAGCATTGCCAGTTGTTGTCGTTTCCAAATTGTTCACTCTGGTTGTTGTGTCTGTCATTTCGCACTTTGTGCTCTGTAATTGGTTTGATCAAAGTATTAATTAACTAAAGTCTAATGACTTTGACAAATAAATTTTACTACTTACCATATTATATTTCAGTTCAGTCTCATTATCACATGATGCTTGTTGCTTCTGCTGCTGCTGTTGTTGTGGTGGTGTTGTTGTTGTTTTTATTGGTGGTGCTGGTGGAACTGGCTGCTGCTGCTGCCTTGTCGGCTCAAGCTTAATGGGTTTACTGGGTGGCGGGTTAGTTGCTGACGGTGCACGTTTGGCATTCTTCTCTCCCCAATACGGCTCAAAATGCTTCAGCTTCCATGGATCGAGCTTATTCTTTTCGCGTTCCGCTTCCGTTTTCAGCTTGATTTGATTTTCGGGCGTAAACTCTCCTTCGCTGAGCCGTTCACGCCACTCAAGGCAGGCGCGCGCAAAGAACTCGTTATTTAGGCAGGAAGCGCTTAGGCGTATAGCTTCTTGGGAGATGCTGTTGCTGCTGCCACTGCTAGTGCTTGGCTGTTCCATTTGCTCCAACAACGGCTGCACCACCTCGCTGGCCTCACGATCTACGCTCGGCAACAGTTGAATGAGATTGTGCTGATACAGTGGCGGCAGCAATGAGAACGTTTGCTTATTGAGCAGCGCCCGCAGATTCGTTGAGGCCAATATCGAATCGGGCGTTTCCAAATCAATTTTGCCATCTTTCGTCTGTTCGATTTGCGCCGCAGTCGTTAGCTTTTTATTGCTGCGCCGACGCGGTTTAACACTGAATCCCGGTATCGAGGCTAACACCTCACGCATCATGGATGTTTGGCTCACAGCTTTCGTGGCGCCGGGTGAAATAGCGCTTGAGGCATTGGCGGCGGCGGCTGCTGATGCTGCTGCTGCGGCCGCTGCAGCTGCCTCCGCTGCTGCTGCTGCTGCCGCTGCGGCCGCCGCTGCTTTGGCCTGCTGCTGCTGTTGTATACGACGACTGCTGATGCCCCTCACAATGGGTAAAGCGGGTGTGGGTGCGATGACGGTGGCGGGTGTGGGTAGCACGTGCAACGCTGGCGCTTGCGGCATTATAGCTGCGTTATGCAATGCATCTTCACTGGGCGTTGGTTTTTTCTCAGGTGGTATGGGTTTCATTATGATGCGTGGCAGGTGGCGCCTGTAAAAAGTTATTTGTTGATTAATATACTTTTGAAGTATTTGGGATAACAAAGTCGTACGCTCGAGATTTATACAGAAAACACAATGTATTTTGACTAACGAGCGACTACTGTAATAGAACTAACCTCAGACTATGTGTGTGCTTGTTGGGTGACAGCTGCTGGAGCTCAATTGCTGACGATTGCTGTGCTGCTGCATCCAATGCAAGCGGATCTTTTTCATCATCATCGTCCACGAGATTCACATGCGCCGTTACTTCCATAATCACAGGTGTTATGTGTTGTTGTTGTTGTTGCAGTTGTGGAATGGTGGGCAAATGTTGCTGTTGTTGCTGCTGGTGGTGGTGAAGCTGCTGCTGCTGATGAAGATGCTGTTGTTGTTGCGGCTGCGGCATGGCAGACGTTGATGTATCCGGCGTTAAGGTTTTCATATTGATTTATTAACTATTTACAACTATGAACAGCAATATTTCCAGTTGTGTTTTTTGTTCTTTTGTCCATGTCAGGCGATTTTGTTATTGCGGCAGAAATTTAATTGTTTTTTTGCAAACATACTGAGCACATGAAAAAAAAAAACAAACACAAAAAAACAATTATAAACAATTTGACGGCTAGCTGCATAGGCGAATGCAACTAACCTGGCCAGCAGCAGTTTTAGCCATCACAGGCGGCAGGTGTAGGAGGCCTGTTTATGAAGCCAATTTTGTTAACGACCGACCCTCTTGTTGTTAAAGTTAACAGTTATTAGAGACGTCGTCGTGTTTGTGTATGTCTTACATTTACTCTTCTTAGCCCTTACTCTCAGTCACTACTATTACACACGCTAATTTTCAGTTTTGGTTCTCTTTGCCTTTCCTTTTCCGCCGTAAAATTCTTGGCTACAATAACAAACACAACAAGAGAAAAACAAGCAAAGTTGGTTGGTTTGTTGCTTTTGCCCCTGCAGGAATAACACATATGTAGGCACAAACATACATACACATATAATTATAATGCGCACACACACACAAAAACAGGCGCACGCACGCACATATATATGTACATATATATATGTATAAAGTTTTTGCGTGGTTTGTTATGGCTTTTGTTAATTGCGTTGCACTGAAATCACTAGTTCGTATACCCCTACACTTGCACTTGTTTATTGTTAGTCCTTATGCACTAAGTCGATAATAAAATATTGAATGAATGGTGTTGCAAAGACACAAACAAAAGCAGAAGCAGAGAGCCACAAAAAATTTGGATTCTTTTTCTGCTTCTTGTGCTGCATAGAGTTGACCCGTTCTTACGCAAGCGATTGCTTATACTTTGGCTGCACGCCAACGTCTGTCTTTGTTACACGCACAGCGAGTAGCTACGCAGCAAAAAAAAAACTTGCAAGTTAATTGAATGAAATTGTATTTACTTTGCACACTAAAAACTAAACATATAAAGCACACACTTGCTGTATTACATTTTAAGGTTTAAAAGGGTCTTTATTTGATGTTTAAATCATAATTATTTGTGCTCCCAGTTTGAGAGCAATAGGGATGTTAAAAACTGCACTACACTAGAACTAGAGCTGCAAAACAATTGCCAGCACATATCGATATTGGCTATCGACTTATAAGTTGGCATATCGTCTTCATGTCATCGATTGTATTAGCATACGATACTAATTTTATCAGTGTAATGCTTCATTTCATTGAATTAAACTGTATTTAAAAAAATTGATTTTTTTTAATTTAGAATATATGAAATATTTCATTCTTAAAGAATTTCTCATACCCACCGATAGCTCGCACAACTGCCATCCTTAGTTGCAACCATCGATAGTTTTCATTATTGAGGCTCTGATAAAAAAAAACAGATGTAAACAACGCCGGCAGCTCTTTATGAGTGGGAAATGTTTTAATTAGTTGTTTTTAATAATAGTGAATAACCCCGCCAACATGTTTTCAATGTGCAAACAGACACACGCGGCCACCGCTGTCGAATTCGCCATCTCGTGTCGATTTTTCAACAATGTCGAGGAAAACTTGGTCGTTGCCGGCGCCAATGTGCTCAAAGTGTATCGAATTGCGCCCAACGTGGATGCAGTGCAGCGCCAGAAACTTAATCCCAGCGAAATGCGCCTGGCGCCCAAGATGCGTCTCGAATGCCTTGCCAGCTACACACTCTACGGAAATGTAATGTCGCTACAGAGCGTCTCGCTTGCGGGCGGCATGCGGGATGCTCTACTGATAAGTTTCAAGGATGCAAAACTCTCAGTGCTTCAACTAGATGCAGATACGCAAACGTTAAAAACCCTGTCGCTGCATTACTTCGAGGAAGATGATATACGTGGTGGCTGGACGGGACGGTATCATGTGCCCGTCGTAAGAGTCGATCCAGATGCAAGATGTGCCATAATGTTGGTCTATGGCAAGCGTTTAGTCGTCTTGCCCTTTCGCAAGGATAACAGTCTGGATGAAATTGAGTTGGCCGATGTAAAGCCAATAAAAAAAGCGCCTACAGCTATGGTTACACGAACTCCCATAATGGCTTCCTATTTAATCGCTCTGGCCGATCTCGACGAGAAACTGGACAATGTGTTGGACATACAATTTCTGCATGGCTACTATGAGCCAACACTACTCATACTCTACGAGCCGGTTCGCACCTGTGCTGGACGCATCAAGGTGCGCTCCGACACCTGCGTCCTCGTGGCCATCTCCCTGAATATACAACAGCGAGTGCATCCAATTATATGGACTGTAAACAACTTGCCCTACGATTGCCTTCAAGTCTTTCCCATACAAAAACCAATTGGTGGCTGCCTGGTCATGACTGTTAATGCCGTCATCTATCTCAATCAGAGTGTTCCACCCTATGGCGTCAGTCTGAATAGCTCGGCGGATAATAGCACTGCCTTTCCACTCAAGCCACAGGACAATGTTCGCATTAGTTTGGATTGTGCGAATTTCGCGTTTATTGATGTGGACAAGCTGGTCATATCATTGCGCACTGGAGATCTCTATGTGCTCACCCTGTGTGTGGATTCTATGCGAACGGTGAGAAATTTTCACTTCCATAAGGCGGCAGCAAGTGTTCTAACCAGCTGCATTTGTGTTTGCCACACGGAGTACATTTTCTTGGGCTCTCGTTTGGGCAATTCATTGTTGCTGCACTTCACCGAGGAGGATCAAAGCACAGTGATTACCTTGGATGATGTCGAAGCTGCTGTGGAGCAGCAAAGCATTGAACAATCGCCCGAAGAATTGGATGAGGAGCCCGTATATGATGTGGATCAGCATGAGGCACAGCCACCCCAATCGAAATCCCGTCGCATCGAGGATGAGGAACTCGAGGTATACGGTTCGGGCGCCAAAGCTTCGGTGCTGCAGCTGCGTAAATTCATCTTTGAGGTTTGCGATAGCTTAATTAATGTGGCGCCAATTAATTACATGTGCGCCGGCGAACGTGTCGAGTTCGAGGAGGATGGCGCCACACTACGACCCCATGCGGATTCGCTGACAGACCTAAAGATTGAGCTGGTTGGCGCCACGGGTCACAGTAAAAATGGCGCTCTATCCGTTTTCATCAACTGCATCAATCCTCAGATCATAACAAGTTTCGAGCTAGATGGTTGCCTGGATGTCTGGACGGTGTTTGATGATGCCACAAGAAAGGCGACTACAGCCAGGCAGGATCAACATGATTTCATGCTACTCTCTCAAAAATCTTCCACCTTGGTGCTGCAAACGGGTCAGGAGATTAATGAGATTGAGAATACGGGTTTCACGGTCAATCAACCGACCATCTATGTGGGTAATCTGGGTCAACAACGATTCATAGTGCAGGTAAGTGATAGCTTTCTCCATGTATTTATTGTTTATGTATATCGTTTACCCTCAACATAGGTAACCACTCGACATGTGCGTCTGCTGCAGGGCACGCGTCTCATCCAAAATGTGCCCATTGATGTGGGCTCGCCCGTGGTGCAGGTATCCATAGCCGATCCCTATGTCTGTTTGCGTGTGCTCAATGGTCAGGTGATAACGCTAGCATTGCGTGAGACACGTGGAACACCTCGCTTGGCCATCAACAAGCATACTATAAGTAGTGCTCCAGCTGTGGTAGCTATTGCTGCCTATAAGGATCTATCTGGACTGTTTACATCCAAGGGCGATGATGTGCTGAACTTGACGGGCAGTTCGGGTGCCGGATTTGTCAACAGCTTTGGTGGCTACATGAAAGCCGAACCTCATATGAAGGTGGAGGATGAGGAGGATTTGCTTTACGGCGATGCTGGAAGTGCATTTAAGCTGAACAGCATGGCCGATCTCGCCAAGCAATCGAAGCAAAAGAACTCAGACTGGTGGCGACGACAGCTAATACAAGCAAAGCCCAGCTATTGGCTAGTTGTTGCCCGACAAAGTGGCACCCTCGAGATCTATTCCATGCCCGATATGAAACTTGTCTACTTGGTCAATGATATCGGAAATGGTGCTCTGGTGCTAAGTGATGCCATGGAATTTGTGCCCATCTCGCTGACGCAGGAGAACTCTAAGGCGGGCATACTACACGCCTGTATGCCACAGCATGCAAACTCTCCAGTACCATTGGAACTCTGCCTGGTCGGATTGGGTCAGCATGGTGAGCGTCCGTTGTTGATGGTGCGCACACGCTTGGAGCTGCTCATCTATCAGGTGTTTCGTTATGCCAAGGGTCATCTCAAGATACGTTTTCGCAAGCTGGAGCAACTGCATCTGCTGGAACAGCAGCCCACACACATTGAACTCGATGGTGAGGATACGGACGAGGCGGAATCCTATAATATGCAGCCAAAATATGTGCAGAAATTGCGCTACTTTGCCAATGTGGGTGGCCTGGCAGGAATTATGGTGTGTGGCGTGAATCCCTGCTTTGTATTCCTCACCTCACGTGGCGAGTTAAGGATTCATCGACTTCTGGGCAATGCGGATGTGCGTAGCTTTGCCGCTTTCAATAATGTGAATATACCACATGGCTTCCTATACTTTGACACCACGTATGAGCTTAAGATCTCAGTGCTGCCCAGTTATTTGAGCTACGATGCAGCCTGGCCGGTGAGAAAGGTTCCACTGAGATGCACACCCCGCCAGCTGGTTTACCATCGTGAGAATCGTGTGTACTGTTTGATTACCCAAAAGGAGGAGCCGATGACCAAATACTATCGTTTCAATGGCGAGGATAAGGAACTGTCCGAGGAGTGTCGTGGCGAACGTTTCATTTATCCCATTGGCTCGCTCTTCGAAATGGTGCTCATCAGTCCCGAGACATGGGAGATAGTTCCCGATGCCTCCATACAATTCGAACCCTGGGAACATGTGACGGCATTCAAAATCGTAAAGCTCTCCTACGAAGGCACACGTTCCGGTTTGAAAGAGTATCTGTGCATTGGCACCAATTTCAACTACAGCGAGGATATCACCAGTCGCGGCAATATCCATATCTATGACATTATTGAGGTCGTGCCGGAACCGGGTAAACCCATGACCAAATTCAAGCTCAAGGAAGTCTTTAAGAAGGAACAAAAGGGTCCAGTCTCTGCCATATCGGATGTTGTTGGCTTCCTGGTCACGGGCCTGGGACAAAAGATCTACATATGGCAGCTGAGAGATGGTGATTTGATTGGTGTCGCCTTCATCGATACGAATATTTATGTGCATCAGATAATAACGGTTAAATCCTTGATATTTATCGCCGACGTTTACAAGTCCATTAGTCTATTGCGTTTCCAGGAGGAGCATCGCACCCTATCGCTAGCCTCGCGAGATTTCAATCCCATGGAAGTCTTTAGCATTGAGTTCATGGTGGATAACTCGAGTTTGGGTTTCCTAGTGACCGATGCCGAACGCAATCTAATTGTGTACATGTATCAGCCGGAGGCACGCGAATCCCTGGGCGGTCAGAAGCTACTACGCAAGGCGGATTATCATTTGGGCCAGGTGGTCAACACCATGTTTCGTGTACAATGCCATCAGCGTGGTCTGCATCAGCGCCAGCCGTTCCTCTACGAGAACAAACATTTGGTCATCTATGGCACTTTGGATGGCGCCTTGGGCTACTGCCTGCCGCTGCCAGAGAAGGTCTATCGCCGTTTCCTCATGCTGCAGAACGTGCTGCTCTCCTATATGGATCATTTGTGCGGCTTGAATCCCAAAGAGTATCGCACCATTAAATCGGTCAAGAAAATGGGCATCAATCCATCGCGCTGCATCATTGATGGCGATCTGATTTGGTCCTATCGCATGCTCTCCCATTCGGAACGCAGTGAGGTGGCCAAAAAGATTGGCACACGCACCGAGGAGATACTTGCCGATCTGCTAGAGATCGAGCGCATTTCAGCTGTGTTTTAAGTTCCCGACACACACACACGCACACACACACACACAATTGTAAAGTTAACTTTAGCTTCAGAGTTTAGGTTTTAATTGTAATTATATTAAGCTAAAACTTAGTCCAAAAACTTTTTCCCAAAACCTCAACAAAACGCACTCTGCCCGTAGCTGCAGCCCAAGTCTAGCAATTGAAGATTTTTTTCAAAATAAATATATATAAACTATATAAATCATTTGGTCTTTGTATTGTATGGTTTTTTGTTTGTATTTGTATCAATATATAATTAATTCATTGTATAAACTAACAACATCATCAGTAGTTAATTAATTGATTAATTCAAAAAATGTGACAGCAGCCATCAAATATGGATGAGAGACGACAAGCTCTGCCGTACAATTTTATCGTTTACGATGAAAGCAAAAATGAAAATATACACATTTCAATCGAAGATCATCCGAAGAGCAAAGAACAAAATATAAATGAAACACTTTTCTCTTTGCACTTAAATTGCGAAAACAAATTGTACAAGATATAGCAAACATATATTTGCTTTTGCTTAAATATTAAATGTTAGCTTGCATATACACAATATGCGTTTTGTTTATAGTTATTTAAATGTGGGTTTGATGAAGGCGCTTCAAGTATTTTTTGTTTGTTTTGTATCCTCTCGTTGAGCAAACTAATTTGGTTTTAGAGTTAACGAACAGGCTGAGTTGTGTTCTGGTTTTCTCTTTTCCTCCTCTTGTTTTTCAAATGATTATGAAAATACGTTGATTTATAAATGTGTACGTAGTGGTGGTGGTTAGGTTGGGTATTGGGCCAATCTCAGATCTGGGAGCGCAGACGTGGTCTTGGCAAATCTCCAAAAACTGGCTCGCCATGCACGCTCTTGGCCAATGCCTTGATGCTGGCTGCAATGTCCACAGTATTGTCCAGGACCTAAGCGAGAGAGAGTATGAAATGTAGTCAAATGAAAGATTAAAGGAATTCATTAAGTACTCACCTCCTCATCCTCTAGTAGGACATGATGCTGATGCTGATGTTGTTGTTGCTGATGGTGATGATGATTATGATGGTTGTTGTTGTTATTATTATTGGCACGCTCGGCACGTTCAGCCAACGGTGAATTGGCTATCTCAACGGGCAAACTGCGAGCAAAATTGGCATAGAATTGACCACGTCCATTGGCACCACCAGCACCACGCATCGGTATAGGCAATGAGCTGTCCAAATCGAGAGCATCTATGTGGAATAAACAAAACAAATTAATGACGCACATTAATATGGAATGTGGAAACTTACCCTCTGCCTCATCGGCATCGCTCATGTTGTCTGCTTGCTGCAACTGTTGCTGTTGCATGCGTTGATATTGCTGCTGTTGATGTTGTTGCGGTTGCGGCTGCTGTTGCTGATAGATATGTACAGCCTGGCCGCTGGGCCCATCAACATCCTCCAAATCGAACAGACAATCATCGGCTTCATCTGCATTTCCTGCGGCGGCAGCAGCAGCTGCTCCAGCTCCAGCTCCAGTCGCTGGCGTCGACAACAACAAGGTGCTGTTGGCAACAGTTTGTTGCTGTTGCTGCTGCTGCTGTTGCTGTTGCCTAAAGGTGGGACTGTTGCCGACGCTCATGGGCGTGGCTTCTGGTGTGGCAGGCGGTGTATCAAAATTGGACATTTTGCGCGCCGTTATGATCGAGGCAGCATTGGGTGCCACCGGCGGCAACTGTTCCATAAAACTGGGCGGCTGAATCAGTGGTGTTGTCGGCGTTGTTGGCATCACAGTCAATTCACGCCTGCTGCTAATCGTATTGCGACGACGTGCTGTTGTCACCTCAAGGGCAACGGGCATGGCACGATCCAGTAGCTCACTGGCCTGCTCCGGCAGCTGTTGTATGAGCCGGATGAGCAGGGCACCCTCCTGCTCACACTTCTCTCGAAAGCTCTTGAGCAGCGCATAGTTTTGCTCCGTATAACGTTCGATGCGCTCGTTGGTCTCATTGATCTCCGCTTGGACGCGCGCCTGCTGAAAGGCCTGCAGTTGACGCAATCTCTGCACACGTCTATCCAATGGACCCTGATTGCTGCTCAGCAATGAGCCAATGTTAAAGCTACTCATCGAGTTCTGTACCGGCGACATAACTAAACCGGATGATCCCGATCCCGATCCCGATGCTGATGATGATGATGCTGTTGAAGCGGCAGTATCATCGTTATCCATTATGAGCAGACCATAGCACTCGGAGTAGGCTTTATAGCTGCGTCGCGCCTGCAACTGCTCCTCGCTGCACACCAGCTGGCTATTGATGAGGTAATGTGTGGATGGAGCAGCCAGAGCTCCAGCGCCAGCGATTAACCTCTTGGCGCACAGCACCAGCTTGCAATTGATGCAAATGTAAAGTTGCCAGCTTTGATTCTGTTGCGTCGACGGCGCTGGCGGCAAATCCAATGTAAGGCTATAAATTAAATCACGCTGATTTATGGCATTTATGGTTAGATCTGGAATGGGACCATGTGCCTGCAAAAAGCCAAAAAACAAAACGTTAAATTTAAGTAAGCAATTAAAGCTTGGTCAATGACCGATTAGGCAACAGTTTTGATAACGACAACAATGCAGACAAGTTGGCTCATCTATATTTTTCGTTATGTGTTTTCGAAATCGAAATCGATATCGCTTTTCTTTGTGAAAACTTGTTGCAAAAGTCTTTGCGTTCATTGGCTGATTACGCGATTTGCGAAAGTTGCCTTTAACAACAAAAAAAAAAAATATATATATATATATTCCGAAGACACATACAGTAGTTCAAGTGCAAATTTGTCAATTATGTTCTCAAAAATGTTCAAGTCAAGTGGTTTGTTGCTTATCAGAAAGACTGTGTGTAGAGGGGGTGGCGGGGCGAGAAGAGAGTGTGACCAAACAAGTAAACAACAAATAATTAGTGCAATGGCAAAATGTTGTTTCTTAGTTTATTTGGCTTGCTGCAAAGCATAATTATTGGCACAACATAAGATATATATCTGATATCTGGAACTTGAACGTTATATAAATATAATAAAAGACCCGAAGGTAGACACAGACTTAAAAGATATATAAAGCTTATCGCAACAAATTGTCTTTTGATTACAAATATTGTTGCTTTGTGTGAATAACAACTCTATAAACCTAGGTATAACCTGTAAGTGCTCGCAGGTATTAGGTATTTTTGTCTCAAACTTAACAAGAAACTCTGGCAAACTGAAAAGTTCTGCCAATCAGTTAAGGCAGGTTTTCTAATTCCTCACTTACAGGGTATTTACTTAGTCCAGTCAACACTTTCTTTTGCACATAGCACGTGTTGGCTGTGTGACTGCTATGCTAAATTTGACACTTCGTTGGGAATACGAAAAAAAAACACAATACTATCCCTCTATATATATACATATAGATATATAACCCGACAATGTGACTATGAACTAACTCGGAGTGAAATTAAATTGAATTAAGGTAGAAAAAAATGCAAACGTCAACACAAATCAAATGACAATACAATGTTCGCTTTGGGGCGCTTTTTTTTAATGCCTTTGCGTCTAGCAATGCTCCTAATATGATGCATGTGGCAAGATTATGATCAACAACAACAACAGGTGGAATTATATCCAACCACAATTCATGTTATTTAAATATACAGTACTATATATAGATAGTACTATAGCTTCCGCATTTGAACAAATGCAATTGACCCAAAGCGAATAAACAAAAACAGTGTGACCAGTTTAGCTAATGTTTGAGGTTAGATTTAACTGTTTTAAGCTTTTTAAATGACTTGTTTACCTGGTATATCTAATCGGGCGAGACAATTATTATTATATTTCAGCAAGTATTTATTTTTATTATTTATTATTCTTATGCAGTCTTAACTGAATGCATTTATTTAAGTGTTTTTGTTGTGGTTGGTATTATTATAGTTATTTACCAAGTCTTTGCCAATTGCAGTTTTTATGAGCTGTTGTCATTGTTATTATGCGAGAAAATTCTTGTTGTTGTCGTTTATTTACAAAGAGTTTTTATGACCACATTTTGTTTCAAAGGTGATAAAAGTGGAAAAGCTATGTAAACTAACAGACGCTGTTAATATAGGCACTGTTTTCTCTCTCTCTCTCTTCGTCGTTGTTTTGTAGTTTTGCCGCACTGTGCAAAATGTCAATGACTTTCACACCAAGTGGCAAGTAGCAGAAGCAACAGCAATTGACAGCAGTCGTAACAGTTATTGTTGTTGCTGTTGTTGTTGTCTCTTAATTAACACGATACGTTCGTATCGCGATTGCAACAATAATAACAATTGTTGACTTTTTGTTAATTGAAACTAAATGTTTGGTCGTCGCTTGCCGGTTTGCTAATTATGTGACAGTGGCGCCATCTAGCGCACGTCTCTACACAGCACATCTGTCTAATTAAACGGCAATTTATATTGACGCACACACACACAAACAGACAAAAATACAGTAATATTTATGGCTCATTTGATTAATCGTATTTGCTGTATGGCAGAAAAGAAACAAAATAAAACAAAACGCATGCTAATCGACCCATCGAGAGTAATAATAAATAAAATATTGCATGTGTTTTTTTTCTTCTTTTTTTGCTTATGTTATTTTCAATTAAAAAGTAAAGAGAACGAAAGAAACGTGCTGACGCGCACGTAATTTCACACACCCGCCGCCGATGACAAGAAAAATATCGGAAATCAATAAAAGAAGCAACACAAAACGTTTAAAATGCAAATATAGCAAATATGCAAGGCATGCCAAATTATCGTTAAAAAAAAGCTTTTAAATTGTCAGCTAAGGGCAATGTTAACAACGGCTTAACATCTAAAGTTTATGTTAAGTAGCCAGGAAATCGATTTAACATTTTGACATACAGTGCATTTCAAACTACAGGAACTTGTTGCATTTTTTGTTGCTATCAATTTGTGTCGCACTTGAAATGTCCCAACTAACAAACAATTGTTATTCATATCAGACTGTCTGGCTACAGCCCACTCACCCCCTACTATTCACATACCCCCGCTTACCAGTCTGCGCGTGAAATATAAAAATTTTCAACAACACTATTAACAGCGACGGCAGCAGCAGCAGCAGCAGCGTCGACTTATGTAACAAAAACAAAATGCAAAAATGCAATACCGACGCCGCCGTCGCACAACAGCGACTGCTGTCTGGCACATTTTGAGCTATATAAAAATATCAACTTTAAATATTAATTTGCACATTTTGCATAATTTATATTGTTGTTTACTTTATGTGGCGCGCTGTTGTTTTAGGTCGGCTGGCTGGCAAAAATGTAATTGATTGCCAGCGTCATTAATTATATGCATGACGTTAGTTTTTTTTTTAAGTGCTTCTCAGACATCAGACTGTAACAAATATGTGCGCAGCACATTTCAATTAGATCAACTTTAACAGAGGCTTAAAGGCTGAGTTTATGTTATTAGCAGAGTAAACTAACAGCGTCCTTTGTGCTGTAATGTTAATTACTCAACAGTAACAGATCAGCTTCGCACTGTTAATAACAGTTTGTAAACTATTTTTTGTGATCATTTTAAGCAACAACCTGTTGTTGGCCACAAACAACTTGTTGCATGCAGCATGCCCCATATTTAATGTCATGATTAACTCTTGGCACACCTCTCGGCAATGAAATATGTATGTTGTTGTTCTTGGTTCTTTCTATTGACGAATTTCGACATTGTTTTGTTTTATTTTGCTTTTGCCATTATCGTTGAACAATTTTGACTTGTTTTTCCTTTCGTTTTTATGCTTTTTGCTCTGTGATAATAACTCGGTTTGCTTTTGCATCATTTCGTTTCATTAGCAAAAAAAAAAAAAAAAAAAAAAATAGAAATGAAAAGAAAAACAAAAAAAGCAAAGGAAAATAAGTTGTAAACAAATCAACGCACAAAAGAAACTACGAAAATAATCTTTTATAGATTTGCCTCTAGCTTTTTTTTATATTTTTGTTTTTTAGGCCTTTTCTTTCTTTACTGTTTTTTTTCTTTCTTGGTTTCAGTTCGGTGCGCGACTTGGTTCGTCTTCGTCGTTTTGCTTCTCTCTCCCTCCTACGGTCTTACGCTCGTCGCTCTGTCTCAAGTGTGTTTTGTTGATTGTCTGCCTCCTTTTTTCGTACAAAAAAAAAAACAAAGAAAAAAGCGCAAACAAGCAAACGTTGAGCCCATTATCATAAACAACAACTTTAGACAGCTGGGACCCGAGAGAAAAAGAGCGCAAGAGAGACAGAGGGGGGAGGGGGGAGAGAGGCTAGCAACGATGACGAGCCTCACACTGTCTCCGCTCTTTCGCTCTTTAGTCTATGCTTTGGATTATACCCAAACGATTGCCAATTCGAATTTCGATTCTTTTTCCGTTTTGTTTTGTTTCTTTCACTAGGCGGTTCGCTGTCGCATATAAAATTTTCCATTGGCTTTAAGTTCAGTTATTCTTTACATGATGACTCAAATTAGAAACAAACTTGGACTTACATGATAATGATAATGGCGATGTTGATGATGATGAAAGAACTTATTTTGCTATAGTTAAAGTTTCGAGCATTGCATGTTAACTAACAGAATTATTTCATCATTTTAACAATTGCAAGAGTGTATCTTATGTGGATCCTAAGCTAGGATAGGCCTGAGAATACTGAAAGTTTCTTCAAAAAAGCTTCTAAAACGAATAATTTGTTTAGATAATTTGCAAATCTGCAAAATGTTTTTTATTTAGAAACCAAATGTTAATTGTTGTCAAGTCATATTATCATATCGTCCTCGGCAAGTGTTGCCAACTGTTGATTAATATAATTTGAGTCATTCTTTTACTCTCTCTCTTGCTCTTTTTCGATTCCTCTCTGTCTTAAGTTGTTATCAGAAATCAAATGAGTGTATCATTTAGCCTTTCAATGTCGTCTGAAAACAAGTTTAACAAAATCTGATAAGCCCTTAAAGCACACATAAACAATAAAAAAAATCGACGATTAAGTGTGTACACACTTATTTGTTTATTATAATTAATAAGAGGGCAAACGTTTGAGACTTACAAACAAAAAAACGTGCCACACGTGTATTACAGACGTTTCTAATACACAATTTTGACATCTGATTAGGTTTTTTTTTTAATATATACAATTATTATTAGTTATATAGCAAAATTAATGGACGATGGCGATTAAGCTTATAACTGTAAATTAAGCGCAACAATATTTACACACCGGTTTTTTTCCTTCTCTTTCTTCTCTCTTTCTTTGTTGCTGTTGTTATTATTACTGTCTCGCCTAACCTCGTTTTGTGATGCAAAGCAGAAGGGGTTTGGGGGGAAGGGTAGGGGTTCGCTGTTATCTAAAAACTTTGACAAACAATTTTTTATTTCATTTGACGTATGTTGTTTGTTTAGCGCAGAGTCCGCCGGGCCTAAATGTGAGTTAGGCCCATATCTTTCACACACACACACTCACACACACACACACACACACACACACTTAAATTTGATACACAAACAATTGTTAGTTTATAATATGAGATCATCTTTGTGTTGGGCCGGGCTGTCTATATAGAGTCTTTATCGTCTATCGCTTTGACATTTGCTTAATTTGTTTTTTTTTTCGGTGGCTAACTTCAAAACTTGATAAGCGTCTATTTATAGATGTGTTATTGTTTTATTTCATTTATTCAAGGAGCGCTCTCCCCTTTAAATAACAGTATCAACAACAACAAAATCTTCATTAACAGCTGTTAGTGAAGGCGCTGTTGTGTGACGTAGCTATCCTAAGCGTCTGTTAAGTCTGTTGAAGACAGCTGCGCCATTTTACTTTTCACTCTCGCTAGTGTCTGTGTTTGTTTGTTTGTAATTCTAGGTGCAATTTATCTGTGCGTATGTGTGTTTGTGTTGTTTTATGTTTACTTAAGGCAAACAAAATCTCAGGCCGCACATTTGACACAAATTCAGCGGCCATTGTTATTCTTTTTTCTTTTTTTGTCAAGTAAATATTTATGTGAGCAGGCATAATTGTTAGCAGAGAAGCGCGGGGGGGAAGAGAGGGGAGGCACAATCGGCAACCCCTTACAAAAATCACGCAACCCAAGCGTGTGTGCGAGTAGGGAACACTACCCACCCCTTTGGCCCTCGACCAAAGCACAGCCGTACAATTTATACACACGCAAATTAAATTCGGTTCTCAATGCGCGGCGATGTCGAAAAAATATTTGAAAAATCTGCTCAGAGCCAAAAAGGTGTTTTCATTTTCGATTTTGGTTATACAATTTGTTGTTGTTGCTAGTTTATTTTTAGTTGAAGAAGAAAGAAAAAAACGTGAATTTATAGTTTTGTTTACATGCAAATTGGCAACACTGTCAGCAGCAGTGCATCTGTCTTCCTTCTTACTCTTTCTCTCACTGTGTTGCTTACTTTTCTTGTGGTCAATGGCTGCTGCTGCTGCTGCGAGGCCTGTGCTGTTAAGAGGTTAAAAGTTTAACAGCATGCGTTGAAAACTCATTAAACGTTATGGCAACACTCTACAACACAACAGTCACAATAAATGCCATCGCACACACACACACCCCGCCCTCTGTCAACACCCGTGTGCGCTTAAGGTGCTGCTGCCTGGTGTTGTTAGCTTCAAGGTTATATTTGTTAAAGATTAACATTGGCTTTCAATTAAGCACACGCGCTGCTCGTTAACAGACGTACAAACTCAGAAATTGAGAGAGAGCAAGCAGGGAGAAGAAGCCTGCTTGATGGACATCACCCTGTTATGTTGCGGTAGCAGTCAAAGTGACAACTACAATGGCTGTCAAACTATGACCTTGTTGGCTGCAGCTTGCGGTGTTTTTTTTTTTTTATAATTTTAGGGTTGCTTTGCTGCTGCTATGGTCTTGAACTTTAAGAAAAACCCTGAAAACTAAATTAATAACGATACAGGGTAAATTTTAAATAACACTTTTGTCATCATTCCATTTTCATCATTCCTTTAACTTGCGCTGCCGTACAATTTGTAAGTGCGGTTCGAGAGTCACTGAGCTTTGCAGCTGCTGCAATCTCTGTAGATAACACAGCAACAAGTTCCCAACTCCCTTTGCATTTATTCATTTTGTATTTTGTTATGTGCCGCCTGACTTTCTTACTTAAGATTTAATAATACCTATTTTTAGAGCTGTGCATTTTATTGCCTCCATAATAATAGTCTTTATCTCTGTTTCGCTCTTTTACTCGCTCTCTATTTTTGATTGATAACTGTTAACTAGACAAAATGGTTTCTCACTTTCATAAGTCAATCTTTATATGTTGTATATAAATACTCATCACTTGAATATTATTAAAGTTTAAACGCTGTTCCTGTTGTTAGTCGTATTCAATTAAAACTTGTTTGTAAACATTTCTGATACATTATTAATAAAGCGCCGTTTTGGGATGCTAATTAAAAAAAAATGTTGTCACTACACAATTTGTACGGAGAAAAGAGCGAAATCAAATTCGCCGCGGCAGGTGCGGCGAGAGATTTAATGGCAGAGCTCTCAGTCAGAGGACAAAAACAAAAACAACAACAATTTGTTAAAGAGCTTCAAAACAAACTAATTATGAGCCTAATCATAAATAAATCAATTAAAACACCAACCAAGCGACTATCAGACACGTAGCGACGATGACGACAGCGACGTCGACGTCAGCAGCAATAACAGTGCTAAGCGCACACATACATATGTCGCATTGTTGTCGTTGCTGCTGTCTTGTTTTTTTTTACCGTTTGATAACCTAGAAAAGCGAGTGTAGAGTGAGCTTTTTGTTTTTATTATTATTTTGTTTCCATGTGGGCGCACGCTTTAGCTCTGTGTTAAGTGGATTGGATGGACTGGACAAAAACTAAAATGTTGATAAGGGTTAGGTATGTGTATGTTAGTGTGAGTGTGTTTGCATTGCTGTAAAGCTGCGCTCGCCGGTAGCTTAAGTGACAGCTGCGTAAACAGTTTGACAGCCATCGATCTATCTTTAGAGTTGTTAATAATATTGTTTAGTTTTTGCAGTTCGTCCAAGCATGTTTTGAATGTAAACATTTTATGATTTAAGTGCTGTTGTTGTTTGCATGTGGGTGTGTTTACGTAAAAATTGACAGCTATTTGAACAGTTTGACAGCAGCTATTCTAGCTGCTGTTAAAAAAAAACAAAGTAAGTAAAGAACGTCACAGGATATTCTAGCTCTTGCAAAGGGTTTGCTTACTCTTATACAAGACAAGAAAGTTAAGAGCTGTTAAACAGTTTGGCAGTCGTCAGGCAGTAAAAGGATTAGTTTCTTACTCATGTAAGACTTTACAGTCAGCTGTTAGACAGCTTCCTTAAGAACAGCACTGTTAAGTTGCTATTGATGCTAAGCTGCGCTTTTGTTACGTTTTCTCATAGGCACGTACTTACATACAAATAATATATGCATATTATATGAGTGGCTAATGAATGAATGCAATTCACACACGTGCCTCACATTATTTAAGGTTCGCGCATTTAAAGCTAAACAACCTTGTTTATAACGCTGCCAGACCGCATTTCGTGTATATAATTATACAAATTGTTGTTGTTACTTTGTCTTATGCATAAATTCATACGTTAAATCAAATAAAACAGAGGCCTACGCATCAACAGCAAGCAGTAAAGAGTGCTATTTCAATGGAGTGGGAGTAGAGGGGAGGGGGCGCTTAAAGAAGCTGCTTGTCAACTGTTTGGCTCAACAACAGAGCACTGTGAGTGTGAGCGAGACAGCGCTATCTTAAGAGAGAAGATGAAGCCTGCCCTGTCCTACACCCTGCCCTACATACGACTACTACTTCGGCACCCCTCTCCCACAACAACTCCCTTCTTCATATGTAGCTCTGGTCATCGGGTTGCGTTTGGAAATCTCTGAAAACTTGTTTATACAACAACAAAAAAAAAAATGTGTATAAACAAGTTTTTTTCTCTTGCCGTTGTTTCTGCTTCTTTTTTGGCTGCTGCCTTCCTTCTTTATGTTTTTTTTTGCTTCTCTTGTGGCTTGTCGTCAGTTTCGTAATTTATTCTAAAAGCGTTCCGTTTTCGGCCTCTCAATATACATACATATAAAAAGACAAGAGAGCAAATATATATATATTTCTACATAGCAAATATATACATATATATCTACATATGTGCTGATATGTATATGTGAATGCTCGCATTTGCTTGGTGTTGTTTTGTTTTGTGCTTTAAATTATTCAAAATAACACTTTTAGTCTATTTGCCAAGCGCACGCGTTTGTTATTGTTGTAGCTCTTGCTGTTGTTGTACGCCTCAGCGCTTTTCAAGTGGGTGTAAAGGCAATATAAGCGCAACAATAGCAAGTAAATATGCTGCAGTTGGTGTTTACAGACTGCACTATGCTCTGCTAATAACAGTGCCATTACAGCTAACAGGGGTAAAGTGAATCTTAAACTGTAACTCTAGGGAACAGTCTGTAAAATCGAAATGTTATGTATTTTTGTAAGCTGCGAAACTAATATACCCCATTTCGCTGGTGTATACAGAGTATGTTAAGAACTTTTGCACGATCTACAGACCGCAACAAAAACAAAACAAAAAAACAACAATGATAATAATGCATAACAATTCAATTTCCATCAAAATAGACGCATAATGCAAACCAATCCACCCACAAGCAACCAAAGGCAAAAGTGGCGGAGTGGAGCGTTTTGCGGCATTCGTTGGGTGTGGCCAGCGTATGTGTGTGTAATGCTAGTAAAGACAATAGTTTGAAAGCCATTGTAACAATGATTGTCAAATTGTGACACGTGTAACCGGCAACGGGAAGAGCGAAAAGACCCAAAACAGAAACAAAACTGAGTGAACTACAGCTGTTGTTTGATTTAACCTTGAAAAAACGACACACGCACACAAAGAGAAACTCAAGATACACACACACACGCTTTTTTTTTATTCTCTTCCTCTCAACGCGTGTCGCGACTTGTATAGAGTATTTGTTTTCTTATTTTTTTTCTGAAACTTTTATTTATGTCAAGTCATCGCTAAAATAATCGAACTAAGATATTCAAATAAGCATTACTCATTTGGCTATAAAGGGGAATAGAATAAAGGAAAAAACATATATCACACTTAATTCTCGATTTAATGATACCATAATTAATTGTTTTAGTTTAAGCAGTTGTTAACTCTTAATCGAATGTCTAAAACATTTAACTAATGATTAAATTGGTTAATAAATCGAAAACTTGATCTTTAAATTGTTTGTTTCTCACAGATTCTTTCGATGCTAACAACAACAACAAAAGCAGCAGAGAAAAACAACTCTGGATGACTTCACCCATCCCAACGCTTGACTCTATTCTATTACTGTATAAGAGCTAAAGAAAATTATATTAAATTATGCAAATTTTACATGAATCTACGCCTATAATCTATCCCCCCTCACTCTTAGAAACTTCTTGCAAATGAAAAGTAAAAGCGCATAAATCATAAAAATGTTTAATGTATAAATGCCGCATCCCGAAACGAAAGCAAGCGGAAAAACTAAAAATAAGGCGATCGGTTATAAAAAAACAACAACAACAATAACAAAACAGGCAAAAGAGAGGCCGATAAAAACATCCGAGCGAGTACGCATACATACATGTGAATAAAACGGGAAGGCAAATAACTTATACAGGGTGTCTTTGTCAAGGAGCAGGCAAAAACAGGTGTAGGGCAAAATCAAACTACACGAACTACATGATTTAATTATGTGTGCGTGTGCACTATACCAATTGCCAGGCACAAGGGAAAGGCACTGTTTTTCTCAAGCGACAAAGGGCGCAGTTTCTTTTCATTTTGTTCAATGTGTGCCCATGAATGACCCTATTTTTATTTTATTCCCCTCCTGCTGCTGTTGCTTCTCGCTCACTCGCTCTTTACTATCGCATACATATCTATGCGTGTGTGTGTGTGTTTGTGTACGCACATGTATGTTTGTCTGTCAAGAATAGGCAGAAACAGCGTTTGGCCGGCACACAAAGCATAAAGAACGATAATACACACACACACACACACAGCATAAATGTATGTATGTGGTTGGGCCCTAACATTGTTGCTGGGCTCTTCTTATGCTGCATGGAAAATGGTTACGCTGCGCATAAAACCAAATGCGATAAAATGTTTAAAATTAAAATAAATTTATATAAATATATGTATTTATGTACCATATAGGCATATGTGTGTGCTTTTATATTAAAACTAACATTTTACCACTTACATTCTTGAAGAAATCCATGAAATTGCTGTAGTAGACAAAATTCTTTGGATATTTTTGCACAAACATCTGCGAGAGCAGCGCTTGCAGCGAACCTTCGCCGGCTCCTGCTGCGTTGCTGTTGCTGCTACTGCTGTTGTTATTATTATTGCCATTGCCACCCACTCCGCCAGCAGTGTTGCTTAAGCTGCGCTGCAGCTGGGGCGAGCTGGCATTAAAATTCAAGCATTCGCACGAGATCAACATGATTGGTTTTGATTTGGATTGTGTTTTTGTGTGTGTTGTTGTTATTGTATTGATATTGTTTAACGGTTTAACAAGATTTTATAATTCACAAGTATTGCGTTTGGTATTTTGTGTTATTCTATTGTAATTTTGTTGTTGTCTTTTGATTTTGTGCGTGACTCCTCGTTCGTCCTCTTTTGCGTTTTGGGCTTTAGCGGCGCGGGCGCGTACAAAATCACTAATAAAACACCCACAACTAACTTAGTTCAGCATTTTAGCGTCCGTCCCGTTCAATGTGAATTTTTCGAATGACCAGAGTTCGATTATCGAATTTCCCGATGTGTGCCATGTACAAAATGCAAAACACTGTGCAGCCAACTTAACGCTGTCCATCATTATGTTAGCTGCCAGACCGGCAAATTGAATATGTAAGCACGCTTTATGTTGCTTTAAAAAGGTTGTAAGCATGTTCAAATGATTTGCAAAATAGTATAAAGTTGTTTGCAAGCTTAATGTAATATTTCCGCTGTTTTTTGTATGGTGATGTATGTTTTACCTTAATAAACAGCATAAAGACTTAACTGAAAACATATGTTAACGCTCAATTGGAGCTGTTCATTTTAAAAGCGCTGTTAACGCAGTAGAGAGCACTGTTAAAGCATATCGATATATGTAGTGTTAGATATATGGCCACACCAGTGCTGCTAACAAACAGCTGTTTAGTTTTGTTTTGGCGCAATTTTGTAAAGTGTTTAATGTTGAAATAAGAAAAATTATGTTTAAAAAGTGTTTTGTGTTTGTGTCAATTGTATTATGAAGAACTGTTTCGTTATGTGGCAAGCTTAGCCATTTGGAGGTATGTACACAGCTTACTTTAACTGTATGGGTGTAAATAACCTGTTCTATTTTCGCGCCCAGTCTTATTGGAAAATTAAAAATGCATTTAATTTTCTTACACTTTACTTTGTGTTGCACTTTCTTACTATGTTTTTGGTTTGCGCTTGATTAAATTCAAATTGAGTCTCTGTTGCTGCAGCCAAACATCAAAAATTCATGCAATTCTAAAACAACAAGTGCAATTTGAAAGGGGAGGAGTTGAGGGGGTGCAGCCTGCAAACCTGATATACACTCGTTCCAGCGTTCCTTAACAGTGTATTACGCAACAGAAATCATCAACACACTACAGACACGTGCCTAGGTTAGCCCGTTTAACCTGCAGGCCAACCACATAGTCCAGTTACAATTTGCTTAGCTCTTCTTCTTCTTTTTTTGCTTCTCTCTTTTGCTCTGCTACTGCTGGCACCTGGCTAGATTTCGTCTAGGGTTTGCAGGTCCCCAGTTGAGAGGGCGGCGTGTAGCAGTGTTTACAGCGACCGACAAAAAAAAAACATCAAGCTAATGAAAGTGTCGAGTTATATATTCAACATATAGTTGTAACTGTTCAACTAGGCTGTTTCTTGTGTTTTTTTTGGGGTCTGTTATATGTAGATACAATGTAATTGAAATTTCGTGGCGTGCGCGGCATTAAGTCATAAAAGCAACAACTTGAACCAGTTTGTCACACTCTGAGGCCAAGTTGGTGGCACGTACTCGGCAAGAGGTCAAGATAGCCCTCTGGATGATCTGGACAACAGCGCCAGGGCCAACATCATCATCATCATCGCCATCATATCTGCGACAACCCAAAGCAATTGTGAAACTTTTGTGTCATAAAAAGGCCAAAATGTGTAGAACAAGTTACCACAAAAAGTAAATTCTTGCTCAAAATTTTAATGAAGGTCTGTTGTTTCCGGCGAAACGTTTACTCTGCGAAGCATCTTTTATATGGTGTTAAGAACGAAACTTTTATATATACGAGTACTTACAGGGTCCATTGACTTACAAGAATCTTAAAGAGTATTTGGGTTTTTAAGGGTCTTTGGAGTATATAAAGAACATTTCAAGGGATAGTATGATAATGTTTGATTCTTTTGGGTTTACAACATTTCCCTTGATTTTTGCTATCCAAAGTTTGACTTTCCTATTTTTCTTAATCGTATTTATGAATAATCCAATACAATAACTGTAAAATTAACACACCAATTAATCTAAACACAATCGCTAAAGATTATTCCTCTATTACTGCCTTCTTTTCTTTCCTCTTACGATCAATTGAATTCCTTATTTCCTTAAGTTCGAACGTGCCGCAATTGCGTTATGTAAATCGATATGATTAAATGGATCACAGCAATTGATTGATTGCCATTCAGTTTAGAATGCAGCACCAAACAGCGGCCACAAACAATCGAAGTGCTAAAGGGAACGCGACGGGGGATTGCTTTATAGGTTTGGGATTTGCGGGCGGTTTGTTTGTTATGCGCAATTTATAAAGTTGCTGACACAATAATACAGATATGTAGAGAGAGAGAGAGAGAGAGCAGCAGTGGCAAGGATAGCGCAAGGATCATGGGGTTTTTTTTTATTTGAGAGCAGGACCAAGGCACCTCCGCCTTTAATTCTCGCGAAAAATTATAAAGGAGCTGCATACAGCTAAAGTATTGTATTACCAGAGAGACAGCTAGACAGGGAGAGAGGGAGAGAGAAGGAGAGAAAGCGAATTTGCGACCCAAGTTTGTTCGCCTTGATAAGAATGAAAAGGTCCTTTTGAAAGACAATAAGGAGCTCAAAAGCATTTCCTTGTGCTCCTGCGCCTTATTCTTGTTTTATTCCTCATTCCTTATCACACCAAAAAGATCAAATTTCAAGAGCAGCAGCAAGAACGAAAGCGACCCAAACTATGCTGGGAAAGGATGTGAGCATCATCTTTTGCTTTGAAAACCCAAAGTGGAGCCCAAAGTGTGGAACTGAGGCCAAAAAGCTTCTTTCTTATTTATTTGTGTAGGCGGTACAAAAGTCATTCTTTCGTAATGGATTATGTAAGGCATTCTTTTCTAGGAATATCGTATTAATAAGATTTTAAAAACTAACTTTTGAATATAAATCTTTAAAATGCAATCAAAGCTTATATAATTTAACATTTGCTTTGCTTACTTACTTAACTTTTACCCAGATTCTGACCTGCTTTGCTCTCACTCTCTCACTCTTTCTCACTCCCTACAATCCGAACCGAACCCAAACGAATGCCAAACGAAATGTATCTGGTGACACCCATGCCACGCCTATTTCGACACAGATACAGATACAGATACAGATACAGATACATAAACGAATGCACACTTTACACATATGTGAAAGCCGATGATAGTTGGCACGAATCTTTTACATAAACACCAATATATCTTGGGATATATGTAAAGCCGAGCAGCCAATGAAAAGCAGCTTTGAATGTTAACTGTAAATAAGTATCTCTGCAGCTGAGTGTGTGTGTGTATCTTTTAGGGCTACTTAATGTGCAATTAGGTTAAACTATCTTATCCAAAGAGATATCTTTCGAACTGCTTATTAATATAACGCGTGCCAGTTGAGGGGGAAAATAAACTTATCATTATTAATTGAATTAGCGCCTAGAATATGAAGAGCAGGGGTGTGGGTAGGACGGTTTGGAAGGCATATGTAACGAAGGGTCATTTAATTATCAAGGCGCAAAACAAAGAGATAGGGAAAAACTCAATTGAGCACAGGAAATGACAGTTAATTGACACCAGAAATAAAAAGTTCCCCCCTCAATTTTAAGACACATCCATTAGTTATATTATGAGTTTCCTGTGTTCGATTTGCATATGACAGATAAACCTAACTAAAGCTTGATACATTTCCTGGTGTTTTTTTTTGCCCATCCATCAAGTAAATATTCGCACGGTAACAATACCTTTAACAATAGCTTTATTGACAACGGATATGCTATATGGCGCTTTTAAAGTCAGTTTCCCAGGCCATTTACACATACACATCCTTCGAGCATCCTTCAAGACATCCACTTCAGATCATTATTGTCATCACCCCCATCGGTAAATCACGTTAATAAGCCGGTAATGAATATTATGTATGTTGAATTTAGCTGCTTTTGGGGGAGTTTAAGGAGTAACAATTTCAACATCGCATGTTTGGCACACATTCACTCTCTGTCTGTCTGTCTGTGTGTGTGTGCGAAATTCCTTCTTGTTTTGACCCTGTTCCGTTGCTGTCATTCGCTTGCGACCGGAAGGAAACATTTCAGCGGTGTTTTTGCTTGTGCAGGGAGGGCGGAGATGGGGTTGGAAGGAGTGAGAGTTGTTCGCGTGTGTTTGTGTGTGGGGGTGTGGGTAGGAAACGCTACCCTTGCGAAAATATTCAAGAACTAAGGCGAATAATGAACTAAGAAAAGATTACACTAAAAGTTGCTCTGTAAGTTAAAAAATCCTTAGTAGGTTATCGTCTTAGGTTAGTTCAAGCGACTATTCTTGTATGAAAACTTGGAGAATATCTTAAAAGTAATGATAAAAATGTTTTCCTTATCTTACTGTAATGAAAAGTAAGCTTTAAAGAAATACAACAATCAAATTTACTATCCATATCTTTTACTATCTCTAAGTTCAATAGGATACTGCTTTATAAGGCTTACAGGGTATACGCAAACAAGAAAAAAACGAATAACTGAAAGCATATTTCACTTTTTCGTCTTGGTTTAATAAGGCATGTGAAAACATTTGCCTCTAACGTTCCCTTCCTTATATCTACTCGTACATATATCATTGCTGCATCTCCCATTCAATCAGCTTTATCATCATTTGTATCCATTATGAGGCGCTGGTTTTTTCATTTGGTTTAGGTGTTTGCTCGTTTTACTCACTTTGTGGCCCATTTTGGCCAGCATCATCATCTGGCCAAATGTGTCTTAAAGCTCTCTTCTTCATTTGTCAAAGTTACGCGCGCTTCAAGCCAACAACCAGCAATAACAAAGAGTCAATCTTATGGCTTGCAGCGTTTTTCCAATTGCACGCAGAGGGGAAGGCATGATGAGGTTTAAGGCATGCCAGGCGAAGGCCAACACTTAACTAAAGCAGAGTGAAGAGCAAGCAGTTGGTTAGCTACTTTGTGCTGCTAATGCGTCGCCAAACAGCCAAACAGCCAAAGAGACGTCAAAACATGCAGCTGATGTTAAAGTTGCAAGACTGAGATTTTAACTGCAATTTTGCTCCACTTGCTGGAGACTGGCATGTCAACTGCATTTACACTAGGCAGACTTTCAAACGCCGCACAGTGGTCTAAAAGCAGCAAACTTAAACATAAACCCCTTCTGAAAGAACCCGGTTTCTTATTCATGTTTCGTTCCATGTGTCTAACTAAATAGTTTTAAGGGATTAAATGACTTAAAGCCTTAGGATTATATGTTTTTTTGAGAACGTATTTGGATAACCTAATAAAATAGGATATATAAGTGAGGTTAGGTATAAAAATAATAGTCCATATAAACCATTCTCCTGTAAAAGTATTAAGCATACGATTCTTCTTTCATATAAACCATTCTGTAAAGTATATTCTATAGAACTTAGACTTCTATTTCTACTAAGATAAGGGAACTATGCCTTCAAAAAGACGTTTCCTTAGTTTTTTCCTGTCCAGTCTTTAGTTTTACTATTTAGTCCACTAAAGCTGCATTTTGTTGCACTGTTAAAGCATAGAGCTTGTCTGTTGTCAAAACAAAAACCCGTCAAATGCCAGACATACCAAAAAATAAATCGACGCGAATCGATGCGTGATACTCCGGAGGTGGGTTTTGATTTAGTTCCAACAGCAACGGACATATTGGTGACGTTTTCAACAGCGGCATAAAGAAAAAGGCAAAAAAAAAATAATAGAGAGAATTCGCAGAAACTGTGAAAGGGGAGCTGCAGTTGTTTCGGGGTGGTGAGGAGATTAAGAAACGCGCCTGGCGGTCTGGGCGGCGAAAACGATCAATGAAGCTTTCAATGTGGTTTTGTCGGAGGATTTCCAGTTTTCCAGCTTGCAGCTTTGCTCGTTCGGACACTTTGGCATTCCGGGCATGGCGCTAATTAACTACTGCCGGTGTTTAAGCGTTTTACGCTGTATACTTTGTGGAACCAATTGCTGATAATAAACATTTTTTTATTGATTTGTGATGATTGCCGACCGTTTGCCAACTGCCGATTGACCGACCGACCGACCGACACTGGCACAGGTGCAATAGTATAGTTCCTTCGCCCCAGTCTATCTCTTTCTAGATGGCAATTTATTAAATGCAATTTATTTGCAATTGCTTCTGAGAAGATCTGGAGGTGCTCGTAGGATTAGCGAAACCCTGGCATTGCATTCAGCATTCTAGGAAGCCAAAGACAATTCAGTTCCATCAGCTTCTCTTATCTGCTGTTCAAGCCCAGTGCATAATTGCCACCGGTCTTCAAGATAGGCATCACCCCAAAAGCAGCGCCAATTTGTTGTGTCGCCTCGCACGCAAAATACAAACTCAAATACAAACAAATCCCAAAAACGAGTTACCCTCGCGCGCACCTTTTTTATGGTCGTTACGTGTCGCGGTCGCCGAAAAACCAACAAGAAAAATTACGACAACGCAGGCTTAGCAGTTATGTGACTCGATTAGCTGTTACCCTGTATAAAAAAAGTTATTATTTTAGCTCTAAGAAACGGTCTACCAAATTTGCTGACTCTGGCCGGTTAAGTTACTGAGTTCGTTGAGTTTGTTGTCTTTTATAAGTCTGTCTTTTTAGTAAACCTTAGCTAAAGCTTGCGAGTTGCCTTCTATCAAAGTTTCAGAACTCTAGCTCATATAGATCCTAAGATCAATGGGACTGTTTTTTCTTTCTTACCAATTAAAGACACTCCTTGTGGGTTTCAACTAAGTTCATGTCATCCTTGCAGCACCCATTTGTTGTAGGGTATAAAAAAAACCACATAACAAAAAAAAATATTCGCCATAAAATCTTTTTGAAGCGCCTGACGCAGACGCATGTCGTCAGCTTCCATAAAATAAAAACAAAAAATGTTATCAGATTTACAGGCGAAACTTCTAAGTAAACACATAAAAGAAATTACGCGAGGTTTTTGTTTTGTATTTTGGTTTAAACTTGTGTTTTTTATTTTTTGTTCTTGTTGTTTTATTTACTCTAAATATTTTGTTGTAGTTTTTCTGTTTTATTATATGCTACACATTAAAAATGCTTGGTGCTTATGTAAGACATAGATCGTAAAAGGTTAGTGAAATAATAAATAGACTGAAGGGAACGCATTGCGTTTATAACTATAACATAAACTGAACATTGGTACTTAATTCTTTGATTATTATAATATATAAACTAGTTTATCGTAGACATAGTAAAATTCATTGGATTTATCTTTGAAAACTATCACACACAAATGTTTTTTTTTTTTTGTTCGTTTAGATATTTTTTAAAGAAAACTATGTTAATATTATTTAAAATATGTTTATAATTTTTATGATATAAGTTAACTAGGCTTTACTATTTAATAATGATATATCCTTAAAGCTAAACTGTTCCATTGAAATACAGATAGAAAAAACGGCAGAACAAATGAAAAGAAAACATTTTCAAATCAATACAGATAGAAACTGAAAAAATTTACTATAAAATTAGTCGTTAATGGAACAGTCTTGAATATTTATACTGTGCACATCAAGTTATCCAGCAAAAGTTTCTTAATATTCTCTATGTATGCTAAGTACGCTAAACGTTTTAAGATGCAGTTAAATAATTGGTTAGTTAATAGTTAGATTGCTTAATACTGTAGTGAAGAAGCAGTTTGGTATAGATCTTAGGCACTGCTGCTAGAACGTTCGGTTTGTCCACTCGATAACAGTTCGTTGGAGCGGGTCTCATGTGGTACCTGCTCGACTTCAATGTACTCCTCCTCGTCCTGGGCAGGTGACTCCTCTGGCTGTTGTGGTGAGGTTGCAGTCTCTGACTCATACAGTTCCTGCTTCACATGACTGGGACTGAGTATGGGTGAGCTGGCTGCGGAGCTATGATTTTCCTGTTTGGGTTGGGGACGTACCGGAGGTGGTGGATTAGCTGGTGCTGGTATTTGACGTAGTTCATGGGCACGCTGATGATGTTCGAGCTCGGCACGGAAATAAAACTTCTCGGGACACAAATTGCAATCGTAGGGTCGAGCGCCATGCTCTCCAATGTGAGCCAGGAGACCGCCGGGTGCCGTGAATACCGCTGAGCAAATGTAGCAATTGAAACCACGCTGTTCGGTGCCGGCAAAAGTATGTTCCACCAGATGCTCCTGCAGCTTCTGAGCATGTGGCAGTATGAGCTTGCAGAGATTACAACGATTCTCCAGATAACCTACCGCATTCGCTGTTGCTTGCTGAGGAGCTACCACTGTAGGTGCTTCCTTATTGTTACGCTTACCATTGAGATTGTGTTTGCGACAGCACTTGTCACACAATTTAGCAGTTTCTCCCGCCTCTGGCAAGGGTTCCAAGCACAGAGCACAAACAGGCTCCTGGAGGCTACCACAATTGGGTGATTTGGTATGAAACTTGGCATGCAAGCTCAGCTCAAATTCAGAGTGTAAGGTTTGACGACAGCAAATGCAAGCCATGGGTAGATTACCATCATTACCATGCTCTCCGAGATGTGCACGAAATGCAGCCACATGCTCCAACTGCTGACCACAATGGGCACACTTGCCCGACTGTCCCACCTTCGAATGCTGCAGCTTATGCTCGGCCAGTATGGCTGGCGATGGAAAGATCTCATCGCATATGAGACACTTGTGCTTTCCACTCGAATTGTGACAGCTCTTCATGTGCTGCTCCAGCTCCGCACGCGACTTGTAATTGCCCGAACAGTAGGCACATCTCAAACTGACGCCCGTCTTGAGATTATGAGCGAGCTTCCGATGCGAGTGAAGCTCTGCCTCACTGCGCAAATCCTGACGCTCACACATGCCACAGCTGTAGCTGCTACCGGTGCTGGATGCCGTTGCATTTGCTGCTTGGGTTGCCTGTGCCGGTAGTTCGGGTGCATTAGCTGCCGGAGAAGTTGCCTTTGCTGCATACATCTCCATCAAATAACGTTGACTCAAACCGTACATAAGTGCAGGATGTGGAGTTTGTTGAGGCTTCAAAGCACTAGTGTCAACCTGAAAGTGTGGGGAAAGTTGATGGGAAGTAGGGAAGGATTAGTGTTGTTACTGTTACTGAACCGGTTCGTGCTCCTTAAGCAAACGATTCTTACCTGCAATGGACTGTAGAATTTGTTGGTTGGCTGTGCATTTGTGGGCGTGGCATTTCCCCCACCAAAGAGTCCCTTGAAAGCCACATTGTAATCGATATGCAGATTACTATTGTTATTGGTGGCAGCAGCAGCAGCTGCAGCGGCAGCCGCCAAGGGTGGCAACAAGGCATTCACATACAGACTGCCCATGGGATTTGTGGCCTGCTCCGGCTTATCCTTGACACCACCATGCTGACTCTGCATATGACGATCGAGCAGAAATTCCACATGGAACGTCTCGGGGCAACTGGGACAACGGAACTGACGTGCATGGGCCGCCAAATGGAAATGCATTTCCAACTCCGAAGCACAAACGGCGCGACAAAACATGCATTGCAACGGATTCGCCGGCGGAGCAGTGGGTGGTCCAACGCCAGGACCGGCGGCACCACTGCCGCCCACCAACTGATGACGCGTCTTTACATGCACATGGAAATCCGTATCATTGCGAAAGAGTTCCAAGCACGCACTGCATCGCAGCAGCTTCGTCTCCTGGCTATGGGCACAGGCCAAATGCAGTTGCATGGACATTCGATTCTCACACAGCTCCGAGCAAATCGCACACTTGAGCAAAGTCTGAACATGTTCACTGATTAAATGCTGTTGCAGTTCCTCCGATTTGGCAAAGGATTTGCCACAGCTGGCGCCACAATTGAACTCGGAGCTGGTGATTAAAAAATGTGCCACAACATGACGTTCGAATTCACTTTGCTCCGGCAAACTTAAGCCACAGTGTGGGCAAATCAATTGCATGCCCTCCGCAATGTGCGTTTTCAAATGATTGCGAAAGCTTTCAAAGTCTGGCAACCCGGCATTGCATTGATTGCAAAAGAAGACGCCAGGTGGCGCTGGTGGTGTTACAGTTCTGCGCTTATTGCTGCTCAAATCCGTCGGCAGCTCTTCCGCTGGTGGACTTGGCAAATCCTGCTTGATTTTTGGCATCTCCAAGCGTGGACTAAACGTGCCAGCGGTTGCCAGACGATTGAAGTGTTCATAATAGGAGTTGGGGCTGCTCAAACGATCCAAATGCGTTGCACGCATGTGTTGAAACAGTGCAGCAATATTGACAAATTTCATGGTGCAATACTCGCAATTGAGTTGAAATCCATTCGCTGTTACTTCCATTTGCTCCGAGCTATTGGCCTGCTGCTGCTGTTGTTCGTGTGCCGCTTGAAGATGTGCATTCAATTGCTCCACACTGCTGAACTCCATTACCTTGGGACTGCAGTAGCTGCATCTAAGCAGCGGGGTTGGGGTGGGTGTGGTTGGTACTACACCACCACCAGCACCAGCACCACCGCCACGTGCACGCTTGGGAAACTCCAGACGACTTGGACTGCTATCGGAAGCGAGTGCGAGGGCATAGCGACGCTTGTGTAGACTACCATTGCTAGAGATTGAGGCGGATCCCGTGGAACGTGGACTATAGTTAAGAGCATTGGGATTACCACCGGCTGCCAGGATGGCAGCATTCTTCTTGTGCTTCTGCATGTGCGAGGTTAAAGCGGCAGCTGTATTATAACCACGATTGCACATGCTGCACTGGAAAGGCTTCTGTATATCGTGCGTCTTCATGTGTATCTTTAAGTGATCGCTGCATAGGGCGGGAGAAGGAAAAATACAAGTTTTACAATACGGATTGGTCGGTTGGTCAACTTAGTAGGGAAAACACTATGTCTATGTGTTAATCGGTTGCTCACTTACCTTCTTGAGAAAGCTGCCTCACAATGCGGACACTTGTAGTTCCTTTCGTTTGTGTGCAACTTCTTATGACGATCGCGGGAGCGTTTATGTTTGAATAGCTTGGCGCAGTATTCGCATTTGAAAGGCAAATGTTCGGCATGGCTCTGGATCACAGAGAGAGAAGAAGAGAAACATTAGCAAAGTTCAACAAGTGTTTTTTTTTGTGGTTGCAATCTGAATTATGTTAATCTAAGTCGAGAACTCCTGAGGCTGACTAACCTATTTGAAATTCTTAGAAGTCGTCATGTTGTCTTGTCGTCAACTCATTCAGACAGTGCGATTCCTGTCTTGAATTTATTGCTCAACTGCAGTCGTTGACTAAATCTCAATTCCCTTTTCAATACACTATAAACGAGGATACTTGGGACATTGTCTTTAACTAAAACAACGTTGCCTTAGCGAAGAGCAAGAAAGAGTATGCCAGTTCTGTTAAATCTGCATACCAGGAGAGAACAGGCGGTTGGGGTACAATAAAGTATGTAGGTGTTTCACTTGGCTTGTGGACAAAAATATTCATCTAAATGCGCAACGTAAACGCCAGATAGAGATAGAGAGAGAGGAAGGGCGTTGGGGTTTGTCAGGTGGTTTGAGGGGATTTACTCCAAAACAAAACACACACCCGCAACCGGTTTGCTTTTTGGGTTCTTTGGCGGTCAATCGCGCTTGCTGTTAAACGCTTTGAAGTGTAGCGCTCGAAACTAAAAAAATTAGCCCATTTGTATGCAGCCCCCCAGTTGAGGTTGGCTTATTGCACAATATGAGCCAGGCTTGGCCAGACAGCTCGAGAGTTCTCGTGTTGGTTATGGTTTTTTAAACTGTCGCGCAAATCATCAACATCATCACCATATTCCCAAATGCTCTACCCCGTTCCCGTTCCTGTCCCTGTCGCCGGCCCAAGGAACGTGCAAGAACCCCGCCTAGGATCAAAGGGTAGCGCAATATGTGTTGTTAGAATCCCCTCTCTCTCTCTCGGATGATAAGCGATCTGCAGTAGTCCTAAACACAGTTGCAATTGGGTTAACAACTTGCTGATGTCATGGGCGTACCAACAACAACAACGAGAACGGACAGGATGAGACATGCGTTCAGGTGGGTGAACATCGAGTGTTACGTGTTTTTTGTTGTTGAAAATGCTACCGAAACTTTTTGCTTTGTGAGTCGCTTTTGCCGACGCCTAAGAATGTGGCTTTATGCCTGTAAAGTATAAAGATATGCATCTGATATACAAATTTTGCTTTTAAGCCAAAAAACACATTGAGGTAAGGATGTTACATGTTTGAGGTATACTTCTATACCCTACAAGCTTCTACACTTGCTTCACTTTTTCCTATATTCCTCTCCCATTTCCTTAAAGCCGTAGGTAAGGTTTTGCCTTGAAATACCAATCAATCTATTTCCAGCTCGTGACCTACTTTAATTTTAAACTAAAACAATCGATAGCAATTAGCAAATTTGTTTGTTTCTAACCTGTCATTTGGTGGTACGCGACTCAAGGATGCTTTCACAGTTTTCGGTTTGGTAACATTCCCAAGTCAACTTGGGTACGCCCCAACCAGAGCAACCACCCAATGCTCTCAGACATAAGCGCCTTAGACAATGTCAAGTCGCGAGTAATTAACACCCCGTTTACACCCAAAGGACTTCAGGTTAAGGGTAAAGTGGTTTTGGGAACTCACCTGCACGTGATGCTTCAAGTAGCCGAGACGCGGAAATGATTTATCACAGAACTGACACTGATAGGAGCCGTCGCCGCGACTTTTAATGCTTTCGCCTGTCAACTTATCAAACTTGTTGGCGGCTGCTCCGCCTCCACCTGCACCTCCATGTCCTGCACCGGCGCCTGCTGCCAACTTGGCTTCCTTATTGATTTTGCGCAGCTTGTTGGCAATTTTCAGCGCCTGCTGATGATGATAATGATGATGGTGATGATGCAAATGAGCTGGTCGCTTTGGTTTGGGCAAATCCTGTTGCTCCATACCAGAACCTTCACCATTTGCCTTCGCCTCCTCTGTTTGATGCTCCTCCGTCTTTGGCTGCTGTACCGAGTTGGGTGTCATTGTGCCATCCGAGATGCTTGGTGAATAGCTCGAGGAGGTATGCGTGCTGTACATATCTACAAAGACAGAAAAGAGTGGGGTAGGATTAGGGTAACAGTGTTGTAATTAAGATCATGTCTTGTCGTGTGGGCAGCGACTGCATCCTTATTAGCATCATCAACATCCCGTCGGCATCGGTTTCTCTTGTGACTAAGACACAGGAAATCAACGTCGGTTTATCAAATGCTCGGACACACATACGCTAACTTAATTCAATTAACATGCAACGTTTGGTGTTGCCTCCACCCCAGAGACAACACACTTGAGCCATATTCTACCCCCAACCCCACTCACACCTCTGTGTGTGTGTGTGTGTGTAAATGAGCCGCACGTTTGTTTCATGCAAACTAATTGCGCTTTTGTACTTAAGAGCATTTTAATTACAAAGATCTGCCACTTGACGCCTCTTACAAACAAGCAAAGTAGCAAGCAATGAGGGTCACTCCAATCATACACTGAGCATAAAATGATGTAGGTTCTTTAGAAGCTCAAATCAAACTAGAAAACAGAATAGAGATAGGCTCGGGGGAACTGAAGTAGGCGTCCTTAGAGAGAAAGAAAACCTTGGTAGAGTAGGGAACCTAAGGAAAGAGGAAATCCTCAGTTAGGAAAAACATTCAGAACCCTTAGAAAGAAAGGGAATTCTAAGGGAAGGAAAAGTGGAAAACTTAAATGCCCATCTATTTCTTTCAGTGTGCACACACAACTAGCACTTCAATATGGTCGTGGATCTATCACCACGCGCCAAATGTGGTTGTGTTTTTTGGTACACTTTGCGTTTTGGAAAACATTAATTAAAGCTAATTGCGTCGTCTGATCCATAGCTGTAACTGTAAAATGTATCTCTTAACTATCCAATGTCTCTAATCGTATCTGTTTGTTTTGCCTGCCGTCGCTTGAACTCTGATCTTAAGCTTCCTCACACTTCATTTTCAACAGAGTTTTCTTTTCATTTTAATCAGGAAACATGAAAATGATGCATCAGATTAATTATTGCATGTGTATGTGCCGTTAATTGAGAGTTGTCAACGCCTTTGTCTGGCTTTAACCAGTTTCAGAGTGCCTTGGGGTCAAAGAAAGTTGTAAGGGATTGTAAATCTTATAAAGATTTGATTGGGTTAAATCAAAAGTGAAAAGTTACACAACCGGGGTTGAACAGATTACAGCTTAAAGTTAGAGGTTAGAAATGGAGTTAATTGGCCTTCTTTCAGATGAATTTTAAATTGAATGATTAAAAATAATCGTTCAATAGTTTACAGAAAGTCTTTGTATAAGATCTTTTATGCACTTTCTACTGTGATCTTGGATCTTTTGGAACGCCCAAATTACCGTTATTTGTTATCTCCTTGGTTGCTTGTATTTTCTCAATTAGATTCTCCAAACGCGAACTGGGACCGCGATATAACATTTTTAAGGCCATCATGGCATATTGTTCAGTACACGAAATAAATCGTATTATTATATATTTCACTTCAACATTTGTTTATAACACTAAGGAATCAATTTCACGACAGACGACACCAAACGACGCCAAAGGATCGCAATTGTTGTTGTTGTTATTGTTGTTGTTGGCGTTGTAACGCGTTCGTAACGTCCGATTGCCGCGAGCACCAAAATGTGACTGAAATCAGAGCCAAGAGCCATGAGCCATGAGCCATGAGCCGTAGGAAACACGAAGCAGCAGAAGCGCTGTCGTCGCCGTCGCAGCAACGGGCGTCAACGCCTATAAAGCAGCCAAAACAACAACAACAACAATACAGCTATAATTTCGAGCACTTGGCGAACCAGTCGGCCCAGCGCATGCGTGTCTGTGTGTGTTTGAGTGTGACATGCACTCGTTTAACTGCCTGTGTGTGTGTGTGTTTGTGTATGCCTTTTGGGATTCTGTGCACCAAGCGCGAGGCGTCGGCGTCGCTGCTGCCAGCGCAGCGGCCAGCAAATGAGAAACAAACAAAGCACAAGCATTAAATGGCGCCCCATACACAAATACAAATACGTACGCAACTATGCGTGAGCGAGTGAGCGCAAGCAAGCAAGAAAAAAAAGAGAGCAAGAGCGTAACATTCTGTGCGAGTGTGTGTGTGTGTGCTTATGTACTGAGGCAGTAAAAAAAAGGCGGAGCATGGGAGTCCAAGTATTTGTGTATGTGTGGTGCTGCTGTCACATTGGGCGTTCATTTAGTGTGCAGTGCTTGTGGGAGCGCTGGGGTTGGGGGTTATACGGATTACTCAGTTAATTTATGTGTGTGTGGGGGGAGGGGAGTATATATATTTTATTTATATGCTTTAGCCAGAGCTACCAGTAAAGTAATATGCAAATTAGCTTAAATGTCAGGTGTTGTTGTGTTGCGAGCCTTTTTTTTTATTTCTGGGGAAACCTTTTTTTAGTTTTACTTTGCTGATTTCTATTTTGTCTATTTTTGTTAAGTTTGTGACTGCTTTGGGCAGCTACAAAAAGTTGGAAACAAACATTATTTTTGACGCCTGTTAGGAGCGAAGCTTTAAGAAGTAACTGAAGTTAATATAATAGTATAAATAAAGCTTTAAAAAAATGTTTTGTTTGTTTAACACAACTTTTTCGACTTTTTACAGCCATTTTAGCCATTCTTCACACCGTTAATAACGCACTCATTAGCCAATTTATAAGCCCCTCTTCTTTGCTGTCAATTTCTATTATTTTTGTATATTTTTGGCAACATTTATTAACACACGGCCACATTTCTGTCAATATATCGCAAGGCAAATTGCATAAAAATCTGAAAATTGACACAAAATGACAATAAGCGCTTAATAAGAGCGTGCAAAAAGCTGTGAAAGGCCAATAACGGCAGCGAACATGTTAAAGCCATTAGCGCTAAGAGACGCAAATGTCGCCCGTCAATATGGTAAAAATTTGTGGCCAACACACACACAAACACACATACAAAAAGGACAGCCAGCAAGGACAAAAAGTCAGAAAAGGCTTACCACAGGCAACTTTTGCTGGTGCTGCAAGTCATGCTGCATGCCACTAAAAGCCAAATTAATTATGCATGCAGTTGGCAACAATGCCAGGCAGCAATGGCCAAAAAGTGCAGCACTGCCAATTCCGATTTTTTTTCTTTCTCTTCTATTTTTGGCTTTATTTTTTAGCTTTTACTGCCTGTCAGCAGCAGCACTCCTTTGTACCCACAACGCCCCCATCCCCCAATACCCACAGCCGTTGACAAAAAACTATTAAAGCAATTAAAAAATCACTTTACACATTAGCAGCTTTTGTCTGCTTGTTTGGTTTTGCCGCTTCTTCTTTTTGTTTTTTTGTCCATGTGCAAGCCGTTTTTCATTCGCAATTGGTTAAAAACTATTCAGCCAATGGCATTCGTTCGTTGCCCAGCTAACGCATGCGTTACGACCCAGAGCGAGATAGCTATAGTCATATGAGCGCTGCTCTCTCGCTTATTTACCGTAAGCCAAGCGGTTGGGCAACGCTCTCTTTTGGGCTTGTTCGCAGCACTTATTGACAGCGCTGTCGATTTTTGGAATATGTATGATAATTGCAGCGAAAGCAGCGCTAATTGCGGTTTAATGTGTTGTTGTTGTTTGCGTGTGCGCGCAAGTTTGTCGTTTCAGTCTTTGGTTTGAGGTTAGAATTGAGTTTAGTATGAAGTTTCTGTTGGCTGGTTTCTTTTATTTTCTTCGCCCAAATCATCTAAAGAAAAGGGTCGACATTTAAGCCAATCCTTAACTTAACCAAATACCAATTAAAAATGTCTTAAAAAAAAACACAAAACTTTTGCAATATTCTTCAAAAAACCACAAAAAACTTCATTAAATAATGATGGACAAGCCATCAATCCAATTGACGCAGCACACAATCTCAAACTTAAAACCAATTAAAGTTAATTTAACACCTTAAATATTTAATGCGCCCAAAAACTTGTGAAAAATGTCAAAACAAGAAAAACCCAACCCTCCCAAGACTTCCAATGTTTCTTTCTCCTTAATTGTTGCAAGAAAATTTCCCTAAAAATCTGTTAACTTAATTGCCTTACAATTGTCGTCCGTTATGCTAAGCGTTTTTCAGTGTACAACCAACAAAACAAAATTTCCACTTGCTGTTGTCCATTGAGTTGGGATTTTTAGCATTTTTCTCTTCTTCCTTACTCTAGCTGCGTTAATTACGTTTGAGTGACAGTTTTGTGACAGGCTGGCGCTGGTTGAGAGATCTCACGACCACGTCCAATTTTCACAATGTGCCCAAACGTTGCTGTTGTTAGGTTTTTGGGGGTGTGTGTGGGCTTGGTGGGTGTAAAAGGGTGAACAGGTAAATGCGCCCTTGATGAGCCTTAGTTGTAGACCTTGGCTTAGGGTATATTGGTGTGTGTTGAACCCTAACTAGAAAGGATATCTGTTTAGTCTTCATTTCCTTCTGTTGCTGATTTCTGTGCATTTTAAATGCGCAGCTAATGTGACGCCTAAAAACAAAAAAACTTTTGACTTTGACTGAGATTTGTTGGTCAATGAGAGTCCTTCTGCTGCTGTCGCTGCTGCTGCCTGGGAGCACTTCTCACATGTGACACTTTTGGTTAACTTTTAGTTGCTGGTGACAGGCAAAAGGGTTTTTTTCGTTGGCTTGGGCTGACCCTGCATTTTGACTGGCGCCCTCATGCATAATAGATAAATTATAAAAATGTAAGCGCACAGCACATGAGACAGGGTGTGTGTGTGGGCGGGGGGGGGGCATGTCAGCGATTGTCCTTCAACGCAAAGTGTCCTTTTGTTGCCACTTACTCATCGTTGTCGCTGTGCAACGTTAAATTAAACATTTCTATTGCCATTTGCAGCAAAAGTCACTCAAATTGTCACTTTGATGTTTGACAGGCTTTAAGCACGAAGGTTCACAGTTTTAAGTCCACTTCTCCAAGTCCATAATTTAATGTTGATGTCTCTCCATAGATTTGCAACTCATCCGCCGTTTGTTCGCTCAATTTTTAACTGCACAATTAATCAGACGCTTAGGACCACATTTAATTAGAGGCTTTGCTTCTTTTCAACAACCAAAAAAACAGCCAACAAAAAAGGTTTATTTGGGTTGGCATTTTTGCTTTTTTGTTTCGTTTTATTTGTGGCTTATGTTATGATATGTTATGAGTATTTAAGTCGTTTTAAGTTGGGTAATACTAATACTCCCTACTTCAACTCAACTAAAACAACTTTTTATTCTATTCGCCCGCAAACCCAAAACGTTAGGAAACCCCATTGTGCAACCTTTCAAAACATTCCCTTAATATTATATACCAAAAACAATAATTAACATTACAATCAGATATTGAGCTGCTATCACTTTAGAGATAAAGTCAAGTCATCAGGACACATAATGATGATCCTCTAATAGCTGCTCAATTGCGTTAACGCAAGCAAAGATGCATTTGTTGAATGAAAAATGAACTTGAACAAACCAAATCAGGGAGCAGGCATCACAAATTGTGTCTGACCTGAGGGTAAACAGGCGCTGACACAAATCAATCAGACCAGAGAAAGGTTCGAGACGGGTAACAGAAAAAAAAAAGGTTAAAGTTAAGGTTCATTGATGAGCTGTCAGCGAGTGGCGACGTGTCGGGTGCATCCTGCGGTGGCAAGCAGTTACGCCTAGTATTTTTTCGTTTTCGTTGACTGACTTGGCTCATAATTGATTTTCGCACCTGCCCACCGCAAAAGTGGAGCTTTCTTTTACTCCCCTCCGCCCCTTGCTAGCCGTGGCACGTGCTAAGTGGTTTGTGGTTACGACTAGGCGGGAGCAGCTGTGCCTGGGGTGTGTGCAACAGCTGCCACAGCTTAGCTACTTGACCAGTATTACGCGTGCCACAGAGCTCAAAACCGAGCAGCAGTCATAAAGCGCGACCGCAACTCAAGTACCTCATACACATAATTGAAATGCAAAAGAAGCTCTAAAGGTTTCTGGCTTCTGGCTTCTGGACAGAGATTAAACATGTCCGATTGCGCCACATCCGAATGTTGTCTTTTGTATATGCGATTCCGGTTACTGATATCTCTCTCCCTCCTCCATTCTGCCCAGTGCTCTTGGTTTTACTTCCATCCGGAAACTAGAACTTCACGATTGTGTTTCAAGTGCCCGCTGTTAACGGCACACACACTAAAGGGGTCGACCATACTTGTGCGAGTCGGTCTGGCGAAATTGGGTTTACGACATTACTTGATGTTGATAATAAACATAAAATGATTTTATTACCAACATCATCAAAAGCAGTTTCGTTAGCATTTAACTAATAAGCAAAAGGTAAAACTATTGAATATAGTTATATGTCTTATGATGTCATATGGGAGTATCGCAAAACAAGAACTTCAATTGCATACCTTAACCCAATTACTTAACCACTTATTCACCCACGAAACGTATGCAAACTAATTCCGTTTCCTAACCCCTTTACAACCCTTCAACCTTCCAAAGACAGTCGTGACACCACCCTAAATAATGTATAACATTCATAAGATTTATATAGCAAAAGAAAAAACCTGTCAAGCCGAAATAACCCATAACAATATGTCCAAATTAAATCCTTTAAGGCCAAAAAGCGCACAATGAGATACATTTCAACGTGTATTTCATTTAAATTACCAAGAATTTATCTTCAACCAAAATAATAAGATGAAAGTGTACGCAAATGTGGAGAATAGCTCTTTTGGTTTTTTTGGGGTAAGTGCGGAAAAAACAGTGCAAAGTGTTTACCCCAGGGAAATGGGTAACGCGCTCGCGAAATTGTGCCTTGGAGTCGCATAAGAGAAGTGAACGGCGAAAGTGCCACCAAAAGTATGCACATGGGAGCCACCAAAAGGGGGATGGAGGGCAAATGGCCAGGAAATAACCAATTGCCATATGTGTGTGTGTGTTTGAGTATCGTAAAACGTTCACTGACTTTTATGCGAAATGAAAACGTCTTCGAACGCGTTGGCGAGAAAAACTTCCCCCACTTTTTATGGGGCGGGGGGAAAAGGAAATGCTGCTGCTTTGGCTTTAGCTCCTGGGAGACTGAGAAAAGTTGGCCAAGCAACACCTAAAGCACATAAATCATGCAGCAAGGTGGCAAGCAAAACAAAAGCAAAAATTCTGCTGGCCGTGTCATAACTTTTGTTTGCAAGCTGCCCTGCCGCCCAATATTCCCAGGACATGGTCAGGCAGCCTTTTGCCAGAGGACTCGCGGGAAACAGTTCCGGTTCAGGCGTCTGCTACACAACTTGGAGCTAAAGAATTGCGAAAAAAAACGTAACTACTGCAGCTGACAGGGCGACGATTGCAGCTGTAACAACTCCTCCTTTCCTCTATCAAAGAGGCACAAGTTTTTCTTGCCTCTCCCTAACCTCACTTGCTTGGCTATTGGTGTCAAAAGGCATTTTTACACCTGAGATTGCTAACTTTTGTTGGGTTGCTTCTTCTTGTTTTGGAGCTGTTATTATTTATGGGTTATATATACAAAAAAAAAATCAAAATCAGCTTCGAATAGATAGTGTGAGCTTTGAAACTTCATTTGAGGCGTGTTGACCCAATTTATAAGTTTCGTGTCTCGCTGTTTTCTTTTTGTGTTTTGTGTTTTTGGTAAGATCTCCGCTTAAACGTGATCACGGCCCTTATTTTTATATTTTGTGTATCTGAGTACATACAGTTCATTAAACTGTTTAAATGTCTTCATCTACGGTAGCTGCTTTTTAGTGACCAGTTTTTCCGACACCGCACAGATGTCAATCTCTTAAAGCAATTTGTGTTCATTTCTTGTGAAAGCAACGGACTTGAACTTTAAACATGCTGCGACACAAAGCACACAACGCACTGTGAGAATTTTGCCACTTTAAGCACAAATCTTTTGCAAGAAATAATTAAGCAAGCTTGAGAGTGCGGAGTGTTGGACCAAGAGGTACGCTATACAGGGTTTGGATAAGAAGATACTCTGTAATAATGTGACTAAGTAGGTTTAGAATTTAAGCTAGGGAAACTGTCGAAACAGTAAGAGGAATAAAGATAGATCATTAAAGTAGTATCGAAAATCTTTTCTTTCGGTCATAATGAACTTAAATTAAAAGGTTAAGGAAAAGCTAACTTAACCTTCCACTATTAACCTGTTAGATATCACTCTTGCCTGCCTCTAACCAACACCAAATGAAACCGGTCATAGTTGGTCCAACTGTAAGAAATCCCTTTTTTGTACTTGTATTGTCGAAAGACAACAGCAGCAATTATTTATAGTCTTAGTTGCTGACATGTGAGAGAAGGCAGATTTATATTTTTTTTCTTTCTTTCTTTGTTAGCATTTAGTTTATTTGTCTTGTAAGACAAATGTGTAATTAATTGCGTCGCATCAAAAGGAAACTTTGGAACGGAATGAAACTAACTATCTATTTGCATACACTTGAGTGTGTGTGTGTGTGGGTGTGTTGCATGTCTTAAAACTCCCTTACTAGCTTGTCAGAGAACTACTTGCTGCCCGCAGACTTCCTGCCTGGTACACGTGCTATTAATAAATCAAAAGGACACAAGTCTTCTCTGGCAAAGAGAAAGAAAGAGTTTGAGCAACGCCCGGAAGTCCAAGGCAAAGACAAGCAAAACAAATGAAATGACTTGGGTAAACTTTTACACAATGCCAGAGTGTGAGAGAGAGTAGCTTAAGCTTAAGTAAACTAACCTCTTTTCCCCGCCCCTTGGCTTGAGTGCTTGACTGCAACTAATTGCATTTCATTGCATACATTTAGGCGCAGCTGCATGGTCACACCGCAATTTCTTCAAATCACATCGCTCGAGCCGTAAAACGTTTCAAAATTGTACCCAAATAGCCATGGAACCATAGAGCCATGGAGATTTCCATAGAGTCAACCACACAAGTGCCGCAGCTTCGCCAACCGAAGCCAAAAAAAAACTCTAGGCAGGAAGTCTCAACTTGTGTAAGGGGAGTGGAAGTGGTTTGGGTTGTGGGCTAAGACTGGACCAAGTGTTGAGTGCTGTGGTCGCTTAACTAAGTGTGTGTGTGCACTGAGAGAAAGTGAAGAAGATGTGCAGCCAGCAACAACACAGTCGAGTTATTCCAAGCCAAGTCAGACAAGTTAAGTTGGGTTGAGTCGGAAAGTCTGAATAACTGAATGGACAGAAGTAAAAACAAAACAGCACAAGAAAAATAAAGGAAAATAACAACAAGCAAGCGAGCGAGGAAATGCGATGGAGAGAAGGAGGATAAAAAGACGGCAAACACAAACGAAACGAAACGAAACAAATAACACAGAAAAAGCATACGAAATGGCACTAGAGAGAAATGTGGCAAAGCTGCAAGGAGGGAAGACGGGTGGGGTAAGGAGGTAGGAAACGTTGCTCATGATGCTGCCTAGCCAAGCAATGTGCTCCTCTGTCTTTCGACACCAACCCACACCTCCGCCAACACATAGTCTCCGAGCTCCCGCTTGTTCGACAGCTCGTAAATGGCAACAAGGATGTATGTGTGTGTGTGTGGTGAAAGTGAAGTGGTTCTCGTCCTGTGGCCTCTGCCCAGTTTTGCTGTGGCTCCACACACACACACATAGAAGAGAGGGTGTATAGAGTGCGACTCCGACTTGGTGTTGATTGCTGTTTGGGGTTTTTAAAACGTAGTTAGTCTGCCGCCCCCTTGGCTGGCTAGCCAAGTTGCCAGCATATGAAACGACACCCGCGGCACAGGTGTAGAGCACCCAGGAGTGTCGTCGCCAGCTGCCATATAACACCCCATACGGCAATTTCAATGGTTATAGCAACAACAAGACACACGCACACTGAGCTAGCTAGGAGCAAAGGAGCAGCAATAAAAGTAGGAGTTGTTGTTGTTGTTGTTGTTGTAGGAGTTCGGTAATCCAGTGGGTAACGTTGTGGCTTTGACAAGTTAACTCCAGCCTCTTGAATATCACAAATATTTCACACATTTTTATGTCTAATCATTACAGTCTAAATGCATATGTCGTAGGGATTAGGTAGATGAACTTACCCGAATAGAAACTGTCCAGACTTTGTAGCTCCTCATCATCGTAGTCCTCATCACCGCTGAGGCTAAGCATATCATCAGCCAGTTCATCATCCAATTCCTCATCAAGTATCTCCTCTTCCAACTCCGGCTCCTCCTCCTCCGCATCAACAGCTTCAGTGTCCTTGTCTTGAGTAGCATTTATGTTGGCTATAGATTGAGAGGATAGAACATATACACACACATAGTTATTTAGTTATATAGTTGCAGCTTCGTGCACTGTGGCACGTACCGCACAGCCGCTAGCTGCATGCCACGTCCCCAGATGCAAGGAATTTTGATTATGCTATGCCCCTGGGTGCCATAATTCCATGCCCAAGCAAAGCCAGCTGCGCTCCCCTACCAACCCAAAGCCCCAACTCTCTGCTTTTGTTGGCTTAAGAGCATTTAAGAGCGAACAGCAAGAAATGCGCAGACGCATTCTTAAAGTCCTTCTAAGAGCGCAAGTTGTTTTGGTTTTTAAATTCTCTCTCTCTTCGTCTCTCTCTCTCTCTGTCGCTCAAACAGCTGTTTTGGGCCAGGCTGATTTGTTTGCACTAAGCACGTGTTGTGGCCTGCCCTGTGGCTGGGCGTTAAGGGTTTGTGGTTGTTGGGGGCTGGGTGGGGTGGATAGCTTTGGGAATTTGTGGGATTTGCAACCCGTCTGCGTCTATGACGTGTGGAATGCGGCGTTTGCAACATTTTCTTCGCATTACTCATACGCAACGTTTGACGCGTCTTTGTCTGGACTTTGACTTGTTGTGAGAGGTCTTAAGGGTGTGTGTGTGTGTGGGTGTGTGTGTTGGAGTGCTCTAAATAACTAAATCACAGCTGCTGAATGTCTGGCCGTGAAAATTCATTGAGTTGTCAAATTAGGTTTGGGTGGTTAAAGGTGAATAGCAAATAGCTTGAGTCAACAATTTGATGGGTTTCGGTTGTTGTCTTTGGATGCGGGATCTTAAGGAATTTGTTCTGTGATTGTAACACAAATTCTTGATGTGAAACCGATATGATTATTAATATAAAGTTTCATATCATACTTTAAACGAATCTATTTTGTTTTTATTGCTATTGCCGAATCTCCTGAAACTTCCTATACAAACTTTCCTATAACCCTTATCTATAGATCCAACCAATTTTAACTTTTTGATTAGTTTCTAATGAGAAAAGGAAATGTTTCTCCAAAACAGAATGCTCCAGGTGAAGCTGTCGAATGCAACATTCTAAGCGTTCTAAAGCTAAAATTTTCTTTGATAGCGCCAATATGCTTTTGACGATGTGTACGCTTTTATGCCACACTTTGCATACGCGCATAAGAAGGCAGGAATGGGTGAGTAGGGGGTATAGGAAGAGGGAGGGGGAGGGGGGGGGTGTGCTGCATAGAACGAACGTTGCCACACGTCCAATAATCCTTGTCCTGCAACTGGGGAATACTTCATCAGCGGAAACAAAATTTTACGAATTTCTCTCTGCACAAATGTGTGTGTGTGTGGCATGTTGCTGTTGCACGTGCGCTGAGCGCCATCTACTGGCAGCCTCCGGCAGTTACCAACACACACACACACATAGTCAAACATGTTGAAAACACATGCCAAAAACGCAAGTGCAACGTTTGCTGACTGAGCAATGTTGATGCCACCAAATGGCGACTTTGACACGACGCCGTCGTCCCTATCAAACTCCTCTCGGTTTTTGCCTTTTCCCCCTCCCCGTGACCGCTTCGTCTCTATGCTGCCACGATGTTGATGATTATTCAACATGCGCTCTATGGGGAGCCGTATGGCCTGTGTCCTACCACCACCTCCTGCCCCTTACGCCCTGTTGGTCTCCTTCCCGCTTTGTGTTTGCTCCTTTAGCTGCTCTTCTTCACACTCTCTCGCTCTCTTTATGATCTATACCCATTAAGTTACTGTAGTAAGGCTATTATCCGAACTATAATCATTACGATAACAAAGCAAACTTTTGTTTTTCTCCACTCTCTGTCTGCTGTTATTAGTATAAGCCTTTAAAGAACCTTCAATTGCCTTACAGGGTATCTTCTAGTTGATCATTCTCATTGTTTCCTAAAGCACTCTTCGTTGTTCTCTTTGTGAGTTTCGCTGCTAAAATTGGCTTTCGGCGAATTGTTGCTTTGAGTTTTGCAAATTTTTCGACACCGCACACCGACGCTCATTGCGTTTTTATGGGTGCGAGAAGATTTGGGGCCCGGGGTGAGTGTGTGTGTTTGTGTGTGTGTGTTTGACTGCATTCATCAGCATCGACAGTTGGCTTGGGCTAATTTTATGGCATCGCATCTTTTGCGCGCTCGTCATGTTAATGAAGTGAGTATAGTGTGTGTGTGTGTGTGTGTGTTTGACTCATAAATCGAACGAAATTTGCATATGGCTGTGGCAGCGCCATCTTGTGGCCATTAGCTGCAGCACTAGCGCATTTTTATGGATGCCAGCAGAGAAGAAGAGCTTTTATGTTGTTGTTGGTGCTGCCACGCCCACATACATATGTGGGCAACTGCTGTTGTTGTTGTTGCAGGAGCGAATGCAGACCACTCGCATAAATTTCCCCAAGCGATGCCTACAACAACAATAACAACAGCAACAAAGGCCTTAGCTCCAAGCCCAGGTCCAGATCCCAATGCCCAACAGCAACAACAACAACAACAACAAGAAAACTCAACTTTGGACAGTGCAATGTGAACCGAGGCGCGGACTCCTAGAGTCCATCCACACTGCGCCAGCGCAACGTCCCCAGGGAGGCGGCTGAAGCGGCCGACGCCGCCGGCTCACGATTCCCATCGGAGCAGGAGGAAAAAAGAGATACGAGAAAGAGTTGTGGAGTAGGTTAAGGGGAGTTGGGGAAGGGAGGAGCAGTTGATGGGATTCAGTGAGCTATGGGAGTTAACTGGAGAACTGCTAGCTAGACGCTGCCGCTCTCTCTCTCTCTCTCCTATTCCCTCTCTCTCTTTCTCTTTCAGCAGCGACTCTCTGGGAGTCGCTCTTAATTCGATTCGTTTGCCTGCCGCGTTGCTCCTTTGCTTCTTTTCCCCCCGACCCTCTCCTGCCCACCTAATCCATTGGGAATTGTTGCGCAAATGCTTTTTGTGTGTTTCTCTGTTTGAAAATTATTGCAAGCAAAATACAAAAACAAAAAAAAATACATAAAAGAAAATATCCAACCAAGCGATACGATATGATATTGATATATATATTATCTTCTCTCTTCCCTTCTCTCTCTCTGTCTCTCTTGCACTCTATCTGTAATAATAAAACGTCAAGCGACGTAATCGAAAGACACAAAGGGGACTGAAGGGGGGGCATATTGGTTTTGGCTTGGCTTCAATACCATGTCTCTGATGCAATTAACGAGGAGATAAATGACTTGTGCAGCAGTTGCTTTGCTTTGATTGTAAACTTTTTTATAATCGATACATTATCGATAACACAGGGCAAAGTTATTGGTTGACAGCTGAACACTTAGCCAGATCAATTGTACCAGCGAGGCAAGGGAAAAAGCTTTTACTGTGGCCTATCGATAGTTACTTATATCGATAAACAAATTAAGATTCACAATTGTTACTCGGGGTTTTGAATTGTTTGAGTAAACAACCGATAAGTTCGTATCCTTAACTAACTCGCCTTAATACCACTTGCAACACTGGCTAGAGCAACAATTTATCTATTAATTCATGTCATACACCCACAATATTATCGAAATAATCATTAATCAATATGCATGTGTTGGGCTTTGGACTTGATGTTATGACCATTGTTGTCTACACATTCTGACCCCATCACAAAACTTTGTCATATCATTTGTCAAAAATTTCCAGACAACATCAAGGCAAAAGCTAAAACACAACACACAAAACACACACACACGCATATACACTCAGTTAGACTTTATGCAATTCCCTAATCAAAGCCAGTGAAAGCAATGAAGTTTTGTCATAAAATTTTACGCACCTTTCGTGTGTTTCCCACGAGTGTTTCGAACCCCTCTCCACAACCATCCGCCCGCCCTCCCTCTTTGTATAGGAATGTATTTTCCGCACCTGATAATTTCACCGCAACACACATTACACACACTTGATGTTGACAGACAGTGTGTGGGGGTGAGGGTGAGGGGGAGAGCTAAGGATAAGGACGATAACTCACTTTTGTTTCATTTTTCGATACACAATGGAATAATAATGGCAAAATGAGCAACTTCGCTCTATGCAACAAGAATATGGTCTCAGTCTCAAGATGCTCCCCAATGAGCATACCAATAAACATGCTACACACACACACACACACACACACGTATACGGCTCCTACACTCCCTCCTGCTACATATTGTGTCAGTTTTGTTCCCACTCGTCTCTGGCTGCTTATATGGCAATGTATAATTTTTATTCGCACCCAGGTTGCTCCCCATGGATGTGTCGTCGTCGTCGTCGTTGCGTCGTTGTTGTCTCCTCCGAACCGTACCAAAAGCTGTCATATAACCTACAACCAACCCCTTCTCTCTCCCTCTCTCTCTTTCTGTGTGTGTGTGTTTGTGCTCAGCGAACACAACCGAAATATTGCAACATAAAACTTTACACAAATATAATCTATAAGCAGCAAAACTCATATTAATGTCATAGCATATGAACGAGACAACAATACACAGAGTGAAAGAGAGAGAGAGAACGAAAGGGGGTAGAGTGTATTATATAGGAATAGCCTTGGTTAGCAAAGCGCCACAAGTTTTTGAGTTTGAGTGTGTGACACTTTGGCGTTCGCTTGAGCGCACAGTGGTACGAAAGTGTTTTGTTTCAAGTTTAAATACAATAGGTTTTAACGACTTTGGCAAGGAATATATAAAGCTTAACCTTATTTTTCAAAATAATTATGATAGTATGGTGTCACTGTGCTCAGGGTCTGCACCAGTGTTGGTGTGCTCGATGGTGCCTCTCAACTTGGGCCGTGTTGTTGATGCGCACAAAAGGGCCAATTCGTTCTCGCCGGGTTTCGCATGCCACCAGCAGTAGCAACAACAGCAACAAGCAAGTCGAGGCAGAAAGACAATTTTCGGATCCCCCAAACTTATCACAGCCTCTCGATTTCCCTTTAGAACATTATACAACACTCGAGAGAGCCACTGCCATCGAGTCTGAAGGGGGGAGGGAGGGGAGGGGAGGGGCTACTGCTTCATGGCTACAATGACACTAAACGAGGCGACTGCGACGCAAGCAGCAGCAGCAGCAGAAGCGAACGCACTGCAGCAAAGTGTACTTGTCATACATTAAAGGAGATGGGAAGAGAGGGGGAGAGGTGGTGCGAGTGAGAAAGCAAGTGTAGCTGTGCGCGCAGTGGTGATAAAGTTTTTGGCCCTCTATAGTGCCGTTAGTTGGGGGTCTCCCTATAGCCAACCAGCTTCTGCTGCAAACAGAAGCGTGAGGTTAAAATCGAGACTTACACCGAGAGAGAGAGAGAGATAGAGAGGGAGGGAGGAGAGAGATAGAGAGTTCAACTTGAGCAGCGTACAGGTACAACAACAGCACCCAGACCGTACATGCCACACTCGTCCAGTTGCTCCGGTTGCAAGCAGTTCCCAATGGCCTTCTATCTCTCTCTTTCTCTCGCTTTGTGTGTTTACACAGAGAAAAAAGTAGCGATCTGAACTTATATACTTTTTAGTATAGTATAAACCAATCATAACCACAAATGAAGTTCCATAAGTTGGTTGAGAAAACAATATACCCTGCTTTGATTTCGTTAAGTGTAGGGTGTTTGGGTGGCTTCGGGCTTTTGGTCTAGTCTGATGATGATGTTCTATGCCGCCGCTTGGCTTGTCTGTTTGTCCAGCGGGAATATGTGTGCAGGCAATGGTAGCACTAGCCCTGCCACTGCCACTGCCAACAGAGAAAAGAGCAACAAATAATGAACAAACACACATTGGATAACTGCATGTGTGTGTGTGTCATCGGTTTGTGCTTCATTTAAACATGGTGCTTGCTTTATTATTGTTGGCTAAAACAGCAGCAGCAACCGTATCTGCCACATGCACACACCATAACGAGGCGGCGCTTTGAATCGATGGCTTTACACACCCAAGTGCCATAATCCAATGACGCACAGGAATATACCAAAAACAGTAACAGCAGCAGCAACAACAACACACATGTATATTGCTGCTGTGTGTGTGTGTGTTCATGTAAATGTGCGCGTGTATGACGCCGCATGGACACATCAAACTTTATGCATCGACAGCAGCCTCGAAAGTCATAAGCATAAACATAAGCTTATGTACAGGGTGACTCGGGTAGCAGCAAATGTACAAAACCCAAACAAGAAAAACCATTGCCTACTTTTGTGTGCTATGCTAATAAGGCGTTTCAATTGTACGAAAATAATGATGAGTCAATTTGTTTCGAGATGCAATAAACACGCCGTTAAACATCATCAACTCTTATATTATCCAATTTACAAGCTAGTTGCACTCTTTTTAAGCCATGCATGCTCTTGGATAATCTAAAGTCAAAGCTAGAGAAGCTTGAAGCATGAGTTGGGATTTGAAGCCCAAATGTAGTGGCCACAGCCATAGAGGCAACAACAACTGTTAACATTTGCTATTTATGAGACTGTCGAGAGTTATTAGCCGGACATGTTCATGCCCCATGGGGTCAGCCCAAGACGATGACTTTGGACCTGAAAACGTGGGCGACGCCAATAGCTGGACACAAACTCTAGCCAAGATGTGTGTGCGTGTGTGTGTGCGTAAGAGAGGGGGGAGTTGGGTATATATATATATATCTTTTGGCCAAAAAGCAATAAAATATGCAAATTGAAGTCAAACTTACCATTGGCTATGGATCTTGGCTTGCAGTGCCCATTGGCATTGCCCGTGGCTGCTGTTGCAACAGCGAGAGACGTTGCCACAGCAGCAGCAGCAGTAGCAGCAGCAGTAGCCATAGTATCCCCAGGGTGTTGTAGTTCTTCTGCCATTGCAGCTGCTATTACTCCGCCTGCCCCAGTCTCGAGTTCTTTTGCTTTTGTTGTTGCAACATTGGCATCAGCTGGCTGCCACTTTTGTTGCTGCTTCGACTGTGATTCATTGGACGCTCGCTGCTGCTGCCTCTTTGGTTGTTCCTTTTCAGGCCCATTCTCATCGGTGCCAGTGTGCTTTTGCTTCTGCTCCTCTGCAGCTCCCAGCTCCCCTTCGGGTTCATCTTCTTCTTCGTCGTACTCCTCCTCCTCCTCCTCGCCTTCATCGGCACTCAGCAACTCCTCTTTGGGCTCCAGTAAATCGGATGCTTTGGCCTTCTTGGCCACATCTCCATTGTTCTCCTCCTCCTTTTCGCCAACTGCAAACGAAAGAAAGCTAGCTTAGTATACCCTCTACGCACTTTGTTTACAGGGTATCAAGACATATATATACAATAACAAATGAATGTATTGAAAACTCGCACAAATTGCCAAAAATTGAAGTACTCGATGCTTAAAAAGGAAACGAGTATTTGCTACACACACACACACACACATACACTCATACTTGTTTGTACTTGCCACTCATATAGTCATATAGCCATATAGCCATATACCCATACTCATGCAGATTATGCTAAAGCACTCCCCGGGCGGCCATCGTGCCAAAAATTCTATTTACACGTTTTGTGTTTTATTGTTGGTGCCGCCGCCGCCATTGGAAGAAAACTGTTGCCAATAGCTCACAAAACTCTACAGTGTGTGTGTGTCTGTGTGTGTGTGTGTGTGTGTGCTCTGGCAAAGCCGCACGTGATCGATGGCTGTTGCTGTTGTCTTGTGGGTGTCGTTGCCGTTGGCCAAAAACAACTGCCTTAAAAGTAATTGCAAGGGGTGCAACCAACAAGAACAACCAACAACAAGGCCAAGAACAGAAGCAGCTAACACAGACAACAACAAAAAAAAAAGGGCTCATACGAAATGGAAATGTGGAACATGTGTAATTGTGCAATTAAATTGAATTTTTCATACATTTCTGTTGCCTTGCTTTTGCTTTTGCTTGTTCTGTTCTTGTAAATGTTAAGTTTATGTGTTAACTGGGCTAGCTACAGGTGCGTATATCATTTGCGTAATGGAGTTTCTGTTTTTGGGGTGGAATGAGACTGTTAAAGTGAATAACTTTATTTCAGTTTTCGCCTAACCTAACTTATTTTTCTTGGCAATCGGCAAACTATCAAAGTAAAACCGAATCTAATCGAAAACAAGCTTCACAAGCATATGACAAACTAATGCACAATGTGAATGATTAAAGGGTAGTGGTGTAAGGGGTAGTCAGGCCAAGGGCGGGGGAAGTAACGTCCACGACACCGCGTCGACAAAAGGTAACGGCTTAAAATATATATTGCCAAAAGGACACGCCGGAATCACACCGCAAGGAATCGCCATACGGAAAAATCAACATTATGCCAAACGGACGGGACGGGACGAGTTGAGGCAGTCAGAGCCTGGTCAACATAATGGAAACCGTCGACAGTACGACGAGTACCGCTGTCCATGCGAAAACATTTTGGTTATTATTTCCATATAAAAAAAATAAGCCCCAGCGAAACGAAACGAAACGGAACGGGTAAAGCTATAAAATGCAGAAGAAGAGAGGATTCGCGACGCGAGCCACTTGAAAGGATGTGTGTGAAGTGGTTGGAGTATAAGGGGGGTGGATATTGGGTGATGGGCGCCAGTGGGTGTGTGTGTGTGTGTGTGTTGTTTGCGGCGGAAGTGCCGCGTATTTTAAAATAAATGCGAAGTGAGGCAAGTAGCAGAAGGGTGAGTTTTTTGGTTGGAGCAGGGGGGTTTGGGGTGTGAGAACCAGTTATGGTCGTTAAAATTGTCGAAGCACCGCAACAGCAACAACAACAACGAGTTCTTTTTGTGCAAGGATATGTGAGTGTGTAAGCGCCCATATGTATGCAAGCGATTTTCATTTTTGTTTAAAGCCCCCCAGAGTGCATTTCGCACTCGGTCGCTGCCACACACACACACAGTCTATGTGTGTGTGTGTGTATTGGTATGGAGCGCAAGTGCCCGCAAGTGTATATGTGTGCGAGTGTTTCTTACTTGTCTGTTTTCTTTTTTGGCTATGGCATGGCTTTTAAGCGTTTTACCCCCCAAACCAGAGAAAAAGGTGCGCACTTACACACACACACTCGCGCACACACATATTTGTAAACGTAATAATAAGCGTCGTCCCCTTTGACCCATCAATCCGTTGCCACTACCCAAACCGAACACAAACCCGCCGCTTGCCACTTTTCCAAGCTCCCAAATGGCTACTAAGCGTGTGTAGAGAGCGAAAGAGAGAGAAAGAGCTGGGTGGTGGGCGGTGTGGCCGGGAGCTAAAAACAAAGCGAAAGCGCCTGCAACTTTTATAATGGTGAGAACAAAAACACACACACACACACACGTATGTAGGTGTATTAAAAAAATAATGAAATAACAAACCCGAAGGTGTTGTTAAAAGCGCCAAAACAATAAATTTCATCAATAGTTCGCGCGGCAAAAACGCAAAACGCAAAAAAACAACAGTAAAAAGAGACAAAAACAGTTGTCAACAACAACAACATGAGCGAAATCGATAAATGAACGATCACGCTCTTAACACAACCGTTGCACAACAGCTGCCAATACAAACGAACGATCGAACGATCAGGCAACGCTTGCTTTGCATACACATTAATCGATCGATATACGCAAGCTTATTGGAATTTAACACTGCTTGCTTAAAGTGCAAATAAAGCCAGTTATTTCCCTGGGTGCTGTAGCTTGACAAAATGCCGCTGCCAAAACACACTCTCAATGGGGAATACCTCAAAAAAGACACCACATTTCGATGTGATGCGAACAAAAACGCCCACAGCAAAATCTATTTACCAAACTAGTTAACGTTATACACACATACGCTCCTTATAGCCAATATACATGCATGCCATAGGTATAGCTGCACTGCAAGAAATCACGTTACATATACTCTATGATCCTCTCTAACTGAACTGTTGACATTTTGCTAAGTGTACCTGGGTATATAGCTACTATAGAAGTCCCCACATAGCCTATGCCCAAAGTGCTTTCAGCTGTTGTTGTTGTTGTTGCTGTTGCTGTTGCTATTTTGGCGCCGAGCGTTCGCTCTCTTTGCAATGTCATAGCAAATATTTTGCCAATACTCGTGGGATGCGCACACGTTGACGATGTCAACGGTTTGGAGGACGCTTTGCAGCTCGCGCTGTATAGCAACTCGAGCTCTCGAACTTATGGCAGACGTAGCTCGCTTGGGCCCCAAAAAAAAAAAACTGTCGCAATGCTAAGCCTGGCAAGATTCAGCGGGGGAATTCACTTGCTAGCGGTTTTAAACCAGGCAAGACAAAACTGTTTGTTAGGTGTAAACCAAATAGTTGGCTTCAGCCCCCTTTACCCCTTTTACCCGTCAGTTGAAAAAATCAAAACGTTGTTGTTGTTGCTTGTCAATAAGCACGCACTAATACACACACATGTGTGTGTGAGTGTGTGTGCTAAGCGCGCGCGTCAGCGAATGAAAATTCCCCAGAGAATTGCGCATGTTTTTCAGCTGTTGTTGTTGTCTGCGCCAATGTTAAATTCCCTTGGGATTGGCCAGAAAGCCGTTTTGCCAACTCCCATGAGAAATACATGGCAATGGGTTTTCTGTGTTTTGTGCTTTTTTTTCTTTATCCACAGACGAATAGACATAAAGAGAGAGCGAGAGAGAGCACAACGAAAAAAAAAAGAGCAAAGCCAAAGTTCGTTTCTATGTGTGTGTGTGTGTGTGGGTTTTTTGCCTTTACGTTTTTACGTTGTATACGTTGGGGAAATTTTATGTGCCCTGTGCAATGTGTGCAAATGTATGTGTGTGTGTGTGTGTGTTTGTGTGTGGCGCTGTCTTTGGGGGCTTTGAGCCGGTTGCCAGTTACCCGACTCACATGTGCATTGGATTTATTGTCAATTTTATTTGTTATCATTGTTGTTGTTGTTGTTGTTGCTTCTATGTGCCCGTGTGTGTGTGTGTTTGCTGTTATTTACACTGACACAATTTGAAATTGTATTAAAAATTAACGGCACTTTGGTTGCCTTGGCTGCAGTTTTGCAGTTTTGCACTTTTGCTGCTGCATTCCAGCCCTGGCAGCAGCTAACACTAAAAGCAAACATCGGGTCGGGAGGCTAGAGGGGGTGGTGGGCGGCTTGGCCGCACCGCTTTACTTCAGTCTGCAGCAGTCTGACAGTTAGGTGTACCAAAGCTCCCAAGGGACAACAAATGCTGCTGGCATGTAACATGTTTAGCTCCCCTTAAACACCGCGCCCCACCCACATTCTGGCACAGCAATTGTCACATTTTGTGGACTACTACAGCTTGGCCCCAAATCAATCAAACACACACACACACACACACACACACACAGAGAAACACATATGCGGACAATTTGAACTGCTGTCTCAGTGGGGAATTGTTTTTGTTGCTGGACAAACTTACGTTTCAAGCAGGCTCGCGGCTTTGCCTGTTTGCGCCTAGACATGTCAAGCAAGCAGTTGAAAAGTACTTTAACACGCTGATGAAGAAGAAGCAGCAGCACTTTAACACTTAAAAAGCGCGTATTAATAAACCAAAAAAAGCGCGCGCCAAATACGAAAAGAAACACAGAGAAACACACAGATTTTTTATATACTTGGCTAGCAGAGAGCCAATCGAGTTGATATCCTTGCGCCTGCAGCGTTCGCAACTGACTGAAACTTGCCTGTTGGCCCAAAATGCCAAAACACAATAAAAGAGCGCCACTCGCAAAACCGAAGCTCTTAAACAAAATGGCAACACAGGCAGACAGAGAGAGAGCGAGAGAGAGGCGTGCGTTACACAAAGAGAGAGAGTCTGAAAGACCGTAAGAGTAAGAGTGAGAGAGCAAATTGTCACCCAATCTAACCACCCAAAAAAAAAGGTAGCCGGCAGCATTATTCCCCCGAGAGGGTTGTTGCCGCCGCCGATCATCCCCTAGAGTATCGGTGCCGTGTGTTAAGCCAAACACCAATCGCCATTTGGGTGACTTTTGTAGTCACATGCTGTGGCACAATAATAATGCGCCCCGTTGGAGACGCCGCCGCTTCTTTCAATTAACAACAACAACAACAACAATGTCAAGTCAATTATATATTTTGCACGCGCCCTTCTCTCTCTCTCGCTCTCTTGACTTTTGCACGTGCCTTAGGGGGGGTCCTCGCGTTGCACCTTGGCTAGCAATTTGTTGCTTTCTCAGCAGCGGGAGTCATCTTCAACGACTGCCGGCGACTGCAGTGCGTGAGAACGAGAAGGCGACGACAGCAGAAGCAGCAGCAGGAGCAGCAGTAGCCAACAGCGGGTGATTTGAATCCCTATTCAAAGGGCTTTTTATTCAATCTCAAGAGTCTTGGTGTTTTCTGCGCCTTGGGTTACCCATGCGAAATCTTGACTTTTGGTTTCACCCTTAAATTAAGAATATGAACTTCTTTTTTTTCTACATTTCATTTTCGCAATGCGTGTGACTTGCTCAAGCCAAGAAAGGAATATTGAATTTCCATTATTCTTTGCCAATGTCAAAATATTTATTCTTGATTTTGATTTTAAACTGTACCTTAAAACACACAGAAAAAAGCCTTGACCTAGGTCGGCAAATATGGTTCATTTTATAACCCTTGAAAATCCCAAAAACAACTTTAGTAAAGATTTTGATGGCAGATATTTTCTTAAGCTCATTCTTTTAATAATAAATTTCTGTGAATGCTTTGTCTTACAAACTATCAGACTTGTCTGTCCAGCTTGAGTTTTTATTCGAAAATATACTAGTACTTAACCTACGTTCGTTTTTTTTCCTTAGAACAACAAGTTATATTGCAATTAGTTTAAAATGCACTTTTCAAATTGTGCGCGCTGCAAGCAGTGTATGAAAGTCCTACAATGTGTGAACTGCTTGCTTATTCGCAAATGTACTGCTTGAACTGCTTGTTCTACTGCCTGCACATGCCTAAAAGTATGCTGTGCTTTAAATAAGGTTGAGCAGTTGTAGTTGAACCAATTTATTATGTAAATATATAAATATATAGTATATATATGAGTATGAGTATCGTATATGTAAAATAGGTAGTTAACCTTACTATCTAGCATTTAAGTTCATAATATCAACTCTGCTTACAATAATTTGAAAGCTTCCTGTAGCTAGTCAAAATAAATCACAAACTCAAAAGGGCCAATACAAATATCCACTTTGCCCCGCAACAGTCATGCGGAAGCCTTTCGTTTCACACAGCGAATGCTGCTTCTCCAACTCGCTCCACCTAAATCCATTCATCAATTCATTCATAAAGACTTGGCCAGGCCACAACGCTGCTTTGTTTACTATCGAATACGAGAGGCCAGAAGGCAGGCGTAGTAAAAGTAGCGGCAAGGCATCAATACAGCATCTTAACCGGGTCGAAACACACACCGAACACAAAAAACGAAAAAAAAAAAACATCTGTCGCAACAGCATTTAAAAATCCGGTTGCAAGCTGCAAAACCAAAAGATGAGCAGCCCAAACTACGAGTTATATGTGCAGAACATATGATTGAGTTCCCAAAAGCAACAACAACAGCAAAATGCACCTTTTGGAACAACAACGGCAACAACAGCAGCTGCTACTCTCGGATGAGAGCTAAATCCTCAGCTACTGCCGCCTGTTGCTGCCTCTTATTGCTGCACACATGCTACAAGTTGTTGTACCTTCCCAAAAAAATAAAGAACAATACCAACAACAAACAAATAGCATAATGATGAGCAGGATGAGTATCTCATGTTCTTCTAGTTGTTGTTGTTGTTTTTGTTGCTGTTGTTGCCAAAAGGAAGCATGCACATTAAATTTGGAGTTTGTCGCTGAATTTTTGTTGTTGAGACAGCAGCTGCTTATGTTTTGGGGTTATTGAAACAGGGTTAAGAAGCTGCACAAGTTGGTAGATAGGTCAAGTATTAATGGTTAATCGAATAGTTGACTATTTCATTGGTTAAATGTCAAAGGAATCTTTAAACTTTGGCTTTTGGTTCTGGTCAAAACATAACTAGTAAGACAATAAAACCAATAGGATAAGAATGTGGATTAAAAATCCTTTAAAGTCTACAACAGAACATAAATAAAAGTAAGGAGTGTATACCCAACAGCTTACTTGGAAGCACTTCCAAAGAAGGCATGATTCTTACAAAAAACTTGTATCTAATATTAACTTACAGTTTTGAATAACCTTAAGGTAACCTTTTATACTTGAAAAAACCCTAAAAGTAAAATCCAATCTTTCCTTTCTCTTTGTAGTCATGCATTTCTCTCAGTGCAAGCCCTACAAAACAGCAGGCAGCACCGCCAAACAAAAGGCGGCAAGGTAGCAGTAGGAAAAGGAGGAGAGGCAAGCAGGGAAACAACACCAAAGGAGAGCAGATGGAACGAACGAACGAACAAACGAACGTAGCCGAAGCGCCGAAGAGCTTCGTTGCTGACATGCCACAGGCCGAGCGGCAGATATCCATGAGCTGAGCTAAACTGCTGCTTGGCTTGCCTCATTCGATAATTGTGCGTGCAACGCGAAGGACGTGCAACGCGAAACGCTCGCTGTTCTCGTTCTCTCTCTAACTTTTCCGCTCTTTCTCTCTCTATCGGTGTGTGTGGATTGTGTGTGTTTTTTGTTTTGCTAGTGTTGTTGTGAGCTAGCTGCCACCACCCAGTGACGTCAGTGAGGAGCGCGACACAATTCCGCAACAACATAGGACAAACAAAGAGGAAAATCAAATATTAAGATTATTATACGCTGTAATGTCAGCAAATAATGAAGCTGAACCAGCGGCAGCAATGGCAGCAGCGGCACCATCTGCAGCAGCATCGGCTGCCTCCGCCTCGGAGTACCTGAAACGCACTTGCCTCATCTGCGGTTGCCAAACGAATCAGACCATCAACATCTATGAACCACGCTCCGGACCAAATATTGTCCAACTAATACAGGCGAAATTCAAGTTTCAGGTAAATCTACACATTAAATCCGAACCAAACCAAAAACACACAAAAAAAAATCGATACATGAGTCACACATAAACGTCCTTCGTCTCGCCCAGTCTGCGTGTGTGATTGTGTGTGAAAAAAGGGGATGAAATACTGTGAACTGTGCAAAAGATTCGAGGAACTACTCTTCTCCAGCTCTCTCTCTCTCTCTCTCTCAGGTGGGTGCAGCATCCAAGCGTGTGCACTTGAAAAGTCCCGCGAGAGGAGTATACCACCCAAATGGGGGCTGGGGAGCGGGCGGTTCAGCGAGGTGTGGTACTTATTTTAGGAGTCGGTACAGCTTGTGTTTATAGTGCAAAGAGTGTAAATTGTGTGTGCTAAACCTTAAAGGGCAAAGGTTATGCGAAGTAGATCTAAAGCCTGTAAAGTTATTGTGAGCAGGAAGAACAGAAAAGGATTGGGTGAACGATCTTGCTTAAGGGAATGATTTCCCTTTAACTTCTTCATAGAACCGATACATTTAACCTACTTAAAGTTAGACGGAAATCCGCTTAGCGGAAAAAGAGTTTGTTCAATAACCAGAAAACTAGAACTAGAGCAAGGATATAACCTTTAGGCCTTAACGACGTCAGCAACCTGTCAATTTCCCATTGAGTTTGACCAACTAACTAACTAATTTAAGTAGTTGAACTAAACGTAAACTCTGTCGCTTTGTATCCGTATCCGGTGTAGAAGCGTGGGTAACTTTGAGTTGTTTGTTAACCTTTTTTGGTAACTGGATAGCAGCTGCTGCATTTCCCTTTTGCTATGTATGTAATTGGACACTTTGCATGTGGCACTCAATCAATACATACAAACAGTCTCCTTTTCTCCCTCTCTCTTTCTCTCTCTCTCTCTCTCTGTCTCTGCTCCTTTTTTGTCATAATTTTCAACAGCTTGTTCTAATTTAAATGTTGTACCATGGGAAAATGTGACTGAAACAGCTAAGTAAGTGCGTTGCATATTGGATTACAGTTGTTCCTGTTGGTGGTGGTGTTGTTGTTGTTGTTGTTGGTGGTGCTACCTGTCAGCAAAACTCTGGAACCTGCTTCAAGCTGGCAGCTGCGACAATTCGGCTGCCTTCTCTTCTCGCCTCGTCTACAGGCTCTTCTGCTTATGATTGATCCAATTTCTGCGGGTTTTCGTTTTGCTCAAAAAAACCTGCAAGCCTGAACCTCTTAAACATTGTTAAGAGCTACCTTTTTCAGCTGCCTCAAAGCCAGACAGCAGCTGTATGTGGCAGCCACACACACACAACTCTATATAGGTAAGATCCCGCATATTGAAAGCTGCCAGCTCTTTTCGCATATCACAGCTATTGTTCGTTTTGAGTTAGGTAAACAATTTGTAAAGGTTTTTCTTCACATTCTTAACTACGCAACCAAAGTGGAAGCAGCTGAAACGCAGCTCCTTGCGCTTATCTAGTCAAGGGATCGTTTTGTATTGATCTTCAAAGATTATCTATAAGCGTACGTTTTAGGAATGTACTTTTAAGCGCATTTCTGGGCTCTCTTTAATTGTGTAAGTGAAACCAGTAGAAACCATAAAAGCAGCAATGTTCCTTAAGGACTTCTTGTCTAGTGTTTGGAATAGTATTGCTAAGGTTTCAGTTATTTGTATCGCGGACAATTCAATTAGTTATGACATAGATCATAGGGGTTGCTTCGAAAGCTAGTTAAGATCTTTATGTATAGAATAAACTAGAAGCTCTTTGCGGAACATTAAGTGTCATAGTATAGACCCGAAAAACCCTGAAGCTCACAAAACCGTTAGAGCTCACCCTACTTTATTCGGTTCAGGCATAGTTCACCCTTATTCATAGTTCACCCCGTGAAACGTAACGATCGTTTATTTAATTTGCGCATTTGAACACCACCTGCCCTTTTCTCGACTAACCACACACCCCCGCCACATGTTAGAACCCAACCCTGCTCAAGCGACTCTTAGAAAAAAGAACAAACAAAGCCATAAAGCCTTAGTATTGGAATGATATTGCCATAAAGCAACAGCAGCAGCAGCTTAAGTTTCACTCATTCATCTGTCTTTCTTCTCTCTCTTTCGTTTGTGTTTTTTTATCAGCATTGCGTGTGGCTTTTGCCGTGTGCTGTTGCGTTTGTTGTCGGAATTGCACCTGGCCTGCAATTTGCATTATTTAACCGCTTACACATGGCCTTTTTTTGGTAGCGATCGGGTAGCGATCGCAATTCTTTGCTTCCCTAACCCAATGACCCAAAGACTAACATTGATCTATCCTTACTCTAACTACAACTAGTTCGTTAGGTAAGGACCATCTGCTCGCTGCCATTATCCCCCCACACTCTCCCTTTCTAACTCTAAGCAGCTGTCTCATCGCCGTCGCCTTGCCGCGTGCCTAATGTCGAGTCTGGGTTGTATACATATTTTATATTATATGTTTTTTACCGTCCTTCGCTACGCTTTGTGCAGCAGGCGTTTCGATAAGAGAGGCGCGTGGCCAAACGAGTTTGCCGTTCCGACTGAACCTACCTACCTATAAAAAAAACCTAACCGTATCCTCCAACCTCGCCTAAAGCCCTTTTTGTTTTTTTTTTTTTGGCTGTTGGTCTGGTTTTGCGTTTTGTGGCAGCTGCTGGGCGCAATTTTCGGCAGGTGCACGAAAAGAAACAACAAATATTATTGATACAAGAAATGCCCCGTTTCCCTACCCACACCACACTTGCCAAGCGGATCTTCGTTGGTAATTAATATGCCAGAATGCGATGATATTTTTTGCACCTTTCAACCGAACGGGGCAGGCAACGCTCATTAGTGGTCAGTTCTTTTGGGGCGTAACAAAACTAAAGTCCTGTAAAGGTTCTTGCCTGTTTGTGGTTATATGCTTCAGTTGGAATTCATTGGGCAGGACCAATACTAAACCGACACGAAACTCTTCCGGACCTTAGAAAAACCAAATTGATTAACCTTTCTCCCTCTCTCTCTGCCTTTACAGCCCTTGAATGAGGATAAATTCCTGTGCTTTAGCTGCAACAATTGGCTGATCAATTGGCATTCGCTGCAGGCGCTCAACAGCAACGATGCAGAGAGTCAGAGTCGCAGCCAGAGTCCATCGCATTTGGGCAACAATAGCAGCGCTGGCGCTTTGGTGCGGCAGAAGGATCAAGCGTTCAAGGGTGCCAAATTGCGACCTGTGGCGCAGGTGCGTCCACAGCCACAGCAGGCACAGATGCCGCCAGCACCAGTACCAGTTCCACCAACACCTGCCGCAGCCATACACTCCGCAGCCCAGCTACAGTCACCACCCTCCATAAGCTATAATAAGCGACGATTTGGTCGACGCACTGCATCCTGTGCCAGTGGTATGCGTAAGATGCTGCGTCATTGCAGCGCCTGCGGCTCTCCAATGGTCCTGCATCTGCTCTCCTCGAAGCCAGCACAGACGCTAACCAAGCTGGCCAGGCGAAAGGGTAGAAGTCAGTGCCGGCAATGCCGTGAGAGTGAGATTAGCAAGTGTCGTCGCATGTATCAGCGCAGTCTGTTCAAGGTGGCGCAACTGGAGCGTGAGCTGAAGCGGAAGGCTCAGGCCAAGGATCAAATACTAGTCAAGGCGCTGGCCGCGCCCACCTACCAAAGATTGCCAGCGCCGCGTGTCGATGGCAAAGTGGTGGCCATGTTCCGGCGTCTGGGCACCACGCTGAGCAGCGAACAAAAGCGGGAGGAGCAGGAAGCGGAGCGGGAAGGGGAACCAAAGCCCACGAAGCGACCGCTGCGCATTATGAGTCCCGCCAAGGAGCGTCCGCGCTGGACACGTGATCTCGATGAGGATGAGATTCTCCTGGAATTCGATAGTGTCATAACGGAAGTGTTGCCAGCGCCAGCGCCAGCAGCGCGTCGTCGTCTGCGGTATCAGCTTACCAGCAGCGAAGAGCTGGAGGCAGCGGAAACGGAAGCGGACGTGGAAGTGGAGAGTAACCACAAAGAAACCCACCACACATTGACAGGGCTGCAATTGCCCCAGGGACTGAGCATTACCTTGATCTGAATGAAAGAAGATGAAGACAAAGAAGCAAAAGCCCAAAAGCAAAAAGAACAAACAAAACAAAATATAGTCAAATTTAATGTAAATGTCATTAAATCTATAGTATTAGTATAAATATAATTTATTGGGTACCTCGAGCAAATTTTTGTAATTGTTAGTCAAAATATTAGCGCAAAATGACAAAAACCTAAGAATGTTAAGTGAATATATATGAGAAAAGAAAAATTATATATTTAATATATCTATTGTATATCTCCTCTTTCCCCTCCCACCCCTACAACTCCTACGTCAAACACAAATAATTAAAATTCGCGTTAATCCCGTAGTTGAATTTGTTTGCATTTGCCAATCGTTATTGCTCCAAAAATTGAAAGTATTTAACAGAAAAAAATAAGCAAAAATCCAACAATTACATATGAATAAAAATAACTAGCACAACTACAATCAAAATAATCACATAAATTCAAAGAGTTTTTTATTTAACTTACAATTCGAGCGGGTTAAAGTCGCCGATTGAAATTTCAATTCAAAATGTTAACGGCCAAACAGCTGCATAACATTGCCGGCAATCTTTGCTTGCTGGCGTTGCCAACCACTGCAATCTAACATCGTGTTAGCAGCTGTTAGCATATCGAAACACGAGGACCGATATATCGATACGTCAGACATGCCTTGCATTTTTCTTCTCAGTCTTCTTTTCGTTTTTCTTGCGCATGGTTCGTTGTTGCTTGCGAGTTTTGGCATTTTTGCATTAAAACGCGCTCTCCGCGCTGGTAAACCAACAAAAGTTATTCTGTTCTGCAAAGTGCAGCGTGCTTGGCTGGTAATTACGACCAACTACAACATAATTATAATTTTGTGTTACGTGCTGCAAAAATGCTAATGGCAAAAAAAAAATACGAGAAAAAAACCACAAAAAAAATTATATGAAGCAGCAGCAGTAGCAACAAGAAGTTACTGAAAGCGAGTTGACATTGAAGTACGAGAACGCGCTCGTTTGTGTGTGTGTGTGTTAGTGTCGTGCGAAATTCTTTTGTGTTTATTCTTATTAAAAATTCGCGCATAATAATGATTGCAAAATAAGAAAAAGAAAAGAAAACGAAGCAAGGCAATGATACAGCAGCAACAATAACAACTCAAGCGGTAGTTTTGCTATTTGCGCGTGCTCTTTGAATTTTCCATTATTTGTTGCACATCGCATAAAAATCAATAAAACAAAAATCAAATAAAAGCTGTTTAATTGCTGCTGCTGCTATTGATGTTGTTGTTGTCGTCGCGGCAGGAGTTTGTCGCCCGTCAAACGCTTCCGTCAACAAGCAGAAAAGAGAACAAAGCTCGCTCGTGTTTTAATATAGTTTTTGCTTATACATTTATCGTGTTATCTTGTTTATTCATTGGCGTAAATAGCGTGAAATACAGTATTAAGGCGTATTGTAATAAAACTTTACTTTAACGCTTGTTTGTTTCTTTTATCTGTTCGCACTACTCAAGGAGGAAGCTTTTGCAATTGCTGCATTTGAAACAACAAAAACGACGACGTCGACGAGGAGTTTATATCCATTACAAATACAAAGGTAAGCAGATGAAAGAATACGAATTAAAAATGGCGCTTGGCAGCTGTCAATTTTCTGTTGCTTTTTGCACGCATAATATATTTGACAAGTTCAATAATCGAAAGTGTGTATTGTGTTCTCTCTTCTCGCTCACACAACACGCACACTTAGACGAGCGTAATTGGAATTGTATAACGGTTCATTGCACTGTGCAATGATGCCACTTTTGAATAATTTGATGTTGTTGCTGTTGCTATCTCCTTTTTGCTTTGCTACACTTCCTTTTCAGCTGCTGCGTCAGCTGCTCGTTTGTACCGTTATACGGGTTTGTGACTCAAAAACATGAATTTTTTGTTTTTATTTTATGTATTTTATTTTCGTTAAGTTGCCTTTTTTGGCATAGCTCGCAATTTGTTTTGTCTCAAATTTGGTGTAATTAAAAGTCAAATTGATTTTTCCGTTTGCAAACATACACGACATTACAAAAAATAAAGACGACAACAACAACAACAACAAAAAATACAAGCAATCAAATTGTCAGTTAGCAACAACAAAAACAACAGCAACAAGAAACGATTGCTGCAACAATGAAAAAGCAATTTTCGTATTAAGAAAACGAAAAAAATATATATATATATAAACTCAGTCAATGCATTGTCTGCTTATCGTTGTGGTTGTTGCTTGCCACACGTTTGTGCCTCGTGTAGCCGTGTGTTGCAACAATGAGCATGGCTAATTTTCGTTTTAACAAAAGTTAAGTACTCGACTCTTTAGCCTTTTTTTGCCGTTGTTAACGAAACGTTTTTTTATTTGTTGTTGCAGCAGTTGTGGCCCATAACTATAACAACAACAATAATAAAAAACAATGACAAGGAATGAACAAGAAAAAGAAGAAGCAATGGTCCAACAGCAAAAAAAAAATGTTTATATTTCTTTCGTGCTTGTTTCTTTCTGCGTGGCGCTTAGGCATTAACCAACACCATGCCACATAATAACCAATAAGATAGCGATAGTCTAAAGCATTAGTTTTTGTTCGTGTGTGTGTGTACTCTTTGGGCTAAATTGGTCAATTTGTAAGTCTGTGTACTTGTTAAGATTAGCTAACATTAAATGTAAGTACCTTGATGGAGATCAATTTCAAGGGAACAAAAACAAAATATTGGTACTTCCCATACCGGGAATCGAACCCGGGCCTTCTGGGTGAAAGCCAGATATCCTAGCCACTAGACCATATGGGATTATATAATCTTGATGTAGAAAATCTGTTTTATAAACCCATTTGTAAGAAAAGATTCTCAAAATAGCAGCACCCACATCAAAATACTGCTCAAAATAGATCGGATCAAAGATTCTAATCTTGGAAATCCATTTGTATTGGCCACGTTTACAACTCCCATATTGTCTAGTGGTTAGGATATCCGGCTCTCACCCGGAAGGCCCGGGTTCAATTCCCGGTATGGGAAATTCTGTCCTAAAGATTAATTATTTTATTGCACTTAATTTATTGTCTGTTATTAAATTAATTACTTGTTCCTTAGTAACATTATGATGCATGCGCCTTCATTAATCAGCTAATTTTTGGGTGATTCTTCAAAATCATTTCCTTTAGTCGAATCTCTTTCATTATGCACTCGACTCTTGTTGACCCCGTCGGCTTGAGTCCAACTTGAAGTGGCTTTTTAATGAATATCAGCTTGAAAATTGAACGCCACTCATGATCCGGCTCAATGAACCTTTTTTTTATTATTTATGTTTCTTTTACCCAGCTGTGCAACTCAATTTCAAACCGAAGAAAGAAACGGCTAATTCATCAAAAGTGTGGCAAGCAGCCAGCGTTTCATTGTTGTTGTTGCAGCAACGGCAGCAGCAGCAAGCAGCCCGCCCACTTTTTTGTTACTGCCTGCTACTTTCGCAGCAATTGAAACTTTGTTTGTCTTTTGGCTTTGTCTCTTCTCTTTTATTTTTTATAGTTTAGTTTGTATGCCATCATCAACATCGACATCTCGACAGAGGCATCGTCATCTTCTCAGACAGGCATTAGAAGCGCGTGTGAGACGATATACGATTGAGCAACAACAACTACTAACAAATTAACATTTTATATAATGCTAGGCAACAGTCAAAGAAAGCCAAGCCCCAAGAATCGACAAGCTGTTGTTGTTGTTGTGTATTTGTTTTCTTCTTCTTTTAACGCCAACGCCAACACGGACTGCGTTTTGTTGCTTATTTTTCTCTCTTCTGCTTTTTGTTGTTGTTGTGGTAAACCAGTTGAGTTGAGACTACTCAGCAACAGAACAAAAGAGCAAGCGAAACAATAAAAATAACAACAACACTCCACTAGCTATGCTGACTGCATATTCAAGCTTTTTTTGCTGTCACAAACCAAACGTATTTGTTTGTCTAAAGCTCTTTTTGTTTGTACTGCTTTGCGCTTGTCGTTTCATTTTCAGTCCTGAAGGCGCGCAGTCACACTTATCTGTTTGATGTATGCCGTTTCGTTTCCATTGCGTAGCGCTGAACGAAGAGCTTCCATAATTTTCATGGGCCATGGGCGGCTGCACTTAATTACCAGCAATGCAATTTGTGTAACAGCTGTGTCTTTGGCAAATGCAAGTCGTTATTGTTAAAAGCAAAGTGTGTTTTATTTCAATTTGTGCTATGGGCGCATAATTAAACCAACCAGCAATGCAATTACTTGCACATTATTGTTGTTGTTTTATTGCCATAGCAATCAGCTTTTCGTTTGTTTCGTTTTGTAGCAATCAATTGCCGTTTATGGCTCACAATGCACTTTCCATTACAGCCCTCTGTTTCACTTCCACTGCGTAGTGCGCCAGCCAGTCAGACTCCAATCAATTTCAAGTGCCATGGGCGCATGCGCTTAATTATCATTAGCGCTTTTTTTTTCATTTCACTGCCCGCTTGCGCTGTTACTCTGACTTCTGAAGCGTGTGACCGGAGGTGAAATTTTGTATTTTTTGATTAGTATTTCGGCTAAGCCGCTGCAAAATGCAACAACAAATACAACAACTACGTCGTCAAACTGGCGATAAATGCGCACAGATACTTTTTTTTTGGTGCAATATAAAATTCGTATTCGATGCTGCTGCTGCGGCTGCTTTAAATGAATAAACTGGGAGTGGGTCACACAGCTGCAGAGACGACGGCTGCCGGCAGTGAGCAAACAGAGTAGAGACCAACGTAGCGATTATAGGGATATGCGAAATGGTTATACACTATATACCCAAAGACCCACTGAGTCAGACTTGAGAGGGAGACGATCGCACAGAGGTTCACAGACCGGTTCGATTCTTTTGCTTAAAGCGTAAATATTTCAATATATTTATTGGACATGCGTCTCACTCTCCTTCGCGGCAATGACTCCACTTTCTACCCGCTAGTCTGGCAGATGTATCTCTCTTTCTCTGCATGTCTTGACCAATGTCTCACAGCCCGGATTTAACGCACGCAAGACACCTCAAAAATGAAAACAATCTGTGTCAATGGCCTTTGACTTTGAGTGCAGGCCCTTCTTGGAGACAGATAGACAGACTGTGGGCGTGCCGCCTACTTTAGCTTCTTCTACTTAGTTTTTACTCACATGCGCATTTTCACAAACATGAAAATGAAATGAGTGAAAACGTTTCGCATTTTTTTTTTAGTATTTTTTTTTTCTTTCTGTGTGCAAACAAAGGCCAAAAAGGTGTGTACGACAATTTCAACTGCAGGCCATGCATGACCCGCGTGTATTATATTCCCCCTCCCAATGGGGTGGGCATTTGCCTTTAGAAAGGGGGGGGGGAGGTGGAGAGTAGCGGGGGCAACAGCAACCTAGCCATGGTTACTTGTCTGATTGCTATGCTAAATGGTTGAAGAGAAAACTACTATAGCAACTGGCAACAGCGTACAGCTCAATGCCCAATACTTCCATAAAATATACAAACCACGCCATAAAGCTTTTCTTTTCTCGACGAAGTTCTTAGCTATGGCATACCCTGTAAACGAAGGTATGACTAATCTTTTGGGTTTCTAATCGATCCCGATTTTAAGTCCAAGATATTAATGAAAAACCATGCCTTATAGTTAAGGGGTTTTGTTGTTGAACTTCAAGCTAAAACTAAAACCCAAATCCAAACTCCCTCTATTCGCATGCGTGCAGGGTATCTAAGAGGGGGTAAAAGAAAAACTGTTGCCTGTCGAAATGAAATTTACACGTTTTCTAGTTTGCTGCACCTCACGACAAGTCAAACAGTTTGCGACTCACAATCGCAATCGCAGTTGTGAAGTCAACTTCCAAGTCGAAAGAAAGAAGCAAAGTGCGTGAGTTTTATTTAATGGATTGATTGTCTGCCTGTGAAGAAGTTAGCATGCTAATTGGGTTGTTGTCTATGCCATGGCAAGGCATGGATGGCATGGCGTCGTGTCGCCTCGCCTCGCTTTGTGTGTAAAGCGACGGGTTGCACTTAAAAACACTACAACTTCAACTCTAACAGCCATAAAATGAGGTTCATTGAAGTTCACTTTCGCCCCAGGGCAATGATTCCGACTTTAAAGGTCAGCATGCATGATAGTTGGCGCCCATTTAGATAATGGCTAAAGAACTATTTAATGGCTGCTTCAAGGCTAGTGACTGCGATAGAGCCAGGGGCCACAACCTTTGCAAACATACTTGTTATTGATATGTATAAAAATGTAAATATTGCTTTATAGCAACCAACCTAAAAAAAAAAAATAGTACTTCCCATACCGGGAATCGAACCCGGGCCTTCTGGGTGAAAGCCAGATATCCTAGCCACTAGACCATATGGGATATTGAATGTATTCAAATGATTTTTAATAAACAAGCAGCTTGTTTATAGCGCGAATGAATGCTAAAAATACTTTTAATAAAATAGCATAACAAGAAATGTAAATACATATATCTTTATTAACTTTATATCTTGTTCACAACATACAATTAACCGAAAGCTTGCTTTTAAGTGCTATTTGCTCCAAAGCGCATCCGCTTATAATTTGTCTCTAACCGCTTTTGTAGTGGTTTTCAACTATTTTAATGCTATAGTATCATCATCCACAACTTAATGTGTTGTCTATTTGTATGTAGCTTAAAGTGAAATCCAAAGTAAATATATATATACACATTGTATTGTCATCCCATTGTATCGCTCTTACCTATGCTCATCAAATGCTTTATCCATTTTGGAACGTAATTTTTTTGCTGTTTGACCATTGATGATTACCCCGTCGTCGCATCCGCACTCTTTTCTCACTCGTCCACCCAACAATCCAGCGCCTACTCATGAGTTTATTTCTTTTCTTTTTTTTCTTATTAATTACCAAAACGTGTATCTTGTGAGCCCCGGTTTTTGTTGCTGCTGTCGGTTGATTTTTTATGTCAGCTCTCGTGTAAGATAAATTGAATGAATCTTTGCTCCCGGCGCTGCACTTGAAGCGCACATAAAAATTGTTGCCTGTCAACGTCCGAATGGATTCACCCTCCCTCCGAATGTCTTCCTCCTTCATTGGCTTTACCGTTGCAACTGTTTGTGTGGTGTGCTAATGTAGTGAAAATCTCTTTAAACTTCATTTAATTTACCAACATTGGCTGATGAATCAATCATCATTGCGTTCATAGTGCTTAACTTATGCTATTTAAACGAACCGGTTCTAGCCCCATCTCTAATAAGCAGAGGCACTTGTTGTCTTTACCGCAGACCCGCAGACAACATCAATGTAATAAAACACACACACTATACTCTCATGATGCGGGACAGTCTGCACATCTACATGTCGGTGAGGTAGGGCTTTAAGTTTTCTCCACGGTGAGAAAGTCTGACTTTGCCTTTGGCTTGGGTATTCATGTGGCGCTTACACGTGTCTCCCAGCGCTTGTGGCTTATTACAAATTATATTTATTAATTGCTTTGGATGCGCCATATAATTTATGATTGGGCGTTTAATTTAGCCCAGATTTACAGGCCTTGAGCAACGAAATGCTTAAGCTTTTGGGGTTAAAAGAGTTTTGCAAACAACCGTTTGATGATATCATTAAAATATTAACACACTTGAGTGGTTTAATCTTGAAAGAACTGCTTCAATTACATGCATTATAAAGCCAATACAAATCATATATCATTTAGCATTGCAATTTGAGTGCATTCATATTTCAAGGGTGTCGTCTCGCTTCATTTATTTTAACTGTTTAATTAGCCAGTAAGGTAATTAGATTGAAAACGAGTTGCAATTAAGTAAATGAAATCTAAAAATTGCAAAAACCTGATTGTGAAATGAGTGCTAAAACCAAATACATACGAATGCGGTATCTGATTTCTAAGTAAACACAATTTGCTGTTGCGAAGGTCTTGGAAGGGGTCGCCTTGCTCTGAACGCTTCTTTACCTACCCGAAAATAAAAAACGTGAACATTGTTCTTGTTTAGCCAATTATCTGCCCCTGCTCTGTGCTTTTTATAACAAATTTGCAAATCATTTTAACATTTTATTTTGTTTCTGGTTTCTGTTTGCATGTTTGCCAAATCTTTTATCATTGTGTCAATGTCGCAGAAACAAAACACAAAAGCTTTAAGGTTAGAAAGATACGATACAAGAGACCCCATGAAGTTTCAAGGCGAGGCGCGTGTGTGTTGCGGAACGTTTGGAAATGAAACACTAGCACTTTCGTTAACCAACACTTAACAATCAATAAGAAAAGCAACGCTGCCAATGAAACACTTTCAATCGCTTGCCTTTGGCGTGCGAACCAACAACTATTATAAAGTGCTCGTTTTTGTTCATTACATTATAGTTAGCCTGTCCTTTTTAGCGACATGCAATTATCTTTCAATTATAATACATTTATTACCATCATCATCATCATCTGTATCAGTTAAAACAATGTTTTATGCTTTTGTTTTTTATGATTACTGCATTCAATTAAATTAATTGCTTTGGAAATTGAGTACGTTTTCTTCTTGTCTCTGGTCTCTTGGTCTCTTGGTCTCTTGATCGTAAGAAACTTGTTGCAAACTGAAATTGATCACACTCTTCAATGAGTCAGTCAAGTTAACTCTAGCCAAGAGTTGAGTTTGTTAAAACGGGCGACTTGTTCAACTTTCATTTTGTTTATGAGCTTAATTTTGACTATTTATAATAATTACCAGCCACTACAAACCAAAAACAAACACAGAGCACCAACTATACAGAGGTAAAAAAAAAAATTTATTTTATAGCTTGCCATTTTTATAGCTTAGCTTCTAACAACGTATTTTTTAACAGTTGCGCGTGAGCGTTCAAAAAGTTCAGACGCCAAGTCAGAGGCTGAATGCTGACCAAGCAACAAAAACAGCAACAACAACAACAACAGCATCGTCGTCTGCTGATCGTCTGAAACAAGTCGGCAAGTCAACGCCTGCCGCCTTGTTGACCCCAACAAAAACAGAAAAAAAACGCTGTAGTAGTTAACTACTACTTGAAATAATTTGTAATAATGCTGCAGCAGGCCTGAAATTTGAGTGAAAGGCCTAGTAAAAATGTAGAAAAAGGTGGTGGGTTAAAATGGTTATATGTAAAAAAAAATGCAGTTGAAATAACTCAATTTATTACATTTTTTGCCTGCGACTAGTATAAAGATGAGCATTAAACCTACAACGATGACTAAACTTAAGGACAAGCAACAAAAACATGAAGAACAAAAAACTAGCTAATGATTTATGCTTTGGGCTTAAGTTATCTCACGGCTATTAAAAAGCCCATTGGAAACCAGATTTAGTCGCTGTGGTTTTCCACAACACTTGTTCTCTTTGGACTCTTGCAATGGATCAGATTGCCAACAAGCCAGACAGCAACTCAGCTGTCAGCGGTTTATTTTTTGTTTTTTTTTTAATGTTTTTGTGGTTTATCTAATTGGGAAATTATGTTGCTACCACTATCTAGATAGAGTTGATACTTAACCCACAGCCAAAGTATGTGCTAAAACTTGCGCTAAAGCAATTTTAAACCTTTGGCCACAAAACTTAGCTACTTTCGCCTATGAAAATCTGTTAACTGCCACTGATTTTTGTAGTTTATAGTGCAGAGCGTCAGCGATGTTTTTTTCGTTTTTGTGTTGTTTCGCTCAAATCACAACAAATCATATGGTGTAGACCGAAAAATGGTTGGCTGATGTTGCAGCTATTGTGCGGTTTGTGTTGTCCAGCTTTGCGCTTTAATAACTTCATTGTCAATGCAACAAACGGGTGCACAACAACAACTGGCACTGGCCGCAAGCATAACAAAACCCAAACAACAAAGATAGAAAGCAAACTGTTTCCATACCCTGTAAAAAAGCTAAACTTGTCTTATATACCCTATCAAGCTTCAACAGGGTATCTAGGTGGTAGTGAATGTAAACAACTAAACAAAAGGAGTGCAACAGCGCTTGACTTCTTTTCTAAACGCTTATTGTGCTCATGCTTAGCCTGCGGCCGGATTGTGTAGTGGATTTGGACCTGATCTAGAGGCGGATGCGGTGCAACGCTTTTCCACTTCCCTCTGTTGACGCTGGTGTCCACAGACAAACACACACAGTAGTCATAGCGATGATATCGTGATCGTGAGCGTCAGCGCCTTGGCAGATTTATGGAGAGTTGCCAGGCCGAAAGCAAAAAGGGGAGTTTTTTCGCTTGCAAGTTGAGCTTGCTGTTGATTTCACAAATCACATTAACAGAGACTGTCTTCATTGAGATCATCATCCAACTGGCTGATCTTTTAGCTACAGGTTGTTTTTTATGATCGCATTCGCTGATTTCGATTGTGGGTAGTTTTTTATGTATAAACCGACCAATCCAATGGAGATCGGGCAACAAAGCTGACTTTGCCTTATTTAGTTCTTGTGCTGTTTACGTATATATTTATATTGTTTCTGTAGGATTTATGAGTGCATGACTCTTGCTAGTAAGCTTCGTCATCATTACACCCGCAACCCGCCCTCCCACCTTAGCTTGATCTAAGATAAGATCAGAGACAAGAGATCTGAACTTCACCCCAGTCCAACAATCATTTATCAGACTGTATAGATAAAATAAAGCGTTGAAGTTTCTTGGAAGCTCTTGTGTGTTATTTGCCTTTTTCTCTAGAACTCTATTTATATATATAAAAACAAAAAACTAATTCAAATTTGTTTAATTAATCATTCGCATTGAGTTAGCTGTGCGTGATTTAACAGTCATTGCCAACTCTTATACTAGTATAAGAGCTTGCGCATTGCATTAACAGTTAACAATGGAAACACAGCAGCCCTACAAGCAGGGTGCGGCACTTTTAATTCTTTGATAAAACCCAAAACATCTCCGCAGCATTACACATTGACAGACTATATTCACTGTGTGTGTGTGTGCGTGTTTTTGTGTGTAGAACCCAACCCAAAAAGAACATTTACACAAAACTTATGAAATCTACATTGAATTGATTTCATTTATGCGCGCCGAACGCAAACCGAAACTGAACTAAATTCACTCCATGGCGAGTTGATTAGAAACAGTGCACAACCTACAAAAAGGCGGGGGACCCCCCGCTTAGCTGGAGGAGTGCTAGATATGCTGCTATTATTACAAAAGTTCCAAACCAGCTGCTTGCAACAACTGATGCGATGAATCAGCATTTGTTTGTTAGTTGTTGTAACTCTAACAGATTGTAAAACAACAACAAATTGAAAAGCTACATTTGGACCATTTGTTGTTGGGGTTGCAGCTATATTATCATAGAAATAGATATATTCCCACGCCCACTTGTCTATTTCTAGGTCTCGCTCTCGTTTCTCTATTGTGTTTGTCGATTATTATAACTCTTACTTTTGGTTTGTTGTTAATATTATGGTTTGATGGCATTGCATTGTGTCTTGGTTGTGCAATTTGGCGCTTTTCCACTTTTGCTTCTTATTTTTTTTTTCCTTCTTTCTTCAAGCTCTCTCTTCTACCCATACACACGCCCCACACTTGTGATGGTTTGTGGGAAAGGGAAGCGGGTGGTGGGTATTCTACTTTCCATTGCAATTTGCTGCTTTTGTGGCATTAATTTGTGTTATTTTAGGTGCTGCTCTCTTTCGTTTTTGTAATTGTTGCCACTTACCGTTGTTCCAATTCCGTGTATTCCCCCACCCTGCACCAAAACAAAAATTTACTGTTATATGCTGGCAGCGTTGCCGTTGAGTTAATGCCGTTGCTTTGATTGTTGTTGTTGTTATTGTTATTCTAATTTCTTCCGCAATATTAATGGCGCTTTCCACACATTGAATCTTGAATACTTTATTAATGGGTATCATCAAGTCAGTATACACTAAGTCAAGAGCATGTTTTATTCGCATATATGTATGTATATGCTTGAGTTGTGTGTTTATATATTTATATTTTCTTTTAATACATTTTCATTTTTCCGCAACACTAAAAATAGTCGCACACAGACATAAATAAAAGCACACGCATACGCCTACAACTTGTTGTTGTTGTTGCTGCTATATACAGCAGCGTTAAATTTATAAACTTTGCAAATTTTGCACAAAATTGTTCACAGGGCAAATAATATCAGCGCCACCTGCTGTGAAGTTTGCACAGTGGTGCGTAAGCCTATTTAAAACTTTTTCTCCGTTGTATGAATGAAATGGGGCAGGTCATGAATACACTGCAAAGAAAATATTGCTTCTACATTTATAATGACACTTTAAATATTGTTTCGATCGATTGTATCTGAAATAAGACATGTAACTTTTAATGATAGAACTATATCCATTATCGTTGCGCCACTGTGCGAAGGCGTCAACGACTCACCGAGCGGTTGCTGCCCTCCGCTACCTTCCCGCCTAATCCCGCATACACCTTACCCAAAACTAAACATATAAAAGCGCTTTCTGCCGCTGCGAGTGCTAAAATTAAATATTCAAATTTGTTGCCTTAACATTTGGTTGCGCTCTGCCGCCTTGTTGCCTGCCTTCTCTTTTAGAGCAAGCGGTTCTCATAAACTTTGGCAACACATTTATATATATTTATTTAAAATGAATTTATAATCAATAAACATAATTGATTTTCTGTGTGTGTGTGTGTGTGTGTTGCCAAAATGCCAGTTAGTAAGTATTAAAGCTAATAACAAATTTCCGTTAAAGTCTATGAATCACAATTTCGATATCTCTGCAAAAAGAATTGGGGGGTAAACCAGTTGAAGTTGTATATCAAAAACAATACAAATTTACTGATCTCTTAAGAGTCAACAAGCGAACGCTGATAAGCAAAGCTTACACATCTCTCACACTCACACACACAATACAATTTTTGCAAGAATTCGCGTAATAGCTTCCGGTTCAGCAACCGAAAACGAAGTAATAGCTCACCGGCTCTCTCCCTTTCTCTCTCTTATACGCTCTCTTGTCGCACCTCCCCCACAAAAGGCAGACAGGCATATGGCAACGCTGTCAGCTGCTTGCGCCTTCAGTTCTAAACGATCCATTGCCGCGTACGTGCGCGTTTTTTTCGTTTTAGTTAGCTTTGCTTTGATTTGGTTTTTCTGCTGCGTTTTTTGTATTTTCAATTTGTTTATAATGTTTGTGCAATCAACAACAACTACAATAGATATAATTATTATAGCACTAATAACTACGACGACAAAAATAACGAAAATTGCAGGCAACGTTTTCGCTGGCTAACGCATTAAGTGTGAGTTGTGTTTTCAATACTCCCCTACCCACTTCCTCCCGTGCCATTGCTCTCACAGTCAGCTGCTGCGTTTACTGCTGCTGCTGCTGCTTTGCGTGACTTTCGTTCAGGCGCCCCATATGTGTAATGTGTAGTTCTGTATTATTGTACATCTGTGTGTGTGTGTGTGTAAATGCGCAACGTTTTCTTATCGCGCGTTTTGCTTTACGTCTATCAGTTTTCATTTCGTGTTCGTTCGACGTTCGCTTATGTGTGTCTATTGATATACTGCATTTGCACAAGAAGTAGGTTATGGCAAAATGAGCAACAGCTAGAAGCAAAAAAAAAAAGAAAAAACAAACAAACAGTGAGACGATGAAAATCAATCAGTAAAGTGGCTCAGCACGCAGTGCATGTAAATAACACGCAACCAACTGTTGTTGTTGTTATTGTTTCCTTCTCTTCTTCTTGCATTGTTACCAATCCAAACAAACACACAGACAGAGAGACTGGGAACTGATAGTGTCGTGTCATGTTTGTTGTTGTTGTTGTTAGCTTGGTGGTTTTAAATATGTACATTTTTATCAATGTAGCGACACAATTAAGCTTTAATTGAGTGCGTACGAGCAAACAAGCAAGCGTTTATAAACAAACAAAGTTGCTGCAACTGCATACAATCAAAATGGAAAGTGTTAGAGAAGAAGTAAAAGCAAGAAAACGCACAGTCTGTCGCGCTGCGTCTCGACGGAGTTAAGCTATTGATTTTGATGCTGTCGCCAATGGCGGTGATGTAATTTGCATAAGCAACAACAGCAACAACTCTGCAAGCCACAAGTAACAACAACATCGAGCAACCACATACATAATTTTTGGAGCGATTTCAGGTTTGATGCCCACCAAAATGCGTAGGCAACGCAAGCGCACTCAATAATATTCAGATTGATGTTTTAATACACTAACTAGTCGATAAGGTGTTGTGTCTGTAAAATGCTGTTTGTTAAGGAGTTGCCATATTTTGAAGATTAACGTGTGCCCATGATCAAAAGCTCACTGATATAAAATCTCTGGTAGATAGGATTACAGCAACACTTTTTAAGTGTATTCAAACAGAGTTGTTGCTATCTTTCAGTGTTTTTGTTAGCAGATGTCTGCCTTGCTGGCTAAGCGGTTCGACTAAAAAATCCAATAAACAAATCAAATGCCTTAAATGTTGTCACTCCCCGCCCACCCAAAAGCAAGTGTTGAACTCGAATTGATGCGTTGTGGACGCAAAAAGATTTGCTTTGAGTCAGCAGCCACAGCTGTGAAATTCAAGTCAACCAGCAGCAGGTCTCTATCTCTCTCTCGCTATCTCCCTCTCTCTTTGGACGTCAGCGGCAAGCTGTTAGAGGTGGAGGGCGGGGGAAACCCCTACGCCCGACGAGACGAGTGTGTCATGCGGCTAGTCTGGCCAACAGCAAAACGATTTGTTGTATAAATGTCGCCGTCGCCGTCGTCTTCGTTGCTGTTTCAGTTGTTGTTTTTGTTGTTTTCATCGTCATTTGCTGCTTTTAGACAATGCTACAAGTTCCTACACCTACGACCTAGAATTTGCCGAATATGTCAACAGGTATATAGCTAGTATAGGTATATATATATATGTGTATAGTTGTTATATAAATGTAGCAGCACGTCAGCCAGTAGTATGCCTATTTATTTATTTACGTATGCTTGTTGTATACCCTTACAGAGGGTAGTATCATATTGTTCCTAACAACATGCTGTTTAAGCTAAATATAATCGCAAATTTACCTCAGTCCAACTGATCTTCATGATATTTATAAGTGTCAAATAAGTATCGCAAGGGTATACAGACTTCGGCACGTTGATAGTTGTTCTTGGTGGCCTTTTATATACCGCAGAGAATGTTGAACAAGTCACATTTAAACAAATTGCTGCAAATCTTAGTTGCTTGTGACATCTTATTCAAGCGGCATAAAATCAAAAACAGGCGTGGCATGTGTTATTCGACCTTGACAGTGTATAAATAAATACGAGTGTGGTTAATAATATTAATTATAACTATAATTTGGTCAACTTTTGCAATCCTTTGACAACATTGATACCAGCTTTTTGAACTTGCAACCCTTGCTGTTAACAAGTTTGGCTCTCTATACGTTACGCCATTGGCAACATGCTGTTGCACATACAACAAAAACAGGGAGAGAGAGAGGGCCCCTCCAAAAAGGACAGCATGCGCATTGGGTGGCTCTTGGAGTTTATATAAGCCACATTTGACAGGCTGGCCAAGTTGGTTCCATGGTGTAATGGTTAGCACTCTGGACTCTGAATCCAGCGATCCGAGTTCAAATCTCGGTGGAACCTGACCTTTAAACTTATCGGCTGTTTTTTTCTTTTTAACAAATTACACGTTATTACAATGACCTGATTAAGAAAATTTCTGTTGAATATGATTCAACTCAATGTTTACATGCTCTGCAAAGATAAGCATATTAAATATAGATAAGAGAACAATACAACATCTTGTGATAGCAAAAGTAAATACAAAAACAAGAGCATATCCTTTCCGATTCTAGCACAAAAGTATGCTATAAAGAATTAAGTGCTTTGCCCTTTTTTAGAAAGGAATGATGATTGATTAAACAGGTGTGTTCCGTTCCATTCCATTTCGTTCTTACTCTGACCGCAAGCAAACATAAGACAGAGATAGGAATAAATGTCATGTGTGGATTTACTAAAGCAATTTGCTGTCGTAAATGCGTGGAATTTATTTAATTCAATAAGTTTTCCAATAGACGACAACGCACACGCATCAAATGCGAAAACCATAAATTAAAACAAAAATTGAGCAAAATACGAAAGAAAAAAAAACTGCCAACTAAATTATTTAAGAGCAAAACACACAAACATACACATACATACAGACGCTCAATAAGAACTTCGCTAAACCAACCCACACAAACACGAACGCGGCAACTACAACAACACTTGACTTAAGTATCGGTCAGTTTTATAATAATAATGTTTGTCATTTAGCTGCGGGCCTAATTTGTAGCGCACTTTCGTTGGCAACATGTGGCAACAACAATAATTGACACAGATTAGCTCACAGCAACAACAACTGAGATAAGTGTATTGGCGTTGTAATTGTGTTTGATAAAAGAGAGAAGCAAAAAAATTGTGTCAAGGGGGCTGCATGATAACTACAACAACAAGAACAACCGTGTACAAATTAAATAAATATAACGACTGCTTTGCACGAAAATGTGCGTGTGTGTGTGAAAACAATGGGGCGAAGATGGGCGCCAAAAGCCAAATGCCGAGTAGCGTACAAGCATAAGACAGAAGAAAAATAAACGAAACAAAAACAAAACCAAAGCCTACAATGGGTAAATTTTTACACACGCTTCGAAACACGACAGCACAGTCGCTGTAAGCGTCGCTGCCGCTGCTGTCATTGCCGGCTGAACGCCCTACACATGCGCCGTCTCCTCTTCGCCTTTGGCGCTCTCCCGCTGTTTAAGCTAGCGAGCGCTGTGTGTCTGTGTGTGTGTGGGCGAATGCGGCGCATAATGAGAGAGAATGAGGTTTTCGTACGACATTGAACTCGAAATGTGTGGCGCAAAATGAAACAAGAAAACGAAATTAAAGCAAATATCGTGCTGGCTTTGCTTTACCACTATGTACGTTTTCTTTGTTTACTCTATTTGATCTTGAGTCTGCCCTAAAGCCAGTAGGCATTGGCATTATAACAACTGCCAAATAGCCAGAAGTAAAAAAAATAAAAAAAAATTTTAAAGTAATGAACAGATTTCTTTCCAAATTTGCTGCTCGTTAAACGGTTTTTTCGAGTGTTTCTCTGTGCTTTGCCGTCAACTAATTTCTTGTATTTGGTTTATTTGCAGTTTTCGCTTGAGAAGTTAGTGGAACCTGAAGCGATTGTATTGCAATTGAAATAGCAATAAGAATAACAAATACTACCGTTATTAAATAACATAAACACACATACATACAGCAACACAATGGTGGACTATTACAAGGTATTGGATGTAGCACGCACCGCCACCGACGGTGAAGTCAAAAAGGCGTAAGTATATTTGCAAGGAGCTATGTATAACAGAGAGAGAGCGAGAGAGTGGCGCTCTATTGTGTTGTAAGCCTAACAATGAAACGGCATTCCACCGGCGATACTTCTACTCTCTCTCTCTCTCTTTCTGTTGTTTTTTTATTATTTAATTTGTATGCGCTCTAATAACTTTATTCAAACTTTGCAGCTATCGAAAATTAGCACTCAAATGGCATCCGGACAAGAATCCGGACAATTTGGAGGAGGCAAACAAACGTTTTCGCGAACTCTCCGAGGCGTACGAAGTGCTCTGCGATGGTTAGTACTCAATTTCAGCACAGGGTTGCCCATTAGTTTTTTTTTTCCTTTTCATAGTTTAGTACAGGGCATTATTATGATTACTGTTTGTTGTTTGTATATATGTATGTATATATATAGCTCGTAAGCGACGTATCTACGATGCACGTTCAACACTGCACAAATCCTCGGCGAGCAGCAGCAACAGCAGCTCCACAAACGGCTACTATTCACGTTATCGCAGCGGCAATGGCACAACGGGATCATCATCCACAAGTCGTGACTATGACTATGATCGTTATTATCCCAGCTATAGTAACAGTGACAGGCGGGGTAATCGCTATCAGGCGTTTACCTTTCGCAACTTGTTCGAGGGCACACCGTTTCACAAACTCTTTGGTAAACTCTCAAACGAGTGGCACACTTTTTTTTACTTTCTTTCTTTCTTTTTGATGTTGTTACCAAGTTTTGTTTTAGTGCTTTTTTTTCGTTAACCTTGACGCGCACGATATTTTGTTTACTTTGATTTTTTGCATTAAACGAGCAACTAAAACTGAAATCACCAACATACATCATCATCATCATCATTACGATCTGCAAGCGATCTACTATGTAAAAGCCATGTCTAATAGCTGCCCGCTCAGCCAGCGTTTAATTGTTGATTAATAAAAAGGTTTACAACTCGAAAGAAATGATTATTAACTTACAAATTTTTCACTTGCAGAGAAGAAACGACGCATTTATGATGAATATGGCAAGGATGGCTTAGGTGATCGCGCCCAGAATCGCACACATTCATCACGTCATCATTATACACATGATTTCGATGACTTTGACATAATGGGCGGCTTTCCATTTGTGTTCCGACCGCCTGAAGAGGTGTTCCGCGAGTTCTTTGGTGGCAATTCACCATTTGCCGATTTCTTCAGAGGTACTGTTTTAATTTTACAATAACTATTGAACCGATCTTAACATAATGGCTTTTATATATTGTATTGCAGATGCCAATGGCTATTCAGCTTCGAATGGCGCACCAAGCAGCAGTCGACGTCATAATGGGCATAGCGGTGCTGCTCGACATCATCATCACCACCAGCATAAAATGGCCAGTCCATTCAGTGCACCCGTGCTCAACTATCAAATGATGGACTTTTTCTTACCCCAAAGCGGTTTCACTACCTTCTCGGCCAGCAACAGTGTCGCCGCTGGTGGACACCATGGCGGTGCTGCTGTCAAACGCACATCCACCTCAACCGTATTTGTCAATGGCAAAAAGTTGATGACCAAACGGTATGTTCATATTCAGAAAAACAAGTCTTACAAGTGTTTGTCTAATACAGTTTTTTTTTTTGGTTGCAGTGTCGTCGAAAATGGCAAGGAAACTGTCTTTTCATATGAAAATGATGTCCTTAAATCAAAGACTGTGAACGGAGTATCCCAAAAGCTCTCTTCAATATCAAATTAATTAATGGAAGCAAATACAAAACAAGATAAAAAGAACGTAAACGCGCGGACATAACAAATTACAAATGAAAAAGTCATAAATTTAAAAACAAAGAACAAGAAAATAAGTAAAGATGAAGATAAAGATGAAGAGAATGAATAACTAGGCAAAACGAATATTGCTTTCTTAAAATAATGCTTCGATCATAATTATGTTTATAGATATTGTTCTACATTAGAATTTAGTTATGTTTTTAATTTGAAATCGTTTGTTTTGGCAAAGAGCAGCACTGGCAACAACAACCAGAACAACAACAAGAACAGCAACAGCATTGGCAGATACAACAACAATCCATGGCTATAAATTCTAAGGTCAAAATTTTGATTTCGTTCAAAATTCGAATAAATTTGCCGTCATCAGAACGCTTGAAACATTAAAACCAATAAAGAAATAGAAAAAAACCAAACTACAGAAAAAATTAATGAAAGCAAAACTTAAGCAAGCACAATTGATATGCCATTTGCTATTTTCTCTCTGTCTGTTAGTAGTTAGCGCTACCGTTAGTCAATTACGTTGCCACAATACTTACTACTAAAAGGATCGATAGCAGCAGCAGCAGTATCAACAACAACAAAAATATGAAATTAGGCAGCAGCAACGAAAAGCGAACAACGACCAATAAAATGCGTTTGCGCTGCATGTTTTCTTTGTAAATTATTAATATCGTAAATACTATATAATTTAAAAAAGGAAAAAAACATACATACACACATATAAATATACATAGTTGTAATATTAAATTAATGCAAAAAAAACATACATTTCTGACATTGAATGTTTGTATTTAATAATAATTTAAACTTTTCTTTCATAGTCTGTAGTCGTTTTTTAAATGCTTAAGCTTAAGTGTATTCTTACAAAACCTAAAAACAAACACAAACAAAATGTAAAACAAATATATAAATGTACACACAGCGTATTTGAAAAAAAAACACAAAACCAACTAATCATAATCGCCCACAATTTAAAACTGTGTTTTTAGTAGACCATTCTCTCCTCAACAAATTAATTGGAAAAATTGAAAGAAAAAACAAAAAAAATTACATTAAAGATAAAAACAAATACGATCAATTAAACCAAAACTTTTTTATTGTTTTGAATTTTGAGTGATTGCCGCGCGCTTGACGGCATTTACTTTGTAGCGTTGCCACCTCGCTGTCAGTAGATCAATTTTAAATCGATGCTGCCAGTTCGATAGCTACCAGCTGACGATCACGATTATTGTTGGAGATGATTGTTTTCTAGTGTGCAACACTGCATGCACATACTGCAGATAATTCTTACTAATAAGTTTATTTTTTACACATTAAATGGTATTACAAGCAATTACATAGACTTTAAATGGCAGCAAAATGATACGCAATGATCACATGAAATGGTTTCACGGCCGTCTAACACGAGAGGCTGCCGATGATTTGCTTAAGCAAGGTGCGTTCCAAACTACAACTGAGACTCGCCCAAATGGAAATAAATTTTGATAAGTTGCAATTTGTTAACTCTTACTTCTTAATCCTAGGTAACCAAGATGGCACATTCCTGGTGCGCGAGAGTAGTACTGCAGCTGGTGATTTCGTCTTGAGTCTGCTTTATCAGGTATGTGACACATCAACAACAACAGGTTGCAATTTTCAAACGTATCTGTGTTTGTTTGTGAGTATGTGTGTGCGTGTGTATGTTGACATGATTGTGCATGTCTTCCTCTGATTAATCTCGTGCTCAAAAACTCAGCTTGATTTATTATAATCTGTTTTTGCTTAAAGGGCGAGGTCTGTCACTACCAAATACGACGTCATGGCGAAGACGCCTTTTTCTCCATCGATGACAAGGGCCAAACGAAAATTTTGCATGGATTGGAAACTCTAGTTGATTATTATCAGCAAGAACCAAATGGTTTGGTTACAAAGCTAACAATTCCACTTATCGGAGATCCGCCGCCTCATAATACACGGAGCCAGGGCGTGACGAATCTGTTACATCGTGCCACCAGCAAGAATGAGAGCAATGTTGTCTTTGAGCTTCTCAAATGTGGCTATCGCAATTTCGATGCCAAGAATGAAGATGGCCAAACAGCACTTCATTTAGCCGCGCTAAATTGTAATGAGAATATTCTTGTTTTGCTGCTGGATGCACGTGTACAGGTTAACAGCGCTGATGCCTTCGGCTGTCAGCCATTGCATGTGAGTAAAATTGCTTAATTTATGAATCTTCAATTAATCCTGTCTTATTTAGTATGCGTGTCGTCAGAAACCTGCCAGTTTTATACGCACTTTAATTGCCGCCCAGGCGAATGTGCAAGGACGCAATATTGAGAATGGTTATGTGCCTTTGCATGAGGCCGCCAAGCATGGAAACTTGGAGGCAGTGCAGACGCTTTTGGAGGCATATGCGCCACTGCTGCCACGCACCAGCTCCGGCGAGTTTCCATTTGATCTGGCCAAGGAAGCGGGTCAGACGGCCGTCGAGGAGTTTCTGCTTAACTACAAGCTGCCACCGGCGAAAACAAGTCGCGAGCAGTGGTATCATGGAACTCTCAAACGTGACGAAGCCATTTCCATACTCAAACAGTTTGCCCATCAGTTGCAGCGCAAGCAGCTGGCCACAGGACAGCCGGTGGATACGGCTGGTTGTTTTTTGGTACGCTACTCTGAATCGCCAGCAGCATCGGGCTATGTTCTCACCCTGCTTAGCTCAGATCAAATGGCCAAAAACTTTCTCATTTCACAAGCGGATCTCTATCAAAACAATGGCAATAAAGTGTCATCCGGCGGCGGGGTAAGTGATACATAAATATACTTTTATTCCCTTAAATAATCGTACTGCTCAATACTTTAGTCAAAATTCCTGTACATTGACGATGGTCCTTATTGGCCGAGTCTGGAGCATTTAGTGGCACATTTTATGCGCTTCTCTTATGGCCTGCCGGTCAGTCTAAAGTATCCTGTGCCGCCGCAGCCCAAACCAGAGGTGCCATCCTTTTCCACAATACCACGTGCGACACAAAAGCAACAGCGTGAGATCCAAAGTATGCCCAGCACGCCTATCAGCATGCCAGCCCAACCAAGTTCCAGCTCCGGACTGCCGCCCACTTTACCAATAAGCAAGAAAAAGCAAAAGGAGAATGTTAGCTCAGTGTTTAATACCTTACGCAGCCCCAAGAAGAGTCTTTTTGACATGAACAGCTTGCGCAAAAGTCGATCAAAAAACAAACGCAGCGATTCAGAGAGTAGCATCAGCTTTGAAGCAGCTGCTGCCCGTGTGAAAGACGAGCTGCAGGCCGCTGCTCCTATGCTTAAGAATCTCTCCTTCTCCACGGATTTCAGCAACTTTAATGTAGACAACGATGACGATGCCGGGGGTGAGCTGTATAATGTGCCACGAAATAATACACCCATTGAGGTGCCACCAATTGCAAATAAGACTGATGCAGAAGTGGAGTATTTCACCAAGAGTGATGTGGCCATTGAGCGAGAGCGTCTAGCCGCACTCTCGGCCAACGGTTATCTGCCCACAATGGATGTGCACATGCTGCTCGATCAGCCGCTCAAGCAGATAAACTCAAAGCAGCAGATGTCCCGACTGGACTCAATGATATCAACGGGCTCCACTGAGAGCGAAATGGCTGGCTATCTGCAGCGAAAGTGCAGTGGAGGAAACGCCTCGGGACTCAGTAGCGATGAGCTGGCAGCAGCCAAGCAGCGTTTTTTTATTCATCGCGATCAGTTAGAGTGCGGACCTGAGATTGGCGCCGGTGACTTTGGCTCGGTCTATAAGGGCTGGTTGCGTCGAGCGGATGGCAATCGTTTGGAGGTGGCAATTAAGACGTTGCGCGACGAGGAGCCGCAATCCATTAACAAGCAGGACTTTCTACGCGAAGCATCTGTCATGATGCGACTGGAGCACAAGTGCATTGTTCGTCTCATTGGCATATCCAAGGGAGAGATGCTTATGATGGTGCAGGAGCTGGCACCTCTGGGATCAATGCTGCAGTACATACTCGATCACAGTGCCGAAATACGTGTCAACTACGAACTAAAGCTCTGGGCAGCACAAATAGCATGCGGTAAGCAGTAAAGTCCAAAATGTTTTTAGCTAAACTTTGTTTCACACCAATTTTCTAACGATTTTAAGGCATGCATTATTTGGAGACGCAACACTTTGTGCATCGTGATTTGGCTGCAAGGAATATACTATTGACGTCGCGGCAGCAAGCAAAGATCAGTGACTTTGGCATGTCACGTTCGCTGCGTGCTGGCAGTGATGAGTATCACTTTACCCAAGGAGGTCGCTGGCCCATACGCTGGTATGCGCCGGAGAGTTTTAACAATGGCATCTTCTCACATGCCAGCGATGTTTGGTCCTTTGGCGTCACGTTGTGGGAGATGTTTGCGCTGGGCGCACCGCCATATGGCGATATATTGAATAAGGATGCCATAGAGCTGGTGGACAATGGACAGCGTTTGCCACAGCCAAATCTTTGTCCGGCTTACATTTATGCCGTAATGCAGAGCTGCTGGAATTATCATCCCAAGGAGCGACCCACTTTTGCCTATCTGATGGAGTTCTTCAGTCGCGATCCGGAATACCAGAATCTGCCCGAGTTGGTGCAATCGGTGCATATCTAGGGCAACTGCTCCTCCACATCTCTTCCTTAAGCGTGCAATTTTTTTTTTAAACATTTTACTCCATGTATTCATTTACTGATAGCTTGGTTTATTCCAATTTCTAACGTATTATTGTTTTTATATCTTATATATATATATATATATATATATAAATGTATTTGCTTGTAACATATGTCAATGTTTGTATATGAATATCCATATGTTTTTACTCTATGTAAACAATATTGTGTCAAATAGTAAACAAGTGCCTAACATTATATTTTAACAAATAACCAATAAAGTGTTGTATACATACATAATTAAAATATGTTAAAGGATTGATAATAAGAACATATTACTACCATAACCCCATAGAAAAAGTCCTTTTATGCTAATTGAGTGAGATCCCATAAATATTATAGCACTTTAAAGACCACAAGTAACTAGCATATCAGGCAGCTTTTGCAGCTCTGCTAAGTTCCTTAACAGCAGCTGATAGTTTAGCTGCTGTTACAGCTGGCAGCTGCACTCAGTTCTGAGCTCTGCAGCAAAGTCAAGCTCAATGTTATATGAGTGCAATGCACTGAAAATTTGAGTGAAAATTTTATAGCATTCAGCTGCTGATTCTGTTCGCCTGGTATTTCAGCCAGAATTTCGACAGGTTTGTCGATGATCACGAGTTGATAAAATAACAGACACGAGACGGTTCTTGTACATTTTTATGTAACGAATTTTATTATAAAACCTTGTGATATAAAATATATAAAGGCAATAAGTTTTCATATATAAAAAGGTTAATGCTCCTACATGCTATGTTAGTTCAGAATTATAAATCAGGTGTACAGATCAGATATATATCGTTATGTAACTATGAATAATAAAAAATGGCTAAATGGTTAATTGCCACTAACAAACTCTGCTAGCAAAACAAAAATCAAATGGAGCCATTCATTGCCTGCTGAACATTCGAGGTGGAGACCAGCTTCAAAGCGCCAATGATGCCATTCAGGTTCTGCTCGTTATATGCCTGGCCCTGGAGCGGAGTGACCACGGGCACCAGCTGATCGCTTTGCGGCAGCTGTATGCCAATTTGCTTCATCAATCCCTGCAAGATAATGACATAATGAAGTTTAGAAGTTAAGTGTTTCTCATTTAGAACTTACAGCTTCAACGTCAACGCTTAGCTTTAGTTTCATGCCACGCTCATCGCCCTTTAGTTCGAGCTCCTTTTCCACGGTAAACTTGGGCGTCTTGCCAATGACCCAATCCCAGGAGCTGTAGTTGGCACGCAGCTCGTTGATGCCAGGGAACCACTTCTCGGTTGGATTGATTAACTGGAAGCCACGTTGATTCATTGTCTGAGTGCTTCCGCCATCCTCCAGAGCAGTCGCAGTGGTTCTCAAGTATTCATAGCCAACGGCAGACAGCAATTGAGGCACATTCACATTGCGATTAACATCGACAAGATTGCGTATGGGTGAGGGAACCGATGCAGTGGCGCGACTGATATAATTTGCCGGTTCCTTGACCAAAGACTCGCCCAGGTGCAGTTTATTCGCACTGGCCAGAATCGTGCAATGATGATACGCATTGGGACGACCCAGTTTGGCAGCGGTGCCAGATATCTAAAATATATAAATATATATATGTGAAAGATAAGATATCAAAAAGTTGGATGGAATATTTGTTTAAATTTTGTTTCTTTATACAAGGTCACTTTCTTGCTGTCCACTGATAGGGCGATCAAACTAAGGCGTCAACTAAAAGGTCATGACTTTCCAGATGTGGTATGACGATTGCACTGATTAGGTGGTAAACTAATAATAAGCCACATGTCTAACCTTTTTGTTGGCGATAACAATATCATCGCGATCGTTGATCTCCGCCTTGATGGCCCACTCACGGAATAATGCACGCGTCACAATATTTAGATTATATTTGCGATCGTAACGCTCGCGCGGAGTGAAGAAGGTGCAATTGAGATTGCCACGATCATGATAGACAGCACCGCCGCCGCTGTTGCGACGAGCCAGGGTAATGCCTTTCTCCATCAACTTAGAGACATTGGCTTCGGTGAATGGATTTTGGTGGCGGCCAATGACAACGCATGGTTCGTTGGCCCACAAGAGCAGCACATGGTGATGAGCAAAATCAAAATTCTTGTATAGCCAATCTTCTAGAGCCAAGTTGGTAAAGATGTCATGTGATTGCGATATGAATACAGATTTTTTGATGTCTGAGTCGGCAATTGATTTAGATTTTTTTACAGCTGTTGCAGTTGTTGTTGGTGCAGCGCTTGGAGTTACAGTATTGCCATTGTTATCATTAACAGTTATGTTATCGCTGGATTTGTTTCGCGTAATTTCTGTTGACGTTGCGCCCAGACGCTGTAGCAGCAGACGCAGTTGGCTCGAATTACGACGCAACAGTATACTCATTTTAAATATTTAACTTAACAATCTGACAAAAGAAAATATAGTTAAAAAACAGAGTTTTTGCTTTTATTGCACAATTGCGCGTTTCTGTTATTTATGTTGCGCTCTTCTTTTACAAGGAAGTCAACTTGACACTGTTGCTATGTTGCTCTCTCTCGCTCTCGCTTGCTAGCTTGCTTATTTTTCTCTGCTCTCTCCTCTGACGGCAATGCACTTGCTCAGCGTTTGCAGTCCGTTGTTACAAAAACAAGGTCAACGTCAGCGCGTCAGTCTGCTAATTGATTTGATGTTTTTTTTCTTCTTTTTTTTGGCAGATTTTTAACAGCCGCTGCTGCGATTCAGTCGTTCCGTCTTTGTGTTAGGTTAGGTTGAATTTTATGGTCTACGTCTATATGTTTATGCTAGGCGTGTATTAGTTGATTTAATTATTATCTCTATCAATTCTATTTTAGCTTATAAATTTTTTTTTTTTGCTTCTCTCTTGTTGATTTTGATCTGCGTGTCGTATATATTCCTTTTGGTTTATTGGTTTTTGGTTGTTGTTTTGGACTTTAGAGCGTAGTAGTATCTGCTGCTGTATCTGCAGCCACAGAGCTAGCGGAGATTAGGTACTCGTGAAGGGCTGGCGTTTGATGGAGCCACTTCCAGGTTTGATGTAGACCGCAGACACGCTTACGTAGACCCAAGCAGTCCTTGTTGTTGCACCACTTTTCTTGCATACTATGCTTCACATCCATCCAAATAGGAATTTAGGCCAGAAACGTTAATCCGGCCAGAAATGAACGTTTAAACGCTATATGCCACAACGTGAAAAACTTATTTAAAAAGATTGCTTCGCCTGCGTTGAAAATTGAAAATTTTCCACTCTTTGTGCCGTGTGACGACAATACGGGAGGTGCGGGTGGTTGGACGATCGCGGTGTAATACACAAAAAAAACACAGACAACGGTCGGCAACGAACTGTAAATGTTGTACGTACGAGAAATCACGTCTGCTTTACGTTGGCGCAAGATAAGCACTGAATTATTATTAGCAAATGGCAAGTCCCAACAGCAATATGTACTCACAATGGCTCCCCCTATTTAACATAGCTGCTCCTCACTTAACAGTGAGCTTTTTGAAAACGATCATGCATATATGTATTTAATTTAGTTCTTAACTGTAGATTTGCTGCACATTTAAAGTTTCTTGTATTTTAATTAAGTTTACTTCAAAATTTACACGACGAACATATGTAGTTGGGGCTAGTTGCGTGTGCGTGTGAATGCCAAACAGCTGTTAAGCACATTACAAATAATTACACTATGTTTTGTTTGCAAGGCATTCGTTCAATTTTGTTTAAATTTATATTAGTCGATCGTAAGCTATTTCAGTTGGGTATTCCGCCATTATTAATGTATTCTGCTTCTAGTGGATCGATTTTCTTTCGGGCAAAGCGCGCTGGCAGCTCCCAGTCTTCAATCGCCGGACCACCCGTGACCTGTAGAACACCAAACAGCATTAGCAAAAAAGGACTAAATTTAGTTCGCAGTTCGCAAAAAACAGCTACTTTAGTCAAATGGCTTTAAAGTTAACCTTTTTGCTTCCTGTCTGCCCTGAACTTGCCTGCTGACTTGCGGTCGTCTTCGTACTTGCGACCGCCACAGCGCCCTTTCGAAATTGGATCAGGGGCACACGTTTGGTTAATGCGACTAAACTTAAACGCACCATCTTTAGTTTAAAAATTGATTAACTTTTCAGGACAAGAAATTGTCAAACTAGTTACGTCAAAACAGCTGAGTGTAAACCTGAAACTGTGCTGCCATATCGTTTTGAAACAAAAGGTCAATCACACAGAACTGTGAATGTAAATAATTGTCATTCACAAGGCTGCGGCGCAGAAAAATAAATTTGTTTGCATTTGATACATTGGGCAGAAAAACTAAAAAAAATAATTTTCAAGCTGGCCAGTGCAATGAGCGTCGCAGGCGGCGCTATCAGTACAGCTGCAGGTAATGCCGGCAAAAACAATGCTTTACCAATGGCTCAACTGGCCGATGGCTGGCTAGAACTAGAATCTGATCCAGGACTCTTTACGCTGTTGCTGGAAGATTTTGGCTGTAAGTGCCTAGAGTTGAATTGTTGCTGGTTCAAAACTCACATCTCTTACTGTTTTCAGGTCATGACGTACAGGTCGAGGAGGTGTACGATCTCCAAAAGCCAATTGAAAGTCCCTATGGATTTATATTTCTCTTTCGCTGGATCGAAGAGCGTCGTGCACGTCGTAAAATAGTGGAGACAACTGCTGAAATATTTGTCAAAGACGAGGAGGCCATTTCTAGCATATTCTTTGCTCAGCAGGTGGTTCCCAACAGCTGTGCAACCCATGCACTACTCTCTGTACTGCTTAACTGCAACGAGAACAATCTGCAGCTGGGTGAAACTCTGAGTCGGCTCAAGGCACACACAAAGGGCATGAGTCCCGAGAACAAAGGTCTGGCCATTGGCAATACACCAGAGCTAGCTTGTGCTCACAACTCGCATGCTATGCCGCAGGCTCGCCGTCGTTTGGAGCGCACCGGAGCTGGCGTCGCTAGCTGTCGTTTTACTGGTGAAGCCTTTCACTTCGTCAGCTTTGTGCCCATAAATGGGCAGTTATTCGAGCTGGATGGCCTAAAGCCGTATCCTATGAATCACGGCTGCTGGGAGGAGCACGAGGACTGGACCGACAAGTTCCGACGCGTCATGGCCGAACGATTGGGCATTGCCACCGGCGAGCAGGATATACGCTTTAATCTGATGGCTGTGGTTCCCGATCGACGTATTGCTATTACGCACAAGCTGAAGATGTTGCGCACCAATCAGGCCATTGTGTCTGGCACCCTGCAGAAGCTACTTAAGGCCGACGAGCAGGGTGAGCGTGATGAGCAACAGCGCCCTGATACACCAACCACTCTGCTTGAGCCAAGTGCATTTACAGCACGTGATTTGCAATCCTTGCTCAAGAATCTGGATACAGAAATTGCCATCAATGAACAGCACTTGGCCGATGAGAACGATCGTCGCCAGATGTTCAAGGTGGACGCAAGTCGCCGCACCCATAACTATGACAAGTTTATCTGTACGTTCCTATCCATGCTGGCACACCAGGGCGTACTTGGCGAGCTGGTTAGCCAACATTTGTTGCCCTCCAAGAAGATCGCCAATCGATTAAACAGGCAAAGCACCTCCACAGCAGCAAATGCGGCCAATAGTAATGTGGGCGGTGCCAATGCAGGCGCCTCCAAATCCACACAGCAGCAGCAGCAGACCCAACAGCCGCAAGCTCCGAAGAATGGTAAATCGCCTGGAAAGACACCGGGACGAAGGCGCAAGGGTCGCAATAAGTGCCGAAAGCGCAAGTGATGCGATTTGACCACATACTCATTCACATTTATATACATATATAATTAATATATATATCTTAGTTAGTTAGGTACTATGTTTAGTTTAAACCAAAGTCAAATTGCATTTTTTGATTTTATATATTGATCATTTTTTTAATAATAAAAAAACATTTTGTTCATGGTGATTAAATGTTTCAAGTCCTTTTTGGCATTTAAAGAACTTTAACTGTATGTATGTGCTTGTTTGCGTATGTGTTGCATATGGTAATTGTATAACAGAAAAAAGAACAATTTCCCAAACCTTCTCAGATTTGTTTCGCATTTTCATTCAATTAAGCACAATCTTAAATTATGTAAACATTGTTATGATCAACAAAATATAAACAATGCAAACTAACTACATATATTTATATATATATATAGGTGTGTTACGATTTATATATATATAAAAGTTTTCATTTGTGTCTCTAGAAACTATAAAAATAAGGCATTTGACTGGCGCCCATCAAATAGTTTAACAACAAAAAAATTCTTCACTACAATGATAATTGTTAATGTTGTTGTTGTTTTTTGTTTCCTTGTTTTTCTCTATAGCTGGTGATAATTTGAAGGATGCTTGATAGTGTTTTATAGTTTGTTTTCGACAGACTAAAGCTAAATTGTATGTTTTTTTTTGGTCGTTTATCATTTAAGGATATGACCGTACATAGTATGTGTATATATTATTTTTAATGTTTAACGATACATATGCATATATATGTGTGTGTGTGTGAGCAGTACAAGAGCAGCCTTTGGAAAAAAACATAAATACTTATGCTTTTTTATTTGTTATTGTTTGTAGTTTAGTTTGTTATTAGATTCAGTTGTTTGTTTGTTTTCTTCCACACGAATGTAAAGACACTTTTTGTTTTTGCTTTGAAGTTTGCTTAGACACCGAAATAAATGTTGGAAAAGTTGACAAAACAAACGAGTTTGGACAACAAATTCACAAATTTTGTGACGTTGTGTGTTGATGTTGTTTATGAAATAGTTGTTAATATTATTTTTTGTTGATGCTTGTTGTGTTCCTGTTGCAGATGTGTTCAACTTGAAGCCGTTGCCGTCTCTTCCTTGTTACCGTTTGTAAGCTGCGCAGCTGTGTCTCCAGCTCCGGCTTCAACCTTTGGCTCCTCAGTCTCTTGCGCATTCTCATTGTTATTAGCAGCTGCCACAATGGTTTTTAGCGCATCACTTATCTCATTCTCATCATTGTTTGTCTTCAAATGCCTTTCAATCTCACTGCGCACCTTTACAATATCCTTTTGGCTGTTGAATATATATAAAGAAAATAATCACATTTACTTCCTCATATCCGATCCGAAACCCACCTGATGTGCACAAATAGTATGCCATTGATTGTGTTAAGCATTTCCAGCACAGAGCCCATCGAGGGCGGCGTTATATGGATTGGTGGCAAATCGCTAGTCAGTTTGCCATTGGAGTAGATATCATTCATTTTGCGCTGCAGCGACACAGCCTCGTGGGTCAACTGACGCAGAGTCTCCGCCGATTCACGCGTCTTGTCATGCTTCTCACCCAACTGTAGGACAAAAAATATGGCATCAATATGATTGCTTGAAAATGTATCTTAATAGAGAGTATTTACCGTCGACTTGTAAATGGAATAGGTTTCCTTTTCGCTAGTCAGCGCTGAACGGAAATCGCCCATGCAGGACTGTGTGCGAGCCATCAAATGGTGGCTCATAGCGACATGCATTGCTTTATCACCAAAGTACTTTCGATTTAGTTTCAGAGCGTGCTCAATAAAACGTAGCGATAGCTCATATTCGCCCAAAGCATGCAGTATCAAGCTAATGTTGCTCTGCAAAATAGGAAAAATTAACAAATGAATATAAAAGCGAAAAAAAAATTAGCTTATAACTCTACTTACATCGATTAGAGCCACCTCGGGATGATCCTCACCACAAATGAGCACCAGAAGATAACGTGCGCGATACAACAGCTTCAGGGACATGCCCACGTGTCCATTGGCAAACGAGTAGAGTGACAAATGTGTCTACGCAAAAAGAGAGATTTAAAACAAAGAAACGGATTAATGCCATGTGTGTTATGGGTATTCTTAATAGCACTCACATAATCCAGTATGGTTGAGGGATGATCAATACCATTGACACGCTCGTTCATGATGACGGCACGCTGTTGAATGGCCAAGGCATCACCAGCATCACCCAACAGATAGCTGAGGCGGGCAAGCATGCGCAGACACGAACCATTCTCCTGATGCATGGCACCGAAAACATTATTAAGCAAATTAAGCGCTTCGCTAATCAGTTCGTAGCCCTCCTTAAGCAAACCCTGCTGTATTTTGGCCTGCCCTGTGGTGTAGAAATTATAGGCATCTGTGGCTCGTGGACTGATGTGCTTGACAACGGGAAACACATTCACAATGTCATCGTCACAAAAGGTGGGCTTGTGCTTCGACTCAAAGTTGTATTCACGCAATAGCACCTGGATGCCAACCTTTAAGCAGAAGGCACGCAGCAGACTAATGCGCAACAGGCCATATTTGGAGCCAGCAGTCTCAATCGAATCACACTCAAGATCCCAGTTCCAGTACGATTTTATCTCTCGGCGTATCTGCTGCCAGAGGGAGCGGGGTGTAACCAACGTCCAATCGGAGTTGCTGCCGTTGAATGATGTGGATATGGCAGTGGTCGAATTGTTGTTGCTGCCACCATTTTGTGTGGATGCTGTTGTGGATTGTTGTGGCTTTGTTTGATTCTTGGCCGACTTGTTGTGCTTATTGTGTTTGCCACCATTGTTGCGCGTCTGCTGCTTCTTGTGCACATCCTCGCTGCTAACGGCGCCATTAACTGGTCCTGTGGTCAGCAGACAATTCAGGAAGTGACTGATTGCCGCAGAGAGATGCAGGGGCTCTGTGCTCTGCATGTATGTGTAATATATGTGCTTAGTGGCGCGTACAATCAACTCCAAGACGGCAATCCTATGCAGATAATCCATGCGAGGCATTTCGCTGAGCGTTTTGATGACCTTGCCCAGATAACGCACATTGATGCCATGGCTGTGTAGCGATTCGGTCAGACTCTGACCATCGATGGGAGGCGAGGAGTGGGACATGTGCTCCTTGATAAACGCAGGTATTTGCTTCATCACCAAAAACTCAGCAGCATCCTGAACGAGACGCTTTTGCTTGGACAGCGATTGACCACCGCCATCGGGTCCATCGATGTGACGAATGCCCGGCGAGAAGACGTCGGGGTTAAAGCGGAAATCAAACTCCTTCTCCTTAAGCGATCCGACAGCGGCACAAGCACGTTTTACCACCTCGGCAGCCTGTACCTCATTCGAGACAGCCACATTGGATTGTGCCTCACGTATGGCCTTTACCATGGCCTCAGCGCTCTTGGTCTCACTAGAACTAGAACTGCTCTTGGATTCCTTTTCCTCCTTCTCCTCCGATTCCTCCTTTTCCTTTGGCTTTTCAGCTGGTTGTTCGATTGGCTCCTGCTCCTGCTTCTCAGCAATGGCAGGCAAGTCTTTCTCCGTCTGTTTTTTGGCATTCAGCTGCTGCAGATGCGCTGCAGCAATGCGAATGAATGTCACATAGCGATCTTCAATAAAGGCCTCGAGCAGCTCCTGACGCAGGCAGCATAATTTATGGCGATGCTCAATAGGGAATCCCATTTGGCTAAGCTCTTTGCTAAGCTGCACTTCCTCCAGCTTCAGGAAGTTCACGTCTGGTGGGAAAGTGCGTAATAGATCGAGTATATAGTGTCGCCCATCGTTGCCAATGATGCCCTTGCACTCAACCGAAGAGCACAGCTCGACGGGCTCATCACGCTCATTAAGCACCGAGTGGGGCAAGATCTTTAAATGCTTGCCAGCCAAACGCAACAGCTCCAGATACTTGGGATGACTAAGAACCGTCTTGCCGAAATCAATGGAGCCATACACAACAGATTGCTCCTGTTCGCGCTCTAGTATGCCGGGAATAATCGACTGGGCTGTCACACGATAGCCACGATAGTCAATTACAACTGTGCCCAGGGTGTACAGACCCTCCACATCTACAGCATTGTAGACACGCACACCATGCAGATCGTAGCGTGGTGCCACAAATGCGGCATGGTCACCGCCAAGCTCTTTGTAATGGTCGCGCACATCGAAGCCGAGCGAGAAGAATATATTGTTCCAAATAAACATTTGCATTTTGGAATCCTCTCCAGGATTAATAGCCAGTACGTTGCCATCAATGACGGCCATGGCGCCACGTGTGGCAGCCGTCACAAAATCACCGTGCACCTTAAAGATAGCGCGCTCGCGCAGCAAGCGCTCTGGCAGTGTCTTTCTGGGCAGTTCCCGAGTCGTTTGCAGCTCCTCGTTCCAATCGCGTGTTTGACCGGGTATATGCTCCTCATAGCTATGAAAATTATTAAGGAATGGGTTAAGACATCTGGACGCAAAAGTTTTATCAAGTTTACTTACCCCAGCTTGGAGCTAAAGGCATCTTCGGCACGAATGGCATCTACGGTGTGCTCCAGCTGCGGTGCCGACCACTGATACACTTGGTATGGAGTCGCCACACGTTCGAATGCATGACGCATGGTGCGACGCTTTTGGATAGCCTGGAAGGCGCGTCGGAACGAGGGCGAGATGTGCGACAGTAAATCAATAAGCGAATGACTCAGGTGGCTTGGATTATCTGGTTTGGGATTGAAGTTGTCATCTGTGGATTGATTAATGTAGAAGCCCTTGGAGCAGGCAGAGATGTGAAAACGTTTATCCTCCATAGTGACCACATACAGATACATGAGATCACCATGTAACTTGCGTGGACCAGGTGGCGGGTTCCATGCGGATGTGGTCAGCACCTTAAGAGCTTGTGGTCCCTTTGCATTCTTAATGTTTGGATGCAATGGCATCAGCGGCGGCTCACGCACTCCAGGCGTCACATAATCCGGTGGTGTGCAATCTACCGAATCCGGACGTGTTCGTTTCTTGTCCAAGAGATCGCCCTGTGTGATTGTATTCAAAAAGGTAAGCGAGGTGCAATCGATGCCATTGTATGCATCGGCAGGATCCAGATTCTTCAAAAGATCTCGCACATGGCGAACATGGATGCGTGCCTCGCGCATTGTGTATGGCTCCTCGACAACGCGTATGGTGGAACCCTGCTCCAGTGGCTCGATAGTCTTTAACTCGGCAAAATTGTCCAGCGTCACGTTATCTAGCTGCAGGGAGAAGCATGTCCTATGACATGTCTCCTCACGATCCATCAGCAGCTGATGAATCTCCTGCACAAGCTCCATGCTTGAAAGCTGTACAGAGAGCACATCCGCGCCAGGACTGCTTATGTTAACCGTTATCCCAATATCATTTAAAGCATCCAGATCAGCATCATCACCAGCTGCTGCTGCTGCTGCAGCCTCTTCAGCCGCAGCGCTTTTCTCCTCTGCTACCTCCTTCTCGACTGCCACATTTGCATTGGCAGCATCAACATCACCATTTACCGTTACCTTTTCCGCATGCCCATTGCTTAAAGCGGCAGCAGCTTCGACTGCTTCTGGTTGGGGCGGGCTTTTGTTACGGTTTTTCTTGCCTACACAAAATATACATATGAAACAGAGAAAACATCAATTGTTATTCTAATTGTGGTCGAGGGCTTGACGTATATACATGTTAAAGTATTATGTTTTGTGTAAATTCTATTGAAATTTGTTACATATTAAATCTACAATGTACATTCTACATATTTAAACAATCTTATTGCTTGGTCATGTTTAATACAGTTTAAAGGGAACCACAAGTCATATCTAATCCAAGTTGCCCAAAAATATTCAGCAAAATGGTAATCACGTTATCCTGACTTCACCCAAATTCTGCTCACTTGTTACATAACAATATGACCTGCGTGTGTTTACTTTTGCCATTCACTGTAACCGGCTGCAAGCAAATTCACATGGCAATTGACGCACACACACACACATGCATGCATGCATAAATGCGTGCATGTGCTGTAAAGCAAAACAAGAGAAAACAAAACAGCAACTGCTGATAAGACCGCCGCAACTGATGAGTGCTGCAAGAATGCAGCGGCATAAGAAAATCTCATTTAACACGCATCTTGCTGTTTTTTTTTTTGACAGAGTCCCGCTAATTTCAACAGCATAGATCGAAATTGCGGCAATCTTAACTTAATAAACAAAGCAATATACTACAAGCAGTCGCTGAGAGCGTCCCAATGAGCCAATGAGCGAGCAATGAACGAGTTATGCTTGAAATCATTGTTTGAAACGAAAAAAAAAACATATTTTACATAATTAACGGGGCGATTGATTTGTTTTGGTGCGTACGTTGAGTGCAAGAGATTGTTTGTTTGTTGTATGCAAGTGCGTTGGGCAGCAAGCACGTGGTAATTGTAGGTTAAAAAAACAATTAAGGCGTTGTGCTGATGGGGGTTAATGAACATCGGGTAATGGCATTTGTAAATCTTTGAATGCGTCGCCATGTTAAAAAACGCACGCATACAAAAACTCACGCACTCACGTACATGCTCTGTACGTAACTCCCACTTACACTAATGCAATTGAAACACACGCGGTGCTCGCGCTGCTGCGTTATTGCTTGTTGGGGGCAACGACAATAGCGCCCAGCAATAGACGACGGGCTGCATATAAAGCATTATAGAAAAAAACATTACGTAACGTATAAATGTTATGTGATAGACTTTTTTCTTCTTGTTGATATCGCACTTGAGCACGGTGCGATGTCAGTGATTTCCAATCGCAATAAAAGGAATGTGAGGAGAGGGGAATGCCTTGATCGAAATTGTCATAGTTAACGCACCTTTCTTCTTCGCTGCGGTGCTGCCGCTGCCGCTGCCATTGACCAAGTTCTTTTCGCCGGCTGCGGGTGGTGCATTGTTGTTGTTATTGGCCTTGTTCTCCTTGACTTTGGCCTTGCCAGTGGCACCAGCATCGCCAGTCGCCGTCGTTGCATTTTTTACATCAATCTCGAGCGCCATGCTGCCGTTTCTGTTCTTTTTAGCGCACAAAAACCGAAAACCAAATCCAAATTCTATTACACGTTCACGTTGCCGTGTTACACAACTCTACGCTGCTCGGGCGACTGTTTGCTCTCTGCTCTGCTCTCTGCGCTCAAACCTATTGCGCGTATAAAATTGTTATAATTTATTTGTAACTTGTATCATAGATCTAACATAAACGGGAATTTATTGTATGCTTTCTTTTTTATTTACATATGACAATTAGATCTTTGGCTACGCTTAGCACATTACGAGTTACGAATTGATATCGTTAATTTAGAAATTAACGCGTTGTTTTCGGCTGGAACTCGACAGTGTGACCAAACAAATGGTAACATTCCGTTTATTTTATGAAAATAAAGTCTGGTATTTTTTGACGTGGAATTGCCAATCACAGCCGTACGTTACCACGCGAATAGTAAAAAAAAAAGTCTTCTGCATTTGTCAACAAACATGTCGCTCATCAAAAATTTAGTTAAAGAAACCGAAAACAAGCCTCGAAAGAAAAAGAAGAATGGGGAATCTGGCGACAGCGATGGCGAAGAAAAGCAGAAGCCCTTGGGACCGTTTATTAAATCAGCAACAGATCTCCAAAGACTAAAGCTTGAAAAACTAATGAAAAATCCAGTAAGTTCGTCTTTGTAAACTCTTTAAAATATCACTAACTTAGTATTTCAATTAAAGGACAAGCCGGTGATTATACCAGAACAACGTCGTGAACGCGACTACATGTCGTCTGTGCCCACATTTGTACGCAACGTGATGGGCAGCAGTGCGGGCGCTGGTTCCGGAGAATTTCATGTCTACCGCCACTTGCGACGTAAGGAATATGCACGCCAGAAGAATATACAAAATCAGAGCTTACGCGAAGCAGCTGACGATGCGTTTCAACAGAAACTGGATGACAATAAGCAAAAGGCCGAGGAGCGTACAGCAAAAAAACGTGCAAAGCGCCTTAAAAAGAAGCAGCGCGCAAAACGACCACGAGAACAAAAATCCAAGGAGGACGACAAAAAACCAGAAAACGAGTCCAGTGAAAGTGATTCGGAGACGGAAGCTGGGCAAGCAACTGTAGAAGAGCAGCCAGCAGAAGATGTGGAGGCTAAACAGGCAAGTACTGAGAAGGCCCCTGCTGCAGAGAAGCCAGAGAACGTTGAAGCGGTCACTTCAAATACCGAAACAGTAGCTGAGCAATCTGATCCAGTTGCAGATGCGACTTGATTTGAACCACCGACAGTGTATGCTTATAATAAAGAAAATATAACTTATGGTTTATTAGTGAAACAAATTGGTGGATTTATTTATGTTATGTATATATTAACCATTTTCTGTAACGATATAATTTACCGTTTAGCAAGTTGTGGTTTCTATTAATTTATTTGCATAATAGGCCATCGTTTTAAAGCAGCTTTGGTGACAAGAGAAGCGTTTTAAATATATGCATTGTTTCATTTTTTTTGTTTGTTTGTATTAAATGGTGATTTGCATATTTTATAATTTTTAAAGTACATGTATATGTAAAAGTGCATTGCATGGGAGGCTTCTATACTCAAATACTCTGTACCCACTACTCAATACATGGATGGATCTGGGCAATTTAAATGTGATTAATATATCTGCATAACATACTGTTTGAGAGTACAGAGTATTTAAAACATTTTCAATTGTTGCATTTGTCGTTTTCTTGCTGTTTCTTGAAGAAGCAAATTTTATTTTTCCGTATTTTTTTTTTTTTTAATCCACAATCCAGTTCTCATATATTTTTCTTCTTATTTTCTGCGCGCGTGTGTGTGTGTGTAAACGAAATATTCAATGTTCCACAAATAGTTAATAATGTATACATACATATATAGACTACTATATTTTGCCTTTGCACTTATAAACAATTAAATTAAAATTAAATTTGCAGCATTTTCACTAACGTAAATCATATTTTGAACTTAAAGCAAACTTAAACATTTACACACATTATATTAATTATTTGTATTGTTGTGTTTTGTTTTTGTATAAATCCTTTAGCAAAAAAGAACACAAAACTCGTGAGCTAAATTATGTTTGTAAAAGCATTGTTAATTGTTATTCGAAATAAAATCAAAATTACCTGAATTTTATATGTAAATAAAAATATCAAGTAATTCTCAATAACAAATGTTGCCTTTGTTTTTATAGAAATCGTTCGCTCTGCGTTTGAATAATAGTTTACATACATATAAATATATATATATATAAAAAAATACTTTTGCTTGTTTGCTGTTGTAGTTAAATTACTTAAATTGCGCGAGGGCGTGGCATATACATATATATATTTATCTAATTAAACGCGCTTGTTATATGCAACTAAGTTCTTGAACGACAACAATCATAAGGTTTCATGGTTTCGCAATTTGTTGCTTGTAAGTGACTTTAACATTTTGGATTTTACACATACAACATTATAAAGTTCGTACAATTGTTTATATTATCATATTATGTATAATCTTTAGCTTTCAAATTGGAATTTTTTACTACGAAAATTCAACTACAGATCTTAAGTTTTTGTCGGCTAGCGAGCGTGCTTTGTGGGCTTTTTTTTATTTTTGTTGTTTTCGTTATCAATGTTGATATTTTGTTTTTGCTTTTTAGAATTGGTTTTTATGCGTTTTGTATTTTTGAGGCGTGGGTCTACACAGCATTTAAATTAACAATAATTGTATGCATATATTTAAAGGTATTTATATATGTATATAAATATGCATGTACTTTGTAAATATATATATATATATGTAGTTGGTAGGTTGGTAAGTTATTTTAGTTAGGAGGCCGTACATTAAATAAATATTTCGTTTCTTTCGCTGTTTTTCTTTTCTTTTCTTTGCTAACTGCTGTTTGCTCTGATTTAACTTTAGACATACATTATATGTATACATACACATATATAGAACATATATATATATATATAGATAGATCGATTTTGAGATATACAAATGTTGTTTGCATTTAAGCATCTGGTTAAGGTGGCTGAGAGACTGTGTATTGCATATTCAAATTTATATATATATATATATATGCATATATATGTATATATATTAAAATTGTAGGTTTTTTTTTTGTTATTTATGAATTATGTTTAAATTGAGAAGTAAGCAAATATCGTTTGCTGAGTGGTTCCTAACGACATTCCCAAACTTTAACTGTTTGATCAACGCTGCCGGAAATGACATACGGATGCGCTTTGTGAAAATCTAAAAACAATTAGAAAAGAAAGCATTATAAACGGAGGCATAATGAGCTATGAGTGTGTAATGCACTTACCAATAGATGTGCAGAAATGCTGATGCGCATAGAGCGTCTTCATGCATCGCTTGTTGCGCAAATCCCAGACCCGAATGGTCTTGTCATCACTAGCCGACACCAGATATTTGCCACCCGGATGGAATGCCAAGCCCCTAACCCAATTGTCATGCCCGTTCAATGTGAGCAGGCACTGTCCAACGCTCACATCCCAAATACGTATAGTTTTGTCGCGCGATCCGGATGCCAAAAATGGCCCCTGATGATGTCCCTTTTTGTTGTCAGCCCCAGCTGCCTCGTTTATAGCCGATGCGGCCGCCTCTGGCGCCCAGGCAATGCATTCCACAGTATGCTCATGATCGCGTAATTCAACCTGTCAATAAGAATTGAAAAATATAATGTCAGTAATGTGGAATTCTATGTTAATCCAATGGAAGCCATAACAACCATTTAATAGGTGGTCTTCATTTCATATCCGTTATAAGGATTCTTTTGGCTCACACATGCTTACCTTACAGTCTTTTGAATTCGTCAACCAAACGCGGATTGTGTGATCATTTGAGCATGTGGCAAATATGCTGCCTTCAATGTGCACGCGCACCATTCGCACCCACTCCCGATGGCCGGTGTAGGTTTTCACGCAGTAACTAAAGCACGAAAAGGACCATTAATTAGTAATAGTATTAAGTGGAACTTTCATAGAGTCTTACCCTGTGGCCACCTCCCACATTTTGATGGTGCGATCCCTCGATGCAGATAGCACATAATCACCGGCGGGCACAAAGGCCACTGAGGACACATTGTGATCGTGACCGTGCATGGTTTTTACACACTCGTAACTCTGCTGGAAATCCCATAATTTAATCGACAAATCAGCGCTGCAGGAAGCTGTTGACCAATATAAAAGTAAAAAGTCAGTTGTTAAGCTATATTATTTTCTAAGAGCTATGTTGTTTTGTTACCCAAGAGTTTGCCCTGCGCATCAAATGCCACATCCTGCACAGAGTCAGTGTGTCCTTTTAGACTGCGCTCATATTCGCCAGTCTCGAAATCCCATATCTTAATGGTGGCATCTTCCGAGGCCGAAACCATGAGTCCGAATATTGGATGAAATATAACCTATTACAACAAACAATTCATTTAGTGTGGGATACATTTTGGGTAGCTTATTAATGACAATTACCCTTGTTATGCTGGCACGATGTCCTGTTAATGAGTGTTTCTCTGGCGGCCTGGGTATCCATTCGCCAGGCGTACGTTTGTTCTTTGTGGGCGCACCCTCGATAACCTCCTTTTCAGCTTCGGTTAACTTAGCCTCCAGTTCCATTACCTTCTTCTGCAACCTTATGACCGATGTCCATTTCTTCTCCAACAGTCCACCAAATTTCTTTTCCGCTTCTGTACTGAGATCGGCTTCTTTACGAAACGCTTCCAAAGAGTCGGCATAGCCATTTGTGCCCAAATAATCGGCAATCGCTTGGTTACTGCACCCATAAGACAACAAAAACACAATACATAAGATAAGATAGATTGTTATGGATGCTTGTTTTTGGGGTTTTACTTACAGCTCCTCGCGCTGCCGCTGCGACAACACCATTTTCATGCTGTTCTTCGGTTTAGGCGAGCTTCAAATTCTTTTGCTATTGCTTTGATTTGTTGCTGCCTGCTTGTGCAATAAATACTGCAAAGAAAAAACAATCGAAACACACATCAAAACAAACATTCGAGCATTATAAATGACTGACTGAACAGGAAATTAGTTTCACAAAAATGAAAAGGCAAGTTTTGCAAAGGGGCAAGTCACCCACATAAATAAACATTTTTTTTTTGCAACATTTTTTTTTTTTGGCAATGTTGCGTCTTTGGCATGCATACTCATCATTCTTCTTCTTGTTCATATCTTGTTTTATTGTTCCGCAGCGTGCAGCATGATGATCAACATAATTATCATCATCAGACTCCAAAATTGTTGCGTTTTAGTGTGTTTCTGGCACACGAACTTTTCTGTTGTTCATTTGGCCGCCATTAAAGCGAGCAGTGTCTGTAAAAAACTAAAAAGCTCAGCTCGTTTGGCCAATCGGCAAACAGCAGCACAACTATTCCTCAAGTTGGCGAACTTTGCATTTACTCAAAAATGCAACCCTGCTCACAATTCACTTGACGACTTAACACTTTGACACATCGCTAACTGTTTACATATTCCAATGCATTCATATTCCAATCAAGTCAATACAGCATTGTACAGAGCATCTGTAGTTGCTTTATATAGTATGTACTATGTACTTGTTGTTGTTGCTTATGGCAAGAGCAATTCAATTAACTCAAGGTGGCCACGGCTAAACAATTGTAGTAGGAACAAGCAAAAACAAATCACAGGTAGCACGCAATAAAACGACTATCAAACTAAACGAATCAACAAAAGCATAACGCGTTTGCTGCTGTTTTGCTGGTACTGATAAGAATTTGACGACACGTTGCAAACTAATGGCAAAAGTTACAGACAGCGCTGACAAAGCCAATTAGCCAAGTTCTAACGGTAGTTCAAGCAACTTCTTATAAGTAAATAACGCAAGCGAAAAAGAAAGAAAGAGAGACGCATAACAAAGTCGAAGCTTACACTAAACACACACACTCACACTCATACGCGCGCACACAAACAACCACACATATGCTGGATACAAACAATACAAAACACATACTCAAAACGAGGAAATGACGTTTTCAGATTATTTTTGGCCGTTAAACCATTGGCAAATAATTTTTTAACGATTTCTCAACCTAGCTGTTTAACATAGGGCACATAGCTAAATAATCTTTTTTTTGCTCTGACCAAACTGACCAAACGAGTTCAAGCTGTGAATATTTCTTTTTTGCGACGACGTCGACGCCAACGTCGGCATTGAAACTAAACATGAGTCACGCCTAGAGCGTCAAAGCCAGAGAAGAGCGCAAGTCAGCCTTTTTTTATTTATCAGCTGTGTTGGGACTTACTCTGGGCAAAAAGACATTCATTAACTGCGCATCTAAATATAAAATAAGAAAATCAATATACAAATATACTAAATAATTATAATGTTTTGGTGTATTCGGGTAGCTCCGACTAGGCAATGCTCTGTTATCAGTGGGACAAGTATGACTATTCCGAACTTTAAGCTAGCCAGAACATCTGACGTGGATCTTAGTTTAAAGTCTCTGGTTTGGGTGGTATACAAAATGCTCTATCCCATTCAAGAACAACGTATATAAATAAAAAAGACTGCTAACGTCACGAGTATTAACGGAACGCGCGTGGGTCGGGTAGGCAGCCAGGCAGGCAGGAGAATGGTGAGTAGGTATCAAGTCGAATACCGGACAACGACAACAACCGTTGTGTTGTGACAACCGGGCGTGCGTTTTGTTCTTATTGGGGCCAGCATTCCAATACACAGGCATGCGCCTTGTAACTTCCAACTATGTACATACATACATAAATATGTAACTGTGTGGGTAGCTCTAGTAACGGTGTCCCACAGCAACAATATCAACAACACCAAGAACACCAACAACAACAGTAATAAGTACAGCTTTACAAAAGGGGGCGTTTGGGTCACACGCTGCACAAGATTTGAAAGGCGATGTGACGGCAGCAGCAGCAGCAGCTTAAAAAAGGGTTACCACTCAACTAATCTAACACCTACACAAATTAATATATGCATTAACACATAGAAAAGTTTTCACGTCTTCCAAAAGGTATTTCATATTCCAATTTGAAATGTAAATTGGAATTACACACATAATGCGGCAATTACCTGTTAAAAAAGCTCGCGTGGGCGGCTGATGTCAGCATCAGTGCTAAATACACACATTTTCATACATACAAAGGATGCTGATACGCTCTCGCTCTCTTTTAATTTATAATGGCGCTCTCTTCGTGCACTTGAGAGACCTTGCACTTGCTTGTGCACTTGGCTGCCAATTGCGTGTGTGTTTCTCACGCTTTGCCAGTGTGTGCAATTTTTGATTAGCTTACGCTCACTCACACATAACGACCCAAAAGTTTGGTAATGCAGCAAATTAAGTAAATGTGTTGGCTTTTGATAAGGAGCAACACTTGCCACACACAAAAGTTAAAGACACAAAGGCAATTAATTTGCAAATACCAATAACCTTTGGCTGGGAAAGTCGGACTAACACACAAGCACATTTACATTTTTAACACTGTTAAAGCTCGTGAGCAGGCATTTAGTAGATAAGACAAGTCATGCAAGCAATAAAGAGGCGACACAGAGAGAGTGATGGCAAGAGAAAGACAGGGCTAAAAGTGTCAGATCACAGACTCAATAGATAATTGCAACGGCAGCAGCATCAGCAGCAGCAGAAACAACAATAATTTGTGGCCAATTTGCACAGTCAGTTTCAGACTGGGCGACTCCAGACTGAAGAACCTGCTTTGCTCAGCAAATTGCACACGTTCTTCTGGGAACTGTTAACAATGCGACTTTACGCTATACAACAAACACATGTGTTTTATTTTTTCGTATGTGTTCATATGTGTACGATGGCCAATGCCAAAGCAGCCCAAAACGGAAAACTGTAAAAAATAAAATAAAAACAAGATTTCTACCAACTCGACTTAGCTGCATTTGCAGAACTGGTTTCTTTTTAACTTTGGCCCATGTAAAAAGCTGTTAGAGGTACCAAAGGAAACGGAGTCGTCTGTTGGCTTTTTGTTCTGTGTGTGTAAAAATCGATCAATTCCGCAGCAAATGTGGAGCAGGGGCAAAAAGAGACAGAGAGGATACATGCGCGAAAAAAAACACACACATACACATACACTGACACACTGACTGACGCAGGGGCGATGTGTCATCGCTCTTGGTGGTTGTAATTGTTTTTGTTTTTGTCATTTAATGTTTTGTTGTATTTTAGTTAAGTATTTACTTTGCAGCATAATTTGCATAACTTTTGCATGTTACCTTTGCTTTTCAATAACAAAAACGAGCAAACGAACTCTCACATACACCAAACACAATAATACCACAAACAACAACAGCAACAACAATAAGACAACACCACTGACACTGACGAAAAATAAAAACTGTTACGACGGCCATCTTGAATGAGCAGCGCGGCCAGCGTCGCAGCGACAGTGCTTCACTAACAGACAATATGCAAAATTGAAAAAGGCCAAAAAGATTTGTAAAACACGCACATTTACAAGAAAACAATTGCATTTCAAATGGGGCTTTAGTTTCTTTCCCATATAAGCGCGCACCAACACATTGACAATGTTCACATACATATGACAAATTTTTCTTTTCCCCATTTGCCCATTACATACACTTCGTAGCTGCGTTGCCGTCGCGCAAACGAAACTTTTGCAAAAAAAAAACTAAGGGGCTCCGATTATGCGATACAGCGCGTGCACTTGCAGTTATTTAATGTTCTTTTGAGGCACACTAGGCATACTTACACCAAACGGTTATTTTATATATTTTTTAATTATTTTAATTTTAATCAATTGGGAAATAATTACGCAGAGATGAAGCGCGGCGAGAAATGCTTCCAATACCTTTCGATGCTTTTCAACGTATCGATGCTAAACTTTGTTTACCAGCACTATTCGCAGTCTTAGTGTTGAATCACGTTATCGACACTCGTTCGTGTCTGTGCCTATCGATGGCTTTGCCAAATGCATCGAACAGCTGATTTTGGCGGGGTTCTGTTAAATTTTTAATATGATAAACTATTACACGTTAGTGGGAACGTTTTGTTATTAACAAAGCGCTCTTAACATTATGCAACACTGTAAAGTGCATAAACTTATGACAGAAGTGCAATGTTTTTATCTTTTACATACACAGACACACACTCCGACACTTACACACCCTGTCGGAGAAAACTTTTGCTTATCAGTAATAAGCAGAGTGATAGAGCCATGTGTTATTAATTTGTACGCTCAGTTGTCGACTTACACTCAACGGAAACGGTTATTTGCTATAAAGTTAAGCAACAATATCGTTGCGCATATTCAAGTGCATTCGATTTTGGTCGCGCGTACCTCAAAGCAATAACAACCTACCTAACAATCTCTTACTACAACTATATTTCGACCCACTGTGAGTGCTACGACAAATTTGAACGCGTGCATCGTAAATTGAAGACACGTTAGTGCCGTCAATAGACGAAGCCTAAATCAATTTAATGAGCAAATTGCCAAAATATGTAAATGATTCGCCAATTATGACAACCAGGCAAGCAGGCAGGCAGGCAGGAATTCAACGTTATCAAATCAGGCAAAAGCGATTCCAATCAGAGTAGCCTGTTTGCTGTTTGGGCTCCATTACATGCATGCCACTGTGATAACGGTTTACAAAATTCAACTGAAAGTGCTACCAATCAATGTCCAACAAATTTGCAAAACTGCATGCCTATCGATAAATGAATTTGTAACGGAAATTGATTTGATTTGTTAATGAGTCATAAAACTTAAGCGTTTTATTAAAAGTTACACAAAGTTTGATATGTGATCGAAAACAACAATTACTGTTGGACAACATTTGAACGGCTCGAACCAATATGCACATTATATTGTGTTATCAGGAAGCCGTGCGCTCTGATTATATATACTTGTTGATATGATAAAATATATACACCAAAAGCACTTTCAGCGTTTACTTTCTATAGCCGTTAAATTGTTATTATTGGCTTATTTGTTGTTCACGCGTGATTTGTGGCCCAGCGAAATTTCGGTTTTTGTTTAAACAAAGCTATAACTTATTGGAATTGCCATTGCCACCAAAGTACTAGATAACAAAAAAAAAATATATATATCACTGCGCTATAAATAAGTTATATAGCGCAAAGGCACACAGACAGAAAGAAGAGAAGAGAAAATGTAATTTTATTTGCTTTAAAGTGACTGCCGTTGGAAATTAGTAATTAGTGTTGTTCTTCATTGATTAAAACGTCAGCAGCAACACTAACAACTCAAATCAATAACAATAATAATGATGAATTTTTTCTATTTTGCCATTAAAGCTTCCCTAGCAGCTGTATGATAAGAATTAAGTTAAAACTCTTATTGCTTCTCAATTTATGATGAGTTTCAAAATGATTCGTTGCCTTATTGTTACTTCGCTTTGTTAAAATCTCAAGTTGTTCAGATTGTTATCTTTATCATTGGTTGGTTTTTAACGATCGCTTCGTTTAACTCACTTGGACATTTAAGTATTGTCCATGAAGTGCCTTGATAAGCCCTTTCCCAATCCCCTGGACTTGGCATTGCTCAGTATATTTCATTATTATTGTACCTAATCGCGAATTTGAGTTTTGTTCATTGCCAATCCCAAATGCTCTCAATGCCTACTCATACTTTTCTTGTGAAAGTTTTTGTTTTTGCAAGCTATTTTGTTAATTATCATAAATCTTAAGGGTTTCTAAATGCTGTCACTTTTTAATTGGCTGCACAAATATCTAACGATAACAATGGTTTGAAATGTTTTTTCTAAATCTTTTTGTTCTCTTGGGTTCAAGTGCTCTTGTTGTATAATTATTTCCTTTGTTTAACATAATTAATGGGTTTTTAAATAAATGAAACCTGCGCATTTGTGTAATAACTTCAATACTGGTTAATCACGTATCACACAATTTTGCTTCTGTTATTGTTATGGTTTTGTTGTGAATTCGATTCACGCCTCAAACATTATTAATGTGCTCATTGCACTTTAACGAGCTGATTTCATATTTATGGTGGGGTTAATACTTTCGTTCTCGGTTTGTTTTCGGTTTGTTTTTTGCGAAGTTTATTGAGTAAACCGGTTGCATTAAACATTTGTGTATATGGCCAGCTGACATTGAACTTGAGTTGAAACTTCCGATTTTAGTAATTGGTTGCAATGCGACCCTAAGATGCGGCACAATAAACACCGCAAGCCTAGGACACGGCTCTATGGACTACTCTGTGTACCGTTATTCATCTTGGCCTGGTCAAAAGCGCCAGTGCAAGCGCAAACAGCACAAACGGCTTTAACCGATCAGGATATCAATGATGGTAAGTAAATACCAACTAAAGTAAATTATGTCTAATCGTTTATTTGTTATTTGTTAGTGGTTCAAATAAATGTGGTTAGTACGCCGTATACGCTTACCTTTAGTGTTGGGGATAAGGATCAGGAGAAGTACATCATTGAGAATGTTACATGTCCTCTTGATAATGGTTCCGTTACTTTTGCTGATGACAATCATGTTTGGTAAGATCTGGTTAAGAGTCCGCATCAGCTCGACTATTAATTTGCTTTTAACAGTGAGGATTTGGATCCCTGTACAAAGTATAGGACCGTTGTCAGCCTTAAGGGAAACGCTGAAGGATCAACAGCCTTTGACCAGACCATAGTTGTATTTACAGATTACAAAGGTAAGTAAACAAAAAGTTTTCTTATGCTATCCTAAAATATCTAATCCATTAGAACCACAAACGAACTTAACATCCGTTGTGCCAACGGGAAATACTTTGCAAGTGACTTGGGAGACTAGCGATAGGGCGTGTGTGAAGAATTTTGAGATCTCGGTATCGGCTCCGGGTGATATGCAGACAAAGCAACTGTTCAAGGATCAGAGCACCGAAACGATTCAGAGTCTGTCGCCCTGTCGCACCTACAATGTCACACTGGGAACAGTGAACAATGCGAGCGTTATCGTTGATACCGATACAACATTGGTAGATACGGAGTACTTGGAACCAGGCGATTTAAAGCTTACCATTGGAAATGACTCCAATACGGACACATTGCTTAAATGGGATGAAACTGATAACCAGAGCTGCATAAGCAGCTTTACCTTTGTATGGCGACGCAATGATTGTGTGCCGGATGAGAATGAGAATGAGACAACTACAACGGAAACAGATGATGAGACTACAACCGGTGCGGATGGGGATGAGACAGCTGCCACAACGGATCTTGATGACTTTACGGAAAAACAAAATAAGCCCAAAGGTAAGAAGCAAAAGTTTTTGCTCAATGAAAAAGCAGTCACCACAAAGTGTTTTTTCGTTTGATTTAGTTGAGTGTGAATGGAGCGAGGAAATCTATGGTAGTTCCTTTAAACAGTTTACGATAAAAAATCTTCAAGGCTGCGCCTTACACACTGTCCACGTGTATATCAACATGAATCGCAATACAACTGCCAAGGCATCCGGAACTTTTTATTCTGGCGAAAAGTGTAAGTTGCCTATAACGTTTGCTAACCTCAGAGCTTAACACTTGTCCACACCCTAGTGCCCAGTGCTGTTTCGGACCCAACACAGGAAATAAACTCTACAAAGCTGAAATGGTTGTGGTCTCCACCCAGTGATCACGCTGAGTGTGTGGCCAATTATCGAGTGAATCTAACGGGACCCACACAACGTGCCGAGTATGCAAGTGACGAGAAGATCACCAACGAGACGTTTTTCCTTTTCACCAAACTGGAACCCTGTGGCGAGTATAATGTGGAAATTGTGCCCATCTCACATAATGGCAGCTCGGGTGCAAAATTTAAGAGCCATAGCACACTCGGCGAGGATCGTAAGTAGTTGAAGCAATCAGGCAGAGTCATCTATGTACAATGATCATTCTCCACTACACCACAGAACCCACACAGATCCTGGAACTGAAAAGCAGCACTGGCCCCTTTATGATCGAGCTAAGTTGGCAGACACCCAGCTATGCAGATTTGTGCCTTGCGGGCTATCGCATATCCGGCTGGATGGACGAAAACAATGGCGTGGATGCCCTGACCAATGATATCACAAATAATTCCGTGACCTTTAAGAAGGATCTGATTGCATGTCAGGCTTATACAATCCAAATCATACCATACACACACGAGAGACTCGATGGTCAGCCGCGAAAGATTGAGGTGGAAACACAAGCTGCAGTTGTCAATGTTGATAAGGTAAGACAAATGAATGAGAAGATGCCCCAAACAACAATTAATGCCACTTTTCTATTACATTTCAGATACAATTGCAATTGGCTGGCAAGAAGGCAACATCACACAGTTTGGAGTTGAATGCACAAAACAAGGACTTTAACAACAATTGTCAAACGATCTTTGCTCTCTTCAATTGCTCCACAACTGCAAATGTACCGAACGCCTATGCAGAGATGTATGTGGAGAGTTATCGTGATCGTGGCTTCCAAGCAACTATTTCACCCCTCTCCCCGTACACCCAGTATATATGCAATGTGTTGCTGTACAATGTGGCAGGTGCCTCGGCGGCACAGAAACTAACAGGAACGGATCTCATAACCTTGGTCTACTGTATGTGCACCCATCAAAAGTTTGTAGTATTCAGTTGTGACATTTTTTCATACAATTGCAGTTCCCGATCAGCCAACGAATGTTAGGTTAAATGGCAGCACCACACACAGCCTTGAATTCAAGTGGGATCAGCCCAAGTTATCGAATGGACCTATCAAGTATTATCAGGCATTTCTCATGCGCTATGAGGCGGATTACTTTGTGCCCAGCATTTGTGAGCCAATAACTACGAATCCTTTCACGGTTACCAAAGATAATATGTTCAATGTGTTTAATGAGCTTCAGCCAGCTGTTAAGTATATTATGCAAGTTGCTGCTCAGAATGATTTCGGCTTGGGTCAATACACTGCTCCCATCATAGGCTTAACGCAACCAGATGGTAATATTTAAAACAAATGCTTTTTAACCTCAACCTAAATCGCTTTTTGTTTTAACAACAGTTTCGGATCCAGTAACGGATTTGAATATTACCTCGGAAGGACCTGCACTGGATCCAAACAGCTATAAGGCCAATGTGACCGTACACTGGACAATACCCTGCAAGTCGAATGGTGAAATTGAGTGCTTTGTTTTGGATTTTAGTGGAAAGAGGCAGGACATGGAGATTGCATTCCAACGAAAAGTGCCGCTTAATAAGCAGAACAAGAGGGGGCGCATGTCCTATACCGAAACTGATCTACAGCCAGAGGTCAATTATGCTGTTAATGTCGCAGTCAAGACACGCAACGTTGCAACTTTGAGTGCGAGCGCCAAAAGGGAATGGACATCGCCATCAGGCTGTAAGTACTTGAATACGTTGTGCTGTGAATGACAATATTGCAGCGCTGCCAATGTAACTGTTAAAATGATTTGTACATTTTGAAATGAGTATTTATTTTATATACCACTTATTATTCTAGTACCATCTGGCCTGAGTGAGGATGTTGTGAGTCAGATGCGTGTTAGCGCCTATGAGACAAATCATCCAACCAGTTCGGCCATTGTGCGTTTGCCCGCCAACATTTTAAACTCGGAATCGGGCAACATCACGTACATAGCGTTGTTGCTGTCCCAAAAGAGTTGCACGGGCAAGCCAGAGCTTAAATACGATGTGCTCAATGCAGGAGATTGGCCCTCTGTTCCGTCGTGGGACGAGGTAGGTGGCGATTGTATTCATCAGTACCAAACGACACCAGTACGCTGGAAGCCGCCGGTCACCAGCCGCAGTAGACGCGATATTAATGGCGATGATGAGATTGTTTTCACCATTGGCGTGGGTAAGTGCCCGGATATCACGGAGCGTTACTGCAACGGACCCCTTACCGCCAACATGGAATACAATATGGTGGTGCGTCTATTCACCAGCTCTGGCTACAATGATACTGCTTTGCTGGAGTTCAAAACGGAGGCAGCCATCAAGGTGACCCTGATTTTGGTCAGTGTATGCAGCTGCCTGCTGCTAGCATTTATATTGGGCTTGGTTGTGCTCTACGTGCGCAAACGCATTGCCTGGTAAGCATTGAGCATTGGCAGCAATCGCGTTTTATTTGATTTCTTTTTCTTTGTTTTGCGAATAGGCATCGCGATTCTGGTCAGGGCACTGAGGATCCATTTGGTAATGTAATTGCCAAGAACTTTGCCATATTCTATGCCGATGTGGCCAAGCCAGAGAAACTGGCACGCGAATTCAAGGAGATCACCGTTGTTGCCTTGGAACTAAGCTATTCGGCCTCCGAATTGGGCAGCACTAAGAATCGTTATGCGGATATATATCCATGTAAGCTATACCGAGAAAGGTAATCTTCTATATCTTACTTGTGAATTTGTTGCAGATGACAAGAATCGTGTTATACTGGACATAGATACTGAAGGATCGGATTATATAAATGCATCGTTTATTGATGTAAGAACTAATCATATAGATAAAGCTCAAACTAAACAGAAAGTTATCCTTTTAGGGTTTCACACGGAAAAAGGAATATATAGCGACACAAGGACCAAAGCCAGAGAGTGTTATGGATTTCTGGCGCATGATTCTACAGCATAATGTGCGAGTCATTGTACAGGTTACCCAATTCCGCGAAGGAAATACGGTAAGAAGAGGAATGCATAAGTTTCTTTAAGGATATTTTTGATTGAAACTCTGTTTAACAGATTAAATGTCACGAGTATTTTCCTTATAATACGCGAGGTGTTGTTGTCACAGTCAAGTCGAAGGAAAGCTTTGAAATCTATGACCGCACCGAACTGTCGGTGGTCCATGAGAAGTATGGCTTAAAGGAGAAGGTTATCCACTTCTATTTCAAAAAGTGGCCAGATCACGGCTGTCCCGATGATCCCAATCACTTGATAACCTTCGTGAAGAAAGTAAAGGCAGAGAGGCGTCCGAATTACTCACCCATTGTGGTGCACTGCAGCGCTGGAGTCGGACGCACGGGCACCTTTATTGGTCTGGATTTAATAATGCAGCGTCTGAAGAGTGAATCAAAGATCAATATTTTTGAAACTGTCAAGAAACTGCGCTTTCAGGTGCGTTGCAAATAGAAGCTTTATTCTTTTGTGATTTTAACTCAAACGTTTTTCGATTCCACAGCGCATGAAAATGGTGCAAACACAACAACAGTATACGTTCCTTTATGCGTGCACCTATGAGCTGGTCAAGCACAAGATTCCACGAGCAGCGTTAAAACCAATTGGGCGGCCCAAAACGGATTCAGTGCCTAGCACTAAGAAGGTCAGCTTCCCGGATACAGATCTGAGCCGTGTCGAAACGGCCGTGCTGGACACACCAGATCCGGAGCGAGGTGAAGCCAATATTCTATCACGCTTAGGTGGCTTACGTCGAACTAAGGATTTGGACTCGTTGTGTGAGCATCCGGAACGCAACAGTGACGGTCGGACAAGCAAGGAGTGCGCCATTTGATTTCAGTTGAGCATTTTGTGACATCATGCATGTGTATATGTGTATAAGAGGAAATATGTATGTGTGTGGGTGTGTGTGTATTTATTATATTATACAATTTTATAATTTATCAGCAATAGTAGCCAAAGAGAAGTGTTAATCGCTAAATCATTGTACTGTGAAAATAAACAAATATATGTGAAAATATTAAGGGTGCTGGGAATGTAATTGTGATTTTTAATTTAAATTTCAACTGTAACAGTTATTAAAGGCACTTGAGCGAATCACGTATTAATTGAGACGTTATCGATAACTTGTGAATACGCTCTTAAGCAAGCAACAACTATTTTGAGTGTGAATGGCAATTGGCAAGAAGAAGTGCAAAAACATTTATTTACAAAGTTGATTCTTAGTGCGTTAGCAAAATGTCTGAGCGTAAAGTGCTTAATGTAAGTATAAATATTTTACTGCATAGTAATATGGATACTGATTACCATTGTTTTAGAAATACTATCCACCGGACTTCGATCCGTCGAAGATACCGCGAATGAAATTGGCCAAAAATCGGCAATACACAGTTCGATTGATGGCACCGTTTAACATGCGCTGCAAAACCTGCGGCGAATACATTTACAAGGGCAAGAAGTTCAATGCGCGCAAGGAGGATGTGGAGAATGAAACGTACCTGGGCATACGCATCTATAGATTCTATATCAAATGTACGCGCTGCCTGCAGGAGATCTCTTTCAAAACAGATCCGCAGAACACGGACTACGAAATCGAAGCGGGTGCCACGCGTAATTTCATGGCCCTTAAGTTAGCTGAGGAGCAAGCGCGTCGCGAGGAGCAAGAGGCACGCGAGGAGGAGGCAAACAATCCAATGAAATTGCTAGAGAATCGCACACAACAATCGCGCAATGAAATCGAAATGATTGAGAGCTTAGAAGAGCTGCGCGATCTTAATAGACGACAACAAACAGTTGATTACTCAACCATGCTGGAGCAGTACAATCCCGCAGAAACAGAACGCGAGCGCTTGGAGCGCGAAGAACGTGAAGATGAGGAGTTTGTTAAGTGAGTGTGAGAAGTGCAGTACTAATTTAGAGAGCACTTAACTTTATTCATAAACTTGCAGATCGGTCAACTTTAAAACCAAAACGGACACCGGCACGCGTATTGTCTCGGAGGAAATCATTGAGGAAGTCAAGGAGGAGGAGGACGAGAGAGCACTAGCAGCACCGCCACCACCTAAAGTAGCCAAAATGCAAGTAATATCAGCGTCAAGCAAATCACTTGCCTCACAATCGTTGGTAAAACGAAAGGCGCCTTTGGTGCTGGTTAAACCCAAGGCTACTTTTGCAGCAACATCCAAACCACCAGCAGCAACTCCAACAACAGCTACTACTAATACCTCTAAGCCTTCAGCAGTTGCTACTTCAGCTGCTGGTGCAACTTCAAAGCCCACGGCAGCTGCTGGCTTATCGCTTTTAGCTGCCTATAGCGGCAGCTCTGACGACTCCGATTGATCCTTGCAAACCATTAATAGTCACTAATAAAGTTTGTTTCACTTTTGTGTTTGTAATTGTAAAAACAATTTTTAATTTTTATAAACTTGTATTTAGCATTTGTTGACTTCAATTATGCTTTTCAAATATGTATAACTTACGTTACTAAAATATTTTTTTTATATTCATCGTAAAGATTTTTTTATATAGTCAAGGCCATTAAGCATAAGGCAAATAATTTTTTCATACACTGTTTATCAAAAAATGTTTAAATAAAAGCAAACATAAAATGTGGCTAAAATATGTCAATATTATGCAGTTAGACATTTCTACATATTTTTAGCCATATTCATAGCCGATTTCGTGGCAAATTGGACTTAAGAAACTAAGAACTCTACACTAAATACTAGATTGTACAGGCTTTATACATATACAGCTGCAAATAGGTTATAAGGCTTAAGAAAAGTTTGGAAGGCAATCCAATAATTCAATCAAATAATAAATAATATCACAAGCGAAATAAACAATTAGAAATGTTAAATACTACATATGCTTAAATATAATCATAATATTCAATATATAGTTGTTTTTTCTTTTTTAACATAAGTATGTATATAATAATATAAATCCATTTAATTTCATAAATTACGAAGACACTGGTATGTACTAGAGCTGCCATATCGGTTACACTATATAGCTATATATATATGTATATATATCCTCCATAAGGCCGCCTTGTGTGCTGTGTGTAAGTGTGTGTGTGTGTCGCTAAGGCAAGCGTTGTCACATTTCATTTAACTTTTACTCTTACTTTTACTTTTTATATATATTAACGAGTAACAGTCTTTGTTCGTTTGTTTTTCTTTTTTTTCTTTTCTGTTTTCTTAGTTTTGGGGTGGCGGGTGGTTTGGTTTTGGTTAGGCGTGGCAAGCGACGCAGCCCAATTTTGTATTTGGTGTGTGCATTTTGGTTTTTGTTTTCGTTCGACGTCTTCATCGCTTTGGTTTTCAAGCCTATATATCCACAGCTGTGGACGACGGCTTGTAGTCAACACTGAGAGCTGTTGTTGTTGCCACGCCTACACCCTGCATAACGCCCCTGCCGCCGGTGCCACCACCACCACCACCACCATCGTAGTTATGATTGTTGTTACGCAGAAAACGCTGCTGTTCGGCAGCGCCATGGTTCAGTTCATACAGCTCCATATCATCGTATTCGGAGATGCCCAGAGCACGCGTTGGCGCAAATTGCAGATAATTATCAGCATCGTGATCATCTCCCTCCGCATCATCACCATCTTCGTCGTCATCATCATTGGCGAGACGACAAGGTCCGCGACGCTGTGGCATGGCTAAACCAAAATCCTCCAGACTGCGCTTAACGGCTGCATCGGATCCAGTGCCCGAGTCCTTGCTGGACAGTTGATCCTGTTGGATTTCGAGATCCGCCTGCTGCAAATAGGTGAGCGTCAGTCCCTGCCCCAGGCAGCGTTGCTCATACGAAGGTGTTGTCGTCACTATTAAACGGCTATTGGCTTGCTCGCCGCAACCGGCCAAATCCGCTAGACTACGCGGACGCAGCTGCGTTTGCGATTGTTGCTTTTGCTGTTGTTGTTCCTGTTTCTGCAGTCCGTCGAGTACTGGGCGCAACTGTGTGCGATTCAGTGTGGTCAATTGCGTCTGATCCATCTGCAGCGTGTGGGAGCTGCTCGCATGTGTTCTAGAAGCAGAGCTGTGCTGCAGTTTGTGCCGCTGATAGCGTAATGCGCAAAGGACAATGCAGATGCCCACTAGGATGCAACACACGGTCAGTACAAGCACACCAATGACAAGCATATCAATATTTAGGCTATCCTTGACAACGATCAGCTCCGATTGTAGCGTCAGTGTGCGCATATTATCGGTAATCTCACAGCGATAGTGGCCGGCATCAGTCGAAGTGGCATTCACAATGACCAACACCTCTTTGTTCTTGGAAAAGTAATAGCGTTCCGCATCGGGGCCATTGGGTGCATTATGCAGTGGTTTGTTTTCTTTGAACCATTCACGATGCGGCTGTTCCAGCTCCACGTTGAGCGAATCACTCAGGCACTCTAATACACAGGTACGTCCCAACACCACCTCCTTTTGCACGAGTGGAATGCTGGGCAAGGGTTTATCTGCAAGATATCAAAGTGTTGTATGGAAAACCTTGTTAAACTAAGCTGACATCAAGCACTTACCATTAACAAGCAGCGTGGCATTCACTTTAATGACACCCGCAGCACTCTCAGCGGTGCAAGTGTATATGCCTGCATCCGTTGGCTTGGCATTTGTTATGACAAAAGCATTCTCCTCGCGTATCACTTGGAGTCGACGTTCTGTTGCTGCTGGAAAATCACTTCCACCAAACTTTTGTAACGCTATCTCCGGCATGGGATCACCGCTGGCTGAGCATACCAAACGAGCTGTCTCACCGGCATCCAACGTTAGATTTGAGGGCACTTGCAAAAAGCTAGGATGAACTGACGGGTAGAAATTGAACAATCAGTTAGTTAGATAGATGTAGAGATTAGATGTTAGCTACTTACTGCCAATGGATATATTGAATTTTGATGCATAGGTTGTGCCAAAAGCATTGGAAACCACACACTGATAGCGACCGGCACTCGTTACATTGGATAAACGCAGATAGCCATAGATTGTGGTCTGATTGGTGCTTTGATCATGATGGACTTGCGTTTCGGTGCTGGCGCCATCGTGTGCTGTTTGTCGTTCAAGCACATGCTGATTATCGTGCCGCCACTTTATCTTTAACTCATCGGCAGCGGCTAGAGAAGCAGCAGCCGGTGAACTGGCAATGCACTCCAGGGTTATATTGGCTCCCTTGACAGCCAGCATGTTGTTGGGCTCCTTCTGCACAACCGGTTTGGGTGAATCAGCTAAAAGAAAGGGGGAAAAAGTTAATTAAAGAGTCAAAGGAAAGTAAGAACTAAGTGAAACCTACAGCAGACGAGTTCCGTTTGGGTGAGTTTAAATAGCTGACGATCAAGCAAATGTTCCGGATAACCACAGACGACATTGGTCAGCAGTTGCTGAGCTTGTGTACCAAAACGGCTAAGCAACCATTGGCGGAACCACAGCAAATCACAATCGCATATAAAGTTATCCGACTTAAAGATAAGCTTTTGCAGATTCTGCATTTTCTCAAACGCATTCGGCTGTATGCTGGCCAGCGCATTTCCACCCAAGTTAAGCAACTCCAGGTTATTCAGACCACGTAGAGCCTTGCTGCTTATCTGCTTCAGATTGTTGCCATAGAGATCGAGGCGTCGCAGTTTCTGTAAAGCTTTGAAAGGCGCCACCGCTGACTGATCCTCAATGATCCAGGCTAGACGGTTGCGACGCAAATTCAACTCCTCAAGGTTCTTGACACAATCGAACGTATTCTCCGGCAAATATTGCAGTTTGTTATGCGCCAAATTGAGTTGTTTCAAACGCTTTAAGCAATCCAAATGCTGCGCCGAAAACTCACTGATATAGTTATGCGATAGATCCAACGATTCCAGTGATTGCGTAAATTCCCACGTGTCCAATTCGATGCGTGTTATGGAGTTATTAGACAGACTGAGATGCTGCAGCTTGGTCAAATTGAAGAGTCCTTGACGTGAGAGACCACTAATGCTATTGTGATCCAACTCAATGCTCTCAATATTACGCATAACATGAAACACACCATCCTGCAACAGTTTTATGTTGTTCGCTTTAAGTTGCAACCTTTGCAGCGACAGCAAGCCACGAAACGTTGACCAGTTTATCTCCAATTGGTTATAGTTGAGAGTGCTGCAAGAAAGCAAAGCACAAAGCGTTAGACAATTACACTATGCAAGCTTAAAAAATACTACTTACAGTTTCTTTAAACGATTTAGATTCTTGAAAACGCCTCCTGGCAGACTACTCAAACGATTGTTGCTTAGCTCCAGATCCGTTAGATTGCCTAATGCTGCAAACGCTAGCTCATCAACGCTAGCAATCTCGTTCGAGTTAAGTATTCTGCAAAATTGATATGGAAGAACAGTTAGGGAAAAATGATTATAATGTTGCATGCTTTGCAGACTTACAAATGCGCTAAACGATTGGGCCTCAGAAACACATTGGCCTCCACGCTATGCAGCTGATTTTTGCTAAGATCCAAAGATTTAAGCTTGGGCAGCAGCGCCAAAGCTTCGCTTGAGATGCGCTGAATGCGATTGTTGGCCAAATTGAGTTGCCTTAACGATGCCAGACCAGTAAACTTGGGCATTACATCCAATTGATTGCGTTTCAACGTGCTGTGCAAAGTAATGGGATAAGGATTAGATATTTTGTTTTCTAACCTAACAGATGCCTGCTCTACTATACAACTACGAGAAGTATCTACAAATATTCGCTAAGCAAAACGCAAACTATACAATATTATCCATATATATCCAGATATTGTACTGTTGTTGTTGTTAGTTTTTACTTACAGTTTGTGTAGCTCTGGCAGATTTCGTATCGCTAGGACGGTGCTGTCGTTCAGTTTGTTGCCCGCCAGATGCCTGTGGGGTGAACACAAAAGCAAAACAAAAATAATGTTAGCTGATTGGATTTTGTTTTGTGGGCAGCAATTAATGCAGCGTAATTATGCTGCAATTTAACTGATAAGCCGTGCGTCAGTCGTGCAATTATTGATGTTTGGCTGTCGATAAAACTTTATTTTTGCATAATTTTACAGTGCATTAAATTGATTAAAAGCGCAAAGCGATTAAATCGCAACCCCCAAAACCAAAACAGCAACGCAAAAATGTACACAAATGTTGTTTTTTGTGTCAGTTTAGGCGACTAGTATATACCCTATATTTAAAAAAGTTATGGATATTTGGTTAGTGATTTCCAAGCATTTCAATAATCAAACGATCCATTCATTAGAAAAAAAAACAACGTTGCGAGGGTTGAATGAATTTATGTATGATTGGGGTTGCCAGAGGGGTTGGTTATTCATTTATCGTTGTTGTTGTTGTTTACTTACAGCGTTTGCACATAGCTGGGCAACACTGGGACACGCTCCAAGTGCAGCTTATCGCAATCGAAGAACACGTTCAGGCACTTGCACTCCTTGGGACAGTTAATATTGTTGTTGTTATTATTATTTTTGGCATTTGCATTCGCTGCTGCTGACTCGGCAGCTGCCAGCGCTTTTTCCGCCTGCTCGTATTGCCCGCCATCGTCGGCAACGAAACCGTTCGTTTCCAGTGAAGCGGACGCAATGGAAGGCGGCAGAGCGGCGGCAGCGGCGAATTCCAGTGGAATATGCAAGGCAGCAAAATCTTCATCGACCGCATCATCTGACTCTTCGTCTTCGTGCAGCGGCAGAAAGCGTGGACGTTGACGTTGATGCTGGCGTTGTTGTTGTTGTTGCTGCTGCTGTTGATGCGCCGCTGTTGCTGATGCTAGCGCAGCCGTGTTTCCGTTAGCTCCGTTATTTTTCGCTGCCAGCATTGCGAAAAGTTGTTGTTGCGGCAGCTGTTGATTGTAGGAGGCACCGCCCGATTTCAGCAGAGCGCTCAGCGGCGACGTTGACGCTTCGCCCGATGCTGACGCTAACGTCGACGGCGCAGCGTTGCTTTGACAAATTGTTGTAGTTGTTATCAGCAGCATGCACGTAATTAGCATTAATTTATTGATTTTATTGAAATCATTGCGTCGCGCACTTGCCGTTGTTGTACTTGTTGTTGCTATTGTTTTCGTTGTCGTTGTAGTATAATTGCAATTATCAATATGCACTGAGTTGTTGTCGTTTTGCTGTTTGCGCCGCCGTCGGCGCCGTCGCCACTTGGTACTAATGCTAAGCGTTGCGAGGCGTTGTAGCAGCAGCAGCATTATTGACATCGTCATTATAAATTTGCTTATGTAGCTGCTGCTGTTGTTGGTTTGTGTGTTATTGGTGTTCTTGCTGCATATTCTTGGCTTTCGATAATTATTTAACTTTAACGTCGTTGCTATTATTGCATCCTTTTCGTTTGCCCTTTCCTGCTTTATAGCCGAAACGTGCATTTTGCAGCGTTTTGTCCGCTAGTTTCTTTTGTGATTTGCGTTGCTTCAATGCTTGGTAAATTCGTATTTGCTTGCTAGCGCTTATGTTTTTTTCCTACATTCCGTTATTCCTGCGCAACGAAAATGGCGGCGGCGGGCTCGCCTGCGGCCAGTGTTGTTAAGCTCAAACGCATTGTCGTTTGAATTTGCAGCATGATCAGTGCCTAAAAGAGAAGGAAAAAGAGTTGATTAACTTTAAGGATGCCACACTTATTAAATAATCGCTCATTAATCTTAATTTGCCATGGAGCCATGAATTATCGATAATTGCTAGGCACTTCACATTCAGTATTTTAAATTTAGCAACGAAATGAAAGTTGTTTATATCAACAGAACGGCAACCAAAGTAAATAAATAACAATAATTTATAAACAGAACACTGCCAAATGACTTTAGCAGTGTGCAAAATAAATGCTCATTAAATAAAAATACGACCGGATGTTTTTGTATGATGAAGAAAAAACAAAACGCGCAGAGCCAACGTTTTATAAACGCAACAGCAGCATCAGCCACCCCAAAAAAATATAAAAAAGAACAAAATCTTTCAACTTGTTCAAATTATGCAGCGTTTTGCATTTTGTACTTTGCGCTTGCGAAAGTCCAAAGCACGAAACACAAACACATTTATAAATGAAATTTTCGGTGACATTCAGATAAAGCGCGAATGCTGCGCACTTAATGCTATCAGCAGCACAATTGGGGCGTGCTCGACATTCAGATGCTCAGCACAAATATGATAATCAACCTTATAGATAATTGGTATATATACCTTCCCCAAACTGATAAAGCATTTGCGCAAAAGCATCTTATGACGATTCGATAAATGTCGAAATGTGGAAACGATCAATAGTTTAACAGAAGCCGCTTAGGTTATTGCCAATAAGTTACCAACATTGGTAGTACATGTTAAGCCGACAAACATAATATTTCCCAGGCTAGAAAACAACACCCACCAAAAAGGGCAACAAGAAGAGAGAAAAACACAAAATAAGCGGCTGCAAAAACTCAAGCAATGGCAACAATTACCGCACCAGACATGCCCATATATATGTACATATATATACACTTAGACTTTATATATATTTATACATGTAGCGTAACGTAACGTTTAGGAGGCTTTATATAGAAAGACGGCCGCTTTATTTTACTTTTTTTCTTTTGCCGGTCAGGCTACTAAAAATGGTCTGGCACACACACACACACATATACGGAGGCGCGTTAAAATGCCCAGACAACCAAATTTAGTAACAACAACAAAAACAACAACTGCAACTACAACTACAAAGCGCCAAAGTGTAATGAAATCAAATAAAAAAGTGCTCCCAACACAGCAAGGAGAATAGCTGATGCAGCAGCAGCATAGAAAGAAGAAGAAGCAGCTAAAGTGTAGGAAACAGTCACAGAATCCACTCACTTTATATGTATGTATGCATGTGTGTGTGTGTTGCTGCTCACGCTTCAAAGACTTTTTTCCTGATGAAGAAGAAGAAGCAGATCGTGAAATGAAATCATTTTCTTGCAACTCCATTTCTGTTTGTTTCTATATATAGTTAAAAGAGTTTTCACATTTTTTTTTAGCTATTCTCTGCTCAATTGGAAGTGCTTTTGATGATTAGTTTCTTTTAGTTGATAGTAACAACAATAACTGGTCTCAATTCTTGGTACTTCAGTTATAAAGCAAACACACCCCTCTATCTCTCTCTCTCTCTCTCTCTCTCTCTCTTACTCACACACATAATCATAACCAAAGCTAACTGACACAAAAGTCGCATTTGGTCGCAATTAGATAATTTTGTATTGGGGTCCCTTCTTGTCAATATATGTTTGTTTGTTTGTTATACTCCATGCAATTATCTAATCAATAGGTTTGCACTGTCTACGATCGAATGGAGTACTCGCAAGGCGGTATCTACAGAAGAAATCATTTTTATATTTTATTTTTATTACTATAGTGTGTGAAGGAGTTTGTTAAAATCAATTTTATTGAGCCGTTAATGTTGAAAACTTTTTGGGTGTAAATATTTGAATTGGTTTGCAGACAAGTGCTTGAGTAGAAAAAAAATCTTTTATAGTAAGAATTGGCTGGTCTAAAAATTATAAAACTTTAATCATTAATCTCCCCACAAGTAATGAGTAGAAATATGCAAAAATCATCATTAATCTTAGCAGCTTTCTTCTGTTGACGTGACAACATGAGTGTTTGGTAGAAGAAGACTAATCATTTCCAACACCTTTGACACGCTTTCAATAAATCTATCGATCAATGCTGCGGGCGGCCGCCAATCACAATCGATGACAGTTTGGTAAACGCTTCCACTTGCCTATCGATCAATGGCTTGCAAAAACAGTTCTATGCATATATTTTGACTATTTCACATATAAATTAAGTTGCTTTTGCTACAATTTTCACACACACACCAATCAGCGACGTTCAACAAATTTTTTTTCTCTCTTTCGTAGTTGCGCGCCATTTTGAATGAATTTGCATGCATAAAATGTTAACTAAATCGCATATCGCATTAGCATAAGTTCTCTCCCTTTCTCTTTCGCTCTTCTTGTGTTTAAGACAAATCGTTTGTTAGATGGAGTTAGAAAAACCCAATGTAAAGGGCAAAACCCACGCCAAACACAATCATAACTAAACATTTGTTGTTTAAAAGCTTTCGCTTTGAACTCATTATAAATATATATTTTTTCAACAGCAACAACAACCAAATTTACGATGAGCAAATCAAATGCAGATTGTTTTTATTGTCAGTGTTGTTGTTGTGTTTTGTCAACTCCCTCACAATTTATTATATAACGGTACGGGCAGCACCGAGCGAGTGTTGTTTTGTTTTCTTATAAATAAGAAGTAGAAGAAGAGAGAAAAAAAACAGACAACAAAATGTCGACGTTGTTAGCTGTCGATAGCTGTCGATGTTATGATAATGCTGCTGATAAACATATACAACGATCGAGGGGGTTAAGGCGACATGTATCTGTATATTTATGGGTGTATATTTTCAAAGATCGTTAGTGCTACAGGAACAACATCATTTTTCATTAGATTCGAGAGCAGATTGTGTAGCGATAAATGTATAGATAGTTCGATAGATGAAAGAGTTTTCGTTTTTGTTTTAAATGTAATTTATATAACTTTTTGTTGTTGTTGTTGTTGGAGGCTTCAATCAAATTGCCTGCGGCTGCATTTTTATTGATCTTATTTTTTTTACCTGCTGCCTGCTGTTGATTTGCTTTTTAACATTTAAATTTGTATTTTTTCTGCTTTTTTTCTCTTGATTTTTTTTTATATTTCTGCTGGCTCGGTTTAATTCTACTTGTTGTTGTTTTTGTTGTCGCCCACTGCTTGTTTTTTTTCTGTGTGTGTGTGTGTGTAATGAAAACGCTTCGCCCAAAATTTTGTTGTTGTTTCTATTTGTGTCGTTGCGTTTTTCGTTGTTTATTGCCTTTGCCAAATGAATAAAAATATATACAATATTTTCGTGTGTCTGGCTGTGTGTGTGTGTGACGTTTGTCGTTGGCGTAAAAAAATACCAAAAAAGCATAAGCAGAAATAGGCAAAGAAAAACCACAGCAGAAGTCAAAGCGTTTGCCGTGGGCGAGCAGTAATTTGAGTTGGAATCTGTTGAGGTGGGCTGTGTGCGAGGTGAAGTTGAGTTCAAAGCAGCTGCAGCATTCAAAGTTGCCCAAAAGCTGCATATGAAAATGTACAAAAGATTTGTAATTTTTCGTTTTGTATCTATAGTTTTTGGTAGTATAAATTCTTATGTCAAGAGGTTATATCTACTTTCCCACTAAGCCGCTTCGCCACATCCGGCTTTACTGCAAATGCAATCAATTGAATTTAATTGACTATAAGCTGGTTCGACTACACAAAGAGAGGCAAAAGCAACCACACAACAACTACAAAGCTGATCAGTTGTCAAAGTGAACGCTTATGCTTGTACTTAAGTCATGTTTGTGTGTATGTATGTTTTGTGTGCTTGTATCTTGCATGTCTAATTTGTATGTCTCTCATTTTAGTGTAATCGATTCGTTTCACCGTGATCAAGCAGCTATTCAAAAGCACATAAAATTTGCTCGTTTCCATTACACTCCACAATTTGTCTCTTTCTTACAACTCTTTATTTTTGTTGTTCAACGAAAACCCACAGCAGCAGCAGCAAGCAACTACACGAAGAAAAACAGCAACAACGTTGAGGCTGCGTTTGTGTCGCGTGGTCTGCGCTGTTTGCATTGGTTTGTTTTTTTCGCTCGCTCTCTCTCTCGCTCTCGGCTGCTTGCTGTATGTTTGTTTGTGTTGAGGTGCGTGGGCACGAGAACGGAAACAGCACGCAGCCAGCGTCGGCGTTGTCTGTCGCAGTTGACGTAACGTCAATGCGAGATGTGTGCGTGTGTGTGTGCGCGCGGTTGTTTGTTTGTTTGTATTGGCCAATGGCATACAATAACAACATAAAAGGTAAAATCGTTGCCTATTGCCGCGCTGTCTGCGGCAACTAATTAGGTAACGTGCCAGCTAAGCCACCAACAAGAGAACCCAATGATAAGAGCAGCGCAGTCGCTGCGACGCAACAACGACGCAAATAGCAACATAAATTTTGCACACACAACCACGAATACACACACGAATACACTAGCAGGAAAATCCAATAAGAAAGCAACTGCCAGGCTGTCTGTGCCAGCGGTTGCCTCGTCGCGGCTGCCGTGCCTCAGCGTTGCTGTTGTTCTTTTTTTTTTTGCAAAAATAAATTTAATTTTGTAGCCATTAATTTTCCACTCTAGATACGAGCACGAGACGTTGCCCTCTCGTTCCCACCCGCTGCACTAGGCGGCAACAGCAGAGCGCTCTTCTATCTGGGTGCTCGCTAATTAAATAACTAAAATGAGTTTGTTTTTTTGTTTTACTGTTTTGTATATAATTGCTGGCTTATTTCCATTGCCTTCTGCTTGGATGCTTTGAACTGCACACAGAGCAGAGACAGACAGCTGCACTGCATGCTTATAACGGTTTATTTAACAAAACAGAGCGGTAAACTTAAGGAAGACAGATAGAGAAAGAGAGAGAGCAGTTTAGCTCACCACAGCAAGGAGCGGGGGAGAGCTTTTAGAGCTTTGCACAAGTTCAATAGTTGTCGGCACAAATTAGTTAACATTGTGGTGTATATGTAAATACGTACATACATATGTACATTTGTATAATAAATTAACGTCGTATTTTTTTTATCGCTTTAATGATAAACCGTTTTGCTTGATTGGTCTAAAGCGCATAAATAACAAATAAACAAAGCGTACAAAAGTGTTATTGCTATTGTTGTGACTTGATAAGACCGCTGTCGGATTCCTTGAGGTGTATTTGTGTGTGATATCATACGCCAAAATGGGCAGAGGTGCGTTTGTGTGTGTGTGTGGACAACAATCAGGTGGAGTGGACTTATAAGGCTTAACCTTGAGAATGTCTCGATAAAAAACATAAGAAGTACAAATTATGAAGTTAACTAAAGAAGAAACAAACAATATATAGAATGCTTTGAAATAAATATTATGATTATTCTAATGGCTAAATTTTTTGTAATTCATTTCCAATACGAAAATACAAAAATGAATCGTTTTTTACAAAAAATTGCAAACATTTTTAAAATACAGGTAAATACATATACAAGAAGAGAATACAAATATATATTACTTATAAACATGTGAAAAAAACTTGCAGAAGAAGGCTAACAGCGATGAAAATCAGCCAGTAGATTTGACTAAAATCCGAAACAAAGGCAAAGATGTTCCAATGACACGAAGTGAATTTCACGCTTTGGTTAGCGATGCAATAAGGAGAATGGGTGGCGAACCCGAAGATTTGAATGTAATGAAAAGCAAACAGTCTCACAGGAAGAGAACAACAAATTGCCCGTGTTGTCACAAATATAATAAACAATTCTATTGGCTTTACGATGTCTATACAGCTGATCCAGAAGATGGCAATGAAACAGTTTAAATTTAAGTTGTAGTTTTTAACAATATAAATACATCATCATCATTTTCGCATAGATCATGAACAACGCCTTGTTTTTATTACAAAAAAAAAATGGGCGTTATAAAGGTTATAAATCATCCAAACGATTTCATATCTCAGCCTTATTCCAAGGAAATCTATGTTATTTTTTCATAACAACAAACGTGACATCATTTGTTTACAGTATAAATTTACCTCGCAAGCGATAAGTAAAGATAATTCTATAGGGTATTGTATGAGTTCATCAACTGTTTGGTTTTTAATAAAGGTGCTATCAACAAACAAACACACACACAGACACACACAGGATTGATAAGCCAGAGTCAACAGCAAACTTTATTGCTTTCGACCAAACTAACTATCCAAAGACTTATGAAAACCTACACACACACACACACACACACACAAAAATACCAACTATAAGCTTATGATTTAAGCGTTTCATATATTAAACGCTTACGGATATACATATATATGTAAAGGTCAGTCTGGCAGGCAGCTGCCGAGGCAGGGAATAAAATTAATCCGTCGCGCAATAATTTTTCGATTTAATTTCGGTCTTTCCTCTTCTTCTTCTTGTTCTCCTTTGCCTCCTTTTTTGTCATCTTCGTTTTAAGGCGGCTCAGAGAAAATCTTCAGGCATGTCAAATTGAGTTTCATTCAAAGAAAACAACAAAACAAAACAAAAGCTGCAAAATGCGGGCAAGTTAAAGAAACGAGCGCAATGCGCCTGTCAAAAGATCTTAACGAAGAAAAAAAAACAACAACAAAACGTATAAAAAACGATCCTGCCAGCTCAGAAGAAGAAGAAGCAGCAGCAGAAGTCTTACAAAAAAAAGCTGTCAGTTAGCGCGTTGCAAAGTTCGCGCAGTTTCTTCAGTTTTTGGATGGGGACTACAAAGCTTGAGAGAGAGAGAGAGGGAGGGAGAGAAAGATGTACACTAAGCGAAAAATAAGTGTAAGTTTAAACAATATTCTTGAAACAGTAAAAATTGTGCGCTAAGACATTTTTTAAAGATTTATTTATTGATGAATTTAGTTAAATGATTTTCATGATTTTTTCTACTTTTGCAACTAAATAATCCTGATTCTTTACAATTATTTTAACCAACATTGCACATGAAATATATTTAATTATATATTTTCTCTCACTGTGACACGGACAGACACACTTCCATTTGATCGGTATTCTTCTTCTTGTTTGGGCCAAGTGAGAAAACCAAGCGCGACACCAACACCAAAAACCGGCTACGTTAGCCTCTCGGCTCGGGCGTCTCATCCGACGGCTGTTGGCGGCGGCAGCGGCCTGTGGCAAGGGAATTGAATTGAATTTCCAGTCCGACGTTCAAAATTTCAGCCGTTTGCCTTTTTGAAGGTGTGAAGAAAAAATAAAATACAAAGCCCATACAACAACAACAATAACAGCAGCAGCAGCGAGAACAACAGCGAGACGAAGGCACAGCACGAAATTCTGAAAAACTTCAGAGCTGCAGCAACAAGAACAACAACAACAATGCCCGAAACGAAACGAAATCAACTGCAGATCTGCCAGAAACTCCAAAGAACAGAAACGAAAGGCAACGAAAAAAAAATAAGGAATTGATTTTGGCATGTTGTTTCTGAATACCCTTGCAAAAGGGTAACAAGCGAAGTTATCGAACTATTGATATTTACTAAAAAACTTAATGAGAATCTGGATATAATATAATGCATTAAGCATAATCAGCTTATGGATTTAAGACTTTATTATTTACGCTCTCTTAATGGCTTGCACAAACCGAACAATAAATCTTAAATGCGCTCGGTGTAGAGTATACTCAAGTAACAGACAGAACCAAACTGGATTGTGCCTTGTTGTTTTCCAGGGAGACTATGACCGTAGAGAGAGTGAGAGGGACAGAAAGAGAGGTGTGGGGCAGACGCTTTGGGATTTCAGAGGGTTTCAGTTATTGTTGTTGTTTTTGTTGGTTTTCTGTTGGCTATGATCTCTCCGCTTTTGTGTGCATGTGTGTGTGTGTGTGTGTGTAGAGAAGCATCTGTTTCTTGTGTGTAAGGGAATTGGATTTTCGTGCTGTTGTTGTTGTTTTTTGCCACTTCGGTCCGAGAGTTCTGACAGGCCTCAAGAGAACTCAAGGTGAAAAGTACTTATAATAAGGAAGCCTGACGGATAAAATGGTCACATTAAGATTAAAAACCATTCTTAACTCAACTCATGCGAACTACCCCATAATACAATTATATTGTATGGTTGATTTCATTTTTGAATAGATGTCTTTTAAGCTATTGATTGAATTGATTTCTTTATGACAATCTTTAACAAAAGTGTTGCCATATATCATTTTATGACTTTTAAAGATTGTTCCCATGAATAGCCTATGAGAACATAGGGAAGAATGAGATCGATATTTGAAAGGAGCAATGTGAAACAAGAGTAGTTTTTAGATTTTGTTATTGAATGACAAGAGGATAAAGTTGAATGTGTTTTGGGTAAATGATTGATGTTCCTAAAGGTAAACTCTTATAACTTCTTTACAATAATCATATCATATCATTCCATACTATTCCATGAGTTTGAAATCCTGCTCTTAACGGTTTTACGGCTTCATAAAGCTTTTGGGCTTGTTTTCTTCATCGTTTCAAGCACTTATAAAATTGTAATTTATTTTCGAATGACCAAAGACATCTGCTAGGCCCATATGAAACATACAACAGAACTTTGGCATTGTGTTCCACAGGTGTGCACGTAATTCAAACACACACACATACACATGCAGTATGACAGTGGGCATAGAGAGAGAGAGAAAGATATACCCACATGCTAACAACAAAATATTCAACTTCGAACCGAATCTGATTTCTGAAACTGATTGTGTATGCGTTGTTGTTGTTTTTGTTGTTGTTATTTGTGGCACAACGTTGACGTTTCTTCCAACGTCAGTTCGAGTTAAAGAAAAACGAAGACAACCTACGACGAATCCTCCAGATACACACACGCACACACATGGCCAGATACAAAGATACAGATACAGATAGACGACGCACAGAGCTCACAGTTTTTTGTTGTTATTGCTTCTCTTCAAGCCACATGAAGGCGACGCGACGGTTGGCTTAAATTGGTTTTTATTGTTGCTGCTGCCTCGCTGCTGCTGCTGCACATGTCCATTGTTGGTGTTGCCGCATTCGTTTTGACCATATTTCTTCTTGTTATACCAGTCTTCATCTACAGTTCAGTATACCCTATCAAAGGGTTATTGTATTTTTGCTAACCAAAAGTGTCAAAGGACTATGTGAATCGAGTCAGTTTTAAAGATATCTAAATAATATCTTTTATAAATGCTTCTTATAACAAATGATCTTAAAGTTTACGATATTGATAGAATTGAAAGACTATATGATATAGAAAAATAAAAATGCTTTCTTGATAGCTTTTAGTTTTAGTTTATCTATCCAACTATTCAACTAACCATGTGAACTGACTTAGTTTAAAAGATATCAAGCTAAAACTTGTCTTAAAATGATTCTTTAAGCTAAAGATTTAAGAATTTACAAGCTTATTAGAATTGTTAGGCTATTTTTTATAGGAACGGTAAAAAACAACATCCATAGCTAGAGTATCTCAACTTCGGCATATCAAAGTCACTCTGTACGGGTTTTTTCCTCTTTTTTTTGTTTTGTACCTTTCTTTGAAGTCGCATTTAATTCTTTAGCTTCTTGGGCTTCTTTTGTTATGTATGCTGTTGTTGTTGTTGTTGTTGTTCTCTCTTGGGTCCGACCGAGGCCGAGGTGTGAAGAAAAGAATTTTTCTGTGCAATAATCTTGATGCCTTTTTAAGATTTGTTGCCCCAGCTCCTTAGTTGGACTTTGTGAGCTGCATTCTTAGCTTCGTCTTCTTGGCTTGTTTCTTTTTGTTGTTGTTGTTGCTGTTGTTTCGTTTCGTTTCGGTTGAAAAATGGTTTTGGGGGAGCTTAAGAAAATTTACGCCATAAAATGTGAAAATAATTGGATACACTCGAGGTTCGCTCTGCTCGTCGCATCTCCTTTTTTGAATGCATTTCAAATTGCTAATGATGAGAGCCAAAAGAGCAGTGAAGATGCCTTCCGTGAGACAAGCAAAAACTAAATTTCATGGACACTTTGTAAGCGGACCTCATTGCACTCAGAGCACCTATTGTCCATTAGCCATTATCCAATATCCATTGGCCAATGCCAAGGCAGCGCAAAATTCTGTTTTAGCCAGCCAACCATTAAATGCATTTATTTATGAGGCACCCGAAACAGCAACACCAGCAACAGCCATAACACTATCGTTATAATCTCTCACTTGGCTCAAAAAATTGCTGCTCATATGCATACGTGCAACATTCGCATACATACATACATACATACATATAGTTGATGCGCATATTGCGATATTGAATTTAACTAGAATTCACACCTTGAGGCCAGCCACTTGAAAGTAAGGCTCGTCCGCCTCTTCGTTTCCCCCTTCCGTTGACGGTCAGCCACACTGTTTATGAGTTCAAGCCACAAAATGTTTCGTGCCGCATTTAAGCGATGCTTAATCAAAACAGCCCAGTCAAGAGTGCTTTGTGTGTGTTAAATGATATGGAAAATGCTTAGCTTGGGGTTTTTTTTGTTGTTGCTGTTTTTGTTTTTGTTTTCTCTTCTTCATTATTATAATAATATATATTAATTGTTAGTTGTGTGCTATTAATTATCATAACGATTGCACGATTTAACATTGAAGATTAACTAAGTAATTTATTAGTTAAAATGTTCCAGGAATCAAATAACTATTCATCTTTAAGCTGATGAAAATGTTTAAACTAGCCTCTACTGGAAAGTTATTATTATACGAATCTTTAGCATGGGATAAACCTAACTTATATACTCATTTAGTCAATTAACACATATTCTAAGCACTTAGCAATCTTTATATCCGAAACGTGCCTTTTTTTTGTACTCAATTCATGAATATAAAAAAAAAATATTTTAGCACATTTCGTAATATGCCATAAAATTGCCAGTTTAAAGTTATTAGACCAAATAAAAGCTACAAAAGTGGAGGAAAACTTTCCCGAAAATACCCTTTCAACTCCCAACTTGCAAATAAAAACTTTTAGCCAAGCCCCTGTAACAAAAAACGTTTTTTTTAAGGGCAATAAAAATAAATGCAAGCAAGCAGTAAAGAAGACGACTAGCAGATACTCTGCTCTCGAAAAGTCTTCAAATTCTTTTTAAACTTGTTTAAAGACCTTCATAACCCTAAACTGCTCTTTGTGTCACACTTTCTAGTAGTTTAAAAAAAAGGGTTAAGAAACAAGAGAGAAAAAACTAGCACAAACTATAAGCAATAGGGAACCTCATAACTAAATAGCATTAAGTGTAATTATAACGAATTAGAAACAATAACAAAAACACACATGCCATATAACTAAAACCTAAAAAAACGAGAACAAAACAAAGAAAAACACAGATTTTGTAATTTTTTTGTACGAGACCATGGCAAATGATTAATGTCAGTGGAAAATGTTGTTGGAAATGAGATGCGATTAGCGTTTGTTTTTTGCTGGAAGTGAAATGAAATCGCCCAACAACTAAATAATTGATTTAATTGTGCAAAAACAAAGTGCGAGGGAGAGAGAGAGAGATATTTAAGTCAGCCAAAGCTTAGAAAAATGTCATTTAAAATTGACTAATCTAATGATTCAATTACAAGCCGGGAATACCTATGGTTAGAGCAAAATAGTTGAGACTTTTTTTTTACGGTATACAGCTTCAAGGTAAAAGCATTTTAATGCATTTACGTCAATAATTGAACTTAACTCAAAATTATGCAAATTCATAGAATAATTCGTTACGCTTTGGATAAGGCTAGGGAAAATGAAGAAATATTTTCTTGATTTTTGCGCTGTCAGATTTGCTCTTTTATTTAAATCTCTTACGAAGCAAATCAGCGAAACTACAATTGTTTGCTTCAATTACCAGACAACAACAACAACAAGAACAACAAATGTAGATACAGAAATTACAAAGGCAGAGCAGATTGAACGAAGGCATTAGCTTTAGTCCATAGATGGATGCTTGAGCTTTAGCTACGGTCAAGAGAAAGAGCAAGAAACGGGCACAATGAACCTGCGGGGCATACAGGGCAAAGGGGAGAGAGGTGAGGGCACACACACACACACCGCCAGGCTAAATAAATCATTTAATATAGCGCGCCATTTATCATCTAACATTGCTGCATATCATTCTTCATCTTGGCACACATACATAGACACTCAAGCATACACACAGTTGGGTGCCTCAGGAGTAGACAAAAACCAAAAGAAATTGATTTTATTGATAGTACCAGACTGCAGGATGCCCTGTAGCTTGCTTTTCTGTTAGGTCTGATGTACTTTTAGCTACCAAATTCTTTGCAAGGCAATACCATTAATGTATATCATTATGATTAAACACGCACATGCCTTAAAAAATATAGTGTTTAACTACATTCCAGAAATTACATTTACATTGCATCAATATTCCTCATCAATACAAATGCAATGGGTACAATAATAGTGGAAGTAGAAATAGAAATAGTGAAGGCAAAAATTAGCGTGAATGAAAACTGATGTGGTTGAGATGGATGGCAATGTCAGGAGTGGGGGAGGGGGCTACCATAGAGGTTAGGCGTTCACCTAACACAAGGGTGTGGGGTGGTAAAGGGGCGACTGTGGCTGCACTCGTATAAACAAATTGCGCCGAACGAAGCAGCCAAAATGTCTGCCGTGGATATAAACTCACAGCGTGTGTACGGCATACGTATGTATGTATATTTTATATGTGTGAACAAAATGTACAAATGTTTGGCTATCTAACTGTCTGTCTGTTTGTCTGTGTCTGACTGTCGATTTGTAGTATCTTTTTCTAGTGAACGATTCTGTGTGTTGTTTATTCGTCACTTTAACACGTTCGATGCTGACGCAAGCGCTGACTGCAACATCGACAGCGACGGCAACAGCGACTGCGACTGACACAGCAACGTCACTGACACCGACACAGGAAAAAAAATTACACACACACACATAAACGAAACGCAGCGGCAGAATTTATTTTTATTTAATGCGCGCCTCGCATTTATGCGTCTGTTTGTAATTGTATGTGTGTTGCATGCCTATCAAGATTTGGTTTGGATTTTCGTTGATTGTTTTGATTGTTGCCGCCGCATTGGAACTTAACCAGCAAATGCGTAGCAAATACATAAAACATTGTAAAGCTAAAATAAATTAAAAAAACCATGTTTATACGTACATAAGTGTGGGTCTGTGTGTGTATGTATTTATTTTGTTTTTCTGCTACTGCTGCTGCGACTGTGATTTTATGCTCGCGCTCTCAGCCACTCTTTCTCACTCACTCTCTTTTGCTCACCACTTGCACTCGCTATTAGAATTTTTGGTTGCCTTATAAGAAAATGCAACGCGATTTGTTTATCATGTGTTATCACACATATGTTGTGCACATTCATTGAACTATTTTGTGTTTCTGTTAAGTTTTGTATTGATTCGCAACACACACGCGCTTTTGTTTTCGATTAATTAAGCGTAAAGACACGATGAACGCAATGGACGCGACGTAGCCAACCTTCCGTCTTGACAACTGAACGAGAACTGATTGTAAATAGTTCATATATCGATACGTTGGGAGAGAAATTGTTCAGCTGCTGCTACGTTGCGATAACAATCAGGGCTGCTTGCTAAGCAGTGTTGAAAAATGTTAAGTGTATGCTGATAAAATTTAAAAAAAAAAATATTTTTAACAAAATTTAAAAATGGATAAAGATTTAGCAGGTGTAAAAGCTTTTCAGCGCATAATTATATAATAAATCAATTCAATTTCTATCTCGCGCTGTGTACTTACAGTAGTGCTGCACAACGAGTAAAGCTGTGAGGAAACAACAGCTGTGTTGTGTTTTGGAAATGTCGTTTTTACAAACAATTACAACAGCAATATCAAAACGACTAATTCTGCAAGCTAAGCCCCATTTAGAGTATTTATTATGTGCCACACCTGTGCGCGATATTTGGGGCTACGTGGCAGTGGCATTCAACCAAGTGGACCAGGAGCGCTTGAAAAAAGTGGGTCCAAATCGCCTCTGCGCCGAGTGGTTGGTTAAAAACGGCGGCGGAGTCCGCTTCGTGGATAATCCCTCTAAACTGTGGAAGGACTACAATCTGCTGCCCTCGGAAACGACACCCTTTCGCATTAAGGTTATCGACGCCTCCAATTCATCGGTCATGAAAATTGGATTGGAGCACTTTAAGGGCTGCGAACATATAGACACTGTGATCTTTCACAACTGCAAGCATCTCGAGGATGATGGCTTGGTTGGACTCACTCATTTAACCAAAACGCTAACAAGTCTTCAAGTGTCCGGCTGCTACAACATCAGCGACTCGGGTTTGGCTGTCATTAGCGAGCTTAAGAACCTCAAGCAGTTGCTCATCTTTGACATGTTATATGTTAAAAATATGGATGAAGTGGCTGAGAATCTCAGCTCTAGTCTGCCCGAATGTGAGATAATAGCTACCAAGTTTGCAGCGCATCTTAAAAAGAAATAATATATGGATACTTTCGATTTGTTATTGTTAATATGCGCAAATGTCTTATGCAAATAAATGAAATATTGGAGCTTAGATTTGAGCTTTTGATCTTGGGCAATGATGTAACGAAAATCAAGAGAGCTCTGCGGGAGTCGGTTGTAAGTTACATAAGATGCACATATTAACAAATTAATTCTATAGAACTTTTTTCTTTCTATTTTAGAAACATGCCCAGGAAATCATGGCTATATCGACAAGACTGTGTTAATTAAAAACAAAATCCTGTGAAAACTTTTAAATCAAAAATAAAAAAACCACTTCCGAACTCAATAGATAATCCTTTGTATTACACTTTTTTGTATCTGTTTGTGATAGGTGCTTATATAACTTATATTAATAATATTTTTTGGTGTTGTTCAGTGCAGTCTATATGCTTGCTTAATGACTAATTGATAAGTTTAGGATGCGGCCAATATATACGGACGTATATCTTCCACATCTAGCAGTTGTTCGGGTGCCACACGCTCACCACACATCGGACAATCGCCATTCTCCGAGAGTATGCTGAAAATTAATCACATATATATTTGAAAAAACTCAACACTCAAGTCAGTGTTAAATCAACTCACTTTTCCATTTCGGCACGAAAGCAAAGAAAATCGCACTGCGGACAGGATGTCATTTGTTGCTTTATAATGTGCTGACCCGTCGCAATGCATATGGGCAAAGTTGTCTTGCAGCTGTAGCAGGTGACCTCCATGTTAGCCAAGTTGGCATCACAAATAGGGCATTCCATGGTCTCGTCGTCGATTTCATCGCGCAACTGTTTGATGCCTTTGGGCGCCTTGCGCACAATCGATTCGATCTTCTTGGTGTAACGGCTATCAAGCTGATTGCGATAATCGGGACGCATCAGCATGGAGGCATAGGTAAAGGCAGATTTCTTGAGGCCAGCACGATGACATTCAATAACCGTTGAGGTAAGTATGGGCACAATGTCTGCAAAGAGAATAAACGTTACTTAACAAACGATTACTTTAGACGAATTCTAAGCTTACGCTCTGGAAATTGTGATATGCAGGCTGCAACCTGAACGAGTAGCTTGGCGGCTAGCAGATGATTGCCCAGCTTAACATGGATGCGCACCAGCGTATAGCGATGCAGTAGTATCAAATTGTGACGCATCTCGGCGGTAACTGACAGATTATTGCGACGCAGTTCCTGATACATGGAGTAAAGCAGATCTCTTGCTGACTTGTAGTTGCCCGCCAATTGTTCCTGATTAGCAATGATAACGGCTGTCTTGGCCGCATCCTTGTAGTGTTTGCGTGCCATGTAGAGACGAAATAGATAGCGCGGATCCTTAGGCACACCATCCGACTCACCAAGCAGAAACTCTACCAACTGTGTGGCAAGTTGTTCGTTGTTGGATGTCGCCACACAATCGATGGCCAACGACAAAGCCTGAGATTCCTCATTGCTAAAAGCTGAAGCTTTCAGAAGAAACCGCAATGCTTTGGTGAATTCCCTAGCTAGGAAATAATACTTGCCCGCCAGCAGCGTATATTTCTCGCTCTCAAAGTAATGCGCCAATGCCAGATAATCCGCTGATTTGGCATTTTCATAGCGCTCGAGAAGTTCGCCATGGCGACGCAGTTTGTTGTGACGTTGTGCCAGCTGAAAGGCCTCCTCCACACAGCCACAGATGACGAGAAACTGCAATGCCTGCTCAATGTCATTGATTTTCTGATAGAACTTGGCCAACAGCTTGGCCGAGTCCATGGAGCGTGATTCCAGCACTATTTCCGAGGCTGCATGTGGATCACAAAGATGATCAAGATAGATACGCACACAGGCATCCAAGTCTCCAGCAATACGATAGCTTTTAATGGCCTCCTCAAATTGGCCATCAGATTCCTTAGCCTTGGCATAGGCTGCATGCAGCTTGCTGCTCTTCACATGCACCAATATATTGTTGGCCTTGTGCCACATTTTCAAAGCTATATAATGACCGCAAGCTTCATCATAGAAGCCGCCACGTTCGTAAAGACCCGCTGCCTCGGTCAGATGCCCTACGGTGGCAAGTAGCTCGGCGCAGTCAAACAACAGCTGCTTATCTTGCAGCTCCACAGCATATTGAATCTATTAAAAAGAATTAAGAAGGTCAGAGCTGTATATATGAACTATTTAATGATTCTTACACCACGTCGAAAGTCACCAGCTCGAATAGAAGTGCGTGCAATGCCCATTTTGCATAGACGCACATGCTCCTCGTACTCGGGAGATTGCAGCAGCATTGACTGCTCCGATTCCTCATTATTTATTAAATCCTCCTTGTAGCCCTTCTCATAATGATACAAAGCATCCGCATAATTGCCACTATAAAGAAAAACTGTTTAAATTTGTGTCTTTAAGTGGAATCGGCTGACTCACGTAAACTCCAATTGCTGAGCATATTCCCGCGCTATGTAGGGCACCTCTTGTGGCTCATATTTGTGCGCCAGCAGCAATGCCTGATCCCATTGCAACAGATCTCTGCTTAGATCGAGAGCTGCACGTGTATAGACTCCCTTCAACAGATACTCCTTGGCCTGATCGTATTGACCCAACAGCATGCAACAGCAACCGCTCAACATGTGCAAATCCTCAATATAGCGTAGATCCTCTAGTGCATTAACCAGAGCAGCATCACCCAACTGACGATAGGCGCGTAAAGCTAAAGCAAGACTTGATTAAAAGTAAAACAAGACGAGACGGAGGATTATTACCAATCTCCGGCTCGAGATCCGCTATGGCATGCTCGCCAAATTGTCGCCAGGCATAATCCATTTGCATCTGTTCACATAGCTTATAAGCTTCATCGAATTTCTTGAGTCGGAGTAGCAGTAGGAGATTTTCAACCTGAATATTAGCAGGATTGACAACATGGGTGCTCAAGGATTGTGTGGCATACTGCCCACCATCGATATGTAAGGCCATTTCACCGGCACACAGCAGCAACGGCACCTGGCCGGGATTAAGTTTGGATTCACCCAACTTTTGAGTGTGTCTGCCACGCACTGAGTGCCGGGTAAAGACATGAGTGTAAACCACACGCGTGTCGTAGCTGATAAAGATGTTGGGCTGCGTCAGATCCCACAGACAACCCACACACTGCTTGGGTATTTCTGCTATAAGCAATGCCTCCTGATCCATGGCAGGCAAATACACAAATCCCTGACCATGCTCGTCTATGAAAATTGTTTTGGTGCCCTCGACATCGGTGAAAAGCTGTCGAATACCATTGCTATGTCTATAGACAGTGCAAGTATCCCATTTCTCCAGAGAATAGAAGACCAGATGGCCAATCTGCAAGAGATCAGAAATGATATAATAAGTTGCTACAAATGAAATCTTTTGTGTACTCACGTCGGTGGCAAAGATGAGCAGTTCCTGGCTAAGGGCAAAGCATGTGATGACCGCATCGCTGGGCATGGACGGCAAAGCGCTGGGAAAGGTTGCTTGCAACTTTTCCTTGCAATTTGGATTATCTGCAGCAATGGCTTGCAGTATCAACTGTGGTGGACACAATGCGGCGCAATAATCTGCATTCAGCTTCATTGCACTTATGTCGTAAGGGAGATCGCGCTCACTCAAGGGACGCGGTTCATCACCCAAACTCTTTCCCAGATCATAGAACCAAACGTGTTTGTCAAGTCCAGCAGCAAAATTATACGGTCCAATTGCCAAAAATGATGGCTCCGTCTCCAGGGGCAAGCGGAACGGTAACGCCTTTGACTTATCCGGCGCGTACACATAAATGGAGACCTCGGCAAGGCTGCTTAGCATAACTAGGCGGGGTGCGGAGACGGCAAACATGTGCGGCAGCTTGGTGACGTAGGTGTAAACGGTGCCACCACTGGTTGTTACTGCGAGCAGTTGACCATCCGGTGACCAGTCAATCATTTGAACGCTGGCATGATCCGGAACTGTTATTATGCGTTCCGTCTCCTGCAGATTGGTTATTGAATGGATTTTTATGCTGTGTAAAAGCATGGGGTTAGAGTTGAGGAGTGTGTGAACTTCATTCGATGCTTACTTATCATCTCCGCAGGAGGCCACAATGTCCAGCGTTGGGCAGTAAGCTAAGCCTGTAAGCGAATCCTTGTGATTTCTCACCTGCCACAGTTCCTGGCCGACGTCTTTTGGATGTGTGGAAATAGCTACTACATGCCCGTTAGAGAAGCCTAACAGTATATAGCCATCACCAAACCATTTATGCTGCAACAGCGAACCATACCGGCTCTGAAAGCCCAGCTCTGTGGGATTCTCAGGTTCCGGCAAATAGTACAGAAACAACGTGCGTTTGCCAATTATCATGCTCAGTGCATTGTCACCTGCCATACGGTCATCATTGGACATCTCAGCAAAGTACATGTCCGTTGGAGCATCCCGCAGCTGAACAATTCTTACGGTGTCCCCATCCTCACTGCTAAGCGAGAAACTCTTGTCGTCGGAGCCGAGAGCGAGTAGATTCTGAGCCGACCAGGCACCGCATGTTATCCGCTTGTTGTGCTTGCCCAGCACAGGTGTTCGCTTGCCACTCCTATGGTTGTATATTGCCAGATTGCCACGTCCTGTGCCGACAGCAAGCAATTGCTGCTGCTTGGACCACAGTATGCAGGTGAGCGGGTCACGCAATCCTGACTCTACTGTAATCTTTTGCTGTGTGGTATAATCCCAGAGCGTTACATTTGGCGAAGTGCTGGTAATAATTCCCAAAAGCTCTCCCTCTGAATCCCAAGCAAAACCCGAGCACAAACTGAAATATTTTAAAATTGGTCATTATATCTTATTTAATATGGTGCACAATGTTTTACCCGGCCAATATAATTCGCTGCACCAACTGGCCTTGGCGGTTGTACAATGCCACGGAGCCATCGGTGCCCGTGGTGGCCAATAAAGCTCCCGCGCTCTTCTGCCAAATGAAGTAAACATCGCCAATGCCATGCGGATCGTCATATTTGTATAGTATCTTCTCAAACGACATTTTTTAAACTACACACGAACACTATAAGCTCATGTTTTTTTTGCTTTGCTGCATTTTTGCAGGTGCCTGAAAGTTTTTCGGTTTTTTGTTTATGCCTTTTTGCCGTTGCTATGGCAGCAACAAGTAGTTTTCAAACGATGCTTTTCAGAGCTACACCGAGTGTGACCGTAGTTGTTTAACCATTTTATGGCAAGATATACTCCATTGAACTAACAGCTGTTATTTCAAATTATAAAAAAGATTTTTTGCTTTCATTTTGGTTAGAAATGATGAATAAACATATAAATATTTTCTTTCAGTCTTGCATTTATCATATGTGCGACTGAGTACGAAAGTTTTTAAATTTTCACCTACGCTTATTGGCTGTTGTTATGGCAGCAACAAGTAGTTTAAAAACGATACTACTTGCTATGACAAGAAATGTGAACGTGGGTGGTTACAATGCAAAATACCAAAAATACCGAATACATATTCTGCGCAGCTAACAGCTGTAATAAATTAAATAGGACAAAGGGTGGTGTTCTTCAAAATTTTCGTGAAAATAAATTATTAAGCGCACATTAAACTTACGATAAGCATTTAAAATGTCAGATGATCTGCCTGAAGAGTTTGATCTGATTGTCCTTGGCACAGGTAAGCTCTAATTTGTCTTTTATTTTCGTCGTCTGGCTAACGATGACTCATAAACCATTTGTTAGGCTTCGCGGAATCCTGCATTGCAGCCGCCGCTAGCCGTATTGGTAAAACGGTGCTGCACATAGACGCTAATGAATATTATGGTGACGCGTGGAGCTCTTTTAATTTGGACGCACTTAATAGTTTGTTGGATCAACCCAAATCAAGGCTAAGGAATGCAAGTTACAGCTGGCATGAACCTGCTGAGCAGGAGGAAGGCGCTGTGAGGTGGACACGTGAAGCACTGCTGGAAAAGTCGCGTCGTTTTAACTTAGACTTGAGTCCACGTGTTGCCTACTCAGCTGGAGAGTTGGTGAAGTTACTTATCAAATCCAACATTTGTCGCTATGCGGAATTTCGCGCCTTGGATCATATCTGCATGCTGTCTAACAATGAGCTCATCTCGGTGCCCTGTTCCCGAAGCGATGTATTCAACACCAAAATGCTGACCATTGTGGAGAAGCGTATGCTTATGAAATTTCTTACAGAGTGTGATAGCTACAAGGAAAACAAATGCACTGAAGAAACACTTGCATTTAGTGGACGCACCTTTCTGGAGTTTTTGCAAGCCCAGAGAGTGACAGACAAGATAGCCATGTGCGTGATGCAGGCAATTGCTATGTGCAGCGCAGATACCAGTTTCGAAGAGGGCATGCGACGCACCCATCGTTTCTTGGCCAGCTTGGGTCGCTATGGCAATACTCCGTTTCTGTTTCCCATGTACGGCTGTGGAGAGCTGCCTCAGTGCTTTTGTCGCCTTAGCGCAGTCTTTGGCGGTGTTTACTGCCTTAAGCGCAGCGTGGATAATATTAGTCAATCTGAATCCGATGCCAATGAGATGATTGTGAGCAGCGCTGGAAAGACATTGCGAGCCAAGCATGTTGTCTGTGCGCCTTCACAACTGCCAGCCTCATTGGCCCCACACTATGGCGATCACAAACCACACATCTCAAGAGGTTTATTTATAGCATCCAGTCCGTTGGGCAACGAGGAATTAAATAAAGGTGGTGGCGGTGTTAGCTTGTTGCGCCTGCTATCAGACGATGGTTCACGTGAAGCTCTCTTCATACAGCTCTCTCAATATTCTGGTGCCAGCCCGGATGGACTGTGTAAGTAACGCTGTTTTTATATGCATTCAATCCCTAAGAGATCTTGCTTTTCGCAGTTGTGTTTCATTTAACTACGCCCGCTGTCAGTGAGGATCCTTCGGCCGATTTGGCTGCCTTCACATCGCAGCTGTTCCAAGCAAATGCAGCACAAATTCTGTACAGCGCTTACTTTACGCTCACGGCACAAACGAATCCAAATCCAAGCATAAACATGCCCATTTATTGCACTGCTGCACCCGCTTTTGAGTTGGACTACGATGCAGCCATTGGCAATGCACTAGATATCTTTGGTAAACTGTACGGAGACGAAGAGTTTCTGCCACGTGCACCCGATCCCGAGGAGATTGTTGTGGAGGGCGAAGATCCGAGCGCTCTAAGGGAACACAGTCTGCCTGAGGATTTGCGAGCACAGTTGCAGAAAATGGATATTACCGATTAGGTTTAAATGGATCATCACTTTATTGAAATTAAGCAAACAATGTGGACTTCTATATACACACTTATATTCCAGATTATTATTGCTTTAATGCTGGCCAATTTAAAATTCAAAGTTTAAATATTTGCTTTTGCATATAATAATTCTTCATATATATATTTTTAGATTTATTCTGTAAATTATTTATATAAACTCTAAAAGTTACTATATATTGTTTATATATGTAAGTATGTGTTTTGTGTGTGTGTGTGTGATTGTTTATATATATATATATCTTCGAAAAATATGCATTTCTATGCGTTATAAAACATTGTTAATCTTTTATTTATTGCTTGACGGTTTCTTGTGGTATTTTTTTTTGTTGTGATGCACTTAAAAATGTTTTTCTCTCTACAATTATAAGAGAAGCACAACGAGTTAATAATGCATTTTAAACATAAAGTTATTTGGATAGTTAACAAGGAAGAACGCACCAATTTAGTCTTAAGGTTATATAGTAGGATAAGCTTTGTAGAGCAGAGGAGAGACAAGGATAGGAGCGGGAGCTGGACAGTTGTACAAAACTGAAAAGCAGTTAAATTAAATCAAAACTCTTCCCTTTTTTCCTTTCAACAAACGATAAACGAGTCGTACATTTTAGAATATATATGTTTGCTTTATCCTTATGGATATCTATAGATCGGCTGCATTTTACAACTTGTGTTGTTTATCAAAAAGTAAAAATATAAATATATAAGATTTATGCAGCATTGTGTTCATTTTTTGTTCAGTGCATTTTACAATAAAGCTTTCATGTTCTCGTTTCACTTACCATTATCAGCTGTTGAGTTTATTCGTTTTTTTGTTTTCTTAAATTTTAATCAGATTATTATTGATATTCTGCTGGCGTTTACGCTTCGCATTCATTGCATCGACAATTGGCTGTCGTTTGGCATTATATTTCTTATTCAACTGCTCTATCTCCAGCTCCATTTCGTGATCGATATTGCTGAGCCTTTGATTCAGATCGTCGAACGTGAGAAACTTAAGGAACTCAAACTCTCCCTCCACATACGCATGCGATTGTGTGTGCAAATGTTGATGCTGATATGCGGGTGGAGGCTGTGCAGCACCACCAGCACCGCCAGCTTGCTGCTGAAAGTTCTGTTGATTGTTAAGCGCAATCAGTTGCTCGTTCATCAGCGGATAGGCCATGAGCAAGTGTTGTTGTTGCTGCTGATACTGTTGCTGTTGCTGCTGATGCTGTTGCAAACCGTATTGGTTTATGGCTGAGATTTGTTGGAATTGCATTTCCATATTGTGCTCCCAAATTGTGCTGGTCAAATGTTGTTGTGACTCCGGTTGTTGTTGATTCTGCTGCTGCTGCTGCTGCTGTTGTTGTTGTTGTTGCTGCTGCTGCTGCTGTTGTTGCAACTGCTGTTCGGCTGCGGCAGGCGAGTATTCAGTGGGCGTAGGCGTTGCCTTGTCATCGGTGCCGCGGCCATCTCCAGCATTCTTACGCTCAAAGTGATCGAGGAACTGTGGACGATAACGATTACGTGGCTTCTGATCATCATTTCGTTTGGCTGTGGTAGAATCATCTGAATCCGAATTGATCACCATGGTGCCTAGTGTGTGGGTAGAGAGCGTGACGAAGAGAGAATAGAGATAAAAACTCTTGCGTTGTAAGCAACTGGAGATAAGCCATGTTTTCTTATCTGCGTGTCTGTTGACACTATACATGACTTTAGATATATATTACACGCTACTCACCCAAGTTGGACTCCAGTTCGACCATGGTGCCACTGTCAACTGTGGCCACATCCGCTGAAGATGATCCCCCTACGGTGCCAGCTGTTGTTCCACCCACTGCTGCTGCTTTGGCAGCTGCCTTAGCCATGCCACCCCGTATGCCACCTGGACCCAGCGTGCCCTCATCCATTTCCTCGGGATGAGCAATCATAGTCGCATCTGAGGCAGAGTTTTGTTGATATTCATTAAACTTCTCCGGCACCAGAGTGCCTGGATCGTCGATAAAAGTCTTAACCGTGCCCGAATTGAATTCAGTTTCCTCCTCCTGCAACATCAGTCCCGACTCCTGTGTGGCCAAACTCTTGGCCTGGCTCATTGACATGCCAGCGGCACGATTGGCACGCTGTTGCTCCCTGATGGCACAGGTTTCCTCCAACATGGTCTTGAGTATGCTTCGATATTTGGCATTGCGTATGAACTCATGCTCCAGCAGCTCCGTAGCTGTGGCACGCTCATCTGGATTCTTTACCAGGCACTTGCTTACAAAGTCAATAAACTCGGTGCTCCATCGATCGGGTTCGCGGAACGATGGTGGCGGCTTCTGTGGTATCATGAATATGGCACGCATTGGATGTATATCACCATATGGTGGCTTTCCCTCAGCCATTTCCAGTGCTGTTATGCCAAGCGACCAGATGTCCGCCACACAATCGTAGCCAACCTCTTCAATGACCTCGGGAGCCATCCAAAACGGAGTTCCAATCACGGTGTTCCTCTTGGCCATGGTATCCGTCAGCTGTCCAGCGACACCGAAATCCGCTAGCTTTGCATAACCTTCCGTATTGAGCAGTATATTGGCAGCCTTGATATCACGATGAATTTTACGTCTCAAATGTAGATAAACGAGTCCCTTAAGTGTGTCTGACAGAATAGTGGCGATTTCATCCTCGGTTAGCGTCTTTTTGCGCAGACGCATAATATCGGACACGCTGCCGGCGCCACAGTACTCCATGCATATCCACAGATCATATTGCTTGAAATAGGAGCCATAGTATCGCACCACATAGGGTGAATCGCATTGTTGCATAATAGATATCTCCTTAATGATCTCGTGCAGATCAGATTCAACCGGCACTAGTTTAATGGCCACAATCGAACTGCTCTCTTTGTGCAATGCCTTATAAACGGAGCCGTAGCTGCCCTCCCCGAGTTTGTACATTATGTCAAAAACCTTCTCTGGCGGTTGCAGCAGCGACTCCTCCGATAATTTCTTCAACTCCCCATTGCCATTTGTGTTGGAAGACATGTTGCTGGCTGCTGATGCTGCTGCTTTTGTTGTTGTTCTTCTTCAAGCTGTCCTTTTGCTTTCTGCATGCGTTCAGTTGTTGGCTGCACCAAATGTTGTGGTGTTTTTTAATATGTATAGTGACTAACAATTAACTCAGAACTTTTGCTACGATAATTGGCAATTTAAAGCGACATTTTTTCACACACATTTGTTCTTTATTCGCCAGTAGCCAGTAGAGCTGGTGCAACAAAAACCTCTAGTCACAAGTATTTTTTAGTGACTGTGCAGAGACGTGCTAAAAATATATTATCTGGTATTTTATTATCCATATTTTATTTGAATAATTAACATAATAAAATGTGCGCCCTTTTGTCTTGTAATGACAGCAGCGTTATAAATAAGTAAAGAACACTTTAGTTGTTAAGTTTTTACGTAAATACCGACACATAAGCCGGGTAGAATGATGGTATTTTTAGGGCTTTGTTTTATGGTAAATACTAACACAAGAATCGATACCTCAACTTTGGTAAATGGCCTCACATTGGCGCGTGAAGGCAAAAATGTCAAGTGACTATAAAAAGTGTTTTGTTTGTTCTTTTACGAAGATGCACTTTTACGCGTTGCCAGATAGTTCAATTGCATAATGTAAACAAAAATGTTGCTGCATCGCTATTCGCGGTAATAGAATCTGTTACAATGGTAACGGTAAAAACAAAAAGCAGTCAATTTCTTTAAATGCAATTCGTAAACAATATGTGCCTTATCAGTCACTGCGCCTTTGACTGTCCTAGCAACGTGTGCCATAGTAACGGGCCAGCGAACACCCACAACATCGAGAAGTGGAGCTAGAAAATTCCTGCACCTAAGCGTCAGTTTGTTGTTGACGCTCTACGTTACTTCAGTTCGACGCTCTGATGGCTGCCACGGCACCCACGCATATGTCTCATTCACGCATAACCACCGCTTATGGAGCTCGACCGTCGCACGATTTGCATACAAACGCAATTTCGCTAAAGCAACGTTCGAAATCCGCAAATCCACCGCAATTACGGTCATTTAGCGGTATACAGGGTTCGCGACCCCGTTATGTGCCACCATTTTCCATACAATCGCAGCAGAAAAATACTGTTGTCATTAACGGTCCCATACATGAGGCCCCAGTAACGGCAAGTGCAAGGGGACGAGCCCCAGATCCCAAATGTGTGTATTCCCATTATTTGTTCCCAAAAAATAGTAGTTTGTCTAATTGATTTTCTTTTCATTTATTTCTGTTGAGTTTAGGTTTGAAGAAACAACAAAAGTCCATTTCTTCGTGCAATTTGGGTGCTAGCTTGAATCCCTGCTCGGCGTCTACCAAAAATCCTGGGCGTGGCACTTTGTTTCGCATGTATTTCGATCGTGGAGATTTGCCCATCAAAATGGAATATCTATGTGGTGGCGATAAAATTGGCTGGACGGTAAGTATTAGCTTAATAGTTTTTTCTTGTCGAAGTCGTCGAAAATTTCAATATCCTCATAAATATGCTCCAATTTTACCATAATGTGTTGTTGTGACTACCTAAAATTTGATCCGTAAATTAGCTGACAAGCTTCAATGCCAACTGTTAATTGTCAAAAGTAGGTGTTTTGGCCCCAATTTCTACAACCATTCAACTGCACACCTGCGTGTCCAATTATTTTTGAAGTGTTAGCGCCATGGTGGCACACAAAAAGTAACGAGAAATGAACAAGAACTTTCTCCTCTTCTGTTTTATTTTGTATATATAATATGCCTTTGTCTATTTCCGGAATCACCAACAAACAAACGGACCGACTCCGTTCGCATTTCAGCTGTGACGTCCAGGTGTCAACCAGTCAGATTCAGTCAGACAGCTAAAGAATTATATATTGGGAACATAACGGATAGAAGTTCGTGATATTTGAAGTTAAATGTGTAAGCACCGCTCATTTTCAATGTCAGGAGCCTTAAGTTTTGCACATACTAGGAATGGTATGATGCTTAAGTGGGTGCGTTTGTTTATATAGTCATGCGGCATTTATGACAGCTCATTTACATATGAGCGAAATGTGCCTGACACTTTATTATTCCTGATTTGCGTCATATGCGAAATTCAACTGAAGGTCGACCAGAACGTCGTAAAAAGAGGTTGAAGTACAAATAAAATAGTAAAGGATAAAGTAAAGTTTTTTGCTTTAAATCATACTAAAAAACAGAGTTTTAATGAAACAGCACGTAAATTGAACATTTGTAGGGGACTTTTGGGTACTTTACCCAATATTGACAAGCTAAGCTAATAACAAAAAAATGATAAAAAATGCATCTTAATAGAAATCAGCAAACAAAACTTAACAATCATCGCGTGCAAATTTACACCTGTAAGAAAATAAAGGAAAAACAAACGGCACACGACCGACTCCTCCCCTCAAACAAAACTGTATTAAACCATCCAGCAATAACTATTTTGCCGTTTTATCATAACTAGGTGGACATTGACAAGCTGGACTACAGCCTCTATTTGCCGCTGTTCTTTGATGGCTTGGCAGAGCCCAAACATCCCTATAAGACCTATGCAAGGCAGGGTGTTAGCGACTTGCTGCTTGCCGGCGGTGACAAAATCCATCCTGTCGTACCACAATTAATATTGCCATTAAAGAGTGAGTACCTGTCGGTGACACGGGGGCAGAACCAAAAAAAAAAACAATTTATCCTGGCACGCAACTGTCTTTTTGGCTTAATTTGCACCTACAACTTTTGTTTTCTACTCTCTATTATTTTTTGTGTTTGACAGACGCATTAAGCACTAGAAATGTGGAGGTGATGTGCACGACATTGAAAATTATCCAACAGCTGGTCATGGCCTCCGATATGGTGGGACCGGCTCTGGTACCATTCTACAGACAACTGTTGCCCATGTTCAATGCGTTCAAGGTGAAAAACTGTAAGTTGTGCTGTTTCTAGAAAACAACTTAAGAATATCTTTAATCTATATACTTGTTGTTTCTAGTAAACTGCGGTGATGAGATTGACTATGCGCAAAAGAATAATTTGAATTTGGGCGATCTTATTGATGAGACGTTGCAGGTTTTGGAGCTGCATGGCGGCGAGGATGCTTTCATAAATATTAAGTATATGGTACCAACCTATGAGTCTTGCTATTTAAACTGAAACGAGCCATAGTCTAACGCTTAAACATCATATTCATATAGCAAAGAAAGCTTTTCTTACATGTTTTATGCTTCATATATAGTATATTATTATTATAATATATCACGAGTATTTATTGAATTTTACATAGATGCGAATGATTAAAGTTTGTTAATTGATAACAGTTGCTTCTTTTGAATTTATATGATATAAGTGATTATATATGTATATATTTTGTTAGATATATAAGTGTGCAAGTAGCACAACAAAGCCAATGCCCAAATAACATAAGTAGTTAGGTAGTGGCCAACGGAGGCGCAAACAGCTCTTAAAAACATGCTGCAAAGAACAAAAAATATATATATAGAATATGTTATAGGAATATATAAATAGCTTACAGTTGCTGCTGCCGCCGTTAAATTTGTTTAGCATTTTGGCGGGGCGTACTCGTTTTTCTTGACATTGTGTGTCGAGTAGCGGTTGTAGAGACCCCAAATCGAATTCATCAGCTTATCATTATACTTGACCGGCAAATAGTCGCGTTCTGTAGGCATTAACCAACAATAGATTAACCTTAATTTGAGTAAAGATACATGTTGTTGACAAACTTACGCATATTGTTATCAGCCTTGTCGGCAATATTGGCAGCTCGTAAACGGGAGATAATCAGATCCCGTTCCTGAAACTGTTCGCGCACCTTGCAGGCGGCAAAAGCACCCTGTGGCAGCGCCATATCTAAAACTAAAGACAAGCGAAATATATATATTTAAGTATAATTTGGAAATTTCTGTTAACTATTTTCGGGCACTTACAGCTTAGGTTCAGGTTATTTAAAAATATGAAAAATTGTGTTATCTGCAGCTTGCTAAGTTTAAACAGTTTGTTTGAGACGTTAGGCACACGTTGATCAATTTTAAATTTTTTATTTCGATTTCGCAGCAGCACCATTCACAGTTCACAGTTCAAAGTTTAAGTTTTTTGTTTTGGTTTCAACCAGTTGCAACAATTGAACAAAACTTCTTGTACAATTTTTCACTTTTGGACTGAGCCAATAATTAAATGCTATTGATGTCCGCTTATTTGCACAATTTGTATGTTAGGCATTTGTGAATGCCAACGTTTTGATAGGTTTACACGAATATTTGCAAAGCTTTTTTGAAGCACACACTTTGTGAATTTTTAGACACACAACACAAGCGAATAGGTTCAAAACTGAACTGAGTCTCAGACGGGGAAACGTTGGAAATTTATAGAGCATCATCGGCAGCAGCATCCAAAACGAAACTTATCAAACCGATAAGCCAGAGAGACAGAGATCAGCTGGACGCCATTTTGTTTTAACTGGTGCATGTGTACGTATGTAGGTGTGCTTGTTTGTTTGTTTGTTTGTATACAGAATGTTCGCATGGATTATTTGCTGGATTATTCTTTCTTTTTGCTGGATGTAGTTTTTCAATATATTATTCACACGTACGTATATATATATATATAGTATATGTAATCGAACCCGATTTGATCTGTCTGATGCTAACCTCGAACTGATTTGGGGTATACGTACTGATAGAGTTTCTACATTGTGTCGAGTCAAATGATAAGCGGGATCGGTTAAAAAACTTATTCAAAAAACTGCGTAGTTTGTCAAATTGTTGGCTCAACAATTAATCATCACCTAAGGAATTCTAACAGATTACCCAAACATCGGATTGTCAGGTGTTTTGGACATGAGTTTCATAGCCCAGTTTAACTTGGCCATGAGCATTGCCCATATGGCATCACTATCTCTTGAGGTTCATAGAAAGTCAACAACTTAGCCGGTTTATACCGGTTAGCCCAGAAGTACCGTTGCTATTTATATTATGATTAATAGGGTGGCTCTACTTAACTTTAATGTATTTGTTTATACAAAGAATACACAATTAAAATACTTATAAATATATATACCTTGTTCACCTTCTGATGCAATAACTGACCTTGTTTGAAAATGTTGTTTACTATCATTTTGCGTAGGATCAAACGTCAAACTTTGTACATGTATAAAATACGACATTGTTTACAACTTAGTCACAAGATTTTTACATTAACTGCGCGATTAGAAATACTGAATTAAAAGGAATGAAAAAAAAAAAAATACAAAAATTATGTTAACAGTCTTATCAACTATATTTCGTGTGAAATAAACTATTTTTAATGGGTTTTCTACGACAAAAAATTGCTGTAACCGCATTCTCTAAACATTAACGACCGGCTGTTGCCAAGGCAAATGTTTTGTAAATGCTGTATTCGCATTTGTTTTGTTTTGTTTTAATTGAGAGCATTATGATGATAATAATTATATAAATCCTCGTAAATCATATAAAACTGAGACGCATGATTTTTGTTTAGTATATACAATGCATTTTTCCCGCCTGCTATCAGCTGTAGTCAAAACACATCTGAAATAATTTAAAACATTAAATTACATATTTTAAGAAAAGAAACTAAATAAATCACATAAAAGTCCAAGGGAGATGCCCCAAAATACTATCACTGGATGATGACTTGTCTAGTCACAAGTGTCTACAGTCACGTAGTGTGATTTGTTTGACTGATTGTAGATGAGCGTGTGTTTTCAATATACACAACTGATAATACACAATTCATAATTAGATTGTGTGGACTTTATATTGGGCAAGGCTACTAGCGTAAATACATAATATGCTCAAGAATTTGAATGAAGTTATCAAATTGACAAACAAACCGAAGCAGACAAACAATCATTAAACTCTATGTGCTTTAAAATTTGAATGTCAAGTTCAACACAAAATTTTGTGCAAATATACATTAAATTTCAAATTCAAATATAGCGCGTGTTTTTGCCACTGCAAACACTTAACAGCAGAGATAATCTAAACTGTTAAGGTTGAGGTACTTCTGTTAAACTAACATAACTGTTTGGTCACACTTATCGGGCTGCATTCTGTATATCGATTGGTTGGTCGCCAAAATTAGCTAACAACAAAAGAAAAACACGGGAAGTTGTTAATTAAACTAGTGACCCAGATCGCAAAAGACAGTGCCATGTCGTGGAAAAAAGATTTACGCCTATTGGCGAAGCCCTACTATTGGGTTAACATACTGCTGGCCATTTCATATCTGCTGGCAAAGAAGACCAAAGTGATTTGCACGCGCCTTTTCCAGCATGCTGCCCAGGAGGAAATTTGCGACATGGATAGTCGCGAAGTAGAGATACTCTTCTTTTTGCTGATCGTCGTTATGCTACGTTCGCGCAAGACGGGCAGTGTTACCATGATCAACTATTTGACTTCGTCGTTCCTCTACACAAAAGTTGCTAATCTAATACTCTGGGCATATGCCGATTTTCGCTATGGATTGGGATTTCTGCTTATCTGTGTGCTCGTCGGTATGCTGTTGCCAGAGCCCTCGTATCGTGGACCCGAACACATCACCTACTTCCGCAATGCACAAGTCTTCGAGGAGGAGCTGGCCAGGGAAAAGAAGATCACTTGGTTGGTTTGCTTCTATACGGTGTGGAATCCCAGCTGCGTTAACTTTGCCCCCATCTTTGCTGAACTATCGGCAGAGTACAACACAGAGTTGCTGAAGTTTGGCAAAATCGATATTGGACGCTTCCCAGATATGGCGGCAAAGTATCGCATCTCGGACAGCAGCTTCTCAAAGCAATTGCCCACAGTCATACTGTTCCAGCAGGGCAAGGAGGTAGATCGTCGGCCCTGTGGCGATGCCAAGGGCAAATTGCAGAAGTTCTTCTTCTCCAGCGATAATGTGCGTGCTACCTTTGGACTGAATCAGCTGTACAAGCAGGCTGTCGAGAAGCTACCAGCTAAACCAGCGCCTGTTGAGTCTAAGAAAACCAAATAGCTTTGAAAAAACAAATAACTCATCTCATTGAAATGCTTGTTGTACGTGCTAACATTTGTTAATTGTCGTGTGTCGTATTAGTCTTTAGTTATTATAATTTATTTTGTCGTTGCACAAAACGCAAATGAAACGTCTCTCAAGGCATGCACATAAATAAAACAACTAGTCTATGTAAATGTCTCGCTAATACAACAAGCTGTATAATCGTTGCCATTGCCTTTTTTTTATTACATATTAACTGCATATGTATAAATTTGTAGCTAAATTCAAGTTGTAATTAATAAAAAGCATAAGCTGATTTAAGTGCAGTTACGTTTCTCGTCTTGTCGCGACTTTGTGCGCTTTCTTGTGCTAGTTCTTAATTAATTTAAAGTAGTATTTCCGTTATCTATCAATACCCTACAAACAATGGGTATACTTGTCTTTAAACTAAAATGGCAGTAAAACATGACTTGACAGTTAATATATAAAATAAACAAATTGATTATTGTAAACTCAGCTTAATACTTTATTGTGATGTTCCGTTTGACAACTCTGTTACTGACTTTAAACTGCTTCAGTGTTGGCTAATGCAAACGGCTTCAACGTTGAGTAACATTGCCTCGTTGGCGCTCTGGTTGTTGTCTTGGCTAAACCTTTTGAAATTGGAAAAATAATAAATAGATATACAAAATATGTTCAAATTCACTTTGGTTGCACAGCGTAAGGCTATAAGCCCTGCACAGCTTTCAAAAAATCATAACAAATGCAACGACTCACAAATACTTTTGCGTATTTTATGAAGCGCCGAAAGCGCAACTAGCACCAGCGACTGTCGCATGCTTCATAAAACATGCAGAGGCAAGAGGCCCACTGCCGGGCGGGCTGTTGTCGTGAATGTGTGAAACAAAACTGTATAACAATGCATAAAGAGAACAACGGTACACAGTGCTTCCGGTGCGTTGGTTGGTTTGTCAGCTGGAAAAGAAATACAAGGGTTCGGCGGGGTGGTGGGTCTTAGTGCCCAGCGTGGCGAGACGAAACACGAAATAAACGCAAATCCTTTTATCCATTCAATATGAATATTTACAAACACAGACGAATATGAGCGCACAAATACAGGTAAAGCGAATAAACACACACACACAAATATATACATATATAGAGAAAGGGACGGGTTGTAAAAAGCGACACAGAGACAAAGGCCGAGAGTGGCTTTTGTGATTAATATTTGTATTCTTATATGTACAATATAGATACATATATTGAATGAAACATGGTGGCAGCAAATAGTCATATTTATTTTTTATTTGTATTGCATATTGTGATTGTCTTCACTTACGTACATATGTGCGTTTGCGAAGCAATTTATTTTGCGTTAATTATGTCATTTAATAATAAAGAAGTACGGCTTTAAATTAGTTTGTTGAATCCGGCTGTTCGTGCAATTAAAACCGATTGTAAAATGATAAACAGAATTCAATGCTGTTGACAAGCAGCAGCGCCCCCAAACGGACAGAAATTGTCAACAGCTTCTCACTCACGAAAATCCAATAAGCAGCTCCTTGACAACAACAACAATAACAATATAACGTATTGTTGTCGCCATTTTCTACCTGCTTTTTATTTTTTTCCATTTTGTACTCCATGCAGCGTTGGTCACATTGAATTGATTTAAGCCATTTTTCTCGACTCACAAAAAAAAAAACAAAGCAGAGTGTGAAAATATTCGTGTTTTTTATGATTAAATTTTTTATTTGATTTTACTACATATACTTTTTTGTTGCTGTTAATTTATTCAAAGGTTTTTGTGGCAAGTATTTTAGCATACATTGATTGAACACTCTAAAAGTCTTATATCTGATTTGAACTTTAGCTTAATATTTTAATATATTAAAAAAAAAGTATTACTTTACTTAATGTTATTAGGTATTTTATAGTTAGTTACAGTGCATTGAAAATTCGCATGTTTTCTAATGTAAGAGCAACATTTCTACTATTACTCAAGATTCCTTTAAGCTTTCGTGACAGTTTTTATTGCATTTTTATGTCAACGACAGCTGCTGCCGCCTGACGACAACTGCCTGCGTCTTTATATTGTTCCCTAAGCTTCAAGAGCTGTTTGTGTATTTTCTGTCAATTGCGTACAATTGAATTAAACTTGAAGTCAATGCCAGGTGACGGCGGTGGCGACGGTGGCTATAACGTCGACGATGATAAAGCTCACATAGGAAAACCACAATGGCCAGCAGCCAGCCGCAGAGGAGAACAAACCAGCCCAGACGCAGGGTGTTCAAATCCAATGCCTTAAAGCTGTAGGAGTTATCGATGAGGTGAACATAGCCAGCTTCCAGGGCATCATTGAAATCGGAGACAACCCAGTGCTGAAGGAGTCCAATGCTCTGGATTCTCATTATAAAGTGCTTGAGAGGCGTTTCCAGATGCGAATCCATGCGCATGGGATAACCAATGACAGGTGCACCCAGACACACCGAAGAGTAGCGATATATTGGCTTGTGGGCATATTGCTGCTGCAGGGCAAAGAATTGCCAACGCTCCACGGTGAAGGGATACGAGTAGCTGATATTAAAGCTAAGCAGCGCACTTACCTGTTCCCCCGCCTCGGAGCCAATGACAAGGCGTGCAACCTGATCCACTAGCTGAGGTGGCACTTGTTGCAACACCATCGGCACCTCATGATGCTTGGTCAATATGCGCTGTTGCTGTGCAATGAGTTGCTCAAACGTGTTGACCTGCTCACCCACCAGGGTGGCGGTTAGGAAGCTGCTTAACTGATTCGAATACCAGTTGGTCACAAAGAACCCGAAGATGGAGAGCTGCATGGCGACCAGAAAGTATCTTACAGATGGAGCATAAATGCGATTCGGTGAGCTGAGAAACAACAATTGACACAGGCTCTCCAGGAAACTCAGGCCAGCACTCTTAGTGGAGCGGGGATTCAGCCAATAGAGGGTGAAAGTGAAGTAGCCAGCAGCAAAAAGCAATAGTAACCAGCTGTTCCAATGGAAGGGACTCAGAAGATACATAAACCTTGGTATCTCATTGCGCACGGGCATAATCAAACAGTTCTGAGCAATGTGCAGAGGATAACTGAGAATCCCCAGTTTCCTATCGATGCCCACATACGGATGCATAGTGATCTCCAGCTGATGTTCCCCAATCAGTTTGTTGATGCGACTCATATTCACATTGCTACTCAGATCCAGAACATCTGCAGCGTTGCTCACATGCAGCACAGCATTGTGACGATGCAGGAACTCTGCCAGGATGCGATAGCCAAAGCCACGAATTAATTTGGCACCCGTACGCTTATCCTTGATTAGAAAAACTCGCGGCAAATCGTTCTCCGCCGGCGTAGAGACCACATAGCCATGCATATCATGTGGCACAGCGGGAAAGAGTGTCGCATCCTGCAGGTGGATCTCATAGAAACGCACCGCTGGATACGGTGTGTAGGTGTAGATCCTTTGCCTGTGCACAACAAGCACTCTGATAAACTGCAGACTCCACAGCTTGACAAAGATCTCACGCAACGCAAGATCACTGCACTGCGAACCAAGGCTAACAATGAGACGACTCCGACGCAACTTTCTCAAACGTTCATCCAAATGCCACCAGATGAGCTCGTCCGTGCTGTGACAGAAGAGCATACTCAATGCCTCATCTGTGATATGATTACGCAATGGATTATAGCTATCCGGCTGCTCCCGAGCACCATCGAATACATAGCTTGCAACACTCAAGTTGCGATGCAGCCAGAAAACCAATCGATTCAATGGCTCACGCTGCACATAACGATTGAGAAAGATGGGCGTATTTGTCCAGCGCTGCTCTCCTGCGGCTCTCTCCAGTACATCCTGCACATAGCTCAGATTGTGCGAGTCCCAATGCTGTTGGGGCAAACGCCCTGTGGCAAGCAGCAGTAGAAGTGTTGAAGCCTGTTGCATGGTGGCACTGTGCTTACTGTGTGCCCCACGACGATGCCCACAGGGACGCTTTATAGCGCAGCGAGCCTAATTGATTTAATTCAAATTGATTGAACTTATCGGCATTCGAGATGGGAAATTGGCTACAAAACGGATATAAGTACACATTAACTTGATATTAACTGTCATATTAGTGCAATTATGCATAATTTGTGTAATTCTATGCTGTCTAATGAACAAATTATTATCGAAAAAAAAGAATACTCATTAAAAGTTATTTTTGGATTATTTTCTAGCTGCTCAGCGGATGTTATTTATAGATTTAGCAAAAAAAGAAAAGAAAACAAAAAAGTAAAGTCTTCTCCGTGACAATGCATGTTTGGTAATTAGCATTGCCGTGACCAGGATTCGAACCTGGGTTACCACGGCCACAACGTGGGGTCCTAACCACTAGACGATCACGGCTACTGAAGACGCTTGAAACACTATAACAAACTAGCATATACAAATTGCAATATACATATGTATGCATATATCAAACGCTTGGACAAGCTTTTGCTACAGTTAAGCATCGACGAACAACTTGTTTATGGCAACAAGTACAGCAACAATAACAGCCAGCAGCTGCACCAATAACAATAACAACAATAGCCAGCAGCCAGCAGACGGCGGTGAAAGGCGTTTGGAGTAGAAACCCACCCAACCCAATAAAAGCCAAGAAACAAGTAAAGTAGAGCCAAAAAACCGACCGACAACCAATAAGCAAGATTTTGGCTTGTGAATGAATTTAAATCTTAAACAGCACACAGATGGAGATGGAGAGAGGGGAGGAAGGGAGGTAGGGAGGTGGTCTATGTTGTTTAACTTGACTTGGCATATTCAATTCATTTTGCTATCAACAGCATTTTGCGGCTTTGACTATCTCTATGATTTTATTTTGCATTTGTTGAGCCAAGTGATTCCCGCTTTGGGTTGCCAAATGTAAATACAAATAATAAGTTTAAGCAAAAATCTAAATAAATGCGATTATATTTATGAATTTTCTGTGTTTGTCTTTATAAATAATAAATAAACAAACTTGACACTTGGTATATTAAGCTCATCAATTTTGAACTGATAGTGGCGTAATCTTTCTTACTTTTTCAATAGAAATATTTTATTTAAAAACTACACTCTAATTGGCTAAATATAGTTTATTGATACACGCACAACTTTTCTAATTGAAATAAATTTAACACACATTTAAAATAATTATTTTACCTTTGGGGCATTTCATTAATATATGCAAATATGTGTATCTGTATGTGTGTGTGTGTTTGGCTTCATTAAAAAGATGAAAGCAATCCCTTTGTGTTTACCATTTAGCATTTTATGGTTTGGTTTCAATTTGGTTTAAATTGGATTTGTTTCTTATTTATTCTGTATCATTTGGTATATGCTCTGATTGTGTGTTTATTCCACTTGCCGAATAGGCTTAAGGGATAAAGTTGATTGGCTAGAACGAGATCCTATATACCCTTTGCCCACGCAAATATCAGTGTAAGCCAAATAAGCTGAATACACGCACCTTTAATGAGGTGCTGACTTGAATGCTTTGGATTTTATAGCGACCCATAAACATTTTAAATGAGTTATGTTTGTATCGACTTAATTATGTTTAAATATATATATATATGTTGTTTAAATTGAATAAAAACGTTTTATGATTTTTATATGCTTATGCCCCTTATCGCATTCGAGTTGCTTGGGGAGATAAGCAAGTTTAGCTTATCATCAATATGTATGTACGTTTAATAAGTAGCTTGTTCAAATATGATTATTATTAGAAAACATGAGCAATATGTAAACGGATCTTCGTGCCACATTTGCCGGCAAACAAAACTTAGAAAACACATAATAATAATGCTTTCCGACTCGTGGCCGACATGGCCATAAACAAGTTTCAATTGCCGCCAACTTAAATATACTGCAAGTATCCCGTTAAATCCAGTTTTTTCATTTAATGATTTTGTAATTACCCATAAGTACAATATTATTTCAATGGCACTTTTTGTTTTTATAGTATGCCATTTACAAATACTATAACGTTAAATTTTAGCTGCCAGCACAGCAAATGGCAGGCGTGCCACAAAAACTGGGTTGGGCTTCCTTTCTGTTTTTTTTTAACACCACTTTGGCGTTACGTGCAGAAAGTCCTTTACAAAAAAATAGAGGGGCGAACAAACACACACACACTCAGAGACAGGACCCCGTAAAATATTTTGCACGGATTTTTATATTTTTTTTTTGCAATTTTTGTGGCCAGCGTTTGAAGTGCGAAAAAAAACCAAATGTGTGTGCGTTTGAATATTCGCGCTCTAATAATTGTGCAAAAGAGTTGGGCTATTTACAAGTATTGACCGTATGACTATAACACGGCATATGCATATAGTATATTCAAAATTTGTGTCCCGTATTTACAAATTAATTTTTGATAGCAAACAATCCCATAAAAAGCAAATATACAAAGCCTCAACCCCATTTAAAGGACCGGCTAAACTTTCTGTGCAGGTGCTATATAAACATGTTTGTATATGTTGCAGAGGTCAAAGGGCTGGCACAGTGGTTAAGATATGCTTGTTTTTGCTTATATTAAATATATATTATGTGATATAAATGCTTTCTTAGCTTTCTCACAACTAGAGCACTAGTAGAGTAGACTTTCAGGCTAAACAACATCTCGTAAGTATCCACGATTGAACGTCAAAGCCCTTAGCAATCCACAGTGCCTGTTAACTATGTTCAGACTGCCGCCAACCAGTCTGCCGTGCCTCAGGGTCACAATTGATTTCGTTTTATTTGGTTTTTTTGCAGTCAGTCAGAGATTGTGTGAGTTTCGATAATTTGCAGTTGTTCGAAACACGAGCACACGAGCATTAAACCCATACCAAATCGAGTCATTCCACCTATAACTACTTCTACTATAAATATGGCCAGAAGCACGAAATGTGCCAACAGTAAGTTGGCAAAATGCTGGAGGATAGCATTTATTCACCATTCAGTTCGGATATACCGCACGCCTTTGCCTACAATGATACAGAGAGAGGGAAAACGCTGTATTGTGGACCGTATGTGAGATCGATTGAGACCTTTGCACAAGTCTTTCACTACAAGCTGCAGCTGGAGCATGTGAATAGTTTGCCCAAAAAGACGGAGTTACAGGAACTAATTGCCAGAGGTAGTTATAATGTGTCGCTGCATGGTGTAACCATTAGATCCATGGCCGAGGAATCGCTATCGAATGTTACACAATATAGTTATCCCATTGACGTGGGCAAGTATTGTGTGATGGTGCCGTTGGCTCCAGAGTTACCCAAATGGATGTATATGATGTGGCCACTGGGTCGTTACTGCTGGACTGCTCTGTTTGTGGGCATCTTCTATGTGGCCTTTCTGCTGCGCTACATTCACTATCGCGAGACTGTGACCAGGTCGTACACAAGGAATCTACTGCATGCCATGGCCATTCTGATGTATAGTCCCAACATGAATATGCAGGTGCAGCTGAGTCAAGCACCCTTGAAGATGATCGTCTTCTACACACTGCTCTACACTCAGGGTTTCATCATATCCAATTTTCACATCAGTCACATGACATCGTTTGATATGAAACCGGTTTTTGTGAAACCCATCAATACATGGATGGATTTGATAGAGTCTGGAGTGCGCATCATTATACCGGATGCCCTGCTGGAGGAGTTGCGTTTTCTGCCCGTCGTTGATATCTCGTCGTTGGATGCACAGCTTGAGCCACGCATTTGACCGGACTATCAGAAACTGCTGGCCAATCCCCCGAGGAATTATGCCTATGTGGTCACCCAGGATGCATGGGAGTTTTTCGATCGACAGCAACGTGTGCTCATCCAACCATATTTCCATATGTCAAAGGTTTGCTTTGGTGGTCTATTCAATGCCTTTCCCGTTCAGCGCAATGCTCGCTTTGCTCCAGCCCTGGATCGTTTCATGCTGTATGTGCAACAGGCGGGTCTCTGGCATCACTGGGAGGACATGGCCTTTATCTATGCCTTGCGTGCCAACTATGCCCAGGTCTTTCTGGACACTTATCCAGTCGAGCCATTGGACTTGGACTTCTTAAGGACCGCTTGGATTGTGCTCATTGTGGGCATACCCATTTGTTTTGTGGTCTATTGTTTGGAACATGTGTATTATCATTGGGTTAAAATGCGTAGATTTTATCAGCTAAATAATTAGATACTCTCGAAATTGCTTTAGTTTTCAGTATAGTATTCCCAAGTCAAAAAAAAAAAACAATTGTTAAAACATTTCACCCATACTTAGTTTTACCTTTAACAGCTTAACTAGCTGCATTTACAGCTTAACATGAAACAAGGGATTACAAAAACAAGTCCCAAATGTGCCGCTTGCTTGTTTAGTCAGTTTATAATGATTTCAAATGATATTAATTTATTAACTTTGATGTTCACATTTGGAATAATTGTTATGTTCCCCATAAACCTTGTCATCAAATCCCTTAAGTAGTTTTACTAAACTATATAAATGTGGCTTAAATGCGTAACAAAACGTTAACATTGCGCATACGATACGTGAGCGTCTTGAAGTAAAGTCATGTATTTGTTTAAAGGCATAATAATAATCTTCCTGTGTCAATGGGGTTGTGCTTGGAACTTGCAGTATATTGGCAAACTATTGGGAACACTTAATAGATTCGCGGGATTCCAGGATTTGGTATGGTTCATAAGTCAGCAACTAGACGGCGAGCACATGGAGAATGTAGAAAAGTTCATGCGCATAATAGACGATTCTTTTGGATTGACACAAATTGTGAACTACAACAACTCGAAGATGAGAACTAGTAACTCGGCTGTGAGGCGAAATCATTTGAGCTTAGTATTCACAACGGGACCCGACGATCCCATAATGGAGGTGGCCAACAAAGTGCTCTTGGGCAGACATTTCTACCTAACGATCTTCATGATGATGGACAGGGTAAGCGACATGGAACCGGTCTTTAAGATATGTCGCTTCCTTAACGACAATCAGTATGAGAACTCGTTCTTGTATTTTGAATCTGTGGATGGTATCAATCAATTGTATGGCGCTTTACAGTATCCACAAAAGGAGATTGACAATCGTACAGATCTGCGCAAGTATTTTGAGACACGGTTAAGGAAGACAGTAAAAGCCAGTCAGGATGTGGGTGGATATCAGTTTGAAACACCATTAAGGGAGGATGTACCACATTTGTTTCGTGTAGGAAAACGTTACGAGGGAAGTACATATCGCATCATCGATACCTTTGTACAGCATATCAATGGAAGCTTCAAAGAGTTGGATTTACCCAAGGATGCATTAGGTGGCAGAGCTGTTAACATGAAACAGACCCTTCAGCAGGTCAGAGATCGAAGAGTACAGTTCTCAGCACATGCCTATGCCTTATTTATGCCTGATGATAAGCTGGAGAAAAGTTATCCCCTGTTGGTGGTACGCTGGTGTCTAATGGTGCCACTCTACAACAGTGTCTCTACGTATTTCTATGCTCTACAACCTTTCGACTGGACTGTTTGGTTCTTTGTGCTAGGCGCTTATATACTTCTAAGTTTTCTAGAGCTGCTTTGGTTATTCTTGGGTAGACCACATGCAGCCGATGGACCCAATGTTGCTCTCTTAAACGCCTTTTGTTACATCATCAACATAGCCACAGGAAGACAGTTGTTACAGCCATCCCTCGTGCGATTCCTACTGCTTCTTGCAGTTTTCTTTCATGGCTTCTTTTTGTCGGCCAATTATACATCTACTTTGGGCAGCATTCTAGCTGTGAATCTCTTTCATGCCCAACTCAATACCATGGAGGACATTCTGGCCGCTCAACTTCCAGTCATGATCATTGATTATGAGTTGGAGTTTCTGTTGCAGATGCACACGGAGCTGCCTGGTGAGTTTAGAAAACTATTGCGTCCAGTGGACAGCGGTTTATTCGCCCAGCATCAGCTAAGTTTCAATAGCTCCTTCGCGTACTTCGTCACCGAGGATAGCTGGCAGTTTTTGGATGAGCAGCAGCGTCATTTGAAACAGCGTCAGTTCAAGTTTAGCGACATTTGCTTTGGCTCTTTTCATCTCGCCTATCCCATGCAAAAGGATTCGTCATTGTGGCGTGATTTGGAGTACTATACGTTCCGGGTTCACTCCTCGGGACTGCTTGACTACTACGCTCGGCTCAGCTTTGAGTCTGCTTTGCATGCTGGCTTGGTGCAACGATTGCAGGAAAACAAGGATTACGAATCGGCGGGATTACAACATTTGGCTATAGCATTTATATTCCTCTTGACCATGTCAGCAGTTGCAACTATTGTGTTCGCTTTGGAAGTGTTTGTAGCACGTATTTGGCATCATAATAAATAGATTTGCATTCAAGTTAAAAAGGATTTTTGATTAGAAAATATGTTTACTTTATTATATACAAATATTAAAAACCATTTACATTCTTCTTCGTATCCTATTACTTCTTCGTCTTTTTAAAATCTTACGCAATTTTTTGTACGATTTAAGGCAATATTCTTCGAATACATTCTCATGCCATTTCATCTCGACAATAAATATGAATCCAGCTAGAACTAATCCTATACACCAGGTGCGCATTACGCCGGAAAAAAAACTCATGCTGAGCGGCAACTGTTGCTCATTGACAATGACCAGCCGAATAAGCTTTATAAAGAGTGCCTCCCAGAACGCTTCCCACTTCCAATAATAGCGCAAACCCGACTCCGCCGATATCATTATAAAGGTCTGCAGCGGTGCGCGTAGATGCGAATCCGCATGCAGTGGAAACACATGAAAAAAGGGACCCGAACAGATTGTTGTCAGCCTAAAAATGGGTGTCTTCAGATGATTCTGTAGAATTTTTATCATTTCCCAACGATTGCTGGACACAAAGTAACCAAATGTGGAGTTTAACGCATCACGATGAGCTTGGATCACATGTGCTTCTGTAACATCCACCTGCTGCATGAATCGTGGTGTGTACTGATCCGGTTTGTGTAAAAGTGCATCATATTCATAGGACAGAACCATTATCCTTAGATTGGCATCAATTATATCCTGCAAACTGTGTATCTGTTTCTCCGGCGGTGCTGTAGTAAAATAGCTAGCCATCTTGCTAATAAACATATTGGAGGCAACCAAACCCATGATGGAGAACAGTATATTCAAAAATCTCATACGCCGTGTGGCCGTCTTGATGACTGATATGGGCGGACCATTGGTCAGAGTGCAGACGCATTGTAGTATGGCAGCGCTGAGATCCCTCGGACGACGTGGCGTACAAAACCATATGGAGAAACTCATATAGAATGTGGATGCAATCAGGAGAAGCCACACATTCTTCTGAAGTGCCTCCCTCACGTAGAGCTCCTGCATCGAGTTATTTCTATAGGGCACCATCAAACACCAATCGTTGATGCCAATCGGATAGCTAAAGCTCACCGAATAGTCGCCCAAAAGATCAGTGTAGGAGTTAATCAGTGTTTCATAGACACCTTGGGCCACTAGGTCTAGTAATTTGGGTAGATCCAATTCTTTAATGGTAAGATTTCCACTCGTATCCAGCATTGTTGCATTGACATAGTCTAGGAAACCCAAGAATAACCTTCCACTCGTGCCGAAGACGGTTTTCTGATCTGCACCTTTGAATACACGTGGCATATCATACATGACGGGTGTGCTCAACAAATATCCTTTCATATTGTTCGTCAAGGGACGAAAGAAATCACGAGATCGCCAATTTTCCGTTTTATTCACAATGACTTGCGTCGGATACGGCGAAAGTTGGTAGATATTATTCTGAATGGTCAGCAGAAGTGTGTTGATAAACTGTTGCTTCCATGCCCATTTCAGCACGTCCCTGAAGATGACCGAGAACTCTGTGCAGGTTTTAAAGTTCTTGTGATATTCGGCACTGCTTAGATAGGGAAAAAGTATGAATATTGTCTTGAGCGAGCGTATGCCCTTGAGTCCTTCAGATGCGACTTTCATTATAGCATCATTCCTTCCCGTTGTAAAAACCAGAACCAAGGATGGTGCTCTTATTAGATTTCTTATTGCATTACTCGAACTCGAGATGTTGTTGTTCCTCACAATTATGCGAGGTATGAGGGGAAAACTAAGCCAAAAGCGATTGAATAAATCACTAGCTGCAAGTGTATTTAGATTTAGTTGTTCCGATATAAAAAAGAGAAGATTATAAAAATGATGCACTCGATCGATTCGACGCACAATGTTGATCACAAACTTGTTGTTTATCGCTTGCAAATGCCTCACCGATGTCACATTGCTTCCTGCAACGGTTGGCTCCACCTGTACAGGCGGCGATTGATTTAGAATGAGCTCAGCTGCCAGTGTGTCCATATTCATGGAGCGATTGTCAATTCGCAACTAAAATTTAAGGTTCATTTTCATGTCTGCAATCCAAGGCGCATTCCTGCCTTGCGTGTGGTCCACAACTGCAGTTGGTGTTGGTATTTTATGATGTGTGTTGATAATTGCATTCCAACACCAAGGCTTTGACATTTTCCAACAAAAAACACAACCAGCAACGAGCTGCTTATTGTTCAGCAATCAGCATTTTTCACATTGGTTGACAGGCGGCGAATAAACAGGAGCGCAACAGAATATCACTTCTTAACTTTCACACACTGTATTTGAAAATGAATATACCCAATTGTTAGGGTATATAAAATACATCAACATGCTGTTTATTGACTCATAAAGATCGTAAAGCTCTTTTTTGTTAGTTTATCTCAAGTGCAAATCGGTCATATTTCGCTATTTAGCCGTATTTATGCGCTAAAGGTCCATATAATTGGACAAATCGTTGCTAAACAGGCGATTTCGTTCAGGGTTGTGGGGCTTAAAGGGCTTCAACTCAAAGTGTCAGCATTTTGTGGTGTGTGCACATATGTGTGTGTGTGTGTGTCAATTAAAAATCACGCATACACACATACGCGCACATGCTAGGGAAATGCACACAAAATGTGTTGCCTACTTTTAAGCGTTTTCAGTTTCTAAACGATTTCTCTGCTGTTGGTTGGTTGGTTGCTTGTGTGGAGATGCGTGTGTGTGTGACATTAAAATCCTTCCTTGTTGCATTCTTTATTAAGTTTTAATTGCTGCGCAATTTCATAATTGAGCCATGTGCCAAAATGCAAACAGACAAGGCTAACAGAGCACAAGCCGAAAAGCTTATCGTGTTACGTCTTTGGGTTTTTGGTTGGCCCAAAATGCAATTAGCCATGAGGGACACACACACACACACACACACCAACAGGCAAAGATACAAAAGCCAGCTTAAAATATTTATGATTGATGCGGGCGCCCAAAAGATTTTCGCGCCACTGCACTTAACGCTTGGCCATAATACCAGAACATATTGACAACGTTTGTTCTTGCATGGCCTGCCTTTTTGTTTGCCCGATGATTTGTCAAATTCGACAATTTGATGCTTACGTAATTGTAATGCGCATTACTGTAAGTCAATTTCCAAAACCCAATTGTTGTCCCATATACCTTTATACCAAACAGTAGTTGAGTATCGTGCGAACTGAAGCAGCTGTTCAACACCTGAAGCTACACTTCACTTGGCGGCAAAACAAAAAAAAAACAAAAAACTGTTTAGAAACAAGCATTTTGTGTTATGCTCTCTGTGTGGTTTTTAATGTGTGTGACGCGCCCTAAAGCGCTAAAATACATTAAGCCAGCTGTTGTATATTATATTGCTTTATTCAAAATTTGACGCTTTTTTGCTTTGTTGTAGTGTATTATGGCCTGTTTGCACACTGTGTTTATCATTGCATGATGAGCAAAAAGCTATTTATGGGATTATTTTTGGCTTTTTTATAGATAATACAAATTTTCTGCAACTGAGCTAAATTAACTTATACGTTCGCTTTAGTTTTAAACAAAACTTCTGGTTTTTCCATTCATTTTTTCACTTTTCTCACATCTTTTATAATGTCAGTTTCAAAATTAAGTTATAAATTTTGCCAGCTCCATCAAAATGTATATAAATTTTGTTTTTGTTGGCCAGAAGTATCTTATTGCAAACTGTTTTAGTTACACTTTATTTTTTCCACATCTCTAAATGTATCATGTGTAAATATGTTTTTCTTCATATATATGTGTGTGTTTTTGCCATTTGGAAGCGGAAGCAAAATGTTGCGAGTGTTACGAAAAGTAGTTGAAAACGAAGGCCCTCCAGTTGTTTCACTCTGCCCGTTTGCTCATGTCAAGTGCCAGCTGTTGGCCTCCTCTGCTTTCCTCTGATTCGCATCCTGCGTCCCTATGGTGTCCTCGTGTCTGTGTCCTCCTCCATCCGACAGTTGGGCAGCTGCACTCTCGACATTTGGCGCCGCCCACATGCTTACCAAGCCTCCTCCCCCCTCCTCCTCCCTCATCCAGGACTTGCCCATTCTCTTGCCTATCAACTGGCGAGGAGCAGGTGTGTTTGACTGGCACCGCAGCATGTGTCGAAACATTTTCAACCGCTGGCCAGCTGTCTATATATGTGTGTGTGTGTGTGTGTGTTTGGCAGCAACTAACTGCTAAGCGAAATTACCGCAATCTCCGCCACGTCGAACAATTTTTAATGCTGAAAAATGTATTTTCTAATTTTCTTTGTTGGCCAGCGAGTGTGTTTTTATTCTTTCCTTTATTTTGAATTTTCCCCACTTACTGACCCAACATTAGTTTGGCTTTTTGTTTTGTGTGTGTGTGTGTGTGTGTGTGTGTGTGTGTGTGTGGACAACAGGTGTAAGCGATGTATGTTTGTGTGCGTGTTACTATATTAATGAAAAATAATTATTTTGCCATTGAAACTTACAAATGAAAAAAAAACAAAAGAGAGAAAGCGTTAGCTTTAAGACTTTTAGCATTTTACGCAGCGCAAATAATTTTTTTATAATATAGTTTTTCTTTTCGTTTTATGGCATCAATTTGGTTCGGCTCCGCTTCTCCTTGGCGCCTGGTTGGACGCGCATCACTGGCAAATGCAATTTGCACATTAATATCGGGAGAGCAGCAGCAGCTAATTTTCAATATGAAACCGGGCAAACTTGCAGCTGGCAAAAGCTTTGGCAAAAAAGGCAATTTCCGTTTTTTTTGATGCATTCTTTAATGGGCCTGCACTAAAGCGAATAGGTGTCGAGTCGAGTGCAGTTTTGGCCTGCTCTAGAGAAGGGAGTAATAAAGAGGGCGTTACTGATGTGGGAGGGGCCGATATGCCATTATGCTAAAAGTTTGTGTGCGCCAAGGCATACTGTGAATGTTAGCAATGGAGGGAGAGAGAAAGAGAACGAAAGAGAAAGAGAAAAGAACGCTATTAATGTTATTCGATAAGTGAATGACGTTGAGAACGTTGGGAATGCCGTTATGTGGCAGTAGTGGAAAAATGCTATGGATTAGAAGAAATGAGAACTTAGGGAATGCAATAAGTTTGGAATACAATAAGCCTAAAAGCTAGTTTCTTATGTGCCCTTTGCTTAAGAGTATGAACTGCTGATTAACTTAATTATTATAAGAAATGAGTAAAGTTGTTTAAGCTTTTGGCAGCTGCTCTTTTAACCGCTTGGCATTTTGGCAGCTGTGCGTTTCTTACTGCATAATTTAGCCATTTTATGCAGCAGCAATGGAAAAATAATGTAAAAAATTCAGGCTCATACAAAAAAGTAGAAGTGGAAAACGTGTCTGCTGTGTTTTCACCCCATTCTGCCACACTTTTGCCTCATTATCTCTTTTGGCCAAGCAACAGTTGTTGTTGTTTGCAGGCAGACAAGAAACGTTTGCTAAATGAGTGAAATTCCCTATTTTTTTTTTTTTTGCTGTTTAAGTGCAATTTTTCCTTTTTTTTGTCGGGTGCACTATAATATTTTTTGCAATTAAACTAATGAAGTCATTTGCTGCTGACCTCTTCCCCTCTTGACCCGCATCGAGCTCATCAGCGAATCTAGTTAACAATACGCGCATTAAAGTTCACTTCATAATTGTCTACTGTGCCTTGTCAGGAAGTAAGATATTTAAACTCTTTTCAACTTCTCAACTCTTCCGAATGGCCTCAATTGATATTTCTTTCGGTTTTTTCACTTCATTTATTTATTTATATCGAAACTGCGCAGTCAGCGTGTCATTTTTTCTTTTTTGACATTGAGTAATATTAATTGACCATTTTGTTTGCTGTGTTGTGTGTCCTTTTGTTATTGCAGCTTGAGGTTTGCAGCCAAACTGACAATGAAAAAGGGAGCACAGCATAATAATTACACAACGCTAAAAGCTAAAAATAAAAGGACAGCTTATTGTGGCATTGTAAAAGAATAGCCAATGAGAACAAAAGCTCTTTATTGATGTGCATTAAATTGGAACTGGGATAACTTGTGCCATAAAATACATTCATTACATATCGTAAGCTTTAAAATCAATGGAAAATCATATTCGATCACTGCAGTCAGACCCCGGTATGGGCTCGTTAATTTCCTTTTATTTTGTTTGTCAAGCAGATTGGCAATTTTTGGTCGATTTCCAGCACCAAGTACCAGGCGCACAGCGATCGGCAGCAAGTAGCTGATTTTCAAACCATCAAGCAATAATGAAGCATACTTTTGCTCGGGTCAAATAAAGAATATGTAACAAACAATTTAAATAGCATACTTTTAGTCCTGATAGAAAACAATAAATTCCAATGAGCAGACTAAAAGTATGCAATTTAAATAATATCATACAAACTCTTTATTTGACCTGAGCAAAAGTATGCTAGACTTTTTAATGTTTGGCGATTGAACCAAAATCTAGACAAAATCATGCAATCACTTCATTCAGACCTTGATATGGGCTTGTTAATACTTTCGTTTATTAAGCAGATTGTCATATTTTGGTTGATTTTCAGCACCAAGTACTAGGCGCACAGTTATCTTCAGCAAGTAGCTGAGTTTCAAACCATTAAAAAAGTGTAACATACTTGTAGTCCCACATTTTAAATATAGTTTATATGTGCAGCACAAAAGTATGCTACGCCATTTGATTGATGCTATTTCTTTATTTAACCCAAGCAAAAATATGCTTTGCTTTTAAATACTTTTAGATTCAACTACTTACTGCTAATTTCTGTGCGCCTGGTATTCAGGGCTCGAAATCAACCAAAAATTGCTAATCTACTTGGCGAGTCCATATCGGGTTCTTGTGAATTCCGATTGCATTGAACAAAATTTGTTGATTTTAAAGGTTGATTCTAAAGATACTAGCAATAAACTTTTAAAATGCTCATCAACGCTTTTGTTAGCGAACGGGTGAGTTGTTACGACAGATTTTAATTGACCCAACCCGAGGGTGTGCTGTTTTGCTGGGGCGTACCTGAAACAAAAAAAATGGTGGATAAAAGCCAAACTTACCGCAGCGCGTTTTGCTGTCACGAACACAAACAACCAAACACCATGAATGTGAAGCATACGGGTGTTACTGAACAAAGCGCATAAAAACAGCTTCCAGGTTTGCAAGTGCAGGAAAATAAACAATTATAGGGTAGGAAAAAAAAGCATTTTGTAAATAAAAGTTTCGCTCGTTTGATTTAATATTTAATTTTAATTGTTATTTATTCGCATTTCGGTTTTGCTTTTACAATATTTTGGTTTTACTTTTTGTATGCATAAAGTTTCATTATAACTTGCCACGGTTTACAATGCTTTCGTATTACTCTGGTAATTGTTATTATTGTTTGCTGTAATTAAATGTTTTTTTTTGGGTTGTTTGGATTTCTGTTTTTGGTTATTTTTCGCACATATGATATTACGAATAGTACGAGTACGTTATGTATGTATGAACATCGTCTCATTTTCATTTTTCTAACACATTTATTGTTAATTTATAAGATTAGACAACATTTTTTGGGCCTCAAAGTAAATTGTTACCTTGCGTGTGTTTTCATTTGTATTTATTTTTTTTTGGTGTTTTCTTTTTTGTTTCATTAAAAATTAAATAAAATCTCATAATTTTGTTAACAAATGCCGCAATGCGCCTAACCAAATCTTATTTTTTTTTGTTTTGTTTTTTTTTACAATTAAAATTTTCGCTAACAGTTAAAAATTGTTTCTTTGTCTTTTATAGAGACAAGATTTTATCAAGCAATTTGTGATGTTTTATTTCATTTATTATAATTACAATATTTAGCTAATTTGACACTTAAAGCGGAAAAACTTAACAACTTTTGGTTGGTTGAGTTGCATTTTTGTTTGGTTTTATTTAATACACACTTAACAGCTATATAACATTTAATCATTATATAATTTGTTGTTGTTATTTATTCATTTAGCATTATTTGTATTGTATGTAGTCGTTACTGTTAAATTTTGCTACTAATAAAATATATTTGATGTATGTATGTTTATTATTATTCATATGATTAATCATTTTATTTCTATTAAATTTGGTATTATTTTTTATTTCAATTCTTGTTTTTTTTTTTTTTTTTGTATACAATGAGTCTGCAAGTACATACTTTAAAATATTTTTTTTCAAGATTTGTTTTTAGTTTTCATATGGTGGTATTTCTGCAGTCAGCGTTGAGAAGAGCATCTCTTTTTAGGTGATGGCAAACTTATGTATGTATATGTATACCCTACATACAATTGGTATATCTTTTTGCATTTGGAAAAAGGGTTGTTTTTATGTTTATGCATCTTGTTTGAAAGAGCAGCTGGTGGGTAGTTCTAAAACAAGAAAGATACAAAGTTACAGATAAGTTTATGAATGCATTGTGCTTGCAAATTATTAACGAATTCACAGGCATCAAATGCATAGAGTTTGTTCAAAAATGTACACTACATCATTAGCAGCACTTGGGATTAGAAAATATGGATTTTGTGCTAGTTTTAAATATTGAAGCAGCTAGTTTTTAGCATTGGGGCTTTTAGTTTTGTTTTTTGTTTTTGTTATCCTATTAAGATTTCTCTTTACTGTTTTAGTTTTATACTCGACCAGGTTGCACCACAAACACTTACAAATCGTCTACTTACAAATTGGTTTTTGGTTTTCATGTTTTTAATATTTTTTATGTTAGTTTTGAGTTTGTTTTCAGTGTGTTTACTGTATTAGCAACATCGAAAAATTTGTCCAAAAAGGATTTCGCATATGTATATAGTACTCTATATAAGATTAACCTGTATGTATATCTCTATATTTTGTTATATAGTATGTATATAGTATTTAATAGGTTTTTCTTTTATGCTGTATATGCTGTATATATATATGTATAAGTATCTTTTAGTTACACAAAGTTTCCTTTCAACTTACTTTATATGTATATGTATATATTTAATGGTTTTTTTTCGATTTACATTTATATAGCATAGACACAATTTGTTCACAATTTTCTCTAAGTTTATTCATTTAGATATACATATGTATATATATATATAGAGAGGCGGTGGCTTTTATTTGGACTCCATTTATACATTTAGTCAGTGAAATAATATGTAAGTAAATGTGTTAAGAGCTTAAGAAAAACGCAAAAACAAAAATACAGTCATGTCCTTAATTCCATTTCAAGAGCAGCAGAAAATTGTAAAACTGTATTTTATTGTGAGAATATACATTAGCTTTAAAGCCTAAAAAGAGTATGCAACCAAAAGTTGTACATAGTTAAGTGCATATATATATACTATATAAATCGTTTTTATTTATACATACATATATATATATAGCAAAATCACATTTGATTTAGTGACACACGACAAAAAAACCTACATCACGCTTTTCCAAATTGCTTTGCTCAACCATCCATCTCTTTTTTTTGTTTCTTCCATTTTTTTCACAATGTAAATTGAGTTTTTAGCTTGCTAAAGCGGAAGTAAACGACTGTGTGTATGTGTGTGTTCGCAAAAAGTACTTTTTTCGTTTTAACAACTACATAAAATACAGCGTTCTTTTGGTTTTTGTTTTCCTTGTTTGTGGTTAAAGTAACGTCATTTTTTTGCACATTTGAATTGTTTTACTTAATATCTATGTTTAATTATTATAAAGTTACATATATTTATTATTTATATTTTTTTTATGTACATATGTTGCATTGTAATTACACAACTACAGTTAAGTTTAACTTGAAATTGACATTAGGATCGTTTGGTTCGCACGCATCGGGAAATGCATTCAATCGAACTGCTTTTTGCTTAAAATACACAAAATTAGAATTCTAATTACACCCGAATTTGTTTTATTTTTGTTTTTGTAAATGATATATATTTATGTATTTTTTATTTTGTGCATTTATTCACTAAATATTTGCTACTCACTATAATTGATTATTGTGCAGATTTCTACATTCGATCAGAAATAATTGAAAGACAATTGACACTAGTCTAAGTTTGCATAATTGAAGTGCGTTTACATTTAATTGGTGTAGTTTATTGTTATTGTTTAGTTATATATGTATGCGTATTTTTGTTTGTTAAGAACTAACCTCGAACATTATGCTAAGAGAATGAAAACTAATCAACCACATATATGTATTAAAGCAATTGTATCTAGTATGAGCAAAATTTCACTTCCTAACTGGACCTTGCAACTCTTCTGCGGCATCTTCTTCATCGTTTTCTTCTACTTGTTTTGTAAATTATTGTACCCATTTTTTGTTACCAATACAATTTGCTTAATGTTTATGTTTTGTCTTAGTTCTTATAGCAACATATTTATAAAAATACAAAACAAATACCAAAAAAAGCTGAGAAAAATCATTTAATTTACACATATCTCATTTTTTAGATTTTTTGTTTTTACAAGGCTTAATGTTTCATTTTTGTAATGTGTGTATTTATAAATATTTACAATTTTGACGCGTTTTTTTGTTAGTATTATTTTTACATTAAAGTAAACTCTGAAATATTTTATATCAAGGCTATATGTATTATTTATTGAATAAGCAACAAAATTGCTAACAAGCTAAATAATAAATAATGATTGCGTTAAACGAGTTAATAAAAATATATATTTTTGAAGCAACTCAAACTTGGTCCCTTTATTTTGTTTCTTTATTTTGCATATGTTTTCGAGCTCTTTGAAATTTATTTTGTGGACAACTAAGAGTTTAATTGTTTCAATCAATTATGTAAAACAATTTTAATCTCCCAATGATTCTAATGCATTTTGTCTCTTTTCTTTAGTTTCAGTTCGTGCCGACTGCAATCAATCAATGGTCAACGAGTTGAACACACGACATGTTATTTAATGCCAAACACAAAAGAACTAGCAGAAATATGCGACTAACGTAAGCATAGATAAGGCCAGTGAATAAATAAGAAAAGCTATTGTTGTGGCTGCAAATAAATAAAATAAAATGAAACGAAACAAGATAAATACTTGCTGGACAGAGTTGTAGTGGTAGAAATGACAATGGCAGGCAAATAATACAACCAACAGGGGGATAAACCTTTAAACGCAAGCCCTCCTAAGACCCTTTGACCCCAAGTGGCATGCATTTTAAATGGAATATTTATGTAAGTTGGGAATCTGAATGTTGCGTTCACAAATGAAATAATAGACAAAAGGCTTTACTAACGGTATGATGCAATGCTACTTTATATATAAAACTTAGGCTTAACTAAATTATTTATTGAGTCAGACATGGCTTAGCCTAAATTCAGGCTGCCTTTTGTGGGTTTTTGTGGTAACTCGCTCTCTTTAAGCGCACACACACATATGTCACAAACACACACACACACACACAGTCGGACAGACAGACAAACAGTTGATAAATTGAGCAAATTGAACCCTTTTGCTTTGAAGGAAAACCAGATGGTTTTCTGCAAAAAGTTTTGGCTCCAGGCTTAAAGGCTAAACCTTAATTAAACAATATTAAATGCAATTTACCCTCAAACCAATCTTAAACCCCCTTCCCCACCCCAAAAAAAAAACAAATCATTCAAGCGTACAGCAAGTTTTTTGGCAAAATCAAAGCGAAATTGTGGAAAAAGTGGACATAGTTTGGAAAAGTTATTTGTGTCTTTCATCTATAGGGTAATTTAGAGGCGCCTACACCGGTCGCTGCCATTTAATTTTCCACATTGTTGCACTTGTGTCGGGCTTATTTCATTATTGTTTATTTGTGTGTTTGTGTTTGATTATTTGTTTATTAGCTTTTGTGTGCGTGCACTAAATTAAATTGTTGAGGCTTTTCATTTATTTTTATGTGTATAGATATGTTTACCAACCGTCCACCCAGTAATAGTATATTCGATTATAAATTAATTTGATTTTACAATTGAATGCGCTCTATTGATTACCAGCTAACCCGAAGCTATATACCAATATGTGGACAGCAAATAATTTAAATGAGTTACCAAATATTTAAATAATTGGCTGCGATTGAAATCAAACACCGAAACAAGCTAACAAATTTTTCTAATCCAAGTTGGGCGGCGCCCTATACTAAAAGGAATGATCTTGAATGAATTCGTTAACTACTTGAATTACTTACCGCATGCAGCAAGCAGTTGAAATGAATGGAAAATAAAGACAGAATTTATCGATACATAGGAATCGATTTGAAATCGAAAATCTAAATATATATATGAATACTTCTGGAACTATATGGTAATACACTTGGTTCTAGTTCTTGTAATGAAGGTGGTTATTGTTGTTGTTGTTGTTGTAGCTGTACTTGTAGTTTTAGTTGTTGTATTTTGTTGAAGATTGTTTTTGATTGACTGTGGTGGTGCTTGTTGTTGTTGTTCTTGTTCTTGTTATGCGGCCACTAACTGTACTTTGGATGTTGTAGTGTTGTTGTTGTAGTTGTTGTACTGCATTTTGATATTGTTAACTGTAAATATGATAAAAGTATAGGTGAGTTGTTATTGTGAATCAAAAAAGTTGTAAAAGAAACATTTATATATGTTTTTTTTTGGTATTTATTGGATAAATAAAACAAAGTTTGCTTTAGAGTTTCTTTTTTTTTTGTGTATAAGTTTAAGTATTTCATTTATTTGTTTTTGCTCAAGATCAAAGAATTGTATTATGTATTTGTTGTTGTATTGTTTGTTGATGTTTTTGTTGTGGTTTTGCATTAATGTATTATTTATATTATTCTGGTTTTTCGTATTTTACTGTATTTGCGCTTAAATTTAAAAAAGTTTTTTTTTGTTGCTCTTTTGAATGTTTTGCTTACAATTTTCGTTTTTTTTTTTTGCACTACAGCTTTTTTTTGTTTTATTTTTTTCGTTTTGAAATGCTAACAACATTTAATAAATAGTAGTTTTTAATAATTGTTTATAATTTGTCATATTGTGTGACTGTGTTATAGTGTAGGTGTGACAGTGTGTGTGTGTCTTGAACAAATTTACTGTAGCATAGTTTTGGGGGTTCGTTTCTTTTGCTTGTTACATATATACTGTGTGTGTGTATTTGTGTTGGTATGTATGTATGCGAGATGCAGAAACGTGTATGAGAAAAATGTTTATCAAAAAGATATTGGGTGTAGGCTTCTCCTGTATGTATGTATGACTGTATGTGTATGCATGTATGTGTATGTATATAATGTATAAATATATATATATATATATATGTATATATATATGTATATGTATGTATGTATATGTAGATTAAGTGTCTTGTGTTTTGGTATTTTGTTGTTTTTCTAAATCAATTACATTACTCGTTTTTGACTAAACACTTAGAAAATTCAATTTAAATTTGTTGCTATCATTTTTTGTTGTTCTTCTTGTTCTTGTTGATTATTTGTAGCCCTCAAAAGTAGCGTGCCTCGACATTTGCGGCATATTAGAATAGATAATATTATTATTATTACTACTACACAATGTTTATACGTGTTTAAGTGTATGTGTGAAGAAAACTAATTAAAAAACCTTAAGCGCGCGGAAATAGTTTGTGAGTGTTGTTTGTTATCGTTTGCTTTTCATTTTATGTTGTTTTTTAAAATTTAATTTAATTAAATTTAGTTAATGAGATTGTTTTTTATTCGGTGGATAAGTTTAACAAGTGGCTATGTAAGTGTGTTTGTGTGTGTGTGTGTTAAAAAATAATATCTATTTCCGCCACACATTAATTAATGCATTAACTAAACTAAAACGTTCAACGCAAATTCAACTAAATTGCATATTAACATTACTATTTATTATTTAATTAGATGAATTTTTACTCAAATTAAATTATATATTGTTATTTTGTGTATATATAAGTACTATACGTATTTATTGCACACGCCAAATAAAGCAATCTCCCGTTCTCTGTCCTAGCTCATTTTATATCTTAAGGGTATACAACCAGTCGATGTGACACATTAACCTAGGGGTCTCCGATCTGTTTTGCTTCGTTCACTTTGCCAAACGAGAAAGACCCTACTGTAGCGAACTGTAAAAGTATCGATACTAAGCTATCGATGCTTTACTTCAATTAAGTTCAGCAAATAAATGGAGCCCCTAAACGTATGCAATGATTTCTTACACAAGTAAGCACACTGAGAAATTGCCTGCGATTAAAATGAGACCATAAATTATTCGAAATGTGTGTGTGTGAATTAAGTCGCAAACAAAAGACCCAGATGTTTCAAATCGTATGCGTCGGTGTGTGTGTGTTTTGGGTTAGTTTGTTTGCTAAAAACACTTAGAGACAATAAGGAATGTATGTATGTTTAGTATGTATGTATGTAGTAGAATATGTATGTATAACTCGGATGAAATTTAAGTATAGACATCTATTTGGGGAAATTCAAAAATTCATAGTTTGCTAAATATACGATTAGTAATTGTGTTTTTTTTTATATTTTGTTTAATTTTATAAGTTTAAAGATTTTTTCAAAATTATCACCAGTAATTACGCGTTACGACTACACTATGCAGTTGTCCATTTTTCAAATTCATTTCCCTTTTATCCACATCTTTTTCCACTGCTTTTAGTAGTTAAAAAGCTTTTCGTCCATTTTCGTTAGCTGTCTGTGTGTCATGTTTGTCTGTCTGTGTGTAGATTGTAGTGTAATTTGTGGTGTAATTATGTTTAAAGTTTAGTTATGTTCTATGCCCTTCTCCTTATCGTTATATGCCAAAAAGCGAATTCGAATCCGATTTCGATTTTTTTTTGTTTCGTGATAAGATTTTTGTTTGCTTGCATTTAAAATTGACACGCTCTCTGCTTCTACTCTCTTGGATTTTTGTTGTTAAAAACTATATATGTATATGTGTAGATATATATATATATATATTATCTAGTATATGTACATATATCGTGTTTCGTGTATGTTACTACTATGCGTGTTTATGTATGTATGTATATAGTATATATTTATATGTAAATATTTTGTTTATATAAGTACTTTCTTGTGTGTAAGTATGTATGTATGTTTGTGTATGTTAAGTATAAACTATAAGCCTATAAGAATATAGTTTGTAGGTTGTTTCTTATATTTTTGAATGCATTTCTCATATGTAGCTTATTCGTTTCATTTTGTTTTTGGATTACTTTCCCAATATGCATTTTTATCATAGATTATTATGAATTCGTTTCGGTGTACAAAGTTGTTGGTTGTTTGTTTTTTAATTGTTTTTGTTTGTTGTACTTAACCAAATTATAATAGAAAAATGTATTTGTAGCAAGTAAAAAGGTTCATTCATAGAAAATGTTTTTTTTAGCAAATAAAATGTATATTTTGTTTAGCTTTGTAGTTGTAACTCGTGTAAGCAGCATGGCATCGAAAACTATATCAAGAATCGCCGAAGAAATAAGAATTTTGAAAAGGTTTCAACGGGCGATCCTTATAAGAGGTTTTATTTGATAGTTGGAAAAGCAGTTTTCAACTCGTTGTGTAATGGTGTTTGTTGTAGTTGTTGCTGTTTCTTCTTATCTTTTTTTTTGTTTTTGGACGGTTTCATCAATTTATATAATGTATATTATTTTATTATTTTTTACTTTTAGTGTTTCTTGGTGGTTGTCAATTCAATGGTGTTGAATAAACTGGTCCATATTTTGTTTTCTTGTTGTTGTTGTTGTGGTTGTTGTTTTTGTGTCATTGGTGTAATGGATAGATTACAAGAACTAAGTAAAACCGTTTCGAAAGATGATTTTTGGGTGGTAAACTCGGAAAATATAAACAGCACCTACCTGTGCCCCATGCGCATTAATCGTTAGATTTTTTTTTAGAGTTGAAAACTACGCGGCAATAAAAAATAGGGCAAAGAAAAGAAAAAACAAATTGCAACCAAGCAGCAATATTTTTGTTTGCATTTAACAACCTTAATTTAAAAGAATTTTTAGTTAAATAACGAAATTTTTCTAGATCTTTGTTTGATTTCCAATACTTTTCAAATAAAAGTTCAATATGCTTTTGGCTAATAATTTCGCGAATGTATTAAAACAGGCAAATGAAATCATAATAATTTGGCTAGTATTTATCTTTGTTTTTTTTTTTTTTTGGTTGTTAATAATCTTAATTTAACATCGCTTAGTTCTCTAGCATTGCATATTAAATATTACATACAATTCTTGCGTGGCGCTTTTTTAATTTGATTTAATTTTTCGCTTGATTCCTTTACACGATTTGTTTTGTTTGGTTTTGTTTTGTTTTTAACAAATGGATTATGTTCTGTTAGCAGTTGTTGTTCAGTGAAAGTATTCTGATTATTATTATTTTAATGCCTAAATTGTAAAATCGTTTAACTTAAGCCGCTTATAAATTTCGATATGTTAAAAATTCAGGAATTACACGCTTTAACAATTTGGCATACATTTTGGTATAGTAATTATTTATTTATTTTTTTTAGTTTATTTGATGTTTGCATGAAAAATTAAAAATAACTTTCGAGGGCTGTGCGTTGCTAGGATGTTTGGCTTCGTAAGAGAAGAGAATAAAAAGTTTTTATCTCTTCATGAAGCAAATTATTTGTCATGTTTCAATTCCTGTAAAAAACATATTGTAAAAACCAGAGAGAAAAATAAAGAAAATAAGGAAATTATTTTACATATACATAATCATATATATATATATATATATTTATATAAAAAAATCGATCGCGCATATTACAAACTTTGGGCACACAATAAACGCGTTAAAAAATAACAACAAAATTTAAATATTAAATAAAACAAACTATTTATATATATATATATATATATCAATATATAAATATATGTTTTCGATTACAAAAAAAATTATAAAATAAAATGTTACAACGTTGTAAAATGTTGTATGTGTAATGGATTAACATTTAAAATTCCATATTATGTTTGATGTTTGATTTAATATGTATAAATTATATATAGCTACCAAGTTGTGTTGTTGTTTATTATAATATTATTATTGATTTTGTTTATGCACTAATTAGGAGCTTCAAGATCGTTGTTGCTTTAAGTTCTTAATAAAAATAAATTGTATGATTTAATTAACGAGATTTTCTCAGCTTCTGCTCTGTCCATTTAAATCAATAAATTGTTTAAATTAAGTACAATTATACTTAATTAGATAAAATATATTTTACAATTCATACGATTTACAACAATTTACATAAGATAAACAAAATTATATAAAATGAAGAGTAAACGAATTAAATGAGGCAAAACAATTGCGAATAAATTAATTAGAATGAAATGTTAATTAAAGCAATAATTGCACATAGGATTAAAAAAGAAAAGAATATAGTATGAGAAGTGTGTATGAAAAATTCGTTTAACGTTTCTATATAGCATATAGTATTCGTTGATTTGCTTTTAAGAACAAAGTTTTGTCAAAATCGACACTCTAAAAGAAATAAAAAATATGTTATTATGTTTTGTATTTCATTTTATAGCTAGCTGCAGTTGAAATTTATTTTCATGTTATTATTTGTATTTGTTTATATGGTATTTTTTTTAGTTAATCTAACATACGCCTTTGATATGGTTGTTACTGTTGCTTTTATTGCTGATATTTTTAATGTTAAATTAGTTTTTTGTTTTTAATTTTATATGCGTCACGCCAATAATTTACTTGGAGTTTTGAAATGTTTGGCTCTCTTCTTTCTTCTTCTTCTGTCTTCTAAGCTTAAAACGCCTCAAAAATATTTTTTTTTATTTTTTTCTGTTTGTGTATTTATGCCTGTCTCAATGTCGCTCTGCACTTATAAATAATATTTATAAATTTATTATGCTTTTAATTGTTGTTATTATATGTTTGATTTTTTTTCTTTTTAGTTTAGTTTTGTTGTCGCTTTTTACATTTAGTGTAAAATTATAGTTAATATTAATTTAAATACATATACAGCTCATACATATAAATTTATGCCTTTTGTTTAAACCATTTGTAAATTAAGCACAAAATGTATGTTAATGTTTCTTATGTCTTTTTGTCGTTTTTGTTAATATTTAAATTTAAGAAAAATTATAATAATTATTAAACTACAAGAAAAAATTAACACTGGCTTGTGCAAGTTTCTTTTCTCTTGTTTATTATTTAACCTTGATTTTAAGTTTTGCTTTCCGAAAGTTTTTTGCTCGAATTTGCGTTTAACTAAAATTAATAAATTTGATTTAAAATTGCTAAATTTTTGGTTTAATTTTACACGTTTTGCGCTCTCGCATAATTTTTTTATTTTCGATTTTTCCCATTTTTTTTTTAGTTTAGATTTCAATAAATATTTAGTTTGTTTTTTTTCTAACATCAGATTTTTTGTCTCACACGTGAATACTTGTCGAAATATTGTCCAAAGAAATTTGTTGTTGTTGTTGCATTTGTTATGTGTGTTTTTTGTTTTCTTCCCATATTGTATATAAGTCTAAGTAAATGATATATAATTAACTAAAATATTTTTAAATATTATATATATATATGTATATATATATATGTATGTATGTAGTTGAAAGTCAGTTAATTTTTTGTTAATTTTTTAATTAGGTTTTGCGTCTGTGTGTTTTGTTTTATTTATGTATTCTTTTTATGTTTTATTTTATAAATATTAATTGCATATTACATTGTTTACAATATATTTCGTTTATGTTTTCTCTCTGCAATTTCATCAAGTGCAACACACAACACGCGAGAAACTTTACAAAAACAAAAGAAAAAATGAAAGCAAGAACTATTATTAACAATGTTTGTTTTTGTTTGTTTTGGTGTTCTTATGTTTCTTTGTTTTTTTTTTTTTTTGTTTGCAACTAAACAATTTTTTAACCTAATTCTTTTTGCTATTCGTCCATAATTTCCATGCACTTAGTTTTATTTTTAAGCTTGGAACGCAAACGCATGTAAATGTGTGTGTGTGTTAATTTTTTCTTGGCTTTTAAACGCCGCCATTTTGTACATGAATGTGTGTGTTTGATTATGTTTAAGTGTGAATTATAGTATATAATTTTTGCTGTTGCATTACAAGTAAATGGCGCACGTAGAAAAGTTTACATGCGTTTGCGTAGTTTTCTGTGTATGAATTGTATTAGTTTTATATATATATCTATATATATATATATGCTATAGATTTTATGTGTAATGTCAAGTCAATTGAATCATCACTTGTTGTGGTTTGTCCTTTCATTGTTGATGTGTGTGTTACTTTTAAACGTCTGCATTGTGTTTCCATATGATTCCCCTGTTTACATAGTTATGGTTATGGTTCTTTCTTGTAGTAGATTTGTTGGATTTGTGTTGCATAGCTTTGTTGTTGATGTTTTTCTAGTTGTTGTTGAGGGCTGCGCTTACACAATGGTAATCAAATCTCAATTGTAAATCTCCGCCTTGACATCGCCATCATTCTCCTTCTCGATCATGCCCTCATTCGCAGCATTATTCCACGCGCCATTCATGCTCTTTGACGATGAGAAGCACAGCTTCATGATGAATGGGAATTTGGTGCCTAAAAAGGTGGTTTGCAGACACAGGCAACCACACGGGAATAGAGAAGAAATATGCATAGTTATAGAATCAATGGCGTTCCTTCGTTGCTAAATAAGATATGTAGATAGTATTGTTGTAGTAATGTGTATAAGTGTTGTATATCTGAATCAAGTTATTTGCTTTTCGCAGAGTTTCGTGATTACGGTTCGATGAGGAGGGGAAAATCGATGTGGGAAGAGGTTGGAAAAGGGATGGGAAAGGAATAGCAAAAAATTAGCTAGATGGTTTCCACACTGTTGCGCAATCAGAAACGTTGGGTCATCTTTATGACCAATAAACCAAACAAACTGACGCCGCATGTAATTAAAATCATTAATAGCCTAATGAAAATTGAAGATGAGGAAAAGGATTCACGACTAGAATATACTTAACAGCGCTTATTTTTGTCCTACAGGGTATTTAATAAAAGGTAGACATAGCAAGCCGCATTTTATGCGGCCCAATATGCAATCAAAATCATTCAAATGTAAAAATTGCCAACCATCAGCAAAGAGCACACAATTCCGGTAGGTGTGAGTGGGTGAGTAAGTGAGCGAGCGAGCACTATGAGAGAAGGAGCGTGCGCAAATATATTTGCTAGATGCATAATTTCACAGCCTGAAAGTATGCAACGGCATCGGCTTGCATTTAGCATTTGCTGTTTGCACATATATGTCTGCTGGCAGGTATATGCTATTGCGTATGCGCCGCTATGTTGGTAGTGTATTTGCATTGCTTACATTTTTAATTACTATTTACCATGCACTCGAGCGGGCACTCGATGCAATATAGCAACAGGAACTGAAATGCATCAACAACATATATATGCAAACAACACCCACCAAAATATTGACAAAATATACACTTATACAAACGCATTTGCGTCCTTCTCTCAAGTTTTATGCTGCACACTCACACACACACACACACAGGGCTATTTGCATAAAAGATTTATACGCAAGGTGTAAACAATAATAGCAGCCGAGAGATAGAATGTATATCCGTGCTGTGTGAAGAGAATACGTGAAATACAATGCATTCTCGATGGCATTGCAGAAAGCAGCAATCCCACACCAACAGACCTTTATTCAAAGGTATGCCAATGCCAGCAGCAGACCAATGCATGCAAAATTATTCGGAACAGGCACAGATTGCAAGTACATGGCAAAACACAGCACGCTGCAGGCAATTAGGTTAAGTGAATAAATGCTGCTGATAACATTTATAGAATGCGTCTTTTGCTTAAAGTGTCATTTTTGAAAACAAATGGTCAATGGAAAATGTTTTTAGATTACATTCAATTCTAGTTTGCTGCAATCAACATATCGTATATTGTTTCTAACAATACGAGCGCTGCTGTAACGCATAACAATTCGAATAATAATCAACAGCTAGTCACAAACAAGTACTTTGGCAATGACGCCGACTCAATCCTGCGAATAATATTTTTGTCATTTGTGTCAAAGCGCAATGAATGTCAACAACAAAGTCAATCAACTGGAAATCAAATGTTGATTATTTTATGAAACGTTTTTCAGAAATATGAAAAGCGGCTCAAACCCAAATGTAAACAAAAATAATAATCGTTAAAATGTGTGCCCGGAAAATGTTTTAAAGTATTTATGGGCAAAGTTAAATAGGTCGTCGTCGTCGTCTATAAAACTAGTCTCGCGAGAGAAGAGAGAGAGAGAGAGAGTGCTGGATAAATTTTATAATAGCTTATGTTGAGTGGAGTTTGCTGCCCTATAAAATAACTGCCTACCGAATTTGTTTATCTTAATTACCAAATTAAAATTTTCAACGCGACTCATAACTAAGAAACTTTTGCGCAACAACATTGAAAGTCTAAAAGTTTAAGCGCGAAAGGAAGGGGAAAAAGTAACTGGTTTTTAGATGGTTTTTGTCTGGTTGCTTGTAAGGATGTTTGTGTTCCTTACTTTCTGTTTTTTTTTTGTTTTTTTGGTGTGGCAACGGCAAAAGTCAAAAGGCCATTGCGAAAATAGCATTTAAACTTTTGCATATTGCCTACTTTTGGGATTGGGGTTTTGCTGGTTATTGTGGTAATGATGGTAATGGTGGTTGTGGTGGTGTGGTGTGATGGGAAGGTGGTGGTTGTTCTCTTTTTTTTTTATGCGAAAATTTTGTGTAACTTTTTTTTTTCTTTACTTTTGACTTTGGCCACATGTAGACAATTTTTCGTAAAGCCAATTTTAGCATTATTATTTTTTTGAGAAACACTTAAACACAGCACTATCTCACCTTTACCCTCAATAGGCAGATGGTTGCACTTCATGATGGCGAGTACGGCCTGCGAAATGTTGGGGAACTCAATCAGACCCGATGACGAACGCTCCGTTTTCAAGGGGAATAGACGCACAGATGTGGCTGGCACCTCCTTAATATTAAATATACCAATGAGCTGGTCCTCGGTGAGACCGGGCGGTGTGTTAAAGAAGTGCAAGATCTTAACAAAAAATAAGATAGAGAGATATATAGGTTAAGTTATAATACTACATTATAGTTTTGTGGTTTAAACTTACTTTGCTCGGTGGTTGAATGCGATTCTTACTGGCCTGTGCCGGTGATAGGAAACGATTGTTTTTGGAGCCAGTGTACTCCTTGAAGCTGGGCGTATGATCCGGCAGCAAGAATGGATTAATCACCTCCGATAGGAAGTTTTGCTTTGAGAATGCAATCTGTATTTTGCCGCCAGTGCCAACGGGAATGTTATTCAAGTGTTGCACGCAACGTTCAACGGCAACCGAATCGCCCATTTGTACCATGGCGGTGCCCTCCTTTGTCTTCAAATACTTGATCTAAAATTGCAAAAGAAAATATATATAAGTTAATATTTGAATTAATGTGCATTCTTATAACGTAGCTTGCCACTAGTTAGTGACATCTGTCACCCGAATTTGTGTCGCAGCAAATGTTAATAAATGCAATTATCTAACTGCAGTCACACATTTCTACGTGTATTCTCGGTATAATCAAACCCACTCTATGCGCGTCAACACCCATTCAATTTGTTCACACACTCACACACACACACACACACACACAAAAGTCACTTGCTTCTTGTGTTTGACCTGGCGCTGCTGTTGGGCAAATTTGATTGAATTTTCTTGCAGTGTCGTCGTTGAACCCCAAGCCAACCTGCGGCAATAGCTTAGCAATTTTTATTCAATTCAATTTTAAATTCACTTCAAAATTAAATTCTCAAATTGAATGACGCCCTCAATTTGCTATCCATTGTGCGATCTCGTGTTCGTATATTGTTAAATGTTATATATAAATATATATTTTTTTTATATTTCGCTAAACGTACGGCAGATTATACCCTGAAAGATGGATGCTTATTCAAAAGCTTTTCAAATGAATAATAATTGTTATAGGGTATTATTTTTGCTCTTATACCTTACAATCGCAACCTGCCAACTTATTTAATATTTTAGTTTGACAGTTAACGGACTTAAAATATGGCACGATTAACAGTTAGGGCGTGGACACGTCAATTAAATGGGCTTAAACATATTATATATGTGGTTATAATTTATGATAAGTGATTTATGTGCAATCTAATCTTTCACATTTGCTATTTGTTGAATATAATTAGTAAGCCAATTTTTATTTGGCACTGCTATTGCAGAAAAGCTTCATAAAGTTAATTAACCATAATAGCCAATTCGAGTGCAATAATTACAGCGGTGAAAGTGAAAAGTCTACAGAAAGTATATGTATAAGCTAGCTAGTTGCCTGGTTGGTTGGTTGGTTAGTTGGTTGGTTAGTTAACTTGGCCCGTTAAGTTAGCTTGCTTGGCAATTGAATTTTATGCTGCCTGTGCTGCTGCTGCTGCTATGAGGCATTGAACTCAATAATAAGTGAAAACGTGTTTTTGCACCTGCAACCAAAATTGGCAAGTTGGCAAGTATAAGAAAAACAAATACCGTGTTTAAATGCCTTCAATTTGATCCAACATTTAAGCTACGTTTGCTCTGGTTTTAAACAAAAATTATACGCATAAAAAATGCGCTCACACGTTTGTCATTTTGTGTTTTGTTTTGCCTTTTTTTTGTTTGATTTATTTGTTGCAGCAGTTTAAGAAAATTACCCAACTTGGCTTGCAGTTTGGGTCAACAACTGAACGAGTTATAACTGCAGGCGTTTTTTTTTTGTTTTTGGTTTTAGCCAAATAATTGCCGGCTGTCTTTGTGTATTATGGTCTTGGGCTAGTTTTCCACTTGAAAGTGACAGGCAAATTGTTTGTTAGTTTATTTTTTTTACTCTGTTGCCAGTGGCAGTAGCAATAACAACAAACTACGGCAATATTTTTTCAAACAAGACATTTTCATTTAACTCAGAAGCTGTAGAGAGAAAGAAAACGATTTGCAAAACAACTTGGAAAATGTTAAATATAATCTAGCGTTAAATTTATGCATTTTAATAATTTATGTTTGCCTTTAAGATGAAACTGATGAAACTTTTCTGTCATTAATTATGCATTGTTTAATTTGAAACTTAAGCTAAAGAGGGGCAAAAAAAAAACACACACATACAAGTTTGCACATAATTAAGCAGTATATAATTAAAATTAAACAAAGAAATACCTCACACAAACAGATTATAGTTTTATGTTGATAAAAAGTAGGTTAAATATTCTGAAAGCCGTTATATATATATATTTTCTGATATGTATGTATCGCAACGCATACGCTTGAATGAAACATGAATGCGAGTGAATACGGAATACGGAAGAACGAATCTGCATTACAAAAAAAAAGCAACAGTGGATGAAAACTAAATGAGGCTTATCGAAAGAAAAGATAGACTCTGTCCATCCATTCCCAAGCCAAATCAAACATTTCGCCAAATAAAAAACAAAAAACCAGACACGCGAGAAGCGCTCAGGCCAGAAATCATAAAAGCACAGAAAAAAACAAAATAAAATTGTTTTTATATATATCGAAACAAATATAGACCATAAATCAGTGAGGCAGAAAGCGCATAGATAGGCTAGCCAAATTCCCCAAAGCATCTCTGTAGCAGCTAAAACAAAAGGCATTTGGTGAATGGGGAGAATGGTGGCATGCCCCATACGGATTATATGGACACACAAAACAGGCGCCAGGACTCATTCACAAATCAAAAAGCATTCGCTATTGGCCTCCATCCCCTAACTCTCCCTCTCTCTTCATGGCTCACTGACCAGTGGTTATCAGGCGAGATATGGTAAGAGTAAGGCAGGTTTCATTGCCAGCGACAAACATTTGGTGCGTGCCTAATGAGCTGTGCTTTGCTGCCGCCCCTCGGTCTCCACACTCCAACACCATACACGTGGCTAACAATTGTTGACCAACAGAAGCAACAACATCAGTTTTTCAACCGGGGACTAACAATTCCCTAACAGATACTTTTATGCGAATGTGGCGTTAATTAAAAACAATGCGTGCTTTCGTTAGACAAACAAAAGGTTGTTTTCGAAGATACTCTCCTTTAACTTTTGAGTAAAAAATCTACAAAACATTCTATATCTCATAGCTTAGTATACCCTATTCTACCCTATTAATGTATATGCCTTTTGTTTTGCTGCTCAATGTGGCGTGGCGTCTGCTGCCATTTGATTTAATTGCTCACGCGCTGGGTGGCAACAACAGGCAGCAGCAACGGCATCAACAACATTGTGAACAATAAAATGGAAAATATTAGCTGCAATAGTTGCGCTCTATGCCCAGGAGTTGCCCGACCGACCATCATCCCCAATTCCCCAGGGTCCTATTCACATTGCCTCGTGCACACCAAACGTACCAAATGCTTTTTTAATGCGCATTTAATTGAGTGCGTGTGATTGTTGTTGCTGGTTGTTGCTGGTGCCTTTTTAAAGACATTACTACCAATTTGGTCGTGTGCAACAGAGCTGTTTGGCCTCTTGGCCTTAGTGCCTTCCGCATCTTGATTTTTTGTCAAGCCATTTAACCTGAAAATCAATTTGTGTCGATGACTTTATCGCGCAGAGCTTCTAAAAACTAATTAAAAGCAATTGCTTTCAATTTAGATAGACGACGACGACGATGATGATGTCTTGGCTCAAAGCACACTGTCTGGTAACACATATGGTTGGCAAAAAGTAAATACTAGACATTTAATATGCAACACACACACAATCTGCCCAGCCTTGATGTATGCTTTAAGAATTACAAAACTGACATACAGAGAGAGGGAGGGAGAGAAAGGTTTTTATCTATCTTCTGTTCCTTCCTGTGGGTACCTCATCTGTTGGTTGATTGCCCCTAATCCGATGGGATAATCAAATATCTTTTCCGTATTTTATTTTACTTTACGTATATTTTTTCTGGCCTTACTTTCAGACTGAGTTAATGCCTAACTCTATGAGGTTTGGCTTATGGGATGTGCGTGATTTTTGTATCCTCATTTTTGTTGTAGTTGGATAACCTTTTTTATATTTGTTTTTTTGAATAAATCTATGGTAATTGACTGTTTAACAAACTGTTTGCTATGCCCATAGATGCTTAAAGGATTTATGTAGGTTAGTTTGGTAAAAAATATAACTAAATCAAAATTTGTGCTCTACTTGATGAAAGCTTTGAAATAAAAGATATTTCTTGTAAGACTTAAAATCACTTCTTAAAGCAATCGAATTGCAATGAGAACATACAAGATTCGGTATGCAGAGCATGTCTCATTTTTTATAACGCTAATCTGCACACACACATGTCTTTAAAAAAAAATGGTATTGCCCGTATGTGGAGAGAAGATAAAGCTGCGCCCCTTAAGGGAACGCACATTAACACCCCCCTCCAACAACAGGCTTGAGTAACAATAACAAACGAAAGCAGCCCCAAGTTCAGGCAGCACTTTGATTGAGTGCCCATCAATTTCTCATTCGCAATTCAAACATGTCGGACCATAAACTGATCCACGCACACACCAACACACCTCCACACACACACACATACACACCCACACACATATGTTAGTTTATAATGAGGTTGGCTGACATGCCAAAGAGCGTAGAGCCGGCCCACTCTTTCCCGATTAGATTGGCTTGTAAAGTTAAAGCAGAAATGCTGGAAAGAGAGCAGCAAAGAAATGCAGCGTTTGTGGCTTAGAAAGAGAGGCGAACCACTGTGAATAATGTTTGCGCATAATCATTTTTAATGGCTAATGAGTAGTTTCCGTCTCGGACAGGAAGTTTGTAATAAATCTCAACTGTGCGCAACAACAACAAACGGCCAGAGCTGAAAGAATGTGAACTAAATTGCCTTGCCTTGAATTATCCATCGTCCTAGCCAACTATCCGCAGCTATTTTCAGCCAACTACCCGCCACTAACTCGTACTCTATGCAACCCACTCCCTCTCTCTGCTTCGTTGACCATTGTCCATTCGCTGCTTTGTGCCTGTCAGTTGTAAGTTTGCTTTTAGTAGTTTTTCTTTAGTTTCCCATTTTTTTTTTTTTTGCAGCGTAAATTGCATTTAATTGTGGATGGGCGTGAGTCCGCAGCACCCATAGTGGACCGTCTCTTTGATGTGTGTGTGTGTGTGTGTGTTTGTATGAATGCTGTTAAATTATTGGCTAATGGAGCGCAATTGTTGAAAAATTGGCGAATGCTGCGATTTATGAAGTGGAAAGTATGTGTGAGATAAAAGCGTTGCCATATGGCCACAGATAACGTTAAGCACTGTCACATTAAAAGAGGGTTGCCATATGGCCAAAGACAAAGTTATCATAAGAAATGAAGATATCAATGGTGAATGGAAAATTTATGAAAAGTTAAATAAAAATTCCATAAAATCAATACCGCAAAACTATCAACCATTTAACCTTTTACCTTTAGCTCACTGCTTCGCTCTCCCCCCCCCAAGGATATTAATTCAAAACGCTAAGCGATTTTTGTTTTGTATTCAACTCCCACGTTACACTTTTATGTCGCATATATTTCCAGTGAAAAAGCTCAAGAGCTGTGCGCTTTGTTACTAAATGGGGGGACAAACCCCCAACTAGAATAAACAAAGCGCAAGTCAGTATGAAAGGGAATAAAAACCTGAACTGACTTCTTTTCCGTTGTGTTGCTGTTGTTGTCCCTGTTCGGTTGCAATTATCAAAGGACACACAAACAGCTAGCAACTTAGTGGCAATAAAATTGAAAGCGACTCCTGTTGCCAAGGAACTAACTTCCATTTCATTCCTTGTTTCTCTTTTATTTTTAAACTTTCATGTCGCGCCAGCGACAACGTTCAGTTTATTTTCATTTTCCTTACAGTTTTCGCCATTGTTAATGGCAGCTGAATGAAGGCAAGTGGGCGTGGCTTATAATAGTTGCGCTAAATGCTCCCAAGAGCTCAATTGTTGTAGTTGCTTTGCTTTTGAATTGTCATTTTGTGTTTTTTCTTTTCACTTAATGGATAGCATATTTTGATTTACTTTTTTTTGTGTGTGTGTACAAAAACCTTGAGCATTTTTGAAATCAATTCGATGACGCTGCAATGATTGCTGTCCGCAGGCATCTTTGTTGCGATGCCTCTTCCAACCCTGCTTTCTACTCCTTTCATTTCGCACATGTGTCTGTAGCAATAATCTAAAACGCTTTATCTAAATGTGTTTTGGTTGTGCGGACTCAAACTGCCCTCTACAATCATCCATTCTAGAGCCCTAAGCCTAGCGGCTGCTTTTGAGCTTCAGCTAAAGTCATTCTTCCCATTTTATTGCCTTTCGTTTTATTTGCACATTTACAAATGAAGCTTACATTTATAAACACACACACACCCAAGATATGTCTTATGGTTTTTTTGTGTTTTTTTTTTTGTGGTTGCTGGCCAGAAACACCTTTTTTGGCAGCTACGGAAATTTCTGCTGACGACCCAAAGAAAGGCGATGAAAATGCGTCTTTGCTTTTTTTTTTACTCGTGTCATCTGGCTAAGTGCAAGTTTAAGTGCTTCAAGCCATTCCCCCGAGTTAGTTCTTTTTAGGGTCAGCATATGCCGCAAAATGTTTTACTTCAAAAGTTGCAGTTGGAAGTGATTTTTTTTAAAAGTCTCACACTAAAGTGTGTTATTTTAAGACTTTAAAGCCACAACTAAGGTGTACTTGGTTGAGATGCTTGTCTATCTATCGGTACGTATACTTAATATAAAAACTTTCTTTTATTACAAATTCTATTCGTTAAAGCTTCTGCTGAATAAATCAATTCACATGCAAAATATGTGTATTTAATTTCTGAACTTTTCATTAATTTTTTCTTCATTGGACCTCAGCCGTCGTTTAAATTAATTAACACATCATAAGCTTATCTTGAAAAAATCATTAACTGATAGCCGCCAGCGATTTTGTCATTTCATGTTATTGTTTAATACTTAATACAAATTAATTCAGTTTATAAGTAGAGTTTTTTTTTCGGTTGTATAAGGGAGAGAGACTTACCGTGCGACATTGCCATAGAGGCAGACCAAATTGAAGAGCTTATCTGTGTTGGAAGTGTCATGGTCCATGCCATAGACCATCATGACAGAGCCCTAAAGCATTAAGCATGAAAGAGGGAGAAAAAGAGAACGCAACAACAAATTAATTAAAATGCTGTCCAGTAGCAGATGCAGCAGCTGACAGGGGTAAAAAAGGCAGCTGGCGGGGATTTGTGGGCTGTGTGGCTTTGATTCGCTGCTGTTGCTGCTGCTGCAGCTGCTGGCAAGGATTGCTGCAGCCGTAGCAGACAGGCAGAGTTGTGAATTAAAATTAAAATCATATTTATGAAGAATATCAAGTATACGTATACACAGCAGCAGCAGCAATTCAGGCCAGTTGCCAGGAAGAAGTGTAGGTAAAATGAGAGTCGATATACTCACCTGAGCCTGTCCCTGTTGAGCGAAGGTGACGGGTGCATTGCGTCCGGCAACGACACCGGTGGGCTCCTTCATGAGGCCAGTTGGATGGATAGCAGCGCCCTTCCAGTTATCCGGCTGGGTGGTATGATATTCGGGTGCACCGAATGGCGGGAAGGCGGTACCTGGTCCCAATAGTGGTGGCTCTTTAAATGGAACAAGATTGTGCGTTTGAGCTGGAGCAACAAGTTGTTGTTGGTGGTGGTGGTGGTGATGATGTTGTTGTTGTTGGTGGTGGTGGTGGTGTTGTTGGTTGTTGTTGTTGTTGTGGTAGTGGTGTTGGTGGTGGTGGTTGTTGCGATGTTGTTGTTGTGTTTGTATTGTTGCAACTATCAGTTGGCAGCAACAATATTCATGTTATACACACATTGCATGCAACAACAATTTAACGGTAACAAGTAGTATATACATAAATAAAATAGAAAAAAAAATAAAACACAACAAACATAAAAATAATGATGATAGCAAAACGAAAAAGCTTAAAAAATTATTATATTATGCTAAAAATCTAAATTCAACACAAAATGTTTTCTATTTTATTATATCTAAGATTGTTGTTGCATGCAAAATGTAGTATAGTTGTATAGTAGATGCTTTTGTTGTTTTTGTTTCCTTCAAGAGTCTTTTTTTTTGGCCAAAAGTTGCACGAAAATAAAAATCCATCTACAAATATGAGCCAAAAAACACAAAAATTGTGGTACTGCTGCCAGCGCTTTGATAAGAGTCAACGTCAAAGGAGCAATAACCGGGATACAGCTAATGGAATGGGTGGTTGCGTGGTGCAAAATGTGGTTTCTGTTTTTCTTTCTTTCCATATATTTTTTTCTTTTTTCTTTTGTGGCTGTTTGCGGTTTGGCAAAGCGAGTTAATTGAATTTTTTGAAGGGGGCCTACAAGAATACAAAAAAAATATTTCTGTGCTTTGCTTTATGGCGGTTTTGTTAGTTGCTAACTGCCAAGCGACACAATGAAAATCCAAACTCAAGGCAATGCACAGTGAAATCAAAGCGTAATTTTTTGGAAATGCCTGAGAAGTAGTTAAGAAAACTATTTGAAATAGTTAAATCTATATGCCTAAGCTTTTGGCTTATCAACAGCATATTAAATACAGCAGTAAGTATACAAATCTAAAGGTCAGAATGAGCAATTTTTAAATTGCTACACCAAAAATAAACATTCTCAACCCACTGTAAACACACTTGGCGCTCACACAATAGCTGTTTGTATGCTCAGAAAATTGTCAACATGTAGACCCTAGGAAAAACCTCATCGACAGGCCAATATAACCAAAAAAGCAAGTCCTAGGCACAGATTTAACGCGCCCACTCACAAAAAAAAAACACCAAAATGGCCTAGCTGAAAAACCGCAACATACACTGGGGTTAAACCAAAACCACTCCCTTTCGGTCGCGTTGCTGAAAACTGGAGCGTTATAATTAAAGCGAAAAGCGTTACAAACTGTCAAAATGTCGCGTTGGACTGGCGCAGGCAATACGAATAAAGAGAACAGCGGAGCAAAAGTTGTTGCCTTGGCATTTACTTAATTAACTTTCAACACATGTGCACGCAGGATAGAGAGGAGCAAGACAAACTGGGATAAGTCGCTCAAGTTGTTTGACGCCATTTAAGCCAGAAACACTTTAAACTTAATCAAGTATTTTGCCAAAAACAAAATATGTGGATTTAGTAACTTTATCAATGTCACGTCAGCTACTAAAATTTACATTCCCTCCATTTCAATCAACCTCATCTCTGGTCTAGCTTTTGTTTTTGTTATGATTTGATTTAGTTGCCGGACCAACGCCACAAAAAATGCCACCGGCAACCAACAACAACAACTGTTTGTTTGCTTTAGACGAAACGAGACGAGACGCGACGCGACATTTTTCAACTCTACCAGACAAAATATTTATATAAAAATCTACATAGCGCGGTTTTGGCACTTGCTATGTTATTTGTTTTTGTTTGAGCTTCATTCTGGCTTGTTAGTTTTTCGCGCTGGCCATTTTGTTTTGGCCAAAATACTGGACACAAATTTGTGTGCTTACTTTTCTGGCTTCTGAGTAAAAGAGTGAAAAAGGTTTAGTTGAATGCAGACACATCAAAAGGTGTAAGGTAAAAGGGTATTTATTCTATGGCAACCAGAAAAATATATATATTTTTGCTATTGGTGGTCGTTGCCGGTGGCACTTTGAACCAGCTCAGTTGACCAGATAACTGTGGTCAAAGCTTTTAATCCGTTTTGCATTTTGCATGCGAATTTAATGCTTTTAAAGCGTTGCGTTTGCCATGCGAAAGCAATCAAAAGGATGCCCAGCCACGATTCAATTTAAAACTTGGCCTTAAGCAAATAAGCCACATAGATATAAATTTTTTGGCAAGGGGGTGTGTGCTACTGCTACCCCTAAAACGTAATCGTAAACGCTGAGCTCTAGTCAATAAATACTCGAAGGCTGGAACGTGCCACAGCCGAAGGCAATAGTAACAGCCAAGTGTTCAATCGTTCGTATCACGAGGTAAACATAGTCATTCATTTTAACTAGTGTCCCACATCAAAATCAAGCTCGTTCCTTCACTCACGGCTTTAATTGAAATTCAGAGACGGGTCGTTGATTTGTTGCCCAATGCGCGCAATGGGGCGTATGCGTGACGCGAAGTTCAAGTTGTTCGGTCAAGAAAAGACGGAACGGAATGGAAAAGCAAAAGCAAAAAAATACTTTTTCAGAGTCCCTGGGGCAGCAAAAGTTGGCAGTCGGAAGCGTGCCTAAAATGTTTAAGCAGCGGAATGAAAGTACACATTGTGTTGCATGCAATTGTGCTGTAGAAAGAGAAGGAATGTTCACACGCAAGGCGACGAAGACGACGACGACGGCGTGGCTCAGGTGTAAATTTTGCGCGCTCACAAAATTATTTTAGATTATGAGCCATCAAGCAAGGTGGTTGGCAAGCAGTGTGTGTGTGTGTGTGTTCGCTTGGCCGGAAGTTGTAGTTTAGCTTTTATGAAGCGCGAACTGTGGCGTTGGTAATTCTAACTCCATTTGGATTTGATGGTTATTTGCATGCGAGTTTAAGTTACCCATGCGACAGGTGGACCACAATTAAGTGCGGAAGTTGCCAATAATGTGAATTAATGAAGTTTGGCAAAGTGTAAATAATTGTATAAGCTGCTTAAGGTGATGGTGTGTTTGCTTGTCTGCAATTTGCATAAGAAGTTTGCCAAAAGCGACGCGCGTGACTTGAAATGGCAAGACAGTGGAAGAACTGTACGTATTGAAGTTTGGCAACAGTGTGTGAGAACCATGTATTGAAATGCGGCAACTGCGCTTTATAGTTGCCAGCAATCTAAAACTGCCATAGAATGAACGACTAAATAAACATAAAATCAACCAGGCGCGCTCAAATACCAAACACCAACAACAAAAACAGGTCTGTAGTACCCATGAACACTCGACATCCACCCCTAAATTCCACGTGCTGCCAGTCTCATCAATTTGCTAGAAAAGTGCAACCTGGCAATGCTGTTTTGTGCTCTGCTAGTGAAAAATGACTACACACACACACAGAGCGCACACATAGATCCATTAAAACAGGCTAGCAAAAAAAAAACAAGCATAAATACAGAAAATGCAAGCCATTCGGCATATGCAACATTTATGTGGCGTTTATTGCAAAATGAACATGAGAAGGAAGCAAGGGATGGAGGGCTTGGACAAGGATGCTGGGGGTGTGTTTGTGTGTGCACTTCTGTGTACAAAGTATTTATGCTGCAAATTGTTGCATACTTTGTGGCATATTGGCGCACTTTGTCGTGCGGCAAATGGCAAATGGTTGGGGTTTTGTTTCAAGGGTTTAGCTATATGGGATATACGCATATACATATATATGGTAGGCAAACAAGCCATTGTGCTATGTGCAAACGAACGTTGGCAACCTTAATTGCAATTTGCTTAAATGTATGCTACACAATTTTTCACTAAGCCACACACTTACACACCCATTCAACCCCCACGAGTCACAACATTATGTCAACTACCCACACAGAGATACCCCCTGTAAGTTGTTGTTCCTGTTGCTGCTTAGGTGTGCATTTTACCTTTGCTGTTCAATGATTTTCAATTTGTCAGAGTCAACTTTGCCGCCGCTCGCTGGCGCAACTGTACCAGGAATCAACCTCCAAGCGCTAGCCGTACCTATTACTGATAGCTAGCTATAGCTGCATGCTGCTTGCTTATCTGGCTAAAATGCATTTTGCTCCACTCTTCTTCTTCCCCTTCATGTCATGTGACATTAATTTTGCAACGCCACAATATCTGCGCTCTCTGCGACAGCAGTTTGTGCACGTCTTGCATAAACATTTCCATAAGCAGCTTTCAAATTGAATTTTTCATAAGCCAAAACTATTATGCGACAGGGCAAGAGTTTGTGTGTGTGTGTCATGATAGCGATATGACTACAACAGACTTTATAAAAAATAAATAAATAAATTGCACACATATGAGCGTGTGTGTGTGTGTGTGTTTGGCTTGATTATGTGACAATGAGCCTGATTGGTTTTTAATGTTGTCATCGATGCTATCGTTTTGGTAAAAACTCCTTCCTTACAAATTTTAAGGTTGCTGAATCCTTTCTCGAATGTGATTTAGTTCGATGTAGTTGTTGGTGTTGGTGAAAAATTGAAAAACTATTTATGAAGCAAAGCATGTACTAGCATTTGGCTTTACCATTTGGAAGGTGATAAAATATATCTTAATGATAGATTTAATATCTGGTTTTAAACAAACAACTTCATCTCAAAAAAAAAACAACTCATAAATTAATTTATTCAACAGAACGGAACAAAAAGAAAATGCAAATAATACGCAATAATACCAAGAAATGGCGAAAGTGGGCGTCAATAAAGCATAGAAAAGAACGCAAATGCTTATCACAAAAGACAGAAAAATAACGCCACACAGTAAAAAGAAGCAGAAGCAGCAATGAGGCAATTTATATGCGACACGCGACCAGAAACCGAACCATATACAAAAATCCCCCAAGTATTTGACTCTAGCTTTGCCTTGCCTTGTCTCTCCCGTTTTGAAAGAAATTAGCTCGAGTGATAAGAGAAGTAGAGGACGAAGAAAATGAAGGGTAAGGATTTGCGCATTTTTTTCTATTATTATTGTTGTTTTTGTTGTATGCTTAACGAGCGCTTTGGCCCCGAGACACGGTGGCAAAATAAATTTACGTTTAATTCTCATGAGCTTAATTACATTTACGGAACGGATTTAAATAATACGAATTAAACCCATGTAATTGTTGTGCTTCCAGCTAGATTTCTCGCCTTTTCTCTTTCCATCTTGAAAAGGTGGCAAACAGGTTGTACGGGGCAGATGTGTTGAGTGTTGAAGCCACAAAGAACGCGACAAGCTAATTAGAAACGCAAAATGGCATTCAAGTTGGTTTGCTTGTTGGAATCGGAGAGCGAGATAAAGGTCACACGCTTATAATACACGCTGCGTTTCTCGTTTGAGCTCGCATTTGGTCTGGCATAATTAACGCATTGGCAAACATTTTCATAGCCATGGTCAACGCAGCGCAAACACACACACATAAACAAACAGCTGTGTGCAATTAGGCCACGCACACACGCAAAGACTTCAATTTGGTCTATCAACATTGCCCCAAACATCCAACACAAAAAAAAAATCATTCACATCGTCATCATCAACTCCTTGAGTTGAGTTCTTTTATGTAGTTGGCTTTCTATCTCTCTTAACTGCTTGTCAAACCAATCGCTACATTGCAACATTTGGCTCAAAGCAATGCCGAGAGACACATTTTTGGCCACAAGCATACACTCGAGTGCATTGAAAGCGAAGCGACTTCCATAAGTTTCAAGTACCACAAACATATAGGATAGGATTTGAGTATAGGCTTCAAATTGATTGTTAGTTGGACTTGTTTGTGACCACGCCAAACTAAAAGCTCGTGCCACTCCCAACAAAAATGTAACCCTCAAACCCACTCAGTTGTTTTTGTGGTTTGATGTATTGACTTTTCCCCTCGATTTGTTTTGGCTGCTATCTTCTTCGGCTTATGAAATTCTTTCAGCCGTTTGGTTTTGCTACTTATGGGTGTCATTTGTGCTGGGCTTTTCTCATAAAGTACAGTAAGCACTGTGCTTTATATTCTTGTGCATTCAATAGTTGCTGTAACCCATAGCGAAGCTAGACTGTGCCATCAACAAATATTGTTGTATTTATTTAACAAAAACTGCGCAACAACAACGAGCCATAAGTATAGCGACAATTTGCTTTGGTTGCTTGCAAAAAGTCCTTGTTTTTTTTTGTGTATTTGGTATGCTTTTTTGTTAGCCAGATAAGTGTGGAGAGGGGCTGAATGTAGAAAGCGAAAATCGATAATGCCTTTTGGCATTAGCATTATGGAGCTACGCAATAGAGAAAAAAAAGCTGTGCCAAATTGATGGACTATTTTGATATTGTAATTTGTGAACTGAAAAGAACATTGTTGCAGCTACAGTAGCGTGCTGCAAGTGGCAAGCAAGCTTTTTTTTTGTGGTTGTGTAAAATGCCAAACGCATTAGTTAAATGCAAAATTAATTGCTAGCAAAAAAACAAGATCATAAACAAATTTGTTGCAAAGGCCAGCTGTGAAAATTAATTACAAATTATTAGTAGTAGCAAGCGGCAAGAACGAAAAACAAAAACTACAGCGCGAGAGCAGGGCAAAAGAAGAAGAGATGCCACAACAGCCGCTGTCAGCATAAATTAAGCAAATGTGACCAGCAAGACAGAGGAAGAGAGAGAGCGTGAGCTAAGGATGGTTGGGTGGGCGAGGTTTTAGATGTACTTTGCCTCATAAAATTATGAAATGGAACATTAAAGAAAATCATCAGCAACATTTAGCAGCAGCAGCTAAACAAATTAGGCAAAGCTGCTGCGTTGTATTGTGGCGAGGGGTGGAGTGATGGGTTGGCGACACTATATTGCACAGTGGGTACATGTGGTCAATCGTTTTTTCAAGCTATGCAAAACGAGCATGCGGACAAGAGAACTGGAAGAAACGTTGCAAATTGTTGATTATGCGCAACATTTAGAACATAATTTCTATGCAAATGAAGTGAAAGCTGTGAGATTGGTTTGAAGTGGCAAAAATAAAGAGGGTGAGAGGTAGGAGAGGGAGAAAGAAATTATATATTCCACGGATTGACTACAGTAGTTGTTGTCGGTTAAAGAAGTTCAACTTGATACGAAGATTCTATTTATTCAACTTCCCTATACAGCATCCATTTATTTTTATTGACGCTGATGAATTGCTTTTTTGTTATTTAGTTATGTTGCTGTCCAAATACTTGGAGAAAGTAATTTTAAAGTAGCTTTGAAAGATATTAGGCATGATATTATCTGTTGTAATACTCTGAGATCCGGTTGCAGTCATCAATCACGTGCATTTGATTGAAGATAATCGACACAATATTGCCCGAAACAACTATACCTCTCACTCTCTCCTCTTTGTGTTTGGGAAGTCACCAGAACATTTTTGGTTCAATAGTTTTATTCTAACATCTTATAGTACACAGACAGTGTACAGAGTGCAGTAACAGCAGTGAGGAGGTTGGCAACGTTATTGCCCATTAGCGCTCGTTAGATTGCGCGAGAGCAGCTAGTGGATGGTTGGGTGGTCTAGTCGAAAAGTTGGTCAGGCGATGACAGCGACATTCTTCTTGCTGTTCAACAACGCCATCTTGCGACAGACAGCGGCAGCAGCAGCAGCAGCAGCAACAACATCATCAGTTGGATGCGTGCCGCTCTGCTTGTTGACACCACTTTGATTGATCACTTTTGATTGATTGATGCGAGAGAGGGAGGGAGGGAGGGAACGAGATAGGCTGCGAGTCATGCCCATTAAAATCATTACGTATTGGCAACTTTTTATTGTTACTCGACATGGAATTTAATTATGGCATTCTGTCCATTTGTATTAACCACAGTAAAGCTCTTCAGAATCTCTGGGTAAGGACGTACTTTTGATATGACCGCAACATGACACAATTTGTCATTTTCAATTTTATTGAATTACCATAAAATGCTAGCTGTGTGTATTTATGCCCTTTTTTGCCCCCCAATCACCCCAAACCTGAACTATAAATGCGGTTATCCGAATTTGCTGTTGTTCCTGTTTGCGGCAACGCGCTATGAATTAATTTATTGTGAGCGAGTTTTTGTTGTATATGGGGCGAATGATTTACGAGCGACAGCAAAGGATTGTTTCAAATTGCTTTACTTTAAAACAATGAATTTGAAATTGCAATTTATTATGTTGAGTTGAAAGGTTAAAAAAACTATGAGAAAAGCAAGAATGAATTTAATTAATATTCCTTGCATTACGTAAGACAAATATCAACATGCTGCCAATCAGCAAAAGTAAGCCACAAAACAAACCAAGTCACAACAAAAAACTGCTAAAATTAAGCAACCAAAAATGAAAGCGAACATTTTTTTTTCTGCTACTAGGGGGGTCAAAAGCTGAGCGCACAGAGTTAAACAAACATATAAAGCCTGACAACCCTGTTACAACTGTGACACAAAGCAAAGCAAATAAAGTCGCGCATTCAATTTCCACACATGTGTGTGTGCGAGAGAAAGGGCTGAGAGTTTAGGGTTGACGAGTGCTGCCTGCTTTTAATGAACACAAGCAGAAATCTCCGCGTTGTTGTTCTTGTTGTCGATTTTCTATATTTGAAGACAGCAAAAAAAAATTAAAGAGAGCAAAATCTTCACACGATGTTTCGGGTGCTATAAATATTAACGCGCCTACACACTGCGGCCACCCCCAACGGCACATTGGTATTTTTATGTATTTTTAAGTGTTTTCTAGCTTTTTTTTTTTCTTCTGCCACCTGCGACATCTTTGGGAGGCAATGCTGGGCGTGGCCAAGGCATCGTATTGGTTAGTCAACGGCTAAACAAAATGTGTACTTAAATAAATAGCAAGCGTGTGAATGAGTAGGCGAAAGAAATAGAGGCAGAGCTCATACAAGTGAGAGATATTTCTTGGCTATTTATATATGTACAATATTTGTATATTTTTAGCGGCATTTTGCTGCTCAGGCAGCGGTTTGTGCAATTAAAATTAATTTATTTGCCAATTATTGAGCATTGAGAAACATTTATTTTAATTATGGTGCGAATATGCTTCACAGTATAATTATTTTATGATTTTAATGGTAATTTCATATTTTATTTTTGTCTGTTACGGCCTATTAGGCAAATTGCGGCAATTTGTTAGTTGGGCAAATCATGCGAAATGAAAAGTTCGTAGAGATAAAAGACACAAATAAGACCACCCAGTTAGCAATAATGCTTAAATTCTATTGCCAAAGCACGTGCAACCCGCTCCCCGCTCTCCGCCCACAATCAATATCAATTTACTCAAGTAATCAAATATTGTGCATTTTTCAATATGAAAATTGCGTATGCACTGCAAATGATGCCAAAAAACAATAGAAAACAATCTTCAAAATAAAAGTTGATGGCGTCATGGAACTTAATGGAGATGACTATGTATATATGAATATATATATGGGATATATGGTACATGATCAAGGCAAAAATGCAAGAAAGAAAAAGCAGAGGGAATATCGAAAAATATGCATTGGATATATTGAGTACAGATAATTGATAAATTGCACAAACGTTTTCTCCATACAAAACGCAAATGCAATAATAAATGGCTGGTCTGACAGCCTTTTGATCTTTTCTCAAGATTTGGCAATGTTTTTAATTTTATTTGCAATTATTTGGCCATAAGACTGCATGAAACGAGTGTAAATGTATGTCCATGAGGTGTACGTATGAATGAATGATTATATATATACAAATGTTTGTGTGCATTATAGTGTGGTTAGAATAGTGAAATAGTTTTGAAATGTACTTACGGCTCTCAAGCACAACAACATTTATTCATATATACATAGTCATCTCCATTAAGTTCCATGACGCCATCAACTTTTATTTTGAAGATTGTTTTCTATTGTTTTTTGGCATCATTTGCAGTGCATACGCAATTTTCATATTGAAAAATGCACAATATTTGATTACTTGAGTAAATTGATATTGATTGTGGGCGGAGAGCGGGGAGCGGGTTGCACGTGCTTTGGCAATAGAATTTAAGCATTATTGCTAACTGGGTGGTCTTATTTGTGTCTTTTATCTCTACGAACTTTTCATTTCGCATGATTTGCCCAACTAACAAATTGCCGCAATTTGCCTAATAGGCCGTAACAGACAAAAATAAAATATGAAATTACCATTAAAATCATAAAATAATTATACTGTGAAGCATATTCGCACCATAATTAAAATAAATGTTTCTCAATGCTCAATAATTGGCAAATAAATTAATTTTAATTGCACAAACCGCTGCCTGAGCAGCAAAATGCCGCTAAAAATATACAAATATTGTACATATATAAATAGCCAAGAAATATCTCTCACTTGTATGAGCTCTGCCTCTATTTCTTTCGCCTACTCATTCACACGCTTGCTATTTATTTAAGTACACATTTTGTTTAGCCGTTGACTAACCAATACGATGCCTTGGCCACGCCCAGCATTGCCTCCCAAAGATGTCGCAGGTGGCAGAAGAAAAAAAAAAAGCTAGAAAACACATAAAAATACCAATGTGCCGTTGGGGGTGGCCGCAGTGTGTAGGCGCGTTAATATTTATAGCACCCGAAACATCGTGTGAAGATTTTGCTCTCTTTAATTTTTTTTTGCTGTCTTCAAATATAGAAAATCGACAACAAGAACAACAACGCGGAGATTTCTGCTTGTGTTCATTAAAAGCAGGCAGCACTCGTCAACCCTAAACTCTCAGCCCTTTCTCTCGCACACACACATGTGTGGAAATTGAATGCGCGACTTTATTTGCTTTGCTTTGTGTCACAGTTGTAACAGGGTTGTCAGGCTTTATATGTTTGTTTAACTCTGTGCGCTCAGCTTTTGACCCCCCTAGTAGCAGAAAAAAAAATGTTCGCTTTCATTTTTGGTTGCTTAATTTTAGCAGTTTTTTGTTGTGACTTGGTTTGTTTTGTGGCTTACTTTTGCTGATTGGCAGCATGTTGATATTTGTCTTACGTAATGCAAGGAATATTAATTAAATTCATTCTTGCTTTTCTCATAGTTTTTTTAACCTTTCAACTCAACATAATAAATTGCAATTTCAAATTCATTGTTTTAAAGTAAAGCAATTTGAAACAATCCTTTGCTGTCGCTCGTAAATCATTCGCCCCATATACAACAAAAACTCGCTCACAATAAATTAATTCATAGCGCGTTGCCGCAAACAGGAACAACAGCAAATTCGGATAACCGCATTTATAGTTCAGGTTTGGGGTGATTGGGGGGCAAAAAAGGGCATAAATACACACAGCTAGCATTTTATGGTAATTCAATAAAATTGAAAATGACAAATTGTGTCATGTTGCGGTCATATCAAAAGTACGTCCTTACCCAGAGATTCTGAAGAGCTTTACTGTGGTTAATACAAATGGACAGAATGCCATAATTAAATTCCATGTCGAGTAACAATAAAAAGTTGCCAATACGTAATGATTTTAATGGGCATGACTCGCAGCCTATCTCGTTCCCTCCCTCCCTCCCTCTCTCGCATCAATCAATCAAAAGTGATCAATCAAAGTGGTGTCAACAAGCAGAGCGGCACGCATCCAACTGATGATGTTGTTGCTGCTGCTGCTGCTGCTGCCGCTGTCTGTCGCAAGATGGCGTTGTTGAACAGCAAGAAGAATGTCGCTGTCATCGCCTGACCAACTTTTCGACTAGACCACCCAACCATCCACTAGCTGCTCTCGCGCAATCTAACGAGCGCTAATGGGCAATAACGTTGCCAACCTCCTCACTGCTGTTACTGCACTCTGTACACTGTCTGTGTACTATAAGATGTTAGAATAAAACTATTGAACCAAAAATGTTCTGGTGACTTCCCAAACACAAAGAGGAGAGAGTGAGAGGTATAGTTGTTTCGGGCAATATTGTGTCGATTATCTTCAATCAAATGCACGTGATTGATGACTGCAACCGGATCTCAGAGTATAACAACAGATAATATCATGCCTAATATCTTTCAAAGCTACTTTAAAATTACTTTCTCCAAGTATTTGGACAGCAACATAACTAAATAACAAAAAAGCAATTCATCAGCGTCAATAAAAATAAATGGATGCTGTATAGGGAAGTTGAATAAATAGAATCTTCGTATCAAGTTGAACTTCTTTAACCGACAACAACTACTGTAGTCAATCCGTGGAATATATAATTTCTTTCTCCCTCTCCTACCTCTCACCCTCTTTATTTTTGCCACTTCAAACCAATCTCACAGCTTTCACTTCATTTGCATAGAAATTATGTTCTAAATGTTGCGCATAATCAACAATTTGCAACGTTTCTTCCAGTTCTCTTGTCCGCATGCTCGTTTTGCATAGCTTGAAAAAACGATTGACCACATGTACCCACTGTGCAATATAGTGTCGCCAACCCATCACTCCACCCCTCGCCACAATACAACGCAGCAGCTTTGCCTAATTTGTTTAGCTGCTGCTGCTAAATGTTGCTGATGATTTTCTTTAATGTTCCATTTCATAATTTTATGAGGCAAAGTACATCTAAAACCTCGCCCACCCAACCATCCTTAGCTCACGCTCTCTCTCTTCCTCTGTCTTGCTGGTCACATTTGCTTAATTTATGCTGACAGCGGCTGTTGTGGCATCTCTTCTTCTTTTGCCCTGCTCTCGCGCTGTAGTTTTTGTTTTTCGTTCTTGCCGCTTGCTACTACTAATAATTTGTAATTAATTTTCACAGCTGGACTTTGCAACAAATTTGTTTATAATCTTGTTTTTTTGCTAGCAATTAATTTTGCATTTAACTAATGCGTTTGGCATTTTACACAACCACAAAAAAAAGCTTGCTTGCCACTTGCAGCACGCTACTGTAGCTGCAACAATGTTCTTTTCAGTTCACAAATTACAATATCAAAATAGTCCATCAATTTGGCACAGCTTTTTTTTCTCTATTGCGTAGCTCCATAATGCTAATGCCAAAAGGCATTATCGATTTTCGCTTTCTACATTCAGCCCCTCTCCACACTTATCTGGCTAACAAAAAAGCATACCAAATACACAAAAAAAAACAAGGACTTTTTGCAAGCAACCAAAGCAAATTGTCGCTATACTTATGGCTCGTTGTTGTTGCGCAGTTTTTGTTAAATAAATACAACAATATTTGTTGATGGCACAGTCTAGCTTCGCTATGGGTTACAGCAACTATTGAATGCACAAGAATATAAAGCACAGTGCTTACTGTACTTTATGAGAAAAGCCCAGCACAAATGACACCCATAAGTAGCAAAACCAAACGGCTGAAAGAATTTCATAAGCCAAAGAAGATAGCAGCCAAAACAAATCGAGGGGAAAAGTCAATACATCAAACCACAAAAACAACTGAGTGGGCTTGAGGGTTACATTTTTGTTGGGAGTGGCACGAGCTTTTAGTTTGGCGTGGTCACAAACAAGTCCAACTAACAATCAATTTGAAGCCTATACTCAAATCCTATCCTATATGTTTGTGGTACTTGAAACTTATGGAAGTCGCTTCGCTTTCAATGCACTCGAGTGTATGCTTGTGGCCAAAAATGTGTCTCTCGGCATTGCTTTGAGCCAAATGTTGCAATGTAGCGATTGGTTTGAGAAGCAGTTAAAAGAGATAGAAAGCCAACTACATAAAAGAACTCAACTCAAGGAGTTGATGATAACGATGTGAATGATTTTTTTTTTGTGTTGGATGTTTGGGGCAATGTTGATAGACCAAATTGAAGTCTTTGCGTGTGTGCGTGGCCTAATTGCACACAGCTGTTTGTTTATGTGTGTGTGTTTGCGCTGCGTTGACCATGGCTATGAAAATGTTTGCCAATGCGTTAATTATGCCAGACCAAATGAGAGCTCAAACGAGAAACGCAGCGTCAACTTTGCCATATTTCGCCCTACCCACACCACCCAGACATTAGCTTTTAGTTGTGTATTATAAGCGTGTGACCTTTATCTCGCTCTCCGATTCCAACAAGCAAACCAACTTGAATGCCATTTTGCGTTTCTAATTAGCTTGTCGCGTTCTTTGTGGCTTCAACACTCAACACATCTGCCCCGTACAACCTGTTTGCCACCTTTTCAAGATGGAAAGAGAAAAGGCGAGAAATCTAGCTGGAAGCACAACAATTACATGGGTTTAATTCGTATTATTTAAATCCGTTCCGTAAATGTAATTAAGCTCATGAGAATTAAACGTAAATTTATTTTGCCACCGTGTCTCGGGGCCAAAGCGCTCGTTAAGCATACAACAAAAACAACAATAATAATAGAAAAAAATGCGCAAATCCTTACCCTTCATTTTCTTCGTCACTCGAGCTAATTTCTTTCAAAACGGGAGAGACAGGGCAAGGCAAAGCTAGAGTCAAATACTTGGGGGATTTTTGTATATGGTTCGGTTTCTGGTCGCGTGTCGCATATAAATTGCCTCATTGCTGCTTCTGCTTCTTTTTACTGTGTGGCGTTATTTTTCTGTCTTTTGTGATAAGCATTTGCGTTCTTTTCTATGCTTTATATTGACGCCCACTTTCGCCATTTCTTGGTATTATTGCGTATTATTTGCATTTTCTTTTTGTTCCGTTCTGTTGAATAAATTGAATTATGAGTTGTTTTTTTTTTTTGAGATGAAGTTGTTTGTTTAAAACCAGATATTAAATCTATCATTAAGATATATTTTATCACCTTCCAAATGGTAAAGCCAAATGCTAGTACATGCTTTGCTTCATAAATAGTTTTTCAATTTTTCACCAACACCAACAACTACATCGAACTAAATCACATTCGAGAAAGGATTCAGCAACCTTAAAATTTGTAAGGAAGGAGTTTTTACCAAAACGATAGCATCGATGACAACATTAAAAACCAATCAGGCTCATTGTCACATAATCAAGCCAAACACACACACACACACGCTCATATGTGTGCAATTTATTTATTTATTTTTTATAAAGTCTGTTGTAGTCATATCGCTATCATGACACACACACACAAACTCTTGCCCTGTCGCATAATAGTTTTGGCTTATGAAAACAAATTCAATTTGAAAGCTGCTTATGGAAATGTTTATGCAAGACGTGCACAAACTGCTGTCGCAGAGAGCGCAGATATTGTGGCGTTGCAAAATTAATGTCACATGACATGAAGGGGAAGAAGAAGAGTGGAGCAAAATGCATTTTAGCCAGATAAACAAGCAGCATGCAGCTATAGCTAGCTATCAGTAATAGGTATGGCTAGCGCTTGGAGGTTGATTCCTGGTACAGTTGCGCCAGCGAGCGGCGGCAAAGTTGACTCTGACAAATTGAAAATCATTGAACAGCAAAGGTAAAATGCACACCTAAGCAGCAACAGGAACAACAACTTACAGGGGGTATCTCTGTGTGGGTAGTTGACATAATGTTGTGACTCGTGGGGGTTGAATGGGTGTGTAAGTGTGTGGCTTAGTGAAAAATTGTGTAGCATACATTTAAGCAAATTGCAATTAAGGTTGCCAACGTTCGTTTGCACATAGCACAATGGCTTGTTTGCCTACCATATATATGTATATGCGTATATCCCATATAGCTAAACCCTTGAAACAAAACCCCAACCATTTGCCATTTGCCGCACGACAAAGTGCGCCAATATGCCACAAAGTATGCAACAATTTGCAGCATAAATACTTTGTACACAGAAGTGCACACACACACACCCCCAGCATCCTTGTCCAAGCCCTCCATCCCTTGCTTCCTTCTCATGTTCATTTTGCAATAAACGCCACATAAATGTTGCATATGCCGAATGGCTTGCATTTTCTGTATTTATGCTTGTTTTTTTTTTGCTAGCCTGTTTTAATGGATCTATGTGTGCGCTCTGTGTGTGTGTGTGTAGTCATTTTTCACTAGCAGAGCACAAAACAGCATTGCCAGGTTGCACTTTTCTAGCAAATTGATGAGACTGGCAGCACGTGGAATTTAGGGGTGGATGTCGAGTGTTCATGGGTACTACAGACCTGTTTTTGTTGTTGGTGTTTGGTATTTGAGCGCGCCTGGTTGATTTTATGTTTATTTAGTCGTTCATTCTATGGCAGTTTTAGATTGCTGGCAACTATAAAGCGCAGTTGCCGCATTTCAATACATGGTTCTCACACACTGTTGCCAAACTTCAATACGTACAGTTCTTCCACTGTCTTGCCATTTCAAGTCACGCGCGTCGCTTTTGGCAAACTTCTTATGCAAATTGCAGACAAGCAAACTTAGCTTTAAAATTGACTTATCAAACTTACTTTTCAACTACACACCATCACCTTAAGCAGCTTATACAATTATTTACACTTTGCCAAACTTCATTAATTCACATTATTGGCAACTTCCGCACTTAATTGTGGTCCACCTGTCGCATGGGTAACTTAAACTCGCATGCAAATAACCATCAAATCCAAATGGAGTTAGAATTACCAACGCCACAGTTCGCGCTTCATAAAAGCTAAACTACAACTTCCGGCCAAACGAACACACACACACACACACACTGCTTGCCAACCACCTTGCTTGATGGCTCATAATCTAAAATAATTTTGTGAGCGCGCAAAATTTACACCTGAGCCACGCCGTCGTCGTCGTCTTCGTCGCCTTGCGTGTGAACATTCCTTCTCTTTCTACAGCACAATTGCATGCAACACAATGTGTACTTCCATTCCGCTGCTTAAACATTTTAGGCACGCTTCCGACTGCCAACTTTTGCTGCCCCAGGGACTCTGAAAAAGTATTTTTTTGCTTTTGCTTTTCCATTCCGTTCCGTCTTTTCTTGACCGAACAACTTGAACTTCGCGTCACGCATACGCCCCATTGCGCGCATTGGGCAACAAATCAACGACCCGTCTCTGAATTTCAATTAAAGCCGTGAGTGAAGGAACGAGCTTGATTTTGATGTGGGACACTAGTTAAAATGAATGACTATGTTTACCTCGTGATACGAACGATTGAACACTTGGCTGTTACTATTGCCTTCGGCTGTGGCACGTTCCAGCCTTCGAGTATTTATTGACTAGAGCTCAGCGTTTACGATTACGTTTTAGGGGTAGCAGTAGCACACACCCCCTTGCCAAAAAATTTATATCTATGTGGCTTATTTGCTTAAGGCCAAGTTTTAAATTGAATCGTGGCTGGGCATCCTTTTGATTGCTTTCGCATGGCAAACGCAACGCTTTAAAAGCATTAAATTCGCATGCAAAATGCAAAACGGATTAAAAGCTTTGACCACAGTTATCTGGTCAACTGAGCTGGTTCAAAGTGCCACCGGCAACGACCACCAATGCCATAGAATAAATACCCTTTTACCTTACACCTTTTGATGTGTCTGCATTCAACTAAACCTTTTTCACTCTTTTATTCAGAAGCCAGAAAAGTAAGCACACAAATTTGTGTCCAGTATTTTGGCCAAAACAAAATGGCCAGCGCGAAAAACTAACAAGCCAGAATGAAGCTCAAACAAAAACAAATAACATAGCAAGTGCCAAAACCGCGCTATGTAGATTTTTATATAAATATTTTGTCTGGTAGAGTTGAAAAATGTCGCGTCGCGTCTCGTCTCGTTTCGTCTAAAGCAAACAAACAGTTGTTGTTGTTGGTTGCCGGTGGCATTTTTTGTGGCGTTGGTCCGGCAACTAAATCAAATCATAACAAAAACAAAAGCTAGACCAGAGATGAGGTTGATTGAAATGGAGGGAATGTAAATTTTAGTAGCTGACGTGACATTGATAAAGTTACTAAATCCACATATTTTGTTTTTGGCAAAATACTTGATTAAGTTTAAAGTGTTTCTGGCTTAAATGGCGTCAAACAACTTGAGCGACTTATCCCAGTTTGTCTTGCTCCTCTCTATCCTGCGTGCACATGTGTTGAAAGTTAATTAAGTAAATGCCAAGGCAACAACTTTTGCTCCGCTGTTCTCTTTATTCGTATTGCTGCGCCACTCCAACGCGACATTTTGACAGTTTGTAACGCTTTTCGCTTTAATTATAACGCTCCAGTTTTCAGCAACGCGACCGAAAGGGAGTGGTTTTGGTTTAACCCCAGTGTATGTTGCGGTTTTTCAGCTAGGCCATTTTGATGTTTTTTTTTTGTGAGTGGGCGCGTTAAATCTGTGCCTAGGACTTGCTTTTTTGGTTATATTGGCCTGTCGATGAGGTTTTTCCTAGGGTCTACATGTTGACAATTTTCTGAGCATACAAACAGCTATTGTGTGAGCGCCAAGTGTGTTTACAGTGGGTTGAGAATGTTTATTTTTGGTGTAGCAATTTAAAAATTGCTCATTCTGACCTTTAGATTTGTATACTTACTGCTGTATTTAATATGCTGTTGATAAGCCAAAAGCTTAGGCATATAGATTTAACTATTTCAAATAGTTTTCTTAACTACTTCTCAGGCATTTCCAAAAAATTACGCTTTGATTTCACTGTGCATTGCCTTGAGTTTGGATTTTCATTGTGTCGCTTGGCAGTTAGCAACTAACAAAACCGCCATAAAGCAAAGCACAGAAATATTTTTTTTGTATTCTTGTAGGCCCCCTTCAAAAAATTCAATTAACTCGCTTTGCCAAACCGCAAACAGCCACAAAAGAAAAAAGAAAAAAATATATGGAAAGAAAGAAAAACAGAAACCACATTTTGCACCACGCAACCACCCATTCCATTAGCTGTAGCCCGGTTATTGCTCCTTTGACATTGACTCTTATCAAAGCGCTGGCAGCAGTACCACAATTTTTGTGTTTTTTGGCTCATATTTGTAGATGGATTTTTATTTTTGTGCAACTTTTGGCCAAAAAAAAAGACTCTTGAAGGAAACAAAAACAACAAAAGCATCTACTATACAACTATACTACATTTTGCATGCAACAACAATCTTAGATATAATAAAATAGAAAACATTTTGTGTTGAATTTAGATTTTTAGCATAATATAATAATTTTTTAAGCTTTTTCGTTTTGTTATCATCATTATTTTTATGTTTGTTGTGTTTTATTTTTTTTCTATTTTATTTATGTATATACTACTTGTTACCGTTAAATTGTTGTTGCATGCAATGTGTGTATAACATGAATATTGTTGCTGCCAACTGATAGTTGCAACAATACAAACACAACAACAACATCGCAACAACCACCACCACCAACACCACTACCACAACAACAACAACAACCAACAACACCACCACCACCACCAACAACTTGTTGCTCCAGCTCAAACGCACAATCTTGTTCCATTTAAAGAGCCACCACTATTGGGACCAGGTACCGCCTTCCCGCCATTCGGTGCACCCGAATATCATACCACCCAGCCGGATAACTGGAAGGGCGCTGCTATCCATCCAACTGGCCTCATGAAGGAGCCCACCGGTGTCGTTGCCGGACGCAATGCACCCGTCACCTTCGCTCAACAGGGACAGGCTCAGGTGAGTATATCGACTCTCATTTTACCTACACTTCTTCCTGGCAACTGGCCTGAATTGCTGCTGCTGCTGTGTATACGTATACTTGATATTCTTCATAAATATGATTTTAATTTTAATTCACAACTCTGCCTGTCTGCTACGGCTGCAGCAATCCTTGCCAGCAGCTGCAGCAGCAGCAACAGCAGCGAATCAAAGCCACACAGCCCACAAATCCCCGCCAGCTGCCTTTTTTACCCCTGTCAGCTGCTGCATCTGCTACTGGACAGCATTTTAATTAATTTGTTGTTGCGTTCTCTTTTTCTCCCTCTTTCATGCTTAATGCTTCAGGGCTCTGTCATGATGGTCTATGGCATGGACCATGACACTTCCAACACAGATAAGCTCTTCAATTTGGTCTGCCTCTATGGCAATGTCGCACGGGTAAGTCTCTCTTTCTCTCCCTTATACAACCGAAAAAAACTCTCTGCTTATAAACTGAATTAATTTGTATTAAGTATTAAACAATAACATAAAATGACAAAATCGCTGGCGGCTATCAGTTAATGATTTTTTCAAGATAAGCTTATGATGTGTTAATTAATTTAAACGACGGCTGAGGTCCAATGAAGAAAAAATTAATGAAAAGTTCAGAAATTAAATACACATATTTTGCATGTGAATTGATTTATTCAGCAGAAGCTTTAACGAATAGATTTTGTAATAAAAGAAAGTTTTTATATTAAGTATACGTACCGATAGATAGACAAGCATCTCAACCAAGTACACCTTAGTTGTGGCTTTAAAGTCTTAAAATAACACACTTTAGTGTGAGACTTTTAAAAAAAATCACTTCCAACTGCGGCATATGCTGACCCTAAAAAGAACTAACTCGGGGGAATGGCTTGAAGCACTTAAACTTGCACTTAGCCAGATGACACGAGTAAAAAGAAAAGCAAAGACGCATTTTCATCGCCTTTCTTTGGGTCGTCAGCAGAAATTTCTGTAGCTGCCAAAAAAGGTGTTTCTGGCCAGCAACCACAAATAAAAAAACACAAAAAAACCACAAGACATATCTTGGGTGTGTGTGTTTATAAATGTAAGCTTCATTTGTAAATGTGCAAATAAAACGAAAGGCAATAAAATGGGAAGAATGACTTTAGCTGAAGCTCAAAAGCAGCCCCTAGGCTTAGGGCTCTAGAATGGATGATTGTAGAGGGCAGTTTGAGTCCGCACAACCAAAACACATTTAGATAAAGCGTTTTAGATTATTGCTACAGACACATGTGCGAAATGAAAGGAGTAGAAAGCAGGGTTGGAAGAGGCATCGCAACAAAGATGCCTGCGGACAGCAATCATTGCAGCGTCATCGAATTGATTTCAAAAATGCTCAAGGTTTTTGTACACACACACAAAAAAAAGTAAATCAAAATATGCTATCCATTAAGTGAAAAGAAAAAACACAAAATGACAATTCAAAAGCAAAGCAACTACAACAATTGAGCTCTTGGGAGCATTTAGCGCAACTATTATAAGCCACGCCCACTTGCCTTCATTCAGCTGCCATTAACAATGGCGAAAACTGTAAGGAAAATGAAAATAAACTGAACGTTGTCGCTGGCGCGACATGAAAGTTTAAAAATAAAAGAGAAACAAGGAATGAAATGGAAGTTAGTTCCTTGGCAACAGGAGTCGCTTTCACTTTTATTGCCACTAAGTTGCTAGCTGTTTGTGTGTCCTTTGATAATTGCAACCGAACAGGGACAACAACAGCAACACAACGGAAAAGAAGTCAGTTCAGGTTTTTATTCCCTTTCATACTGACTTGCGCTTTGTTTATTCTAGTTGGGGGTTTGTCCCCCCATTTAGTAACAAAGCGCACAGCTCTTGAGCTTTTTCACTGGAAATATATGCGACATAAAAGTGTAACGTGGGAGTTGAATACAAAACAAAAATCGCTTAGCGTTTTGAATTAATATCCTTGGGGGGGGGAGAGCGAAGCAGTGAGCTAAAGGTAAAAGGTTAAATGGTTGATAGTTTTGCGGTATTGATTTTATGGAATTTTTATTTAACTTCATTTCTTATGATAACTTTATCTTTGGCCATATGGCAACCCTCTTTTAATGTGACAGTGCTTAACGTTATCTGTGGCCATATGGCAACGCTTTTATCTCACACATACTTTCCACTTCATAAATCGCAGCATTCGCCAATTTTTCAACAATTGCGCTCCATTAGCCAATAATTTAACAGCATTCATACAAACACACACACACACACACACATCAAAGAGACGGTCCACTATGGGTGCTGCGGACTCACGCCCATCCACAATTAAATGCAATTTACGCTGCAAAAAAAAAAAAATGGGAAACTAAAGAAAAACTACTAAAAGCAAACTTACAACTGACAGGCACAAAGCAGCGAATGGACAATGGTCAACGAAGCAGAGAGAGAGAGAGAGTGGGTTGCATAGAGTTCGAGTTTGTGGCGGGTAGTTGGCTGAAAATAGCTGCGGATAGTTGGCTAGGACGATGGATAATTCAAGGCAAGGCAATTTAGTTCACATTCTTTCAGCTCTGGCCGTTTGTTGTTGTTGCGCACAGTTGAGATTTATTACAAACTTCCTGTCCGAGACGGAAACTACTCATTAGCCATTAAAAATGATTATGCGCAAACATTATTCACAGTGGTTCGCCTCTCTTTCTAAGCCACAAACGCTGCATTTCTTTGCTGCTCTCTTTCCAGCATTTCTGCTTTAACTTTACAAGCCAATCTAATCGGGAAAGAGTGGGCCGGCTCTACGCTCTTTGGCATGTCAGCCAACCTCATTATAAACTAACATATGTGTGTGGGTGTGTATGTGTGTGTGTGTGGAGGTGTGTTGGTGTGTGCGTGGATCAGTTTATGGTCCGACATGTTTGAATTGCGAATGAGAAATTGATGGGCACTCAATCAAAGTGCTGCCTGAACTTGGGGCTGCTTTCGTTTGTTATTGTTACTCAAGCCTGTTGTTGGAGGGGGGTGTTAATGTGCGTTCCCTTAAGGGGCGCAGCTTTATCTTCTCTCCACATACGGGCAATACCATTTTTTTTTAAAGACATGTGTGTGTGCAGATTAGCGTTATAAAAAATGAGACATGCTCTGCATACCGAATCTTGTATGTTCTCATTGCAATTCGATTGCTTTAAGAAGTGATTTTAAGTCTTACAAGAAATATCTTTTGTTTCAAAGCTTTCATCAAGTAGAGCACAAATTTTGATTTAGTTATATTTTTTACCAAACTAACCTACATAAATCCTTTAAGCATCTATGGGCATAGCAAACAGTTTGTTAAACAGTCAATTACCATAGATTTATTCAAAAAAACAAATATAAAAAAGGTTATCCAACTACAACAAAAATGAGGATACAAAAATCACGCACATCCCATAAGCCAAACCTCATAGAGTTAGGCATTAACTCAGTCTGAAAGTAAGGCCAGAAAAAAAATACGTAAAGTAAAATAAAATACGGAAAAGATATTTGATTATCCCATCGGATTAGGGGCAATCAACCAACAGATGAGGTACCCACAGGAAGGAACAGAAGATAGATAAAAACCTTTCTCTCCCTCCCTCTCTCTGTATGTCAGTTTTGTAATTCTTAAAGCATACATCAAGGCTGGGCAGATTGTGTGTGTGTTGCATATTAAATGTCTAGTATTTACTTTTTGCCAACCATATGTGTTACCAGACAGTGTGCTTTGAGCCAAGACATCATCATCGTCGTCGTCGTCTATCTAAATTGAAAGCAATTGCTTTTAATTAGTTTTTAGAAGCTCTGCGCGATAAAGTCATCGACACAAATTGATTTTCAGGTTAAATGGCTTGACAAAAAATCAAGATGCGGAAGGCACTAAGGCCAAGAAGCCAAACAACTCTGTTGCACACGACCAAATTGGTAGTAATGTCTTTAAAAAGGCACCAGCAACAACAATCACACGCACTCAATTAAATGCGCATTAAAAAAGCATTTGGTACGTTTGGTGTGCACGAGGCAATGTGAATAGGACCCTGGGGAATTGGGGATGATGGTCGGTCGGGCAACTCCTGGGCATAGAGCGCAACTATTGCAGCTAATATTTTCCATTTTATTGTTCACAATGTTGTTGATGCCGTTGCTGCTGCCTGTTGTTGCCACCCAGCGCGTGAGCAATTAAATCAAATGGCAGCAGACGCCACACCACATTGAGCAGCAAAACAAAAGGCATATACATTAATAGGGTAGAATAGGGTATACTAAGCTATGAGATAGAGAATGTTAAAGGAGAGTATCTTCGAAAACAACCTTTTGGTTGTCTAACGAAAGCACGCATTGTTTTTAATTAACGCCACATTCGCATAAAAGTATCTGTTAGGGAATTGTTAGTCCCCGGTTGAAAAACTGATGTTGTTGCTTCTGTTGGTCAACAATTGTTAGCCACGTGTATGGTGTGGAGACCGAGGGGCGGCAGCAAAGCACAGCTCATTAGGCACGCACCAAATGTTTGTCGCTGGCAATGAAACCTGCCTTACTCTTACCATATCTCGCCTGATAACCACTGGTCAGTGAGCCATGAAGAGAGAGGGAGAGTTAGGGGATGGAGGCCAATAGCGAACGCTTTTTGATTTGTGAATGAGTCCTGGCGCCTGTTTTGCGTGTCCATATAATCCGTATGGGGCATGCCACCATCCTCCCCATTCACCAAATGCCTTTTGTTTTAGCAGCTACAGAGATGCTTTGGGGAATTTGGCTGGCCTATCTATGCGCTTTCTGCCTCACTAATTTATGGTCTATATTTGTTTCGATATATATAAAAACAATTTTATTTTGTTCGTTTTTTTCTGTGCTTTTATGATTTCTGGCCTGAGCGCTTCTCGCGTGTCTGGTTTTTTGTTTTTTATTTGGCGAAATGTTTGATTTGGCTTGGGAATGGATGGACAGAGTCTATCTTTTCTTTCGATAAGCCTCATTTAGTTTTCATCCACTGTTGCTTTTTTTTTGTAATGCAGATTCGTTCTTCCGTATTCCGTATTCACTCGCATTCATGTTTCATTCAAGCGTATGCGTTGCGATACATACATATCAGAAAATATATATATATAACGGCTTTCAGAATATTTAACCTACTTTTTATCAACATAAAACTATAATCTGTTTGTGTGAGGTATTTCTTTGTTTAATTTTAATTATATACTGCTTAATTATGTGCAAACTTGTATGTGTGTGTTTTTTTTTTGCCCCTCTTTAGCTTAAGTTTCAAATTAAACAATGCATAATTAATGACAGAAAAGTTTCATCAGTTTCATCTTAAAGGCAAACATAAATTATTAAAATGCATAAATTTAACGCTAGATTATATTTAACATTTTCCAAGTTGTTTTGCAAATCGTTTTCTTTCTCTCTACAGCTTCTGAGTTAAATGAAAATGTCTTGTTTGAAAAAATATTGCCGTAGTTTGTTGTTATTGCTACTGCCACTGGCAACAGAGTAAAAAAAATAAACTAACAAACAATTTGCCTGTCACTTTCAAGTGGAAAACTAGCCCAAGACCATAATACACAAAGACAGCCGGCAATTATTTGGCTAAAACCAAAAACAAAAAAAAAAACGCCTGCAGTTATAACTCGTTCAGTTGTTGACCCAAACTGCAAGCCAAGTTGGGTAATTTTCTTAAACTGCTGCAACAAATAAATCAAACAAAAAAAGGCAAAACAAAACACAAAATGACAAACGTGTGAGCGCATTTTTTATGCGTATAATTTTTGTTTAAAACCAGAGCAAACGTAGCTTAAATGTTGGATCAAATTGAAGGCATTTAAACACGGTATTTGTTTTTCTTATACTTGCCAACTTGCCAATTTTGGTCGCAGGTGCAAAAACACGTTTTCACTTATTATTGAGTTCAATGCCTCATAGCAGCAGTAGCAGCACAGGCAGCATAAAATTCAATTGCCAAGCAAGCTAACTTAACGGGCCAAGTTAACTAACCAACCAACTAACCAACCAACCAACCAGGCAACTAGCTAGCTTATACATATACTTTCTGTAGACTTTTCACTTTCACCGCTGTAATTATTGCACTCGAGTTGGCTATTATGGTTAATTAACTTTATGAAGCTTTTCTGCAATAGCAGTGCCAAATAAAAATTGGCTTACTAATTATATTCAACAAATAGCAAATGTGAAAGATTAGATTGCACATAAATCACTTATCATAAATTATAACCACATATATAATATGTTTAAGCCCATTTAATTGACGTGTCCACGCCCTAACTGTTAATCGTGCCATATTTTAAGTCCGTTAACTGTCAAACTAAAATATTAAATAAGTTGGCAGGTTGCGATTGTAAGGTATAAGAGCAAAAATAATACCCTATAACAATTATTATTCATTTGAAAAGCTTTTGAATAAGCATCCATCTTTCAGGGTATAATCTGCCGTACGTTTAGCGAAATATAAAAAAAATATATATTTATATATAACATTTAACAATATACGAACACGAGATCGCACAATGGATAGCAAATTGAGGGCGTCATTCAATTTGAGAATTTAATTTTGAAGTGAATTTAAAATTGAATTGAATAAAAATTGCTAAGCTATTGCCGCAGGTTGGCTTGGGGTTCAACGACGACACTGCAAGAAAATTCAATCAAATGTGCCCAACAGCAGCGCCAGGTCAAACACAAGAAGCAAGTGACTTTTGTGTGTGTGTGTGAGTGTGTGAACAAATTGAATGGGTGTTGACGCGCATAGAGTGGGTTTGATTATACAGAGAATACACGTAGAAATGTGTGACTGCAGTTAGATAATTGCATTTATTAACATTTGCTGCGACACAAATTGCGGTCACTAACTAGTGGCAAGCTACGTTATAAGAATGCACATTAATTCAAATATTAACTTATATATATTTTCTTTTGCAATTTTAGATCAAGTATTTGAAGACAAAGGAGGGCACCGCCATGGTACAAATGGGCGATTCGGTTGCCGTTGAACGTTGCGTGCAACACTTGAATAACATTCCCGTTGGCACTGGCGGCAAAATACAGATTGCATTCTCAAAGCAAAACTTCCTATCGGAGGTGATTAATCCATTCTTGCTGCCGGATCATACGCCCAGCTTCAAGGAGTACACTGGCTCCAAAAACAATCGTTTCCTATCACCGGCACAGGCCAGTAAGAATCGCATTCAACCACCGAGCAAAGTAAGTTTAAACCACAAAACTATAATGTAGTATTATAACTTAACCTATATATCTCTCTATCTCATTTTTTGTTAAGATCTTGCACTTCTTTAACACACCGCCCGGTCTCACCGAGGACCAGCTCATTGGTATATTTAATATTAAGGAGGTGCCAGCCACATCTGTGCGTCTATTCCCCTTGAAAACGGAGCGTTCGTCATCGGGTCTGATTGAGTTCCCCAACATTTCGCAGGCCGTACTCGCCATCATGAAGTGCAACCATCTGCCTATTGAGGGTAAAGGTGAGATAGTGCTGTGTTTAAGTGTTTCTCAAAAAAATAATAATGCTAAAATTGGCTTTACGAAAAATTGTCTATATGTGGCCAAAGTCAAAAGTAAAGAAAAAAAAAGTTACACAAAATTTTCGCATAAAAAAAAAGAGAACAACCACCACCTTCCCATCACACCACACCACCACAACCACCATTACCATCATTACCACAATAACCAGCAAAACCCCAATCCCAAAAGTAGGCAATATGCAAAAGTTTAAATGCTATTTTCGCAATGGCCTTTTGACTTTTGCCGTTGCCACACCAAAAAAACAAAAAAAAAACAGAAAGTAAGGAACACAAACATCCTTACAAGCAACCAGACAAAAACCATCTAAAAACCAGTTACTTTTTCCCCTTCCTTTCGCGCTTAAACTTTTAGACTTTCAATGTTGTTGCGCAAAAGTTTCTTAGTTATGAGTCGCGTTGAAAATTTTAATTTGGTAATTAAGATAAACAAATTCGGTAGGCAGTTATTTTATAGGGCAGCAAACTCCACTCAACATAAGCTATTATAAAATTTATCCAGCACTCTCTCTCTCTCTCTCTTCTCTCGCGAGACTAGTTTTATAGACGACGACGACGACCTATTTAACTTTGCCCATAAATACTTTAAAACATTTTCCGGGCACACATTTTAACGATTATTATTTTTGTTTACATTTGGGTTTGAGCCGCTTTTCATATTTCTGAAAAACGTTTCATAAAATAATCAACATTTGATTTCCAGTTGATTGACTTTGTTGTTGACATTCATTGCGCTTTGACACAAATGACAAAAATATTATTCGCAGGATTGAGTCGGCGTCATTGCCAAAGTACTTGTTTGTGACTAGCTGTTGATTATTATTCGAATTGTTATGCGTTACAGCAGCGCTCGTATTGTTAGAAACAATATACGATATGTTGATTGCAGCAAACTAGAATTGAATGTAATCTAAAAACATTTTCCATTGACCATTTGTTTTCAAAAATGACACTTTAAGCAAAAGACGCATTCTATAAATGTTATCAGCAGCATTTATTCACTTAACCTAATTGCCTGCAGCGTGCTGTGTTTTGCCATGTACTTGCAATCTGTGCCTGTTCCGAATAATTTTGCATGCATTGGTCTGCTGCTGGCATTGGCATACCTTTGAATAAAGGTCTGTTGGTGTGGGATTGCTGCTTTCTGCAATGCCATCGAGAATGCATTGTATTTCACGTATTCTCTTCACACAGCACGGATATACATTCTATCTCTCGGCTGCTATTATTGTTTACACCTTGCGTATAAATCTTTTATGCAAATAGCCCTGTGTGTGTGTGTGTGAGTGTGCAGCATAAAACTTGAGAGAAGGACGCAAATGCGTTTGTATAAGTGTATATTTTGTCAATATTTTGGTGGGTGTTGTTTGCATATATATGTTGTTGATGCATTTCAGTTCCTGTTGCTATATTGCATCGAGTGCCCGCTCGAGTGCATGGTAAATAGTAATTAAAAATGTAAGCAATGCAAATACACTACCAACATAGCGGCGCATACGCAATAGCATATACCTGCCAGCAGACATATATGTGCAAACAGCAAATGCTAAATGCAAGCCGATGCCGTTGCATACTTTCAGGCTGTGAAATTATGCATCTAGCAAATATATTTGCGCACGCTCCTTCTCTCATAGTGCTCGCTCGCTCACTTACTCACCCACTCACACCTACCGGAATTGTGTGCTCTTTGCTGATGGTTGGCAATTTTTACATTTGAATGATTTTGATTGCATATTGGGCCGCATAAAATGCGGCTTGCTATGTCTACCTTTTATTAAATACCCTGTAGGACAAAAATAAGCGCTGTTAAGTATATTCTAGTCGTGAATCCTTTTCCTCATCTTCAATTTTCATTAGGCTATTAATGATTTTAATTACATGCGGCGTCAGTTTGTTTGGTTTATTGGTCATAAAGATGACCCAACGTTTCTGATTGCGCAACAGTGTGGAAACCATCTAGCTAATTTTTTGCTATTCCTTTCCCATCCCTTTTTCAACCTCTTCCCACATCGATTTTCCCCTCCTCATCGAACCGTAATCACGAAACTCTGCGAAAAGCAAATAACTTGATTCAGATATACAACACTTATACACATTACTACAACAATACTATCTACATATCTTATTTAGCAACGAAGGAACGCCATTGATTCTATAACTATGCATATTTCTTCTCTATTCCCGTGTGTTCCTGTGTCTTGCAAACCACCTTTTTAGGCACCAAATTCCCATTCATCATGAAGCTGTGCTTCTCATCGTCAAAGAGCATGAATGGCGCGTGGAATAATGCTGCGAATGAGGGCATGATCGAGAAGGAGAATGATGGCGATGTCAAGGCGGAGATTTACAATTGAGATTTGATTACCATTGTGTAAGCGCAGCCCTCAACAACAACTAGAAAAACATCAACAACAAAGCTATGCAACACAAATCCAACAAATCTACTACAAGAAAGAACCATAACCATAACTATGTAAACAGGGGAATCATATGGAAACACAATGCAGACGTTTAAAAGTAACACACACATCAACAATGAAAGGACAAACCACAACAAGTGATGATTCAATTGACTTGACATTACACATAAAATCTATAGCATATATATATATATAGATATATATATAAAACTAATACAATTCATACACAGAAAACTACGCAAACGCATGTAAACTTTTCTACGTGCGCCATTTACTTGTAATGCAACAGCAAAAATTATATACTATAATTCACACTTAAACATAATCAAACACACACATTCATGTACAAAATGGCGGCGTTTAAAAGCCAAGAAAAAAATTAACAACACACACACACATTTACATGCGTTTGCGTTCCAAGCTTAAAAATAAAACTAAGTGCATGGAAATTATGGACGAATAGCAAAAAGAATTAGGTTAAAAAATTGTTTAGTTGCAAACAAAAAAAAAAAAAAACAAAGAAACATAAGAACACCAAAACAAACAAAAACAAACATTGTTAATAATAGTTCTTGCTTTCATTTTTTCTTTTGTTTTTGTAAAGTTTCTCGCGTGTTGTGTGTTGCACTTGATGAAATTGCAGAGAGAAAACATAAACGAAATATATTGTAAACAATGTAATATGCAATTAATATTTATAAAATAAAACATAAAAAGAATACATAAATAAAACAAAACACACAGACGCAAAACCTAATTAAAAAATTAACAAAAAATTAACTGACTTTCAACTACATACATACATATATATATATACATATATATATATAATATTTAAAAATATTTTAGTTAATTATATATCATTTACTTAGACTTATATACAATATGGGAAGAAAACAAAAAACACACATAACAAATGCAACAACAACAACAAATTTCTTTGGACAATATTTCGACAAGTATTCACGTGTGAGACAAAAAATCTGATGTTAGAAAAAAAACAAACTAAATATTTATTGAAATCTAAACTAAAAAAAAATGGGAAAAATCGAAAATAAAAAAATTATGCGAGAGCGCAAAACGTGTAAAATTAAACCAAAAATTTAGCAATTTTAAATCAAATTTATTAATTTTAGTTAAACGCAAATTCGAGCAAAAAACTTTCGGAAAGCAAAACTTAAAATCAAGGTTAAATAATAAACAAGAAAAAAGCAACTTGCACAAGCCAGTGTTAATTTTTTCTTGTAGTTTAATAATTATTATAATTTTTCTTAAATTTAAATATTAACAAAACAAAAACGACAAAAAGACATAAGAAACATTAACATAAATTTTGTGCTTAATTTACAAATGGTTTAAACAAAAGGCATAAATTTATATGTATGAGCTGTATATGTATTTAAATTAATATTAACTATAATTTTACACTAAATGTAAAAAGCGACAACAAAACTAAACTAAAAAGAAAAAAATCAAACATATAATAACAACAATTAAAAGCATAATAAATTTATAAATATTATTTATAAGTGCAGAGCGACATTGAGACAGGCATAAATACACAAACAGAAAAAAATAAAAAAAAATATTTTTGAGGCGTTTTAAGCTTAGAAGACAGAAGAAGAAGAAAGAAGAGAGCCAAACATTTCAAAACTCCAAGTAAATTATTGGCGTGACGCATATAAAATTAAAAACAAAAAACTAATTTAACATTAAAAATATCAGCAATAAAAGCAACAGTAACAACCATATCAAAGGCGTATGTTAGATTAACTAAAAAAAATACCATATAAACAAATACAAATAATAACATGAAAATAAATTTCATTTAAGTTTTAAGCAACTGCAGCTAGCTATAAAATGAAATACAAAACATAATAACATATTTTTTATTTCTTTTAGAGTGTCGATTTTGACAAAACTTTGTTCTTAAAAGCAAATCAACGAATACTATATGCTATATAGAAACGTTAAACGAATTTTTCATACACACTTCTCATACTATATTCTTTTCTTTTTTAATCCTATGTGCAATTATTGCTTTAATTAACATTTCATTCTAATTAATTTATTCGCAATTGTTTTGCCTCATTTAATTCGTTTACTCTTCATTCTATATAATTTTGTTTATCTTATGTAAATTGTTGTAAATCGTATGAATTGTAAAATATATTTTATCTAATTAAGTATAATTGTACTTAATTTAAACAATTTAATGATTTAAATGGACAGAGCAGAAGCTGAGAAAATCTCGTTAATTAAATCATACAATTTATTTTTATTAAGAACTTAAAGCAACAACGATCTTGAAGCTCCTAATTAGTGCATAAACAAAATCAATAATAATATTATAATAAACAACAACACAACTTGGTAGCTATATATAATTTATACATATTAAATCAAACATCAAACATAATATGGAATTTTAAATGTTAATCCATTACACATACAACATTTTACAACGTTGTAACATTTTATTTTATAATTTTTTTTGTAATCGAAAACATATATTTATATATTGATATATATATATATATATATATATATATATAAATAGTTTGTTTTATTTAATATTTAAATTTTGTTGTTATTTTTTAACGCGTTTATTGTGTGCCCAAAGTTTGTAATATGCGCGATCGATTTTTTTATATAAATATATATATATATATATATATGATTATGTATATGTAAAATAATTTCCTTATTTTCTTTATTTTTCTCTCTGGTTTTTACAATATGTTTTTTACAGGAATTGAAACATGACAAATAATTTGCTTCATGAAGAGATAAAAACTTTTTATTCTCTTCTCTTACGAAGCCAAACATCCTAGCAACGCACAGCCCTCGAAAGTTATTTTTAATTTTTCATGCAAACATCAAATAAACTAAAAAAAAATAAATAAATAATTACTATACCAAAATGTATGCCAAATTGTTAAAGCGTGTAATTCCTGAATTTTTAACATATCGAAATTTAAAAGCGGCTTAAGTTAAACGATTTTACAATTTAGGCATTAAAATAATAATAATCAGAATACTTTCACTGAACAACAACTGCTAACAGAACATAATCCATTTGTTAAAAACAAAACAAAACCAAACAAAACAAATCGTGTAAAGGAATCAAGCGAAAAATTAAATCAAATTAAAAAAGCGCCACGCAAGAATTGTATGTAATATTTAATATGCAATGCTAGAGAACTAAGCGATGTTAAATTAAGATTATTAACAACCAAAAAAAAAAAAAGAACAAACTAAGATAAATACTAGCCAAATTATTATGATTTCATTTGCCTGTTTTAATACATTCGCGAAATTATTAGCCAAAAGCATATTGAACTTTTATTTGAAAAGTATTGGAAATCAAACAAAGATCTAGAAAAATTTCGTTATTTAACTAAAAATTCTTTTAAATTAAGGTTGTTAAATGCAAACAAAAATATTGCTGCTTGGTTGCAATTTGTTTTTTCTTTTCTTTGCCCTATTTTTTATTGCCGCGTAGTTTTCAACTCTAAAAAAAAATCTAACGATTAATGCGCATGGGGCACAGGTAGGTGCTGTTTATATTTTCCGAGTTTACCACCCAAAAATCATCTTTCGAAACGGTTTTACTTAGTTCTTGTAATCTATCCATTACACCAATGACACAAAAACAACAACCACAACAACAACAACAAGAAAACAAAATATGGACCAGTTTATTCAACACCATTGAATTGACAACCACCAAGAAACACTAAAAGTA